>OZ029913.1:4518773-5718773 GCA_964023275.1 Norana najaformis | reverse complement strand
ATCTTCCATATCTTAATTTGGCATTTTTGTCTTTTAATTTATTTCCGGGTGAAAAAGTTCTAAAATAGTGCAATTGGTTCACCTGACCAAAACGCGGAAATTTGTTTCCTATAAAGAACTGTTCTGCTGATAGCGTTTGATGTCGTTTCGTTTGTCAAAATTAAGTTTTGTTCAACTTACGACTGCATAATTACAGACTGCTTGGGCGACTGCCTGGGCTTCTATTTCCACTTATTTCAAGACTGTTTCCCATCGAATTTTGCTATCAAGGCAACATGGTACTTTAAAATTCGTTTCACTGCGTCTGCCAAAGGTGGGCGGAGTCGGAATCATCTTCGCCCCGGAGTAACCATTTGCGGCTTCTCATGACACTGTTCCTTGCTAAGCGGTAGATACGAGTAGCTAATGACGTAACTACTGCTGCTGTCATTGATGTTGTTATCCACAGTGGCCAGCGGCTCTTCAGTAGAACAGTAATTAACATGAGTACGCCCGAAGCAACAGCAGTATAGGATAGTAAAAAACTTGGTCGGATTAATCATTAACCTTTGCCCTATAGAAGACACAGGGCTGCCTTTCCACCAGAGGACATACTGTGGTCTGACTTACCCCAGAATTGTGTCTTATAGGTTTTTATCTCTTGATTTAAAATTCCTCTAGGGTACTCCGCTTGACCTCTTCTCACTAGCTGTTTCCTAGTTTGGCATATTTTATCTACAACGATATTTTAATCGTTTGACTCAATAATTTTCATAAAATGCATTCGATCGCCTTCGTGAACTTCACTGGCTTCCTGTTGAATGGAGGATTAAGTTTAAAATGGCATGCTTATCCTTTGAGAAACAGAACTTCTCTCATGTCTTAATGCAATGATGATTCCATATCGCCCTCCTAGATCCTTGCGTTCTTCTGATACTGATTTGTTGCATAGATTCAGGACAATTTTAGGATCACGTGCCTTTATCTGCTGTGCTTCTCGCTTTTGGAATCGTCTACCACGAATTGCAAATTCGCTATAATCTTTTAAGTCATTTATTAAGAATAACTACTTCACCCTGGCTTTTGTATGATTCCATCTTGGCCCCTAGCGAAATTACATCCGTGCCTCAGATTCAGGTTTAGGCATACTTACATTGTGCACGTTATAAGTGCTTTGGTAAATAAATAATCGAAAGGACTCTGACCTCTTGAACCTATTTACCTTTAGAGTCTAGGCGATGAAGTTGGAAGTGCATGAGTCTAATTTCTCCAATAGCAGCATCATAATTATGTAGGACTTATAAAGCTTATTTAGGGATATCATAACTTGGATTTCTAAGTGTGACGTTGTTATTGGGGAAATTAGACCCCATATCCTTCCCATTTTTCGCCTCATTTAGTTTAGCTCAGATTAAAGCTCTCTTGTCATTATTCGCATTAAATTCACTGTCAAAAGACAATTTATAAAAACGGCCGCTACCCGCCATCTTTCCAGCAGCTCAGCTCAACAACACTGACGTAATTACTCATGAATATTTATATGTAGGAAACCGACTGATGAGAAGGCACAAATGGCTATCATGAACTGAACTGGTATATAGAATGTTTATATGGTCCCGAAACGATTTGGCCCCTCACCGGCAAGAGGTAAATCCTAGACGTTCGCCGCTTAAATCGCAGCTCACGGCGGTAAAAAAGTATACTGGTTGGCAACAAGGGCACCTGCACACATAAGAATTTGACAAAGGTTGTTGCACAGAGGCATTCAGCGTCACCGAATACATCGCAGCGCATAATTGATTCTAAATATAACTCAGTGAGAACAGGTCCCAACTTATATTTTTATTTAAAGCACTACCACGCATGCAGTCAGTGAACCTGAATCTGGGCCGTGGATGAGTGTTTGCTAGGGGCCAAGATGCAGTCATGCGAAGGACAGAGTAGCCTAAATAGTGGATTTAAAAAGTGGATTTTGAAAAGTGACAAGTGACGAAGCTGGAAACCGAGTACACACTGCTTCATGCTCTGAAAATAAGCATGGGGGAGCCATACCCTCGCTATAAAAAACATGCACATTCATTTATTTCCTTACTTATTTTACTTACTACACGTAGCTATGCAGGCTATTCTGCCATTATCGGTTTTTGATACAATAGTAATGAAATAGTTTGCCACAACAGGCCCATACGAGCCTCTGTAGACCGGTTTTTGATTTTCTTTAAGTTTAAAGCTTCCAAGGCTAGTTCCCTGCCTTTTTATTTATAAAATAAGTAAGAGAATATTTGACGGAAAGATTATTAAAATGATTAAAGTAATGCACTTAAAATGATTTTACATTCTATTTCTAAAGTTACAAATTACATGAAAAAAAATTATAAATTATCTCGATGCAGAGCAATAAAGTAGGCTAAAAATTACCAATTACAATTACAATTGTAATTCAGATTAGGTGATTTTAATTACATTAATTTAGTGCCCATTCCTGACTGGAGGGGCCACATACTTCATGGGAATTATATCCTGAAGATGGTTCCTGAGGAAAGATTTGAGATAATCAAAGCCACAGACCGACCAAGAACTATGCTGTTGGAGTGAAATGAAGAATAAAGGAAACAGTCGGCTAGGCCTACGTAGAGGTTATGGAAATGGCACAGAACAGAGAGGATTAGCGTCGTTGGATTCCCGGAGCTGTTGAAGAACAGAACAAAGAAGAAAAATAGGGAACATTAATTTGTGTAGATGCGAATGTACTAACTATATAGTGTACGAAAGATTAATACGATTGAATCAGTAGGCTAAATTTCTTTATAGTCCAATGCTATATGTCATTAAATTAATTTTAAAAATAAATAATTGCCATAAATTATTAATTATCTCTACAATTTGATGCTTTATAACCTCAGTATCTATTGCCTGCTCCATAAATACAAATAACTATCGAGAAGATTTATAAAGAAGATGGATATTTAGCATTTTAATTAGAGACTATACGATAATTAGCTATTGGATATACTATCAGAAGCAATGGCAGTTGACTATGCAAAGCAACTGAGTACACAAGGAAGCTTAGTTTCGTACACGGGGACCTTAAATGGCGTGGCCCCCATTCAAGCGGTCAGCGGTGGTGAAGGATCTCACGCAATCAAATCATTGAAAAATGAGCAGGTTTGAGGCCATACGGTCGTTACAGAAAAACATGTACATTTACATTTCAGTTAGTTCAACATATAGACCTAATATCTTTCAGACAAATACGTTGTACTTGTTTCTATTTTCATCAAAACGGGATTCTACGTGTACTTTATCTGCGTCGTCGTAGGTTGTCTTAGGTTGAATGGTGTCAAAGGAATTGAAGTTCAGATGCTCTCGAATAATCCACTGAGTCTGGTATTTGTGACTGATTCAACTGGAAAATCCTACTGGCAGGGAGCAACGATAAGTCCTGTATCCGCAGGTAGTTTCTTTTAACCCAGTTGTATTTTGATATATACCATAGATCGTTCCAACCACATTATCTAAACCTCTGCTTACATGTAAGTAAAGTTCAGATATATTAAGATAACCGGGATGTGAGAGAGTAGCATTCATTTGCCCTTAGTCAAATAAAGTCTATGCCCAACCTTTGTTAGCTTATTCACTATTGTTCGTATCGATCAGCTGCCGTAATACAAATCAGAAAGAGTTAAAGAGTCCCAACTAGAGTTGAAAGAATCTTCCAACTTTAATTCGGAGTCTGTTGGTATGGCTCTGCTTGTGTTCTCGAGCTTACCACTGGTGACTTCAAGTTATCTAAGTAATGTTTACTAATGGATGAATGTTCTGTTCTTAAGGATGTTAAAAATTGTTTTGGTTATCGCAGAGAACATCTCTGATTAGTTTCTGTTGAAGCCGTGCTATACACGTTTCTGATTGGAATTACAAATTACAAACTACAGTAGTTCATATCAATTTAAATTAGCCTAATCCAAAGCGAGTAAGAAAGTCTCATAGGGTAAGACTTATGTCATTTCTTAAGACCATCTTTCAATGATCACACGATTTTTGACTACGGTTTTTTGACTGTGAGGTGGCAATCGATTTATGACTTGTGCTTCATAACGTCTTCTTCCTCTTCCTCCTTCTTCTGTTTTATCTCCTCCTCCTTTTCTTCTTCTTTCTTCTATCTTAAATCGCATTATGCTGTCTTAGACTTGTTTATTTGAGTAAAAGGAACAGCAATAAACTGGATAATTGTCTTAGTAGCAATTAACTGGCCTGGAATAAGTCTAGTAATTGTGAAATAATTTTGTAGTAGGCCTATTCATAACGTAGTATGAACTGATTGAAGCGAGACGTTTACTTAACAACAATTGCGTCAACGTTAGTGTTCCCAGATCTATTTTCGAATTCAATGTCTGTCTTTTATATTGCAGCCTGTTCTCTAAACGAAATAAGCAATCTGGTATTGTATGGAGCCACAACTGGATTAGCACTTACAACCAATGTTTTCCATTTGTTAAACGTTGTCATCAAGAACAGCCAATCAGGCGTAGTCTCGACGAAGACCAGCAATGCTTCATTTGTTAATTGTTTATTTGAGGGCAACGAGGACGCTATTGATCTTCAGCTTTCTGGAAAGGTTTTGGTGAAATCGACAGTTTTCACTAATAATGAGCGAGGAATATTGTTCAGAATCGATTACGCACCTGCACTTGGAAACAATCAAAGTTTGGAGATCAGTGGTTCACAGTTTTTTAAGAACACTTACGCTTTACGCTCTGACACAGATAGCAACAGACATTCTTTGCAGCTGCGCGTCTTCGACAGTTCTTTTGTAGCTTCCGAAATATTGCTTGCAATGTCCTACTACTACTGTGAATCAGATATCAGGATGGAGATTGACCAGAGCAGCTTTGATGGAAGCAGAATCAGTACCAGCTCTTGTGCAAAGTACGCGGCTTCAATCACTAACTCATCATTCCTCAATTCCAGATTCTCTCCACTCTCCGTGTCAGGAAATTGTCGTTCTTTGATAATCTTGAATTCTAGTATCTCTAACAATTATGGAGATGGGCTGTATTTAGATACATATCCATCTGGACTGTTTAGGCTTGAGGGTAATTTATTTTCAAGGAATAGTGGATCAGCTTGCATTACGCTCAAAATCCAAGATCGTCTTGGTCTACAACCTGGAAATATGTCGGTTGTCGGAAATTCCTTTCTGAACAACTCCGTTACCAACGTAATCTACATGAATGATTTATCTCCGGATAGGCTTAACGTAACTATCTTGGAAAACAAATTTGAAAATCCAATGAGCAAGTTTGAACTGTACATTAATACACTTTGGCAATCTAACTACTTCTTGGATGCAAAGAAAAACTGGTGGGGTGGCAGCGTTAAAAGCTTCATCGAATCCAGAATATACGATTTCTTTTCGGATTTTCGCCGAGCTATTGTTGAGACTGCATCCGTGTATTTGGATTCGAGAATGACGAATCTGATTGATTCAAATTCATGGAGAGATTTTAGTGCAAATGGTTCCTATTTTGGTGGCATAATTCGAGAAAATTTGACAATAAACATGGAATCCATGAAAGTCTCAACTACAAATGTGACATGTTCTATTCTCGTACCGCAGAACATGCAACTTCAAATAATTGGATCAAAAACTTTGAACTTCTCACAGCTCACAGGAATTGTCGTCGAAGGTCAGCAGTTGTTTTCTCCACTGATGCAACAATTGACGTGTTCTTACAACTTTTCAATAAGCAAAATGATTGTCATTTATAAAAGTGTTCAGAATTAATACCTAGCGTTTTGGTACAATTTTCAATAGCCTTTCCTAAAGGAAATTTTTTCTTGGTCATTTCTTATTCGACTAAGCTTGTGCATAGTGTAAATAGGCCTAAGTATAAAAGTACTTGAGGTTATTCATATCAACCTATAAATTTGATTTTAAGCACGAAGCTTTGTTTTGTTTTAAAGGGATTCTTATACTGAATGGCTTACCCGAAGAATACTTGACCTTACAGCCTGATTATACAAATGACTTCTGGGGTGGTCTGATTTTTGTCAACAGCAATGGTAAGCAGGATGAACATTTCATCGGTATATTGTCTCAAACTGAATTAAGACTATGAAAGTTTCATTTCTTCGACTTCTTAACAATACACAAATCTAGTTCTTATATCGACAAAGGAAGGCGTTGCTTGATAACAAGACAAAACTGTTTATTAAGTACACTTAAGCAGTATAAATAATTGTAATTAAGAAATGCAGCGGTCATCGATTGATGTTTAGATGCTACTGCAGCTGCACTATACATGGTGACGTGTCTAGTTCAAAGCAGACTAACGAGTGTGGTGATTATTTGTTGCATCATATTTTCAATGTTACTAGCTCACACTTGTCAAATCTTTTACATACAATCATAAAATTGAGGAGGTTGCTGCTTATCTGCTTCTTGCACTAAATGTCAAATTGTAAAGATGTGTTGGATTTAATTGCGTTTAGGATCCCATATAACGAACTCACGACTGCTGAAAGTCGAGGCCGGATTATCACTACGCAACTCATCGCTGAGCATAGTCAATAGCAATTTGACCATAAAGGAAGGCATCTCATGTACAGGCAATATCCCGATGGTGCTGTCAATAACTAATACTTCTATTTCAAGCTCTAACAGTCCCGCAGTTGAGCTGGATGTCAACAGTAACAACGTCACATTGACAGTCAACCGAAGCCGTATCTCTATAGCCTACAGGACTTGCATCAATATTAAAGCATATTCATCTGTCATGATACATTTTGAAGACAGCGTAATCTCAACACAACTTGACGATTATGCTATTCTTCTCAGCTATTCGACGCAGGCTACTAACTTTACTTTGAACATCTTGAGAAGTTCTATGCAGGGATCCGTTTACACGAATTTCCAAGATGCGGTTAATATGACTTATTTTTATTGCAAAATTTAAATGTCAGTGTTTTGGGAATAGTTTATGCATTCCATATGTATGTAACGTGCGTGCGTTTGAATGTATAGGTATGTATATATACAGTATTCTAAATAGAAACTTATATAGCGCCTGTGTATAATTCACAAGGTATCAACCGATGGCGCACCAAAATCAAACAGCAGTCAGGAAAAGATGTATGGAAATGAGTATGTATGTATGTATATATGTATGTATGTATCCAAGTAGATGGCCCAACGACACAATGTTGCACTGTCGAAGTGCGTGCAAAAAGAGCAACATGTACACCTCAAGTCGTGGAGTGAGGATTTTTGCCGACAGTCTAACCTGTAACAGAGCATTAAGAAAGCTTCGGCAAGTAGGCAGGCGCATTACCAAAAGGCATCGCCAGACCCACACGCAAATCTTCAATTTCAATGCGCTGTGAAACAGGCAGGAATTGAGTATATCACGTGTGCAATGAAAGATTGTCATCATCAAGCCAGTTTGCATATGTATTATGTACATGTACATATGCTTGTATATATTTATGTGTGTATGTAGGCCTATGCATCGTTTGTATCGCCATTGTTTGTAGGGTATGTATGTACACCTTCGGCTAATTATTAAGGTCGCAGATGCTACTAGAGACTTTAAGTTTGCATAGGTAACATCATTCTATGGAGTTTGTCTATGCTCCTCAAACTTAGTACTGACAATTCTGAGGTCATCTGGTTTGATCGTTCCTCTAAGCTCCTACAGTTCACCGACCTATCACTCTCTTCTTTTCCTCTTTACTCCTCTCGTCCTCTACTGTTCGGGATCTTGGAGCCATGCTCGACTCAACACTTTCTCTGACAAAATCTAAATAGTTGCAACTACTGGAAAGCCGTTGTTTTGCATCAGAAGATCCGACAGCTTCGCTCTTCTCTGTCTGTGCGTATCCGCTTCAATCTGGCATTTGCTCATGTACAAAGCACGTGAAAGTCATTTGCCATCCTACCTGTCATTCATGGTTACTCTGTAACTCTCTTAACGTAAGAGTGCAACTGTAGACTCAACACTTTCTCTAACAAAACCCCAAATAGCTGCAACTTCTCGAACCCCGTTGTTTCGCATCAGAATGATCCGACTGTGGGGCACGGTAACCTACTGGAGAGATTGCTCGGCTTGTAACGCGCAGAGTACAGGTTCGAAACCCCCAGACGGTTACTGCGTAGGTACCCTCAGGGATGGGCAAATTACACAGTAAAATATAATTGAATTACAAATAACAAATTACTTTTTAAAATGTAATTCAATTACCAATTACAAATTACTTTAGAATTTCAATAGAAAATACAAATTATAAATTACGTAATTTCAAAATACTAAAATTACAAATTACTTTGAGCAATGCGGTCATGAATTTGAAACAGGAAACACGTGCTTTCTTTACACCAGTGTTTGCATACTGCCTTCAATTTATAAACTTTTTCACTACTTTCATAATTCTCACGCTCTATTCTTTCAAAAACAAAACACGCCATCCAACATTGCTGACATATGAATATTCCCAACAAGGCTAATACACGTGGCTACATTCTCCGCCATTATCGGTTTTCAGATGCAACAAAAATGAATGAACTTGCCACAAGAGGCCATTCAAGGCCGGATCAACCGTTTACGCGCTTGATTTAACTTTAACTGACACGCTGGTTCCCTGCTATTTTATTTATAAAATAAGTAAGAGGAATTTTCAACACACAAGTAATTTGAATTGAACATAACTAAAGTAATAAAAGTAATTCGTTTTTACAGTATGTATTTTGAAATTACAAATTACATGAAAAAATGTAATTCAATTACAAATTACCTTGACGCAGAGTAACAAAATACAAATTACCAATTACAATTGTAATTGAAATTACGTAATTTCTAGGGCTGTTGATTAATCGCCGTTAACGCGTGCGATTAACGCGTTAAAAAATTTTGCGATTAAAATTTTTAACGCAACGATTAACGCGTTAAGAACTTAGTCTTTCTTTCTTGCCGCGAGGGTTCGTCGACCAAAATTAACGCGATGAAAATTCATCTAGAAAATATTCAATGATTGCCAGAGCCAACATTTATTATATCAATGGTTGTTTGTTTCCTATTCTTTGGCGCTTTTTCGCGTTCTGTAAATTCGATTGTGATATTAAATTTGGGCGTTACAAATCGTAATCGTAATCGTAATCTCGAGATTTCTACAGCGCTCAACGAAAGCTAAGTCGCGGGAACCAGCTTATTCACAGGCGCTCAGTCAAAACAAAATCGATAGGCAAAAGGGTCAAGATCCAGGAGTCAGGCACTCAGACAGTCGGACGGCTACGGTGGATGCTGTTTGAAATTGAAGCGAGAAGAGAGATAAGAGGAAGAGGAAGAATCAGGATAAGATTTCTGGAAAAGAAGTGTTTTCAGTCTTGAGTGAAAGACCTGTGCAGAAACTGAAAGAGGTGAAGTGTTGGTGAGTTCGTATGATTGACCAAACTAGGTTTTACGTAAAGAATGGAGTCCAGGAAACTAGGGAAGACAATATTGGACGGACAGTTTATTTTTAAGACGGATGACAAGTCGTTTGTAAGTATTGCAAGAGTGTTTAAATTAATTACTACCATATCAACTCGTCGTTGAACAATCGCCTGCGTACCAGTCGTGCGTTTACCGCTACTGAACGTGATAAGACATCAACGTTATATCTTCGGCAGATGATGAAACGGAACCTGCACTAAGCCAGGCAACCTTAGTTCAGCAGCGGGAGATGTCTAAGCCAATGGACCAGGGCAAACGCGAAAGCATAACACCAATGCCATCACAAAATAATTTGTGATGAATGGCCTATCCATCAACATCCACCATGGCTAAAAAGTATTTGTCATCCCAACAACGACTGTCCCTTGTGAACGAGTATATTTTGCCAGGACACATTGTTCATAAGAAGCTGGCTGGCATCGCTGGACCCAACTAATGTGGATACACTTGTTTGCTTCAACAACTGGTTGCATTTAAAAGAATAAACATTTTAAAGCTACTTTAAACATTTTGCTTTGGACATTGCATATAAATTAGAAATATTAAATACTGTAAAATTGCAATCCAACTGGGATTACTGATTTTTCTAACATGTATGCAATTAGAATGCGATTAACTGTGATTAAAACTTTTAATTACTTTTCTTTGCTTTGAACACTGAATATAAATTAGAAATATTAAATACTGTAAAATTGCAATCCAACTGGGATTGCTCATTTTTCTAACATGCGATTAAAATGCGATTAAAATGCGATTAACTGCGATTAAAAATTTTAATCGATCGATTAATCGCGATTAAAATTTTTAATCGAAATGCAGCTCTAGTAATTTCAATTACATCAATTAAGTTACTGCCCATCCCTGGGTACCCTGAGCAAGTCCTTCACTCACAATTGCTCGGCGCCATCGATTGATGCTAGGTCATTAGATAGTGGCGCCTAATAAATGCAGAAATATTAATAATGTAGACTGCACATACTAATAGTAAAGCTTGGCAAAGGCTGTGAGTTGAACTATATTTTGAGTTACTTACATGTTTTCTCTATTACTTGCCTAGACTATAACAGCGATTGACAGCACTTTTGATTCCGTTTCATCGTCTATGTCCGTGTACTCAAACACTTATTGCAACTTGAACCTGACTCTGCAGAATAACACATTTAAACAGGGCCGAGATGTAGACAACCTCTACATCTATAGCCCCTACGGACTGAACGAATGGGTTACAGTGCGGAAGAATCGCTTCATCGCGGGACAAACAGACATGAGATTTCGCGGACCAAAAGTCCTAGACATAAGTGACAATATCTTCAGTGATTCCAGCAGTTTCGCTTTGATAATCCGTCTGGGTAAATCCAGTAGCGTTATTTCACCTACAGAAGAAAACAGTGCAGTGCAAATTACGAACAACATCTTCAGAAACAACACTGGGAGTGGTGTTGTTTTGTTTGACTGTAATTCGTATTATGAATATGTGGCTTCAGTTCAAGTTATGGGAAATACATTCTACAACAACTCTGTTACAAATGTAGTGAGTCATAATTGCCGTGGTCTCTTTCTGACTGGCAATATCTTCCAGAACTCCGGGTCTAGATTTGACTATCGATCTGACGTCAAATTCAACACAGAAAGTATCCTTTACGCCACAGGAAACTTCTGGAATACTTCCAGTTACGGCGATATTGCAGCCCGTGTCTATGACAGACAGGATGACGTAAGCCTCTCTGCAGTAGAGGTCAGCCCTTGGTTCAAAGACATCAACATGACTTCATTGGGAAAATTGGAAAATACTTTTTTCCGAAACGATGGTTCCGAGATCGGAGGTCCCTTAAGTGAAAATATAACACTGCAAAACAAAGGACATCCATACACTGTTGTTGAAGAAATTTTTATTCCATATGGTAAAACTCTTTCCATACAAGAAGGTGTTCAACTTGTCTTCAAACAAGGAGGAATAACTGTTGAAGGTATGAAAATGTTTAATTTAATATGCCAGAGTTCTTTGTAGGCAATTCAAGGCAAAAACGTTTGTATTCGTTGTCTGCTATTTAGTAATTGCTCAAAAATCAACAGTTTTATTGATATATTACGTGTCTTGATTAAAATCCCTAATTTCAACACGAGCTGACGAAAACCAGCAGTCTAAGTATATTCATTAATTAATAGCTATAATAGGCTTAAATGTGGGTTAGAAGTGTTTGTTATGTGATAGGCCGACTCTTTGCCCTTGGAACGGAAAACAACTGGATATCGATGAGGTCAGAAATCAGCACAAGCTACTGGACAGGAATTGCTTTCAATCAAAAATTCAGCGGTAAAAGCATAATCACTTCTGTTTTATGATATTAATTTCGGATTAGTTTTCTTTTTACTACTAATCAGGTTTTTATTTAGCATCTTTTCTTCATTTAATGTTTTCCATCATCTGGGTTTTGATTTAGTGTCGTTTTCTTGTTTACCGTTTTGCATTATAAGTTATTTATCAGGGTTTTATTCAGTGTCTTTCTTGCATTATGCCTTTCATCTTCGTTTGTTATTGTCATGTTTTAATGCTACAATGATCAAATGGTGTAAACTGTTTTGTTCACAATATGATTACGGAGTTGATCTTTCTGTACTACTGTTACATACCGCTTCATAGTTTGCAGCTTTGGTTTCTCTGCAGAAGAAGTTTTTCACCACGACTCTGACTGGTGGGAGGTTCGTTTGAAATCTGAGTGGAAAGCTGTAGAATTCCAATCAACGGATTTGGAAAATCAGAAGCGAGTGGCGGACATCCTATGCAAGGAGGCTGGATTTCAGGGTGCAAAAGAATTCGGACCATATGATTGCAGGTAAGCTAAATTTGTTGTTATTGCTAAGTTATTATTGTCCACATCTTGGCTTAAATCTTTGCGCACGGTGACCTATTCGGTGGCGCGCTTTGTCTGCAATCCAAAGGTTGTGGTTTCGAGCCAGTCAAACCGACTCCGTGTAACGACGCTGGGTAAGTTGTTCACAGACACTTGTCTCTGTCACCGAGCAGTAGAATTTGTCACCGGCGTCAGCTAGGAAGCAAATACCAAGTCCAGCGATGTACTTGCCCCGTGTCCATGACTTTGGGAATCGTATACTGCAGACTTCTGGGTATAAGATAAGGAAATGAGCGCCTCCTGTATTTGCACTTTGGGATATCATAATCAATATCTTCATCAATATCGCCATTATCATCTTCTTCTTTATCGTCAATGGCGTTTTCCTCTCGAAGCGTTGTCTTTTTATCAGCTGTCTCGGTTTTGGGCTCGTCATCAGGCACAGCCCAAAGTGCAGTAGGTGAAGGTCGCTTCACCGTCGTTCGGGGAACGTGAGTGATATAGCCATTAACAAATGCCGTTTCTGCACCCCCTCCATCAGCCTTGCTGCAGTCCCATGATGTTGAATTCGGCACATGCGAGCTGTTGTATCAGGAACTGGGTATCTCTACGGCCTACCAGAGATGGGATATTCCATGAGCCAACCCGAAACAGTTGGTAAAGGTTACTTGTCCCAGTTGGTCTTTGAAACATAGTCAACTTAACGCACCTGACCGGCGGAGGAACATTGGGATGCGTGCTCTTGGTAATCCGCGCCACAAGCGATGCGCTATGGAAAACAATTTGTAATTAGCCATGTGAAAAACTCGTTGATGTTGAATTTCCCTTGGTAGTCAGGGTAGTCAGATTGTCGGAACATCCAGCAATAACTTGGGGCCGTCCAATGGCGTGCTGACTCGCGGTGCCCTTGTCCGCCATCAGGACTGTTACCTCCAAGGAGGTCACCCGTTATCCTGAAAAAGGAGCCTCGCTATACCCTGAGGAACTGGGTTACCGACAGAAATTAGTAACCAACGAGCGGTATCTACCCCTGCGTCGTGGACGCACCTGCCGAAATTGTCCAGGTGTATCAGTTACAGCACATCCTGGGCTAGGGGTAATTTATTTAACGCCTTCAGCTGGGAAGTAACATTCAGGGTTTGTCCCTTTGCTGGGTCAAGGGCCTACAAGAGATATGAAGACTTTATTTGCTTCATGCCTCGATGTATGTATGTATGTATGCATGCATGCATGCATGTATGTATGTACGTATGTATTATGTATGTATGTATATATTATGTATGTATCTATGTATTATGTATGTATGTATTATGTATGTATGTATAATGTATGTATGTATTATGTATGTATTATGTATGCATGCATGCATGCATAATTGCATATTCACTAAATATAGCACCTCTATTGTATCAAATTAAGCACAGTGCTTAACTTTCAGTGACATTACAAGTACGACTACAAGCACAATGGCGTATGATTTTGCTGCTTCACCGAGCTCTCAGGAAGATCCCTTGGATTCGAATCCGTCAGCAACTACCGCGTCTCCATCAAGAAGGAAGCGTTCATTACCGGAATCACCCACTCGGGATCAACTCTCCGAAAGACCGGCTCCATGCAATGATCCATCGAAACGTGCTCAGCTTTTCTGCACTGGAAATGAAAAGAACATTGGGGACTGTGACTTTCGATCGTATGGATACGCATACAATTCACTGCTGAAGCTGTCTTGTTTGGGACAGACTCTACAAAACACACGTAAGTCATCAATATATCCGGAGTATTATTTTGTGTTGTTCGAGCAGCAAAGGGGTTAGGCAAACGCTAAGTGGATCAGCAATTCCCAACACCGGATGCATACAATGTATGCATGTATATGTAAACTTGATAGAGCGCCTCTTTTAAATTTCGCACACAACAAATTGATCTATCGAAATAAACGAGGAACAGAAATGACGGCCATCTTGGTGGTCGGACATGCGCAGTAAATGGCTGATACCTTATTGTTTGAGACAGAGTGTACAAAATCAGACAATGCCTTTTAAAAATAATATGAGTTGGCGTGTATTAACCTGGTGCTACAGTTTTAAACTCTAGCTTTTTCACTTGTTCTAAATTTACGGATATTTGAAGTGCTAATGCTTTTCCCTGTAAATATCAATATGTGCTGTTTGTTTTAGGCGCAATCTACACTATCTTCAGCCAATCAGGTGCGAAGGTCAAGGCTTCGCTCAACGATACCATAAGTGTCAATGAAGGACCTACTGACACCCTGTCTGATTTATTCATGGCCGTTGGCCCCTGCCTAGCAGACAATTCAATCCCGGACTGCGTCTCCTTTATGACTCTTCGGAAGCCTGGGTGGTTTCTGAGGCACTTTGGTCCCGACCAACTACTTCTGGAGCCAAAAACAAACCCCAGAAACTCAACTTCTTTTGCGAGGGATGCATCATTCGTGATTCGAGCTGATCGATTCATCGCTAATTATGTAGCTCTTGAATCAGTCAATCTGCCAGGGTACTTTGTGTCACTGCAGTCTGACGCCAGTGGTTTGCTAACTTTGCGGCAGGTCAGGAACGACAGCAGTTTCTTCGAGGCCGCAAGTTTTCGCCTCTTATCGCCATCGTCAACAGAGAAGCGTCGAAAAAGAGACACCTCTGGTAATTGTTTATATCCAATTGCATTTGTAATTACAGAAGTCAACCTGCTTTTATCATGCGTTAAAAAATTCAAAGCATTTCTCACTTTTGCATGATAATCAGTTGCCCTAGCGATGTAGACAACCGCCGAATTCCAAGGAAAGTATACAGCTTGGTCTATGCCTTTTGCAACTTTTGGCCTACTGCGTTCCCGGATTATATTGTCGTTCATGCAAGTTATAATATGTAGAGACCTTTTCTTCCTCCTCGGTTTTGCCAAGGCACTATGTGGATGGTGGTACTATAATTTTATCCAGGGTGGCAGTACAGTCTTGGGCCTGAAAGACAACCGAGGAGATTGAATAAACGGTACTCAAGTGGAGCTGTAAAAAGAATTGCATTTAAAAACTGGTATTACTATTATTTATATATTAGCTTGTATGAAATTACCCTATATATTATTTATACTTTAAAATTTCTCTTGCACAGGTCTGACACTTGATGAAAAGTCTCAGCTGAGGTTTGTTAGGATTTCATCCGCTATAAACGGTATCACAGTAGAAGGGAAGGCGCCTGAGCTGGACCATATTGTAGTAGCAAATTGTTCAGGGGCTGGAATTCTGCAAACGGGATATTCATTTGGAAATTTCACAGTAGCGAACTCCGAAATTTCATTTAACAAAGGACCTGGAGTAACTCTAAAAGTCAGTGAAAGAACGTATGCTTCTTACTTTCGCTTAATTGGATGCAATATAACTGGCAACGAACAACAAGGGATCACAGTGACTGGTAGAACCAACCTTACAATTACAAATTGCATTGTGCGAAACAATAGCGCCGCCGGAATTGCCGTGTCTGGGTCGTACGACTATGATACCTTTGCTACTATCGAGTCGTCAGAGATCTCAGGCAAAAGAGCTAGAGCCCTGTCCTGTACCGCGATGGGTACCTGTATGGTACGAAATAACTTGTTTGCCGGAAATTCATATCAGACAGTGCTATGGCTTCAATCTCGTCGTTCAGCGGTTATCGAAGGCAATTACTTTGAAAACAATAATTGCGATTACGACAACTTGGCATATGTAGTTTCTGGAGCATCGTTAAAGGTATGAAAATGTTTTCAAGAAATTGAAACTTCCAGTACCCACACCATTTTCTCTTCTTCCTCTTTCTTTCCTCCTTCTTTCATCTCCATTTATTTCTACTGTATTCTAATCTAATGATTTCTTTAGCGCCATCATCAAAATGCCCAAGGCATCGATCAGTGATCGCAAAAGTAAAATCGTAAACAAAATTATAATCCATTGGACAAGCCAGGTCAAATTCAGATATATGTTTTCGTCCTCCTATTTCTCTTAGTCAACTTTCTCTTCTTTCATTTCTTCGCTTAATACCGAAAGTAGATGCAGCTTATACTGACCATTTAACATGTGGAAGATTTTCTGACTGTCCAGGTACTTCGTTAATTTATGCAAATCACACTTGGAAAGCAATATATTGGCGGCTATCGTATGGGAAATGAGATTTCACTTTCATTTTTCATCGTTAGCTTGTTAAACAGTTGTGGTCCACCTGAACTTAAAGTTTGTGGCTTTAAGCGAATAGGTCTACAAATAATAATTGTTACTATGCAATAGGATTTGTTTAATCAAGTTTAATCAACTCACGACACTACTTGTATTTGATTCTCCTAGCTCACAGAGACTTTGCCTTGTCACTTGTGATTATTTCTGCGCCTGAGTGATGTAATGTAATAAGTAAAACTTAATGTAACGATAATTTATATAGCGTGGTAAGTAGCAAGCTAGTCTGGCTATGGTGCGTTACAAATGTCATTTGTCAGTGAAAGATCCGTGAGAAAATGTTTAACCTAATGCTATTGATATATTTGTTGAAAACGAATCAAGACTGGGAATGAGTTCTTGCAGATCCTTGTTCTATTGCTAGGGGCCAAATTTTTTGTCAGAATGTAGGCCAGTGGCCCTAGGACTGCGACCTTAGATGTGGGTATCCATTGTTTATACTACTTGGTAAGGTTTCACTTGCAGATATTTTATTATTATATTCGCCTGCCTGTCAATGTTTCTTTCATGCTCATTTTAAAGTTTAGTTGCTTAGTTCTAATGTGTTTGTTTTTATGGCAAACAGTTTACCAACAACACCGTGAGACACAATGAAGCCGACACCACTCTTTATATCAGTGGAATTGAAAACGTTAACATTTCGAGAAATTCCTTTAGGAATAACTTCAATTCTCAACATACTTCCTACGATGGAACAATTTTTGTGTCATCTGCACAAAATCTTTCCATTACTGAAAATTTCTTCGACAACCCACTCAAATCGAAAGAGGTTCGGATCGGCGACAATCGAGATTACGAAAGTCAAGCATTTGATCTGTCTAGAAACTTCTGGAATAGACAAAACTACTCAAGCATAGTACAGCGGTATGCCTACGTGAAAGGAATTTGTTTTTATTTTTGGTCTGGTCGTCTAGAATAATAAGGCCCTTTTCTACGTAAAACACCCTCCTCTTCCATATCATATCCTGCTCTTTCTCTAGTCTCTCTGGCCACTCCAATTCTAAATACCATCCACCGTAGCCATTTGATTTTATACCTGCCTGACCCTTGGATCTTGACTTGGAACGGAGCCTGGCTTCACCTGCCTATCGATTTTGTTATGACTAAACGACTGTGAATAAGCTGGTTCTCGCAACTTAGCTATTTTTGGACGCTGTAGAAAGCTTGATATCACGAGTGCGATTGCAATGCATTCCCATGTATCGGTTTATTAGTCTTTCAATTTCAAAATGATTAGATGTGTCTGCGATTTACATAAATTAAAATGAAACCAATATCGAATAGCCACCCAGCTGTTGCACTGCCTTCGTTTTCATGCCTATGCTAGAGTCTAGCAACTCTTGCTCATGCCTGACAAATAATCTTTAATGTTATGAAGAGCTGATGACGATTGATCTTTGTCTATTAATTTATATCAATAAAGCGTTCATCAGTTAACTCAAGAGATTACAGATATGACCCTTGAACTTTCTTGTGTTTTTGTGTTTTTAAGCACCCTCGCAACTTTCAGCAGTCTATAACACTATCTTGCACAGAATATTTAACTTACCTAAGTTATCAATACATCCTTAGAAGTTAACACTTTACAAGTAAAAATATGCAATACGTTTCGTTTCCAGGGTAGATTGCTTCTACAACGACATGGATAAAAAGCCAGTCAACATATGGCCAGCTGTATTGGGTCCAGAGAATAATTCCTTATTAAGTATGCCGAACAACTATAGCTATTTCTTTGAGAACGGAACGGGTGGCGAAGTATATTCCACTTTGACTATTCCATCGAGAAATGAATCCTACACAATAGAAAGAAGTATCTTTGTCGAGTAAGATTAAATAAATATAAAAGTTTGGTGATACATACATATATAAATGCTCTATCAATATCCTATGTAAATAATCAAATTTAATAAATCTGGGATTGCATCAGATAAACTAGATGGCTGGGTAAATTATTGCTAACAGTGAGTCAACTGAAAGGAATAACTGGTCGAACGATAATTCAGCCCACGACTTGATGTTTTCGATCCACGTCATCTTGGGTCTTCCCCGAGCTCGGAATTCAGGAATTGTGCCTTGGACGATCTATTACTCTAAACAGTCTCCCCTTTTTTCGTGGCGCATGTCTGAATTATAAAAGCTTCCTCTGTTTGAAGAAGACTCATCTCTACTCCTACACCCTCTCTCTAACACCCACTCTTTTGTCTTCTTAGCAGTCCACGATACTATAATCAATAAAATCGATTGTGGATCTAAAAACAATCAACATTGCAGGCGCGGACATCTCACTATCAGGAACATTTAAGAATCTCGGAGTGATCCTCGAGATCTAAACTAACATTCAACCAGCATGTCACCGCTGTCTGCAAGGCTTCATATTTCCACGTTAAAGCGATGCGTCATATTCGATTGTGCTTGCCACCGGAACTTATGAAAACAGTCGCTTGTAGTGTAGTAAGGGCAAAACTCGACTACTGTAATTCCCTATTGTATGGCACTACAGTCTAACATCGCCAAACTGCAACGCGTCCAGAACTCGCTAGCCCGACTAGTGACAGGAACCTGCAGGTTTGATCATGTCACTCCTGTACTCGCAAAGTTACACCGGCTTCCTGTCAGTTCCAGGATCACTTACAAGATAGCTCTCCTTACACGTAAAACTCTCTCAACCAATCAGCCTGCTTATCTGTCATCGTCCTTACAGCGCTCTCAGCCATCCAGATCTCTGCGTTCGGCTACACAACGCCGTCTGTCTCTTCCTGACATCCGTGACTATCGGTCTGAATTCTCCAGACGCGGATTCAGCAATTCTGTACAAGTCACCTGGAACGGTCTTCCTGTTCACATTACTCACAACAACATCTCGTTAGACATATTCATAAAGCGGCTTAAGAACTATTTGTACCGTCTTGCTTTTGTTGTCTGACCGAAGTGACTCATCCACGCCTACGATTCCTCGCTCAGTCGATGGACGTATGGCGGGTTAACAAATGTCATGCTTACATACTTACTTACTTATACTATAACAATCTGCCTCAGACGCTTAATTTCAAATGTGTTGATTCTTGCCTCATGCAGTAATTGGCAAAGTAGCGTTTTAGGCGCTAAAAATAGCTAGTGAAATAGTCTGAAGCGCTAATAAAAATGTATTGTAACACGCAAAGATACATACATACATATACATATATATATGCATATATATATAGGTTGGCAATACAATATAGATGATACATGTAAAACAAGCAACTATCAACTGTAAATGCTCTTCAAAGCTTACTACCGGCAACTGCATCAACGGATGATTTGGAAAATATTGGGGTTTCATATTGTCATTTAAATATGTCATTTGCCTTGCATGGCCATTATCACTCATCTGAATCTGTAACGTTTTTTGATATTAATAATAATTTGCTGTTGTTTCACACAGTTATTCTGGTGCCTATAGGCCAAGCAAATGTTATATGGATGAACTGTATAATTTCCTAGGATTGGTGCCACGTTGACTATCGAAGAAGGATCTGTCTTGAAGTTTAAGCCTGGACGTGGAATATTTATTAAAGGTTAGACTACATGCCTACACAATGTTCACTACGGAATGAGCGACCCGTATCAGCGGAACTTGGAAATCGTGCATAAGCTGTGCAAAGAGTAGGCTACTTAAGCTTTCCGATATCTGCTGAAATAATTTGTGCATACATGCATACACAAACCCATACATATATACATAGACAAACCTATGCATAAATATATACATACATAAATGCATGCGTGCATGCATGCATAAATTTGTTTACGCACTCGCTCACTTAAGTGAAAATTAGCGATTCTGCTCCTCATAATGGGTATGTTTTTTGTGCCAAGGGACTCTGGTGCTTCAAGGAACATCTGAATCACCTGTGATATTTACACAGTCATCGGACGCTGGATGGAACGGATTCGTTCTTATGCAACCGCTTTTTTCAAACGTATCTTGTGAGTAACTCACACATTAGTAATTGGATAGTTTAACTACAGCCTGGGATATTGTATCATGTTGCCAGCAGAGCTTTGCTAAGGCCATAAATACGTGATTATACTGTCATGTGGTTGATTCACATTCATCTATAAAAAAGTTTATGCTACCACTGTTTGTTGAATTATAAATATTGACACAGGTCTCTAAAATGTGTTAGCAAATGCATAAAAGTGCTTGTAAGGAATTATCATAAATCAAGTTTAATTATATCATATCATAGCTTAAGCTTAATCTCAGCAATCTACAACGGAATTATGAGATAATTCAATAAAACTTCATCGAATACATAAAATTGTTGTCTATTTCTAAGATATTAAACTTAGATTTTATGATTTTCAGCCGGAATTGTTGAAATATCTCACTTCATCATCGAAGGCAATCTGCAAAGTCTTTCAGTCGTAGCCCCAGTTATCAAAATTCGTTCTTTTGCACTGAATGCAAATACTGGTTTGACATTGCAAGGTGGAAATATCACTGTCGTTAATTCTACTTTGATTGCAAGAGGTGATGGTTTAAAATTAAGCCGTTCGCTTTGGCTTAACGCTCCACTAACAAACGCCTCAATTTCATATTCCACCTTCAGCGCATCTGAGACGGGAATTAATGTCGAAAACCAGGATTTTCTAAGCATTACTGACTGCATGTTTTTAAACAACAGCCTAGGCATCAAAATTTATTCAACAACGGATATCGCCAGGTATGTAGTACGTCATTCCCGCTTTCTGAAAAACGGGAGAGCCGTTTCTGGTAATTTTTATACTCGCTGCAGTTTTGAATTCTCAAATAACGTCGTCGCTGAAAGTTCCTACAGAGGTTCAGAATATTCATTTTCTGGATTGGAAGTGCATTCAGTTATGACAAACATCTTTGAATTGCGAGATAACTTATTTTCCAACCTCTCTAACTGCGCAGTCAACATTGATTGTTCTACAAATACAGACTCAGCTACAACAATTATGATCGCGGATAACACCTTTAGCAATGTTTCTGAAACTGCCTTGATTTTGAAAAATATACTGTACTCCAAGACAACAATTCAAAACAATTCGTTTACGCTAAACAGCTTCACTGTTGGACCATCAGCTGTTGACATCTCAGTGTGGTATTACTCCAACATTTATGGTACACCGGGTAACGCAAGTTTGAGCCAAAACAAATTTCAGCGAAACTCTGGACAGTATATCGTAAAGTTCACAACGGCAACATATAGCTCGGATTTAAATTTTCCCTTCTTAAGTGTCTCATCGAACCTGTTTCTCAACAATATTGCATCCGAAAGTGTCATCTTCACTCAATACAACCGTCTCAACATTAACAAGAACATCTTCAAAAATCCGCTGACAGATCTCGATCTGAAAGTCGGTTTTTCTAGCAGCTTCGAAGAAAACTGTACTCTCAACTGGTGGGGATCAACCAGCCAACAAGATATTGCGTCTAGAATATTCGACAAGAACGATGATTCTTCACTAGGTCTAGTGCTGTATGAGCCATTCCTGAATGTTTCTGAGTTCACCTGTGAATCGCTTTCTGGATGTTCTGGCCACGGACTTTGCATATTGCCTGAAACCTGTGAATGTACGGATGGTTGGCAAGGGCCAGCATGTTCTCAGCCATCTTGCGCTACAATTCTGGATTGCTACGGAAGAGGACAATGCACTGGACCTAACATCTGTCAGTGCGAAGTAGGATGGTTTGGTTCCGACTGCTCTAGAGCATCTTGCAATGAACAAAGGAACTGCAGCGATCATGGCATCTGCGTTGCTCCCAATGAGTAAGTCTATATGTTTCAGTCTTCTACTGTTATCCGACAATGGGTTCTGTCATAGATTAGGATTTTCTGGATATGTATAAAAATTGCGTGTATATTATGTATCGTTTAGCTTCTACCTCCTCTTCCACAAACCTTGTACTGATTCATCCTCTTTCCCTTTTCTCTCATTCCGCACCAATTAAAAACACCAACCACCCATAGTCGTCAGACTGTCTACCTGCATGACTCTTGGATCTTGCCCTGGAACCGAACCCTTCTACCTATTGATTTTCTTTTGACTGAGAGACTGTGAAAATAGCTGGTGCATTAATCCATTAAGTATGAATTATGTGTGTTATGTATGTTAATGCTTGTTTCATTGTTTTAATTAACGCATTACACAATTTGGTAATGCGCTTAAAGTTTAATAGACAGGTTAATGCATTAACGTTTGGTTTGTTGAGATATAAATGAATCTGACTCATGGAATTTGCGCAGGTGTCTGTGTTCAGAACTCTACACTGGAGCTGACTGTTCCAGTTGCAGTGGTGGGCGTTGGGGCGCTGAATGCCTGCCATGTCCTCGGTGTGTTCATGGACGGTGTGACCAAACTACGGGTGAGTTAGCACAGTTTCCTAACAAGTGATTTAATAAGATTGTATGCTTTGGTTTTTCACATTCTTTATTACTGATTCTCTTTTCCATAATGTGCAGTATTAATTTCTTATCCGAGTTTGCTACGTGGCGTTAGAAAAACCATCTTTTTATTCTAGTGGCTATTTGAACTATCGACTTCTATGTCGAAAACCCAGAAGTTTAACCACTACGTTATGCAGCCAATCTTACGCTAACGCATGCCTGAAACAAGGCTGGCTATTGTGTAATATTGATGATGGTGTTCAAAAAGAGATATAAGGACGGTTGTGCTTCTATAAATGTTATGCTGTATTTTATTGAGAAGCATACCTCAATATACCATTGCGGGAAGAGGTTTTGCTTATAGTGAGTGTAATAAATTGTGCCATTTCACCTGACATTACTGAAGTGCATTAACAAAATGAAATTACCAAAAATGTATTAAACTGTATAATTAATTTTATTTAAGCCTCATTTTGTGCAAAAATTTCACAGGTAAATGCATGTGCGATGGCGCAAATTGGGCAGGTGATCTCTGTGACACGTGTGCACCAAAGTACTTTGGAGCTGCCTGCCTTCCAGTGTTGCGTGTCACTCGCATTGCCCCAGTGTCTGGACCAGATACAGGAAACACTAGTATACATGTCTATGGCGCTAATTTTCCAAACGTCACCACTTACCGTTGCAGGTTTGTTCTGAAAACAGTTTCAGTATCAGTCTATTTGCCTTCTAATAGCTAGAATAAATAGTACATAGGCTCTGCGTCTTTGCGGTAGCTCGTCGGCGTGTGATGTGAGTACCTTTTGCTGGATAATGAACTTCTTATTCTTTATCACTTTAACAATATTACAGAATAGTGTAGGCAACTCTTTCATTAGGTAAGCTACTTACAAGAAGCTGCATTAAGTGTACAAATAACATATTAACTTACTACTATATATCATGTGATTATGACTGAAGAATAAAGCAGTGTCTTTCAGACACTAATTACGAACATTAAGAACAAGAACTCAGTTGAGTCACCCCTTCAATTCCTTTCTTATAGTATTAGCAGCAACCAATGTGTTTGAACTTATGTATCGCGATTTTCTTCAACAAACAGTTATTGCTTTAATTAATTGTTGCTTTTTATTTATCAAAGGTTCGATTCAACTACGGTTCCTGGCGTCTGGATTTCGGATGAAGATATTATGTGTCTATCTCCTCAGCATCCAACCGCTCAAGTTCTTGTTGCCTTATCCGTAGCTCCTGAACAAGGCTTTCTAACGACGCAGGTAGATGCTCTACTTTATATCATTCACTCTTAAGACAGATGTCTATCAATCACAAAGACCCAGACAAATAATGCATGTAGAGAGCAGGCAGATAAGAGTTATCATGAATATTGCTTTCCAGTCTTGACATTTCTACGGGAATTACAAGTAAATGCTTTTGGCACCATAATCGTGAAACTATCAGAATTGCCTAAAAATGTATGCATGCATGTACCTGGCTATTTATATGCCATTTTTTAAGAATCTCACACGGTCGCTGAAATGCTAAAACGTATATAAAGGAGTGTGAAGGAGTGAGAGGCAAAGAATGTTGGTTTTCAAAGTTCCAGCCGAAATGTCTGAAGAAACTCAGCATTGCAGTCCATAAACTTAGCTGTATGATTAGTTATGTTTTGAAACAGCTGAGTAGGAAATTTCTCAACTTATAAATGTAGTATAAGGAATATTTGCATTGACATATAAGTAAGCAAGTAAGTTAGCAGGCTTTTATTAACGTCAGACAAACGCTCACATTTTAAAAATAGTTGACACAGTTGACATAGTTAGCTGCTACCGTTGATTTGATATGATTTAGTTTTTCTGGATATTGGTAAACTCTTATGAGCATAACCTTTGCTGAAATCCCGCAGATACCCAGCAGTAAACCTATCAACTGTGGTCATCGTATTATTACAGTTTTGCACAAATTCTGAAAATGACGACAATGTTCTATTACATTAGTTCGAATACTCCTACTACCCACAATGTCCTGCGAGTGCATGTGGAAGCCAGTTGTTTCCGCCACATGGAGGATGTTCAATGGGAAACTGCATCTGCTTTGTGCCATGGATTGGACAAGATTGTTCTGTTCTTGGACTTCCACCGAAAATCGTTCCAGTTTCATCGCAAATGATTCTCGAGGCTCAACCATTCGACCTTGTGGTCAACATATCACAGGTTAGAAAATGAAAATTGCTTAGAAAAATATATATTATTACCAGTATTTGGTGTATATATCTTCTTTACTAGAACGTAAATTTTAATGTTATTATATGCAAATGCTGGATGTAGGCCTATTATGTGGAAGATCGTTCAAATTCCAAACACTATCTGAACCGATCCTGAATATGTCTGCCACACCCAGTTTTTTCTGCGTGAGGGCTTTTGAATAAGCTGGTTCCAACCACTTTGTATGTTTTATTCTAAAGAAACCCGGAGATTACGAATACAATCTACTATCTCTAGGCCGTGTCTCCAGTCGTTTACCATAATTGATGATGTTCTTAGGGAACCACACCAGTGGAGTGGCAGTTGCTGGATTCTCCAAGTGGGATGCTGCTAGGTTCTGCATCTGGACGGTTGCAGTGGGTGAAGACCGTGGCAAGAACCACTCCTTACCCTGTTACCATCAGGTCCAGCAACACTTATGGATCGGACCAGATGACATTTAATCTGTTAGTTCCTCTGTCGTATTCAGCTCTACTTGATCCTCTGCCAAAAGGTCCGTTCCCTAGACCTCAGTCGGTTCTTATAAGTGGGAAACTCATTTGGACTCAGAACAACAGCTTTCTGATTGGTCAACAATTGCCTGTTAACATCATGTAAGTTCAGAGGAATTCTCGATATAAAATAACAAAATAAAAATTGATTTCGTTCGCCTTTTCGTCCACTAACTCTTATTCTTAAAATATATGAAGACAAAATTAATTAGCAATTGCAGCATGCAGTAGGCCTATCTACTATTGACTGCCAAAGTTCATATCAGCTTCTACAGTCATTTCTTGTTTACAACTTAATGCATAAGCTACGTATAACAATAATTAGATCTTAACATGCCATATGTCAAACTTTATTCAGATACAGTATGCTACTATGGCGATGAAAGGGATAAATAAGACAAAGAAACTGTGTCGGTGCTAATAATATTTACATGCATTTTAGCTATTTTCTGCATGTTGGCATTATTGATCACGTTAATTAACGTTCCAGGCTGGAATGAATTAATAAGCTGTTCCAACTTATTTTACAGAAGCCTCTAGTATTTAAATAAAAGGCAGTGGTCAGCTTTATGATTGCTTCTGATTTGTTTTAGAGTTAAAAGCTTGACTTCAACGAGGACTATTTCGGTGACTACGGGCTCAGGTTCAGACCTGTTTTACACGCGATTCTATCCGACTCAATACGACGTTGGACTGTTTCAATTGGTAAATATGTCTATATAATAAATAATATAATTGTTTGTTCTTGTAGAGGTGCGTAGGTTCAATAGTTACATTCGTTAATAGCGCTAGAACTATGCCAATACATTGTGTTAATGTAGTCATATCCGCGGCCACAGTGATTAAGGCTTGTCGGTGTTCGTACCACAAGCTAAAACTTAAACTGGTTACTGGGTCTTTCAGGCATCTGGCCGGCGTGCGTGGTACAGCCTTACGGTACCTATTCATGAGAGGCAGAGGATGTTCAATCTTTCAAAACACTATTTAGTTTTAAATAACTGTAAGCGCTTTCGCTGACAATGCAAGAGCGCCCTAGAAGTAACGCTCTACTTACAATGATGTAGAATGTATCTTTTTTACAATAAAATTACAATTTAAATTACGAGTATAATCACAATTACCATTAACAATGTTATACAAAAATTCTCAACTAGTATAAATGAGACTGCCATCTGTCATTTCATCCCTTTGTATGTATGATTTTCCTCGTCTAAATCATAATGCAGCAGCTGCACTTCGCAAAACACACAACAATAGTATATCGTTATTGAACAGGACGCACGCCATCCATCTGATCCGGGCTTCAGTGTTCAACAGAGCTGGTCGGTTTATGGACTGCAGATACAAACTTCGCTGAGTAACTTGGCAGGTTACACAGGAAACCAATTATACGCATCGCTGTTGAACGTAACGAATGTTGGAGTCGATACGCTGACGGATGTACAACTACTGGTTGGTTTTAACTTATCAAAAGAGCATTTTCAGAAATATAGATAAAACAAGCAACACCTTGATTTATCCTTGCTTTACAAAACTGTGAATTATTGGTTTTCTTTTTCATTACCCAGCGGTAATCTTACTTGCAATGCTCACTGGTCTATTTTAAAGCGCCTCAGAAGCATGTTCAAGAGGTCGAAAGTTTATTTAGCCCAGGCCACATCATTCCCACGACTGGACACGTTTCTAGCCATCCCAATTTCGTTGGTACTCATGTGCCGACCATTGATTGATGGAGGGCTGAGTGTGGGGCAGGTGGTCACACATACATGTAGTGACCCAGCATGATTTGGCTTTACTTTACTGAGCCCGCGAGCGTGGTATTAACAAAACCAAATGCCTATTTGGGTAATATATCTGTTGACTTAGCATGTTGTTTCTTTAACTACCTATTTTCATTTACTTGTAGAAAGTAAATCTCCCTTTTGAAATGAGAGTTTGGAAATCAAATTCTGAGATGTCATCTTGTCTGCTGAGTTCCACATCATGTTTGTTGGCAATGGTTCTCCAGCCGGGCGAATCCGTCATTTTAAATGCATCAATAGCAGGTAAAATTAATTATTGGAGTCTTTGTGTATATGAACAACTTCAGTGTCGTTACATTGAGTACAGATTGCAGACCAAGCGTGCCATCGAATAGACCACCTTTCGCACTGCCAGCTATTTGTGCACTTAATTTCAAGTTATGCAGACCTCTAATTCAAGTCTTTGCCTTCGAGTTCACAAGGTTGCAAAACTAAATGTGCTCTGTGAGTCAAACTGCATTATTTCTTTTGATTTCTTGCCCAGTTTCCAGTGCATACAACGGCTACTTTACGGCGATTGCCTCGACACGAGAAGGTACAATCTCCGAGACGCGAATATGGTTTTCCTTCGAAGAAAAGCTTCCAGCATTCAGGTTATCCGTTGACAACATCGATGCTACAGTTTCGCGAGGAAGAATTTATTACTATCAGGTGACTATTACAAGCAACTAGGGTCTACTAAATTTTTGTGGTAGCTGTTATTTTGCATAGCCTATTGTTGTTTACCGCAAATTCATTGCAATGGTTAGCTAACTGAACGTTTTTAAGCAGGATCACGCTCTCTCAATGAGGACAGTTGTGACAACCCAGTATTAACCATAAAGATTTTTTAAGACCCTCTTGTGCCTCAGTGGTCAAAGGTCAATACGGCCCTGGAATACCTCAAGTAACTGTCCATTCGGTTCTCAAGCCATCAGGGTATCCGATGAACTTTATGTTCTACAATCCAACGAAGCCTACAGCAGCTGAACTTCTTCTAGCGTATGCGGTTCGTGCCCAGCCAACTGCAGACGACATCGCCAGCGCGATGAAGAGTCAATAGTAGTCCACCATTAAAACGTGTTCGCGGACAAATTTCAACAATGTACGCCATTGTCTGTGCTGCTCCACAAAGGATCAGTAGCTTGACCCCCATTTGACGAGGTTGTATGAACAGCAGCCCTGGCCCAACCGAAATCGGTTAAGTGCTGACCAGAGTCGTCGAGGCAAGTTAAAACCTGGAGGACAGACACACGGCTTGGCGATGAGGGAGTGGTTGTTCACATTCGCTGCTACCCATTCGTCCCACCATGCCGAAATAGCTGTTATGTCTCCAGACCAAATTGGGTGTCTCAAGCACAGGCTTTGCAGCTGATGACGACTACTGTCTCATGCATCGAATCGTGTCTTCAATTAAAAATGTGAACTGTTTCGACATTAATTGCTCAGTAAACAGTTTGACTTCTTCTAACTCGCACCTCTTTAGGTCTCTCAGATAGTCGGCTGTCAGCGGTTTATAAGTTCCTAAGAGACACTGAATAAATTCCATATAATAAATAAATTATAATATAATATAAATTTTCTATCGCACATCAACATTTGCCTTTTGTTTTTTTCTTCAGATAAATGTAACTAATGTCGGTCTTCGTCCAGCCACAAATGTCAAGGTTTTGCTGCCAAATGAACCGACCTTTTCCGTCTTGTCTTTTGGTACAAACATAAGTTCATCTGGAAATAATCTGATCTTGGACAGCGGAGATTCGGCTGTTCTCGTTCTACAAGTCAGTCCATCGATCCAGGAAATCATCAATGCCAGAAGTGGAAGCATTCAGATAAAATCGCTTGAAACAAGTATTCTCCTGTATTACAGGCAAGTTGCTTTCAGTTCAGCATTCAGTTACAAAAACTGTAGGCAACAACAGGTACATAACAGATTTTATACTGATTATTATAGCATTGTCTCCGTCGTTTTCTTATATTTCTATTTGCTATAATATTTTTATTGCTTGCCTTCTTATCTTACAAGTTTTCCAACTCAAGTGTAATAAACTTCCCTAAAACTATACAGTAAGAAACCTAACGTTAATTTGTGTAGGAAATACGCATAATGGCAAAACCTGGAATTACTATTGAGTTAATCAGGAATTTCATCGGCCAATACAACATTATTCAGTATCTTAATGTGAGTTAGAACAAGTCGATATAAGTGATGTAACTATGACGTACATAATTCATTCATTAGGATTTTCTGGATATATATAAAAATTGCGTGTATATTATGTATCGTTTAGCAGTCACTAATTCATTTAGAGTATTCATATAGCGACCATTAAACTAATATACGCATAGACTCTCTCAGTAACCCTCTAATCGGATATTTTCAAAATTTAATGCAGTAATAAGTCACTTTTTCTTGATAGTTTCTTCGGGCGATTTGATATAATTATTTTGTGCAATATGTCTGTAGGTTTGTCATTTCCTCGCTGGACAGACTGAATCTGACGGTAACAGTGGAGGATGAGTACACGTATTTCAGTGCAGATAGGCCCAATTTGGCCAATGCATCTGTTAGTCTGACTTCGAAATTCGGAGGAGACACAATCAAACTGACTACAAATGCTTCGGGTAAATTAGTTACTCGTTAGTTGCTGTGAAAACATCTGTAGTCAATCCCTTTTCAATGCACAACTTTAGCTTTTAAGTTTGTAGTACTTCCATTTCTTATTCTATTAATAGGGCAACATTGCCATAAGCTTCTTCAACATCTTGGTCAGTCACCATGCTTTTCTTCTTTTTATTTTTCATAATCATAATCATTATCATCCCAATCCAAGGCGAAAAGCCGGTTGGTGTCCAATGCACATTTAATCATTCTCTCCACACTTCTCTGTCGCGCGCTGCCAGAATATGTTATGGACATTTTTTGAAAGCAGTCCTTCATCCGATCGAGTCATTCGTGTTGACCCGAGCGACGTTCGAGCCGGTGTTGCGTTTTGTGCCATGTGACATGGATTTCTATCTTGAGAGGCGACACGTATGCATCCATACGTGTGACCCGCCTTTTTTCTAGGCTTCTGACTGGCTTGGGCATTCCTAATTGAAGTTTCCGCTCACGTTGGCCAACTGTTATTCGCGGGGCTGGATTAACCACTCGGGTCCCCACGCATACTGAGAATGGGATGCCGTAAAACATCCTACAGTCAAGTGTAGTATGATAGATCAGTGTTGCATACCGTGCTGCTAAAATCATTAGTCAAATGCAAATTCGTATTTAGAAGGAAGACTTGTTCTTATGAACAAATGGCTGGTATAACGAATTCAATATAAGTTTTGTAAATGCAGAAAAATTGTGAGTCCAACCGGGTCCCCCGTCAGCGGGGGACCCCGTGCAATTGCATAATTTGCATAGTATTTAGTTAATCTGGCTGTTGTTTTATTGGATAATGTTGAGCTTGTCCACATCGCATAACGCCCTAGGTGATAAGCTACTCAGTTAATTCTTTCGCCACTGATGGCTTAGCCTCAGTAGGCATTCCTTAGTCGTTTGTTCACCCCTTCAGATCGATGAGGTGCGAATCGGTCTTTCACTGATTTTACGTCTTCAATCACAGTATCTATTTTGTGTGTGACTTAGGCCAAGTCACCCTTTACGACATAAAAGAGGATTACTACACGCTGTATACAAATGCCGACCGACACAGACCTGACTCAAGAGTCATATTTGCATCGGTTGGAAATGGAAGCTCAGTTACCGTCTTCATTCAGAGAGTTGCCGTTTCATACAAGTGAGATTTATATAAAACAAATGAAAGTTCACGAAAAGCATTCGTTCAGAAAAATAGAGAGCATTACCAAGACAATTAAAAAATGACATTTTTACTGTGATTTTGGAATGCGGTTTTGCTGAAGTGCGACCATCCATTGACTCATTGTGTATTATCAGTTCAGATCAAATCAAATCAAATCAGGTCAAATCAAATCAAATCAGGTCAGATCAAATCAGGTCAGATCAAATTGGGCCAGATCAAATCAAATCAGCCCAAATCAGATTAATGTTCGTAAACTTAAATTTAAGTTTTCATGCTTGTCGCAAGCACCTTTTATCTCTAAATCCGGTCGTAGCTGAATCTACATTTCATACTGCGTATCGATTTTGTTGTGACTGAGGATGCATGCATTCAGAAAGCTATCACTAGCCTATCAATGAATATTAGCTGTGAATAAGCTGGTTACCGCGACTTAGCTTTCTTTGGGTTCTGTAGAAATCTCGAGCTTATGATTATGATTACATTTCGATCTGTGAATGTTTCCATACAAGTTAGTACCGTTTTCGGAAAAGATCACTGTTATGTTTTCATAGCTGGGTGGTGACACCGGTTACCTATGAAGACCGTTATGACATCAAGTTAGAGGCTGATTTCAAGACGAATGTTCCGATACCCGTCGTTACGCTTACTCCCAACAGATTGGACCTGGATGTTCTTGAACGCGGTCTTATGCCAGTCATTAATTTTGTCATCAGAAACTACGGTCTCATCGCAGCCAAGGGATTTCGTTTTCAGTTGCCGTCCGCAGACGCCCATCCTTTCCTTCAGTTCCACATGGTTTGTTTTCTGTGTTTGCTTTCTTTTTGAGAGCCTCTTGGTGCTATTTTAGTTCAATGCTTTGGTGTTAGGCATCATAATTGTAAAGCAACTGCAAACAGAGAGTAAATAATTATACACCCTTAAGTTAAGGTTTCAGTTTAAAGTTTTCGTCAGTCCACATTAAAGGCTAAGATGACGCCAACTGTTTTCTTCTTGTATCGCAAGCTACTATCATTCGTTGATGTGTTAGTGGAAGCCTCGTGCATAAGCATACGCATGCTGTTAAGTCACTATTTTTTATTTCATTTCGGGTTCAGTCTAAGAGGTTTAATAATTCCACATTAAAGTCAAAGGATGATGCCAGTCGTTTTTACACTGCTAGATGTTATTCATTGAGAGGCTAGTCATAACCTCCTGATTGCATGCATGTATCTGGACACTTAATATAGCAGTTTATAAGTACCTTTCCCAAGCGCTTCTTATGCTAACCTAAGTGGTATAAAGTTCGTTAACAGCAAAAAGTTCATCAATCAGAAAAAAGCCTCAGATAACTGTAAACGTAACCACTAGCGAGCTTTGGCAAACTTGTAGACCCCCCACAACAAATTTCCATCTAGAGTTATCAGTTAACGCCATGTTCCAACTTCCTAATACGTTTTGCATTGTATTGAACGTTTCCATATTCTAAGTCAGTGAAACGGTCAAGTGACGCCGCAAGTAAAGAAGTAAAGTAATGCGAGAAATTGCAAAAGACAGCGTTAGCAATTCAGTCTTTTTTCGGTTTTAGGATCGCGAACTGGTGGGCGATATTCCAGCGAATACGACTATCGTGGTTGCCGTATCAGTGACTATCAATGAAACAAAGCGAGATAATTACTTTAATCAACTCAACCACTCAGTCCGCAAGCGAAGAGCAACACAAGCATCGTAAGATAGTTCAGTCAGTCAGTCAGTCAGTCAGTCAGTCAGTCAGTCAGTCAGTCAGTCAGTCAGTCAGTCAGTCAGTCAGTCAGTCAGTCAGTCAGTCAATGATAGTGTTCATTAACATCACAACGTGAGAGTAAAATACAGTTTTAGAACTTTTTTAATACTGAAACTAATAAATTCATTTAATCTTGAACTTTTAACCTTTTGGAATAACATGGCTGGATTAGATTAGGCAGTAAAGTAAATTAGATTAGGTACTAAAGTAATTGCTTATTGATTCCTACCAGCACTAGTTATCAGAGTCGTGGTGTCATATTTCTAAAAGAACCTTCGGCTGAAGCGCTCGCAAGGCAACAGCAATCGAAGAACATTTCAATTTCATATGATATTCCATGTTCGAGGCTTGATCATAGAGATAAAGGGCAAGCACAGTTTCTGCTACCATACCCCCAATCTAATCTGATCTTATCTGATCTAAATTGATCTAATCTAATCTATTGACTTCTATAGCGCCGTTATTATAGAGCCAAAGCAGCTAATTTTGGTCTGTTTATCTTTTCTCCAGGTGCCTGGCGTTAATCCTCAAAGCTCTGTACTATTACATCTGTGATCGAGAGCGATACGAGAATCTCGTAGTATCCGCCGATTATGCATCAGCGCATGCTAACTGTGTTGATGTAGGGATAATAGATACAGGTGGCGATTCGTCGACCAGGCCAGGATTACCAGGACCAGCATCAGGACCAGGACCATGCAAGTATTTCTTTAACGCATTCCAGCCGTGAGCTTTATCTATTTATTTAATTAAATTAATTATTTGTTGCATTTATTATGCGCGCAAGGTCAGTAAATCTGAACGTGAGGCGCAGTTTAAGTAAGTGTACGCGAACAATTTATCCAGGATTGTTACACGGGGACCGCTCAGCAGGTTTGATTCCACAGTCGTTGGATTTCAGACCCAGTGCGTTACCGAATGCACCAACATGCCACTTTAACTAATGTAAGCATATGCGTACCCCTCGTGACAGTTGTTTAGAGTTGTTATTTTGGTTGAAACAATTTCCAACTTCGATGTTTATTAATGTATAAAATGTTTGAACACACCCCATTTGATCACTGACTAGTTAAGCCGAACAGTAGAACAGTACGGACGTCTGCCCAGTAATATGCTTATTATTACCTGAAAGCAAAGAATTTAGGTAAAATTTGTCAAACTTTTTAGCATCAGATAAATTTTCCTCCAATTTGCAATGCCTGATCTATTCTGTAGTAATACGAGCGATTGTTTTAGAATTTTCCTCCTTGCATTTTATCTGTTCGTCTGGAGAAGATCAGTCGTAAGCCATCAAATTGCGTAAAAGTGATCATCGAACGTAGAGCTATTAATTTCGCATGATCAATACACAATTGTTTATAATAATAATTATAATAATAATAATAATGATAATAATAAGAAAAAGAAGAAGAAGAAGAAGAAGAAGAAGAAGAAGAAGAAGTGAATTTTTATATAGCGCCGTAGCACAGCCGAGGCCGAAGAAAAGGGCGCTGTACATGCCGTTTATCAAACGGCGTAGGTTATATGATGGCCAGTTGATTTCCAGAGTTGACCGAACTGCCAAAGAAAGGCTGGTTAAGAGTCAATCTATCAATGTATGCATGTATGCATTATGTGTAAATTTGTATTTCATATTGCCATTACATCGATCATCATCATCATCATCATCATCATCATCATCATCATCGACCATAATCATCATCATCATCATCATCCATAATCATCATCTTCATCATTATCATCATCATCATCATCATCCATAATCATCATCCATAATCATCATCTTCATCATTATCATCATCATCATCCATAATCATCATCATCAATCATCATCATCGACCATAATCATCATCATTATCATCATCATTATCATCATCCTCATCAACATCATCATCACCATCACCACCACCACCATCATCATTGTCATCATCATCTACCATCATCGACCATCATAATCATCATCATTATCATCATCATCATCTATGGCTTGTTCCTCTCTTGAGCGTTGTCGTTACCATAACACGCAGGCAGCCGTGTCTGTTCTGAGTAGGTCTCCATAACATCAATCATAGTAGTATGGTGTATTATAGTAGGTCATACTTCTCCACACGTTTACAGGGTCATCGAATGGGGATATCACGGTGACTTCTCCTTTAACTTGCGACAAAGTCGTCAACTGTGGAAAAACCGTACTTCCATGTGTAAAAGGAGTCGTCAAATCCGTCAAGTGCATTCTTGGAATCGGCGCTATTCCGTAAGTCGTGTGCTTCTTTTTTGTTGATTCGTTTTCATATTTATTTTACCTTCAGTATGCACTCTTCGAAAATGATATGGCAATAGCTCTAGTGCCTGGATGCGAATGGTGCATAGATACAAACAAGTACAAACAAATAAAACGATTAAGAACTTCGCATTTAAAACTGAATGTTAAGGGCAGAATAGTTTGAATGTTACGGCCAACACAATGTGAATGGTAGCGTTAATGGCAGTAAAACATAATTTAACCATAAAATAGTATTAACATTGCAACATTACTTTGCATGTTGCATTAAATTAGATATTTTTATTCTCTGTAAATCATGGGATTTATGTTTTGCAATGTTCTATATTCTTTGTGCACTACCTATTTTTGTATTATTATATTATATTATTTAGGATATAATTCACAGAATTTGAAGTGAAATATTTTATAATATTTTCATACAATGATGCATTGTTTTTGATCATTCAGGGCATCAGCTGCACTGGGGCCTGTAGCTATCATCGTGACTGTCGGAAAGACTGCAATGACATGTTTTTCGGCGTTCAAAAATGTTCAAAAGTAACTTCTCAACGATATACATTGATTCTTCTGTTAACAACAATATCAAACAAGCACATAAGTATTTGAGACTACCCATATATGATGTGATATACAATATCCAAACGGGTATGATGCAATATGATACGATATGATACGATATATGATATGATATATGATATGATATATGATATGATATGTGATATATGTGATACGATATATGATATGATATATGATATGATATATGATATGATATATGATATGATATATGATATGATATATGATATGATATGTGATATGATAGGTGATATGATATGTGATATGATATATGATATGATATATGATATGATATATGATATGATGTATGATATGATATGATAAAGCCACTGATAGCTGAACATACCAAAAACAACCGGTAATAGGTTATTAGAAAATTTTACTGAAGTAGTAAAGTAAAAGTAAAGCTCCCATGTCCCATGGTGAAACGTAGGGGAGGGACTAATTTCCTGGTCTTCGGCCCTTGAGCCGCCCAGGGACGGATGTTACGAATTCAGTTAGGGCTGTTCATTCATGACTGTCATTGTGAACAGTAATCTTCTCTTATGTGATTTCATGACTTACAGTGATCATAACATGTGTTGGGACGAAGTGTTTTTGCACAATCCAAAGGCAAAATGAAGTGCGTTTTAGGAATTAATTAAAGTATAACTTCATTCACCAAAAAAGATAATGTAGAGCATCTTTTAAGGTGTGCAGCCTTTTCTAACCAGCCCTAGTGTTTTATATCAATACCAGGCATCTGTGACACATTTATGGGCTTGCCAACTTACTTTCGTCATTTAAGCCCACAATTTGTTTGGCCTTTGCCTGACTCCGTCTTGACTCCTAGAGAACATCCATCCGCACCTCAGATTCAGATTTGCTGACTCTGCACGTCTCTTAAGTGGTTTAAATAAATGAAATATTTTGTTTATGTGCTACATATTTGGGTCGAACTTTATTATATGACTTGCTTTTTCAGATGCTACAAGCAGGTCATTATCTGTATCGACACAAAGCGGCGTCGGAAGCGTTCGCTGTCTCAAGATGACATTTACCCTCTTATTTTAAGACAATACGTTTACCTGGCGGAGTACTATCATCTCGGCGAAATAATTTATGGTGATCCTAGATGGTCAGTGTTGTTGCCTGTAGTCTATGCTTTGAACGTTCAATAATCACAAAATGTTAAGAATAAATTATGGCTTTGATTGGCTTAGCTAGTTATCAAGACATCTATTTAGGAAGCGGCTATTGATTTTTGCTTTGACAGAGCGCCTTAGCTTTCATGGGCGCTGAAGATATCTGTAGATTACAGTTACGATTACGATTAGTCCAAACGGACAACCTTTTATTACTGCTTAAAATACCTGATAAGGAGTTTGTCAATTTCGCAAAGAGAGCCTCCAGATTTGACCTTTACTCAGAGATGAAAGGCGAATGCATTTTTCTAAAAGCCACCGAACATCATGTCTGCAATTCAGAGTAGAATCTAATCGATTTGGGTTTGATGAGCTATCGGTTTGAGCTTGTGCAGTAGACACTGGCGCTATAGAAGTTGCTTAATAATAGTAATAATAATAATGATGATGATGATGTTAATAATAATGATAATGATAATAATGATGATGATAATGATAATGATAACAATAATAATAATAATGACGACGACGACGATGATGATAATAATAATAATAATGATAATAATAATAAAATTTAAGTGTTTGTCTGTTGTTGGTTAGGTTTGAGAGCGACGATGTCGGAGCCTGGTGGAACCAAGAGATCGAGCCAGCGATGTTTGAGACGAGCGCTGGTGGCCAGTTCATCACAACGTCAGAATATAACCAGATCATCAGTGCTCCACTGCCGGGGAATGTGACTCTGGAGATGGTAGAGGTCTTCCTGAACCGTCTAAACAGTTCGTTCTACCAGTGGAATCAGGGAATCTACAATTCAACCAATAGCACGATCGACTACCACGCACTGATGGAGGCTAACCGTACTTTAGCCGAGGGAGGAGATAAAGCTAAACAGGTAACAACAAACTTGATTTGCCAGTTTGAACTAGATGTCAACTATCAACCCTGAATGGGGTTTCTTTGGTTGGGGTTCTTCGTGTGTGGGAGCCAACCATTGGTGACTTTATCGATTATTTGAGTAATATTTCCTTAAAGATGAATACTTGCTGCTCTTGATGAACGATAACATCATCTAGGCTAGAGAGCAGCGTGTGCGAATCATCCTTAGAAAGTTCTTTGAAATGTTCAGTTACATTAGATCTCATGTAAATTTTAAAAATTCCTGTTTTTGAATATTGAGATTTAGCTTAAATATCTTCTTGTGACGATTTCTCACAATAATCAATTTAATATTATGACACTTCTGTAAGATACTTAATAGGAGTTATAGTAAATGCCTACATAACTGACTGACGAACAAATTGACTGACTATAGCTATCTATTGTAACTAATTAACTGCTTAACTAACTAACTAGTATAGAACTTTTTTGTTAACTACCGTCATTGTTTCCGTTTGCTCTCTACTATTTTACCACTTAAACTGATATCTTGGGCAATTTTACAATGGCACTATAGAAATATGCACCATATTAGGTGCATGTGGCTCATGTGTAAGACATTTCAAGATTAGATACTTGTTTTGGATTTTTGTTTTCGATGCTTTCTAGTGTTATTCTATGTAAAATATTTTAGGCTGGATTTGATTCGATTGCTGCCTGGTATCTGAACACTTACGAACGACTTCAACAGGCAGAAGATGTAAGAAATACAAATATGAATTTGCGGCACTATAGTCAATTTGGTAGCGTGTAGCTATGTAAGATAGCAATTGCTAAGGCTTGCTGCAGTGCATAAGATTGATGCTTTGGAAATCGAACAAATAGCTTCAACGTATAATTTTAAACATTTTGGTGTGACAAATAAAATTTACTGTTTAAAACTAGGATTTCTAGCACTTTCAGACATGAACTGTGGCACAACAAGCAGCATTGGCTCTAGGTATAGGTAAGATTGTAGTGTGGCTTTTCAAAATAGTTGAGCCACAGTATTTGGATGTATGTTACAACAATTATGCTTTGCTACCAACCAGTCTATGTGTACAAGTGTTTTGACCATACAGTTGGTGTAAAGTGGTATTTCATTGTAGATTGTAATGGAGTTCTTCATAGCAGTTAAACCCTAGTAATTGGCTGTATATTGCAATACTATGCTTTGTTATCAGTTTGTTTATACGAGTGTTCTAACTATGTTATCTGTAAAAGTCTTTAACCTTTTTTAACTTTGTAGAGTCCTGATGAAGGAGTTTGTGCCAAAGTGCGAATCCAGATACTGCAAAGACTCGTTCTAACAAGAACTGCGTTCAGTGCCAGACTAGAGATCGAGAACGGAGAAACCAGTGCACTTGCCAACATCCGAGTTGAAATCATCATTACTGACTTCGACAATGTGGAATTAGCCAATAATAGGTTTTCCATCGGTATGCTCCAAGTTTTGTTCTACTAAAACATAAATTTGCTCTATTGCGGACGTTTACATTCTATATAGTCAGCTAACTAGAATTAATAATTCTGTAATCCTCAAGAATGTATCTGGGCTCATTGATTCTTTTATGTTGCCCGAAACACAAATAAAAGAACCGGGTGAACAAGTGATAAAGTCAAGGTAATGAAGCTCTGATAATTTCATGACCGTTTGCTGAATAGAAATGCCAAGCTGTTAGTTCCAGCTGCAACCATTAATGCCACTATTAGGCTACATAATATCTTTGTTAAGAGGTTCTATTCGCTAAAACTTCTGCTTGCGTGTCGAACTTCCTAGATTAACTTTCTCTGGTTGTTCCTAAAACTAGAACTGTTCTTGTTGAACTATCTTTATCGGTGGCTGGGACTATATTTTGGAATTCTCTTCCTGCACCTGTTCGTTTTGCTCAGTCTCTTGTATCATTTTGGTTTCTGCTCAAGAGTGACCGTTTTCAGCTGGCTTATCTACAATAGCCTGTCTCTCTTTCTCAGAGAACTGACCTTCTGGGTACCGACTTGAATACGGCTTGGTTTTGGTGCGCCATCGGTTGATGCTTTGTGCATTAGACACCGGGCTTATAGAAGTTTCTAATTAATATTAACAAAAATAAATCGATTTACTATTTAAGAGTTTTATATTACATTAATGATTTACTAGTTAATTTTCAATAAAGTATGCAGTGAATGGTTATAATGTTGTAATTCTAATTGTAACTTGAGATTTATGAAGCGCCTCTTAGAGGATAAGCTCAACAGAGGTGCTCCCGACCCGAAAAAGTAAAATCACTGTTAAACAGCACAGTCTTCAGGCGCCTGCGGAACACTGAGAGGGGTAGAGAGAGGGCTTAAGTCGTTATTATTAATTGCTTGATTCAATAATAATATTAATAGTATTATTGTTGTTTAAATATAGGCCGACCTGATCTCAGTGGTATTTCGGACGTCAATGGTACTGGTTTGCTTCCAGTCAACACGAAATGTAGCGCCCAGTGGTTGATTGCGCCTTACTCCACCGCTGCTCCGACAACGGATAAAAAGTACAAAATCGGAGGGACACTTTATTACACGGTCAATGGAGAGAACATTACGGTGCCACTGTTTCCTGATACGGTCACTGTTAAACCCGACCCACGTCTCTACATCAGCTACTTTCTGGAGAAATTCGTCTACGCCGACGATCCAATGACGACTGGTGAGTGGAAAATATTCTGTTCCAGACATTCTAAAGTAATACCAGTAACAATAATAACAATAATAATAATAATAACAATAACAATAAAAATATATAGATTAACGTGTCAGACGTAAACTTGAATTAGAGGAATGAGACTACTGTGATTAGCAGTTACATGTCTTATAAAAACACGATAAATATTAATAAATGCAATTGTCAGTTATTGTAGTTCTAATACTTAAAACGATAATCTATGGAGTTATTTGTCGAGTGCTTTATTAGCATCTCAGGTGCTAACAGAGTTAGATACGATTTTTAGTGTTTAAAAAGTTTGAAAACCCTCGGCCTCTTGATTAGACATCAGGAGGCTGCTCCAGTTAATTAAACTTGATATTAATATAGGGTGTTAGGTGAATCCTAACAGCAATGATTCCTTGTCGATATCTTTCGTTGTCCCATTAGGCAAACACGCCAGCATTAACTAGCACTGATTTTTTACATGGCAATCAAAAGCCTAAGTACACCGTGCTACTCGAAAGAAAAGAGTATAAGACTATGGTTTACACGTCCTTTAATTTAAAGGATAGGTGGAGAGCAGTCTTAATGACTTCTATAGCACGGTTATGATAATGCCCAAGGAATCAATCGATGTTTGGTGTTGGTCCTACACAAAAGAACGCAATGTTTGTCCTGAAATGACTTAAAATGCATTTTTCTTTGACATTGGCTTCAGCCAAACTCATGGCAATCGATAGCCCTTTACATGCAATTTAAAAAAAATTATACCTGTTGAAAGTTATTAACGCGTGATATTGGCTTATAAACGCAAGATTAAATTGCAGCGTATAACATGCGAGTATTGTTGCGTTGGTTTGCAAATTCATTACGGGACTCTTGGTCATGTAGATATCGCAGAGCCTGTTGTGCCATTTTCGCTTGGCATCCTTATCACCAACAACGGCTATGGTGTAGCCAACAGCCTCAAGATATCTTCTGCGCAGCCGGAAATAATCGACAATGAAAAAGGACTACTGATCAAATTTGCGATTACGGGAACACAGTTGGGTAACTCCAGTATTTCGCCTTCGCTTACTGTCGAATTTGGTGATATCTCGCCGAAAACAACAAAGATGGCACGTTGGATAATGACGTCAACGTTATCTGGGATTTTCTCCAACTACTCAGCCACCTTCCAGAATACTAATCCACTGGGTAGGATATTGAATCAGAAACTGTTTCCTTATTTCTGTTAATACATTTTTTGGTATATGCATTTCATTTTAAGTCTTTCTTAAAGTAATTGAGAAAACAACCCCGAAAGCAATTAAACATTAGAAACACATTGTATTAAACTAATTTAGTACAGTACGTTCTAAAGGAATTGAGAAACTAGCAGTTTTCATCCACTATAAAACTTGTGCATTATGAACACATTATATTACGCTAATTTAATATAGGCCTAAATTAAAGCTGCATCACTAATTATCGTAAAAATTCACGTGGACTGAATTTGTTGCAATTTACGCCTGCATTATTCATTTAGGCAACCTTTCTAAGATTCCATACTCGGCTGTCAGCACAGTCTGTGCTTGTCTCGCTTGACTGTTACAAGCTAAGAATCTTACGCTGCATTGCCATTAAAGCTCTCACTTGCATTTCTTCTAGGGGATCCGCAACTGTCCGTTTTGGATAGCTTGAAAATCTACGAGTTGCTGCATGTCATTAGAGTGGACTACCCAACAGACGATGGACTTGTCGATTTCCTTACCATAAATCCCAGCAATCTGGACCTTTTCCCAAATAACATCTACCTGAGCAATGATGGAATACGACCACTGAATGTCTCAATTGGAAATATCACTTCAATAACTGTCGTTGGCAGTAATCGTCTCCAGGTAACAAATCTTCAACGAATTTAAGTATTGCAGACAGACGTTGTTATTTGACCATATTAGACCGTGGTTAAAGTTGCAAAATAGAAGTAATTCAATGTGGAATGTAACAAAAAATCAGACTTTCTCCAGCAACACGTCTGCTTGCGAAACCAGCTTATTTTCCTACACGATTGAGCTCTCTATCAAAATTGGACCGATTCAGAACCAGCTCATTGTTAAGAACTGTGCCATCTCAGATATAACTGTTTTATTTTAGTTTTATAAACATTGAGCTGATAAATTTATAGACATTCAGATGGATTTATGGGTTTCAATATTTCTGTGGAATGACCTTATTTATGAATTGGTACTGGGGTAGTTGTTGGGGTACGTTACTTAAATTCGCCTAAGGGCATAGGCCTAACCCCTATTTATGCTTGCAACACTGTTATTGCATGCTGATTTAGTGTTTACTGTATTCAACATTATTTGCTTTTAATTTTGAAACCTGCATGTATCCACTTGGCCGATTTTGTTGCGTGTATTGAAGGTGACAACAATCTGTCCCTCTGTCGGGTGGGTCTATTTTCGTTCAGAGTATCAACTTTCTCAGCTGGCTTTGAACACAGTTCGTCGATCTGATGGTCGCCTGATTAAGCCAGACTATAATATTTGGATCGGCAAAATTAAGAAAAAAACCTACCTGCATTTGATCGACTATATGCAATCAAGCGGTTCACAATTCACCTACGACATACAACAGTCAAAGTCCAACGCAGAGGCACCTCGATTCTCACAAGAAGTATACAATGTTAGCATCACCGAAGATACGGATCCAGGCACTGCTGTCCAGGTTTCAGTTATTCGGCAGGACGCTAATCAGACAATTATATATAGCATTCGAGATGAAGTAAACCTTCCTTTTACAATAGGTGCAGTTGACGGAATTGTAAGAACAAAATCGCACTTGGATCGTGAGACGCAGGCCAGCTACAGTTTGATAGTACTAGCTAAAGACGACGGAATTCCACCTTTAACAGGCACAGCTGTGGTGTTTGTAGAAGTCATTGATGTAAACGATAACTCGCCTGTCTTTGGGTACATCCCGTCCGATATTTACGTAGAGAAAGGCGTTTCCGCTGGATACGTTCTGTGTGTAGTCACTGCTTCTGATGCGGACGCCGGACTGAATGGAGAAGTACAGTTGTCTCTAAATGACGAGAGTGGTTTGTTTAGGCTCGATACACAAAACGGATCTTTGGTTACTAAAGCGTCAGTTCTTCAGGAGACAGGAAACTATAGTTTAACGATAATAGCCGAAGATGAAGGAATACCGAGGAAGAGAACCGAGTTCGCACTTACAGTTCATGTCTTAAACAAAGACCTTTATCCTCCGAAATTCCAATCTACTCACTATGTCTTCAGCGTTAACGATACAAAAGACTTGGAACAGTTTGTTGGACAAGTTGGTGCTACAGACGATGACAATCAAAATGAAATACTTACTTACAGCATCCTGCCTGTACCTCCGACTTCTGCATCCTGCCTGTTGCCTTTCCAGATTGATCCAGTATCTGGAAGAATTTCTAACTTCTTGGAACTTCATAGCGAAACGTGTAATAATTACACAGTTCAAGTACTTGCAACAGACAGCGGAGCTCCGCCCACAGGACCTTTGAGTGGCAGGGCAAATGTCACGGTGCTCGTCCTAGATATCAACGACAATGCTCCGGAATTTGCAAAGTCAAATTATTCCGTACATGTACGGGAGAATTCAGCGATTGATACTGTTCTGCTGTCACTCAGAGCCACTGACAAGGACTCCGGAGCAAATGGTGCTGTGGTTAACTACACGATATCACAGATTTATCCACAAACATCAGGCGTCACGAAGTTCTTATTGGATGTTGTAAATGGAGAAGCCCTCCTGAAAGCCACTCAGCCACTAGACCGTGAAGAAGAGGATCGCTATTTACTGCAGGTCCTAGCCACCGATAATGGACAGCCTCCACTTACCTCCAAACCTACCACTGTGGAAATCTTAGTTGATGATGTTAATGACAATCCTCCTATGTTTGCAAACAACTCGGCAACTGTGACCATACTAAGAGGTACTCCAGTAAACACGATCATCTACAGAATTATTGCTATGGACAAAGATGCTGGAGATAATAGTAAGTTCACTTAGTTTTGTTGAGTCTGTAGTATTTTTATATGCGATATACTATCCATAGAAAATAGGGAGACTGAATAAAATGAGCAATATTTTAAGAACCCAGCGAGTTTACATAACAGCTGCCGGTTTCTATGTATGATATAAACAGTAGAAACATATCATAAATTCAGATATCAAGGACAGCCGAATGAGGTATTCGCTGAATACAGTTAAGCTCACCCACATGCACGCCCTAAGGTGATGGTAAAACTCATATATGTACGATTAACTAAAATTCGAGAAAAAAACTTGTCTATGTAACAATATTTAAAATCCACTGGCATCAGCGTAGGATGGAATATAAAAGAGATAATTCACTACAGATACAGATTATCTGTAAATAGTTTAATTATTGTCCCCCTGAAATGACTTTTCTAATTTCTTATAGCTAAAGCCTATCTCACACTATTTCCTGGGATTCTTAACAAAATGACCTTCTTTTCAGCCGTTTTACGATATACACAAGACAGCGATGATCAGTACATCCAAGTTCAACCTACATCCGGAGTGGTACTGCTTATTAGAAATCTACTTGGAACTAATATTACGTCTATTCCAATGACAGTCCATGCGAACGACGGCTTATTCAATTCTACTACATCTTTTGTTCTGAATGTCTTAATCTCCGACAAAAATCTTGCTCCTCCAAAATTCGAATCTCATGAATATAGGGTCAGTGTTAACGAATCGGTCTCTCAAGGCATCGTTCTCTTAAGGTTGATGGCAAGCGATCCGGACAGTCTTATACTTTACTACTTCATCACAAGAGGCAACGAAGAAAGAAAGTTCAAAGTTGACACAGTTACAGGTCAGTACTGACCTTTAACTTATAATTATAATTATTATAAACCATAATTTATCTTAAGAAAGGAGATATCTTGTTGGTTTTTAACAGTTCATATTAGTCTGTTGGTGATTATATTGCAGATTATTGCAACGATTAATTCTTCATTTTTCTAATTTATAACAAACCTAATTTAACTTATAACTTATTTCTAAAGTATAATCGATACTTCAAACGTGCAATCACATCAGCAAAGTAGGTCCTACTTATAGCTTAACTGAACACAGATCTACATTTTGTATGGTATATGAATGCTGTTTTATCAGAGTTGTTATTCAATTATTATTCAACTCACTTTTTATTGTCTGCCTTGTTTATGTGCGTGAAGGAAAGCTTCAGCTCGTTGGCTCACTCAACCGGGAGTCTACTTCTTTCTACAACTTGACAGTTGAAGTAGTTGACTCCCTAGACAGAGGCAATGGGACACTGTTCGATGTGGCTACAGTCTATATCACAGTGCTTGAGGTGAACGAACATCCTCCCGTGTTCATTAATGTCTCGCCCGTAGAGGTGCATCTCACTGAAGGCCGAGCCGTTTCTAATTTCATACAGGTAATTTTGCAACGTACTTCTGAGTGTAGGTCAACAGATTTGTTCATTCTGGTGAGCTTATAGGTTTCAGTAGGTTTAGATAGGCATCTATGACATGTCAGCCGATTGGTTTGAGGGTTAGTCTTGTAACGCGAAATATAGGGGTTCGAACATCCCTGAGACCGTAACTCTTGACCATGTCCTTCACGCACAATTACTCAGCGCCATCGATTGACGGAATGTCAACGTACTGATAGTGCAAATGTCAAACTAGAAATTACTCGAAATGAGGATATTCTCTGCTTATAAATAATCAGTACGGCATACTGGCTAGCTGTCAAGGGTCACTTTAGTTTACCTATGTTTACCTCTGCCCTCTCCCGGATGGTGGGTTCCGGGAAAATAAGCCGTCAGAGAAACAGCAGAGCGGACAGAAACAGATAGCGAATTTCAGAGCCTAATGCCGGCGACTGAGAAAGACTGGGAACTGTTTTCTTTCGGGCCATAATTAGAGTCGAAGCATGCAATGAGTGAGCGTAGTATTTGTGAACCTGAAACGTCAGCAAAGACGACAGATCAGCTGGCCGGCCGATGAACTACTTTAATAAAATAAACAATTTTTTTACTATTTTAAACCGGTCATGGACTGAACTCGTTATTGTTGTGCTTCACTGCTGTTAAGAACTGGTTTGGGTATATAAAATAGATTTCTTCATTAACACAAAGGATTTGTTTGTCTTTGCAGCTGAAGGCAACTGACGCTGACGGAGATAATGTAACATACGGCTTAGTAAACTCAAGTAACGTTCACAGTTTGTTCCTGATTGATTCACATTCTGGTTGGCTAAGCCAGGTCGTCCCGCTCGACAGGCAGAAGACGTCGCAGTACATGCTTCAAGTAACCGCAACTGATAGCGGTTAGTATTTGCATTCTTCAAATGTAGACAACTCGAAGCAACTTTCTAATGACTTTATCAAATTAAAAACGAATTGGATTCATTTAGCTTATCGCAGTGAGTTATGGTTGGCCCAGTATGCAGCATCCTATCCATATTATGTCTTCAATTTTGAGAATGTTTAAAGAAAAAGTGCAATAGTAAAGATCATATAAAACTTACTGTACATAGGTAAATTGAAGTGACGCAAGACAGCTAGCCAGTATACCGGACTGAATATTTATAAGCAGAGAATATCCTCATTTCGAGTAATTTCTTGTTTGACATTTGCACTATCGGTACGATCGACTTGTGAATATTAGATGTATTTTACAAGCTGAATCTTCTGTAAATGCCACTAAAGTTACACAACACGAAAACTTAGTTAAGCTTTAAATGTTAAGTAATTAGTTTCATTTATCTGCGTATGAACGTTACATCTACAATTTAGGGACCTATTAGACCTATAAAAGTATTCCGACCCGAGAATCTATCGACTATCCTTCATGTGCCATCAAATATTTTCTCTGGCGTGGATATAAGGATAATAAGGTACATAGCAGCACCACAATCACGGATTGATTTACAGAAATCTTGATTTTCGAAATGGCATGGTGACACTGTGACGTATTTTTAAAAAATGCATTTCTTGAACTCTTCTTCCGCAGATCCTATCCTGATTCCTTTTCTCCCCCTTATCTATCCCGCGGATCCAATTCAAAACACCGCCCATCACTGCCTGCCTGCCTGACTCTTTGGATCTTGACCTGGAACCGAACCCATCTTGTCTTTCGATTTTGTTTTGACTGAGCCCCTGTGAATAAGCTGGTTAGCTTTCGTTGGGCGCTGCAGAAATCTCGAGCTTACGATTACAACTACGATTAATGTTACGAGATAATTTATTCTACCAGTGCATAATATTTTCCTTTTTCTAAAGGTATACCAAGTCGTCAGTCTGTGGTGGACGTGGCAATAGTTGTCGATGAAGCAATCCCAACATTCGAAACTGCATATATCAGCATAACTACAACTACAAGCGACCTGACACACAACGCTACCATATACACATCCAAAGCAGTAAAAGCGGGTATGAAAGACAATGAATCGATTCTCTACTACTTGGATGCCAACTCAACATTATGGTTTGCCATCAATAATGAAACTGGTGTGATTGTTGTTCTGGTGGAGAACCAGCCGATGGGTGAATTTGTGTTGACGGTGTTCGCTTCCGATGGGTCGATTACACCAAGGATTGGAAACATGACACTTGTGGTTACCATCAATGGAGATTGGACATCGCTTACTTCAAGTCAAACGCCTTCAACCGTTCAGTGGACGAGTTCAAGGCCAAACGAGGCTGTTCAGAATTTCGTAGATATCTTCACTCTTTTTATTTCAACCATCTTTGTATTCATTTTTGCTTGACATTTCTAACGCATAAGACATTTGTTTAAATTTTAATATTTTAGAATCCATTGAATACACACAGAACGCAACGTGCGTCACTTTATTATTATTTGACTCTGTATTTGAATATATCGGTTTTCGCTTGTTTACACTTACGTTATGAACTGGTATTGCAGTTTTTCAAATGACAAATGCCTAACTGACAATATCGACACCGTAGTCATCACGTAACTTATCTAGTTTTGTTTTATTGCATTCAAGTCTATTATTGTCATAAGATTTATTTCCTTAAGTTCGGTAATGTTTCTGGCCTAGCTTTCGGCTTTTTTATTGACTATGAAATCTGAACTGAGTTTCAAATAGATACTTTTAGGCATTGCATTTAGACTGAAGAGATATTTATCAGTTAGGTAATTTCGAAAAGCTATTATAGTAACGAATAAACTACTTTCATTTTGCATTGATTTGAGTATTTGACCTCAACAGAGTTGTATTTGTGTCTAATCAATTCAAACTATTGTCTTACTAGACACAGCTTTTGCAAACATTATCTAATCTAATCTAAAGACTTGTATAGCGCCAGTATCAAGATGCCCAAGGCAACAATCTTTCATCGTGTCAATTGAAATCGCAATCAAAAATCATAATCCTTTGGAGAAGCCAGGTTGAATTCCGATGGGTCAGAGAAACCAGAAGCCTGCCTACGGTGGGCAAACAAGTTGGTTGAAATAAATGAATCCACTCTTTGGACTGAATGACATCAAAGAATTGACAGAACGAACTGAAGTGGGCAATGAATTCTAAAGCTTTGGACCAGCTACCGAGAAGACTAACACTGTTCGTGTGCAGGGAATAGAGGAGTCACCCTGCCATTGATAGAATCCAGTAGGCCTATCTGTTAGAGGTATGAGGGATGAGCATGGAACATAGGTAGATCGGCTGATTTATATGTAGTATAAGGCAGATTTTGAAATGATAATCATAATCCACCACCAAATATGAATAAAAAATTTAACAGTTTGTTTATAAAATATTCAAGTGAGCAGCAAAATTTGCTTGTGTGTGCTTCAGCTATTGAATTTTAACAACTGATGATTGATAGACCTAGTGGTAGCCTACGCTATACACGCGGCATCAACCAATAGTACAAATGTACAATTTTGGTAATATATCTAAATAAACATATTCTCTGGAAAGCTTTCTTGATGTCACATATTTTGAATTTCTAAATGTTCCAGCCGCAGTTTTCCTGGAGTATCAGCTGGACCAGTTCCAAATGGATATTCAGAGGGCTTCATAGTATTATTGTGCTTTTTTAGAATCTGTAGCTTTGAAATCCTTTAAAGTTCTTTTACTAGCCTATAACAATACTTCCAATCCACTTCATTTTTAATTTTTCGCCATCTAATCACCCACTCTACCCGATTATTCTTATGCCTCACTCTTGCCCGCCTTCTAGTCACTTAAGCCCTCTGAGTGATCCATATCACACACTGCAACTCAACTGAAACAAACACCCTCCTTAATATCGCAAATTCCCGATTCGTCCACCCTTTCTTTCTTTCCCTCATCACCATCTGTCTCAATTTCCGCTGTATTTCACACCTCAGGGTTTCATTTTAAAATTAAAGTTGCGCCTTTTCAAAAGACCTTGCTCTGGTCCATCGGTCCAATCGGCCGCACTCCCATTTGTCTCAGTAGAAACACAAGCCGACTTAATTAACAGTTCCTCTGTCTCCTCTCTGGTCTCCTGGCAATCGGACTTTGGTCTTCACACAGTGTCTCTTGACAACCCCTCTGACTTGACGCAGCACTTGTGGATAAGACGGTGCCCCGCGCAGAGTTTTTAAGTAGAGTTTTAGATATTTCCGAGTTTACGATTACTTCTCTATGCTACTTCAGCCTAGAGGATTACACGTATTCAGAGTACTCGGCATAGTTCGCCGTTTCAGCTCACTGTGGATCTTCATATTCGTCTGTTTCTGAATAAAATGCAACTTCTGAGAGACTGCAACTACTGGTCTTCACTCATCTGTCTAAAGTTTTTTTTTATGAAACCTATTCATAAACGTTATCGTAAAACTCAAGATTTCTACAGAGCTCAACGAAAGCTAAGTCGCGGGAACCAGCTTGTTCACAGGCGCTCAGTCAAAACAAAAAATCGATAGGCAGGAAGGGTTCGGTTCCAAGTCAAGATTCAAGGGTCAGGCAGGTAGTCAGACGGCTACGGTGGGTGGTGTTTGGAATTGGATCTACAGGATAGATAAGGGGAAGAAAATGAATCAGGATAGGATTCGGCGCCTCAGATTCAGGTGTACTGACATTGCGCGCGTTACAAGTGTACTAATAAATATATAAAATAGTTTTCGTAAATATATAAAATAGTTATAAAATAGGTTAATTTTAGAGTCAGCCAGATATCTAGTTGTCAACCAAAATTGCGGTGTTGTTTAACCATTGGAAGTGTTATTAAGTTTGTTTAAAAACTAAATTTAGCTCAATCAAAACAGCTCAATAAGTGAGCTGGGTAAACAGAGTCGGCGTGCCAGGTCGTGGCCAGTTTGCTGTATGTTGAACAAGAAGCCTGCTTTACAGGCATACCTATCTACATTGCACGCACATAACATGTACGTTTATCATCTATATTTGGCAGCATGCATGAGTCATAAAATGACACATAATTTCTGTTTATATGTTGCGATTTCTCGTTCATTCGCATTGACTCTTCCTCATCTGCTCAACGGTCGTACGGTCGACTGTTAATACACTAAGCACTCTGCTACGGTTCCGCTCGGCTTCCACGCATTTTCAATAGGCTGGTAATTGTCGGCACTCTTGGATCGATACGTGAGACAGGAGATACGCAGCCTATAGTTCTGTGGGTCTAGAGTGCGTGGGACTTGGCAGAAGCAACGGGAAGGTTTGTAGAAGAGTTTTCTGTCAGATATTAAGTAGCCTGAACACGGCTAATTGACGCTGGATTGAAATGTGCATTTAATGCTATAGAAGTTTATCATCTACCTGTGGGCCATTTCCAGACTGAAGCAATTTCATTTGATTTTCACGGACACAAGTTTACTCTAAATCAGGTCGGGTTATCGGGCTACTCTTGCTGACTTTTGCAGTTTTAATGTTTATCATGTCGCCATGTACATCGTCGTTAATGCATGATTTAGAACAGCGTATGGTTGACTTTTCTACTAATATTTTGCTTAGTCGCATGGCGGCTTATTTGTAAAATTCACAAGATACGTATTCGTTTATTGTTTCGAAAGCTGAAAAACGCAACTTTAACATTAAGTAGGCCTAAACAAGTTATCATAGTCCCGCCTAATCAGGGCCGCCTTTTAACAAACAATACATAAAGCGGTGAAAACTTCAATTAATGTCTGTTAGGCTATGTAGTGAAATATGCGTTGCTTCATTTAATACAAGCAGTATGTTATCAATATGTAACAGCAAGCACAGCATCTACAATATAATCTATGTTCTTCTTCCTTCTGGCTGCAATTAATCCTCCTAGCGGAGCCGTCAGCCACATGAATCCTTCTTTTCCATTTGTTTCCTGTATCTCCAGGATCTTCTTTCTTCAGTCTGAGAAGTATAATCTATGTAAACAAGCATTATGACTAAGCGGTGACAAAAAGCTGTAATATCGACATAGCAACTACAAGCTATAACTATGTCTAATTATTATCAAAACGTCCTAAAGAGTTAATTTGGTCTAAACAGAGAAAAACTCGAAGCGTCATCGCAGCTTACTCGCCCGAACTCCAACGTAGTCTTCATACGATCCCTGGACTGGAATTTCAGTCTAGTCGATGGAGATTGTACAGCTTTAAGAAGGATGCAAAGTGGGCGCTATAGACAGGGACCTGTCGAAACAGGATGGCAGAGTAAGGACGTTTTTGTCGGGTGGTGTGAGTCGTTTGGACTGTCGACGAAGACCGTTCAGGTCCTGCGAAGCAACGACGTCTGGACGGTCGGCGACGTCGAAGGGATGAACAAGGAGTCGATCGAGAGCCTTGATATAGCGCCATCTGAGAAGGGACTTCTGCGGGGAGCGATTCTTCAGCACAAAGTCAACCAAAGACTGGCGAGAATGGCGATTGAGGAAAAGGAGAGAATACTTTATAAGGAAGGATTCAGACGGCACAAAGGTATGTATGTATGTATGTATGTATGCATGTATGTATGTACGTATGTATGTATGTATTTATGTATGTATGTATTCGTGTATGAATGTATGCATGCATTTATGTATGTATGTATATATGCATGCATTTATGTATGTATGTATATATGCATCTATGGATGGATGTATGTATGGATGGATGGATGAATGGGTGTGTGTATGTATCCAAGAACTTATATAGCGCATTTTAAGAATCTCAAAAAAGCTCTGCAACATGATTATCTAGCGGTTTCAAAAAGGTGTGTAACCTTGCACAGGGCCAGCTATTCTCTGTTTTTGTATGGTTGGCTGTCCATCCGTCTCTGTCTGTCTGTCTGTCTGTCTGACTGTCTGTCTGTCTAGCTAGTCACTGTCTTTCTGACGTCTGATCTTCCTCAACTTGCTCATTTGATAGCTAATATTATGGCTGCCAAAGAAAGTCTTATAAAAGGGTTCCAGTCAGATGCTCCTGAATGTACACGTGTAGGCTATGTGTGTTTATGTTTTTGCTTTAGTGTCTTTGTTATTATTATTATTAATTAAAAACTTCTAGAGCGCCGGTGTCTAATGCACAAGGCATCAACCAATGGCGCTTCAGATTTAATCCGCATTCAGGTGGTCGATATCCAGAAGATCAGTCCACTGTGTGTGTTGTGAACGTGTAAATGTGCATGTATGACTTGTTGGAAGGTTACTCGTACGTTATAGTATCCTTAAGAGTGTGCTTCTATTCATGTGTGCTCTAACGAGAGTTCTTTGGAGAGTACTCGTGAATATGTCTGCCTGTATGCTTAAATGTTTCTGCTTCTGCTCCATATATCATCACTGGTCTTATCATTGTTTTGTACAAGTCAAAGGAAAGGTGTAAAAACAATGATAAGACCAGTGATGATATATGGATCAGAAGCATGGGCACTGACAAAAGAGGAGGAGAAGCTGCTAGAGAGAACGGAAATGAGAATGCTGCGATGGATACTTGGAATCTCACTGAAAGACAGGAAAAGGAATGAGTATATCAGAGGAATATTGGGAGTGGCATGTATATCTGACAGGGTACGAGAAGCCAGGTTGAGATGGTACGGCCATATGGTGAGGAGAGAGGAGGAAAACTGCATTAAAAGAATTATGACAGCTGAGGTTTACGTGGACGACAAAAGAAGAGATGGGGAGACATGATTCAGCAAGACCTAAAGCTCCTCAGAAAGAAAGAAGACACTGAAGACAGAAACAAATGGAAAAGAATGATTCGTGTGGCCGACCCCTCCCAAGGAGGGATTAATTCCAGCCAGAAGGAAAAACATGCTTAAATGTGTTTTTGTGTTTGTTCTTGGCCTTGTGCATGCGCTGGCGAGAGTGCTTGTGCGGTTTGTGTGTTTAAGGTGGCCATACGTGTTCGTCAGAATGTTAATGAAGAGCTTGCTAGCATGTTTGGAAATGAACCTGCAAATTGTTTTGTATATGTAGCCTTACTTGTGTCCGTGATAGTGAGTGTGAGTGGTGCTACGTGTGTGTTTGCATTGACTGAGCATGTCGTTGCTGGTCGTACTCTTTCAGAGAACGGGGTTTCACGACGAATGTCGTCAGAATTCGATCAGATGCCCCTTACGAGACGAGAACTGCGCAATCGAATACGACGTCAGAAGCGTCAAGGTGCCAACGTCACTAGGGACAGCATCAACGGCGACCAAGTCTCAGCTGTCGACAGTCTGTGGCGAATCGAAGATGCTTCACCTGTCTCAGTAAGTAAGCTTATAGGTCGATTCGCAGTATATTTACCCAGCTATGTTTGAAGGACGGCGCCATTCGAGTTTTGCACTTGCAACGGTATCAAATTCAAGACGTTGTTTGTTTTTGCGTTTCACACACAAAGAAAACGTTAGTAGTGCAAACAAGTATGGATTTTTCTTTCGATGAGAATCTGGAAATAGTGTAGGCCTACGGAATACTCATACTGTATTCTCTATGCTTTGTAGCCCATAAAAAATCACTGAGCGTCATCCTTCGACCTAAACCACGCTTCTTGGGAGTTACCTTACCTTTTTACCTTTAAGTTCTACTTCTCTACAACCCCTACCACATCTGCTGCTCCCAATCCATCTAATCCTTCCATTACCATCCATTTGTTATTTATTGTTGGACTCGTGCGCGCCGACATTTGACATTGTAAAGCACCCTTGATGTAGCTTGCTACTGACGATACTGACTATTAATTGTCGTGATTACAATTACAATTCTTCCACTGCTCTATTGTTGTAACTTGATCTGATACCGAGCCATTTCATCTCATTTATTGCCTTTAATGGCGGAAAGAATACACCAATTCTTATTTAAGCCTTCTCTTGGCTTCCAAAATCGCGAAGTCTTCCATTAGACTGATTGCCTGTCTTAAATACGTCCTTATTCAAAATTAATCAACGATCTGATCTTCCTGTAGTTCTAAGAATACAATTCAAAAGATTAATGGCTGGTTGCGCCATCACCGTATGTATTATATTTCAGTTTACTATATCTGGGATCAGCAACTGGAGCCCCGGATCAAAAAGTGTGTTGCACTAACAGAATCCCGCTTTGAAAAGTCCATACATCCTTATAACACCAAAACCACTGTATCGTAGCCATATAAAAATCTTACTGATCTCCGTACCTGTTTTATTTACAAGACTGCTAAACTTCATCTGCTAACACGAGACAGAAACTTAGTAAGCCTACTAATCTTTTTCAGAGTGTACGACGCATTCGCTACGATTCACTGCCATCTTTAAGCAGAAACGTTCACGAAGGTTCTGCTCATTCCTCTTCCGCCCGTTCTCTTCAATCGCTCCCCGGAGTCTCAACTTCGCAAAGGCCTCCCAATAAATCACCGACAAAAACATGGACGAGTACTGCACAGGAGCAGGAAGCTCCACTGAGTCTGGTAAGCATTTCGAAGCATCATGATGGAACGAAGCAGAATAAACCTGATGCATGTTCGAGATCAATTTTAATTTAATAATAGAAAATCAATTTGAATTTAATAATAGAAAAGTATAAACCGTTGTCTGTATTCGAGTCTACCACGAGCCTAAGGAATATGGCTGCACGTCCCAGAAATCTACTCGAATACCCATTATCCCCATTATAGCCTATATCTCCAATCTTTTGGCCGTCCGTTTAGCGAATTCGCTTCTCTTCATCATACCTCTCCTGACTTCTTTTATTCTCCTCTCGTCTTTCGACTTCACCTGTCAATCAGCCATCTCTGCACATCCACAATCCAGGCAGAGGGGGCCTGTCCACCCTTCACGTCTCCCACTATCGGTCACCTTTAATGACCCCTCTCCACTCCACGTCTCCCACTCACACACACACCCACACATACACCCACACACGTACATTGGGACAATGTTGGACCAACGTTGTCCAACGCTGTCCCATTGTGTATGTGATTGGCTGGATTATGGTAATCCTGGACAACGTCTGTAACCTGTAACTTGACGCAACGCTCGTGAATAAGCTGGTGCTCTTGAGCGTAGCCTCCTATCCCAACTATCACATTCAGTGGGCCTATAGCTGGCCCGCATTGTGCCACTTCTGGTAACTGATGGCCATCTGTTGGCCAAATATGGGCCCAGTGAACGTAGCTGTCCAGGCTTCAAGTAGTTCTTTAGAAATTAAGAGTTTACTATTACAAATGGTTGGAATATATTTCCAGGATCCTATAGGCCTATGTGGTGGTTCCGACTCTACGCCGTCACCAGGAAAGAATCGAGAACATTCCGTGCAGTCCGCATCAGAGCGATCATCGCATGTGCTTCACAATAAGCCCAACTCAACGCATCTCAGTGACACACAGACTAGAGTAACAACGTCCTATCACGAATGTGGTTTCGTCAAGTTGCCCATAGTCGCCTCAAATAAAGCAAAGACGCCTGGAAAAGAAGCCGAAATAAATAAGGATATCGCCTCAAATACAGCAAAGAAGACGTCTGGAAAAGAAGCCGAAATGAATAAGGATTCGGTCACAGTCGGAAGCTCGCTTTTGCCAAATATCCACAGGAACAAGAATGACCATTCAGAAGCCGCCAGAGGGAAAAGCATTGAGGGGAAAGCCAGGCGAACAACAACGGTTTCTTCCGATATCTTCGACGTGGGAACATTAAATCGAGAATCCTACGCGTGGGATGAAATCGAGGAGCATTTGCGAAAGAGCGTCAGAAGGCGGAACTGGAAGGAGGCGATGGCCGACATAGAAAATCTCTTCACTGACGAGGAGCTTGCAATGGTTCGCCAATCAAAGATAACGGACAGTCTCAGGCAGACACCGGATGGCGCCAGTGACTCTAGGGCGGATGTTACGGTCCGTCGTATCACTGATTCATGTTTAGCCAGCGCTAAGGTAGAAGCGGACAGCTTAGGAATTGTCTGATTTCGCATGTAGACCACAAACAATTACGTTTGCCACTGTTGTTGCTGCCGCTCATAGGCACTGTAGCCTATATTTGGAATATTGCTTTGTTTCCGAAATGGACATTAATCGCAAAGACTGAATTAGACTTCGTGCTCACATTCAGTGCGCGCTAAGTATAGCCTCCATTCCGTACTACAATGGAATAAGTTACTGGAGTACGTGACCTCATGACCTCAAACTCTATTCGGAATCTTCCATTCTTCAAAGTCGTCTGAAGGCAGCTTTGTTCACAGGTCGACGCAGCGCCGTCAGTCGTTATTATTAGCGGAATAACTTCGTATTCGCAGCACAAACAGGAAAAAAGTCGAACTTCTCCGTGGTTCAGTCTGATGTTGAAGAAATAGCTAAGCTGGAACCTGGTCCAGTAATTGCGGTCTAGGCTTTGCCAGCAATTAACTGCACGAAAGAAATGAAGTGTATTGAACATCTCTCGTTATACATCGAAGTCATTTACCTGCAGAGTGGGAGGAGAGGAGCAGAAGGGGTGGGAGGAATATATATTCCCCAATAATATTTGTTTACGATAATCATACCTGCCATTACCTTAATTAATATGATTGTTGAAATGGTAAGCTCGATGCGGAACAAATCGGGGCCGAAAGAACTTACGGAAAGACTTTCATCAATAAACAGATTAAATTGCGTGAGAGATAAAACAATGGGGTAATGGATAGACCGATTATTTCACTCCATGAATGGGTGGACAGATTAATGGAAGTATGGATGGAATTAATGAGGGAGCAGGCAGACAGATAGGCCGGGAGGAAGGAGGGATTGAAGAAGAAAGGCGGAGGGAGGGACGGACTGGTGGCCTACAGCTAACCATACAAACGTGGCGTGCGTGTGGGAAGGATGGTAAGAGCGAGGACACCACAGAGGAGCGGATTAGGAAAACGGACACCGGGATGTTACGTAATCGTCTTGGGATTGTAATCGTAAGTCCGATATTTCTACAGCGCCCAACGTGGGAACCAGCATATTCACAGGCGCTCAATCAAAACAAAATCGATAGGCAAAAGGGTTCGTTTTCAGGTCAAGAGGTTCGGTTCCAGGTCAATATATCCTTGTGGTAAACACGCTCTTCCCGCGGCTCAATAACTGACAAAGATTTGCGAAACAAAAACATCGCCTGAGACCAAATGAATCGACGATCCATACCTGCGGAATCCTGGTCCACAAAGTCCATCTAAACATACCGCAAAATAGTTTATTGCCATTTAGCACGGTGTATCTCGACCCGTTGTGGGCTATTACCAATTATAAGCTGCTATGCCACGACCATTAGTCTTGCAATCCTTCCCAACACAACAGCCCCGTAACAATAACAATGACATCACATACAGACAATCCACTTAGACCTGTAGAATAGAATCTATATACAGCTCACTGTTGCTACCGATCCTACAGTCGGCTACCTGGACCAGTTGCGTAAATGTCTGGTGAATATTTTATATGGGTTTCTTGGTGCAAAACTAACAGTGAGACTTTTGTATAATATGACATGGACGTGAAAACAGATGTGGCCTAATCGCAGACCTGTCTGATGTAGGCCTAACTATTCACGAAAGTCAGCACGGACTTCGGTATAGGATAATGATAGTTGGGCACAAATCGTGATCGTAAACTCGAGATCTCTGCAGCGCCCAAAGACAACTAAGTCGCAAAAGCCAGCTTATTCACTGATCCTCAGCCAAAACAGAATCACTAGACAGGAAGGGTCAGATTCGGTTTCAGGTCAAGATCCCAGAGGCAGGCAGGCAGGCAGGCAGGCAGGCAGGCAGGCAGGCAGGCAGGCAGGCAGGCAGGCAGGCAGGCAGGCAGGCAGGCAGGCAGGCAGGCAGGCAGGCAGGCAGGCAGGCAGGCAGGCAGGCAGGCAGGCAGGCAGGCAGGCAGGCAGGCAGGCAGGCAACGGTGAATTTTTGTTTTTGGAATTGGAGCAGTAAGATGGATAAGGGGATGAGAAAGAATAAGGTGTGTGGAAGAGAAGTCTTTTCAGTTTTGAGTGGAAGATCTACGCGGAGATTACAAGGGGAGAAGTGTTGGTGAGATCTTAGGAAGGGTCAGATAATTGTTCTAATTCTGAGGAATTCTTCTCCCATTTCTATGCAACATGGTATAAGAAACTATAATTAGGAGACTGATGAAACTCTCAAACCCCAACATTACATAACCCTAGTTCTCAATCCCTTCATTGGCTTAAAGTTCCTTAACGCTTCCACAGCTGATCATCTTACCTTACAACGCCTTTCGAACTTCTGAACCTTCTTGCATTCGCAAGCTACTCACAGCTGCCCAGTTCTACTCGTTCCTCTTTATACCTTTCGCTATCTAGGTCTACGTCTCTCTTCCTCTCTCAAATTCTGCACTTGCTCCTTAATCTGTGCTGCGCCAGATCTCCGAAACGGACTCCCGATAGACATCCGGCTTTTCGATAGGCCATAATTCTCCATTGTCACGTGTAAATTTCTGTCCTCGTCCGCTTGCTCTCTGTCCTATCCTAAGTCCTATCCTTTACCTATAAAACACACCAATCTTCCCAACCCTCCTATCTTTCAGTTATTTACAATCCAACCACTCCGTTCAACCCGCTCCTCTTGTGTTCTAATCTGGCGAATCGGCCACAAGGCAGGTCTATTGGGAAAGAGGCAGGAGTACCCATGACATGCTTAGGTAGCAACGAAGGGCTGCGCTGGTGTGCAGGGTTAGCTGCATAGGATTTTTATAAATTAATTGTTTTTTAAATCTAAGTTGATTTTAAGAATAGTTTAACTATTAGCTCGAACAAACGTCTATTTTTAGTAAAATAACAAACAAAATTGTTTAAATGTCTAGGTCCTTAAATGCTTGCTTTATGACACGTAATCGGTCACATTTAGACATCTTTATTTAAGTATTATTAAGCTGGTCACTATATAAGCAAGACAGGACAAAAGGGTTGAATAAGAGGTGTCGCGTGGTGCATTGCTATTGATGTGAAGGATGGTTGCGGGGCTTTTGAATACAGAGTGAAGGATGGATGCCTGCCTTCACATATACGAGTTAAAGTGCTTTTGAGCGAATTCATAGAGTATACAAATACATATATACGGACGAGGGTGACGTCCGGAGAAGCCCGTGTTCGATATTGTCCTAGTTACAATACAAATACATGGAAGAGAGAGTCCGGGAAAACACTAATCTGTGCGTTCGCGGCGGGACGACCGAGACAAACACTGTCTGGTTTCGGGCTCACGGCACGGATCCGGCAGGGCGAGGGCCCAGTCTGCCGTAGATCGCGAGGCTGTCTGAGTCACGACGCTTGCGACGTTGAGGTTGGACAGAATCCCTGGAAGGACCCCGTTCGTAATAAAAAAGCAAAGATCTGTGTCAAGTAAAGGGGTGGCATAGGGAACCTACCCCAGTAGTCCCGTTAGGGTCAGATAGAACAGATCTGTGTAAAACGAGTGGGAAAGTTACGGAAGCTACCCCATTGACCCCGTTGGAGAAAATCTGGTCAGTGCGCTCCCGAGAACGTCGGAGCCGCTAAGAACCAATCTGTCGGATTTCTGACTGACTCCGTTGGTCCAGCTGGGCTCGGGCCCACCCTGTTGCGAAGACGAGAGACGGTCTGAGTAAATCACGATAGTTGGAAGATAGAGGTTGTACGAAGCTCGCGGAAAGACGCGTAGACAGGTCTGTTTGAACCCAAGGGGTAGCATTTGCCGTAAGACCGTGCCGTAATATAAAACTGGTCCGTGCGCTCCTGAGGAAGTCGCAATCGAAACAAACCGATCTGTCTGATTTCTGGCTGACTCCGTTGATCCGGCAGGGCCCACCCTGTCGCGAGGTTGCAAGCCGGTCTGAGCAAGTCACGATAGTTGGACTATAAGGGGCTGTGCGAAACTCGGGGAAAGACGCGGCCGCATTACTCTCTGGCGAAATTCAGATGGCAGGAAGCGATAAGGGGAAGACACCGCGGATCGTAACGCAAACCAAGAAAAGCCCCCGGTACGTAAGAGAACAGATCCTAACGCAGACCAAGAAATCCCTGGTACATCATAGTCCGGGTCGGTTTCCCGATAACACCGGAGTCGACACGGGAAGATACCGACTCCTCTATATGCTTGTCGTCACAAACTGATTAGAGGACTGACTGAAGTGCGGGGAAGGGTCCCCTCGTGCGTAGGTCGGTACGAAGGTCCGTGTGTTCTTTTACAGAAGGTTAGAGAGGGGACTTTCTCTTGAGTGCTCCATAGGGTTATCCTATTCCCTGAAGCAGTGTTGGTCGATAATGGTCAACACAGAGACCTGGTACGGTAACTTACTTCGGAAGTCCTATACACGGAGATGGAGGGAGAAGAGACAGATGATAGTGGGAAGATGAGTCGCCCGATATCCATGTGCTTAGGGCGGAAAGACGCAGAGGCTTATCGTAAGGTGCCACTGTTCCAGGAACCAAGAAAACGACTCACCAGTGTCTCAGAATAGTTACGAAATGTAGAATAGTGGTTATGAGAAAGTCCGTGGTAAAGAAAGCACGCAGAAAGGGAACAACTGTTGCCGATAAAGGAACGAACACTGTTCTGAGTAAAGGCCATCCTCATGACGTTATCCATCCTGCGACCGTGGATGAGGCAGAGTTGAATCCCGAAACAGAGCGTTACAGTGTTGACTCCCTTAAGGAAGCGGCCCATCCTAAACCTTCCTTGGAGAGAACAGACACAATGGGCAAAGATGATACGGAAAGGCCATTTCACAGCGGAAGTAGAAGGGACAGTGAGATGATGGATCTGAGCGTAGAACTGGGCTGGAGTTACCCCCACCTCGTGGACAGTTATCCCGACCGAGAACGCCACAGTTAGATGGACTTTTGTGGACCTGGATTCTGCAGGTATGGATCGGCGGGTCATTTGGACTCTGGCGATGTATTTGTTTCGCAAATCTTTGTCAGTTATCGAGCCGAGGGAGGAGCGTGTTTACAACAAGTATTTCCCAGGACGAGTACTTAATATTCCCGTGTCTTTGTTTTCCTAATCCGCTGTTCTGTGGAGTCCTCGCTAGTACCATCCTTCCCAATCGCACGCCCTGCTTGTATGGTTGTCTGTATGCCATCAGTCCGTCACTCCCTCCGCCTTTCTTCTTCAATCCCTCTCTCCTCCCGGCTTATTAGTCTGCCTGCTCCCTCCCTAATTCCATCCATCCATACTTCCATCAGTCTATCCACCCATTAATCCGTCCATCCATTCATGGAATGAAATAACACTGGCCAACAGAAAATTTTTTTTCCCTTGTTGCCTTCGGTTTTAGACCTGTTCTTGGGGTAATTTTGGGCGCTGATTCAGAAAATGTCATTGGATTGAGTGCATCAAGTCTAGTTTCTGAGATATCGTCGATTTTGTAAAGAAAACCCAGTCCACTCTTTAAACGATGTCTTTGGCAAAACTAAAATGTCATAATAAGCTTTATTTATGGCTAATTATAATTCTTGCTGATTCATATAATGCCTACATCCTTATAATGTAAAATCAGCATATCTTGCCGCGTGCTGAGATATTGCTGATTCAACGAAATAACTATTCCGTACCCTACAGCTTACTCAGCACTAAATTCATGGCCTCATTTAGAATTTATTTGTGCTTATACAGAGTTTCATGGTTTCGAACTATGTAAATAGATTATGCTGAAGTCAGCATTTATAGCCTATATAAACCGCCTCCTGAAAGCTAGAGCAGCCGCAGTCGTCTTAGGGCATATTAAGAGTTGGTCGCAAGAACAATCTGTGAATGTGAGCATTAAATAACTACATGTTCTTACTATTTTTTAGGTTAGTCATTTAATTCCTCAGATGCGAACATCCTTAAGGTTATGGCTACTTCCAGACGGAGCTGCATTAACCATCCAGACATATTCTGCTACATTTGTGGGGAATACACACTAAAAGCAAACAGGAAACCGATTTCTGAGTTTGTAAAAAGAGCATATGTAGGTTATTTTGGTGTCAAACTTGGAGATCAAGATAAGCAATGGGCTCCTCATACAGTATGCAAAACTTGTATTGAACAATTGCGCCACTGGACAATTGGAAAGGGAAGCTGCCTGAAATTTGGTGTACCGATGGTTTGGAGGGAACAGATAAACCACTTCGACGACTGTTACTTTTGTATGGTTAATATCATAGGCATCAATCGAAATAATCGTCACAAGTTGTCTTACCCTGATATACCTTCAGCCAGGAGACCTGTTCCGCATTCGGATATTGTACCAGTTCCACCTTTTCGCGAACTACCTCAGCTCTCAGACGATGACACTTGCATGTCCAATATCGGACAAGATGACGAAAGTGAAGAAAGTGGGGGCAGCGACAGTGATTTCCAATCAACTTCACACAGTGAACGTTTTGACCAAAAAGAGTTGAGTGATCTGATCAGGGACTTAAATCTTTCCAAAGAGTCCTCTGAATTGCTTGCGTCCAGACTAAAGGAAAAGAATGCACTTCAGCCTGGAACGAAAATTACAATTTATAGAAACAGAGAAAAGGATTTGCTGCCATTCTTTACCGAAGACAACAAGCTAGTATTCTGTAATGACATCAGCAACTTATTGAAGAAAATTGGTCTGTCGGATTACAGCCCAGATGAGTGGCGTCTTTTTATCGGCAGTTCAAAACGTAGTCTGAAATGTGTGCTTTTAAATAACGGCAACAAATTTGGTTCTATTCCAATCGGTCACTCCACCAGGATGAAAGAAGAGTACAATGCCATCTCTTTAGTACTGGAAAAGATAAAATACAAAGAACATCAATGGGTAATTTGTGTAGACTTGAAGATGGTAAATTTCCTCCTTGGTCAACAAAGTGGCTACACAAAGTATCCCTGCTTTTTGTGTCTTTGGGACAGTAGAGCCAAGCATGAACATTGGACAAGAAAAGATTGGCCTTCGAGGAAAGACATGGTGGTTGGAGCTCAAAATGTAATCAAGGAATCTTTGGTGGCACGAGATAGGATCATACTGCCACCACTACATATAAAGCTAGGCCTGATGAAACAATTTGTCAGGGCTTTGAATAAAGAAGGTTCATGCTTCGAATACATAGTACACAAGTTACCAGGAATTACAATGGAAAAATTGAAGGCTGGAATCTTCGATGGTCCACAGATCAGGCAACTTATGAATGACCCACTTTTCATACCATCAATGAATGAAATCGAATCTTGTGCCTGGTCTTCCTTTGTTCTTGTAACTAAACATTTTCTTGGCAACAAGAAGGCAGACAATTATGCACAACTAGTAGAGGATATGCTTCTTCATTTCAACAAGCTTGGCTGCAACATAAGCATTAAAGTCCATTATCTCCACAGTCACTTTAGATCGCTTTCCAGAGAATCTTGGTGACTTCAGCGAAGAGCAAGGTGAAAGATTTCACCAAGACATCAAAACAATGGAAAATCGATATCAGGGAAGATGGGATGCACACATGATGGCAGACTATTGCTGGAATATTATGCGCGATTGTTCCGGCAGATGCCACACTCGGAAATCGTACAAAAGGAGCTTCTTCGGTGTCGAATGACTTGAAATTTTTATAACAAACTTGTTCTGTTTGGTATCATATAAGTACAGTTTCAGGTACTACCATTTTCTTTTAAGTATTTGTATTATTATGTTTATTTAGTGTATCACATAATAAATTGAGCACTACATAATTATAGCTATAGCCTTATGTTTTATGGGCGAGCAGAGGCAAGGACTGGTATATGGCATAATGTTCTATATCTCGAAAACTAGACCTGCTGGGAGAAAACTGGTGCCTTTTCTGGAATCAGCAGGTCAAATATACCCAGAAACAGTTCTAACATTTGAAGCAACAAATTATGTGTTGGCCAGTGTAATAGGTCTATCCATAATCCCATATTGTTTTGATCTCTCACGCAATTGAATCTGTTTATTGCTGAATAGTCTTTCCGTAAGTTCTTTCGGCCCCGATTTGGTCCGCATCAAGCTTACCATTTCTGTAATTATATTAATTAAGGTAATGGCAGTTACGACCACCGTAAACAGTTGTTATTGGGGAACTTATTCCTCCAACCTCTTCTGCTCCTCTCCTTCCACTCTGCAGGTAAATGACTTTGTTGGATAACGAGAGTTGTTCAACACACTTTCATTTCTTTTGTGCAGTAAATTGCTGGCAAAGCCTAGCCCTCAATTAAAGGGCCATGTTCTAGCGTAGCTATTTCCTCAACATAAGACTGCATACGGTTATCGTATGCAAAACCACCTCTCTTCCAACTCGCTAATCTCTCCATTTCAGTGCGCTTACCGCAAGTTTCATTCAACAGAATCTGCACTTCTTGCTGTTCATAATGATATCAAGTGCTTCATGGATAATGATAAGGTGACAGCTCTTGTTCTCCTTGATTTGTCTGCCGCCTTTGACACTGTAGACCATTCTCTCCTTTTGCATCGTTCCCAGCATTGATTTGGGGTTTCTGGTCCTGCCCTACATTGGTTTGCTACTTATCTCAGCCCACGCACTCAATCAGTATATTTAAATGGATATTGTTGATCTAATGCTTTGTTGACCTGTGATGTTCCGAGGGTTCTGTACTTGGTCCTCTCTTGTTTACATTTTACACCACACATTTAGGTACACTGCTAGACAATCATTCATTAGGATACCATTTCTATGCAGATGATACCCAAATCTACATTTCATTTGGCAGTTCGTCTTGTCACTCATCTGCACAGCTGTTGTCTGATGCCTTTGAGGAGCTACAGTCTTGGATGGCAGCAAATAAACTCCTCCTTAACCCATCGAAGACTGAATTTCTACTGCTGGGCACTCCACAGCAACTTAAGAAGTTTGAATGGCTTAAATCCTTAAAGCTGGGTGACTCATTTGTTTGATACTGCTCGTGACTTGTGCGTTATTTATGATACTACTATGTCTCTCACAATCTATTTCAATGATATTTGTAAATCATCATTCATGTATATTCGTGACATACGCAGAAATAGGCGCTATGTTCCCAAGTCTCCTAAAATATCATTGGCTAATGCATTGGTCTCTAGTCGCCTTGACTACTGTAACTCAATCCTTGTTGGTATCATAAAGTCAAATATTCAGAAATTCCAAAGAGTTCAGAACTCCTTGGCTAGAGACATAACAAATACTTCAAAATATGAGTATATTACCCCTGTGCTTAAATCTTTGCATTGGCTTCCTGTTCAGCAAGGTTTTGTTTCAAATTGGGACTTACATTTTATAAAACATTGACTTATGGCCAACCACAGTACTTGAAATCACTCAATATTCCCAAGACTTACCATTATTCTGCAAGATCATCTGTTTGTCTTTTTCTGGTCATACCCTGGACCAGAACTGTTCTGGGTAAACGGGCTTTTTCAGTTGCTGGACTTAAATTTTGGAATTCCCTCCCTGTGTCTGTTCGTTCTGCTGAGTCGCTTTTGTCATTTCGTTCTCAACTTAAAACTTACCTTTTTCAAATTGCTTATCCACCGTAGGCTGCCTCTCTGTCTTGTGGACTGACCTTCTGGATATGGACCTGATTGCGACTTGGCTTTGGTGTGCCATTGGTTGATGCCTTGTTCATTAGACACCTGAGCATTAGAAGTTTCTAATTATTATTATTATAAGACTGAACCACGAAGAAGTTCGACCTTCTTCCTATTCGTTCTGCGAATACGAAGTTATTCTACTAATAACAACTGCTGACGGCGCTGCGTCGCGCTCTGAAGAAAGCTGCTCTCAGAAGATTTTGAATAAGTGAAGATTCCGAATAGAGTTTGAGGTCATGAGGCCACGTACTCCAGTATTCCATTGTAGTACGGAGAGCAGGCTACACTTGGCTCGCACTGAATGCGAGCACGAAGTCTAATACAGTCTTTTAAATTATTTTCCATTTCGGAAACAAAACAATATTCCAAAGGCAGGCTACAGTGCTTATGTGCGCGCTGCAACAACAGTGGTAAGCGTAACTCTTTGTAGCCTATATGTTTCAAACAATTCCTAAGCTCTCCGTTTCTACCTTAACGCAAGCTAAACATCAACCAGTAATATGACGGACCGTAACATCCGCCCTAGAATCACTGGTGCCATCTGGTGTCTGCCTCTGAGACCTTCGGTTGGCTTTGATTGGGGAACCATTGCAAGTTCTTCGTCAGTGAAGAGATTTTCTCCTTCCAGTTCTGTCTTCTGACGCTCTTTCGCAAATGCTCCTCGATTTCATCCCATGCGTAGGATTCTCGATCTAAAGTTCCTACGTCGAAGATATCGTAAGAAACCGTTGTTGTTCGCCTGGCATTCCACTCAGTTCGTTCGCTCTGGCGGATCCTGATTCGTTGTTCTCGTTCCGGTGGATATTTGGCAAGACCAAGCTTCCGACTGTATGCCATCGGACCGTCCCTCAGTCGGCCTTTCTACAGTCCCTTCTTCCTCCCGGCCTATTTGTCTGCCTGCTCCTTCCCTAATCCCATCCATCCATACTTCCATTAATCTATCCACCCATTCATGGAGTGAAATAATCGGTCTATCCATAATCCCATTGTTTCAATCTCTCATGCAATTTAATCTGTTTATTGATGAAGTCTTTCCGTAAGATCTTTCGGCCCCGATTTGTTCCGCATCGAGCTTACCATTTCAACAATCATATCAATTAAGGTAATGGCAGGTATGATTATCCTAAACAATTATTATTGGGGAACTTATTTCTCCCACCCCTCCTGCTCCTCTCCACCCACTCTGCAGGTAAATGACTTCGATGTATAACGAGTGATGTTCAATACACTTCATTTCTTTTGCGCTGTTAATTGCTGGCAAAGCCTAGACCGCAATTACTATACCAGGTTCTAGCTTAGCTATTTCTTCAACATGAGACTGAACCACGGAGAAGTTCGACCTTTTCCCTGTTCGTGCTGCGAATACTAAGTTATTCTGTTAATAATAACGACTGACGGCGCTGCGTCGACCTGTGAACAAAGCTGCGTTCAGACGACTTTGAAGAATGGAAGATTCCGAATAGAGTTTGAGGTCATGAGGTCAAGTACTCCAGTAACTTATTCGATTGTAGTACGGAAAGTAGGTTATACTTAGCGCGCCCTGAATGCGAGCACGAAGTCTAATACAGTCTTTGAGATTATTGTCCATTTCGGAAACAAAGCAATATTCCAAATATAGGCTACAGTGCCTATGAGCGGCAGTAACAACAGTGGCAAACGTAATTGTTTGTGGTCTACATGCGAAATCAGACAATTCCTAAGCTGTCCGCTTCTACCTTAGCGCTGGCTAAACATGAATCAGTGATACGACGGACCGTAACATCCGTCCTAGATTCACTGGCGCCATCCGGTGTCTGCCTGAGACTGTCCGTTGTCTTTGATTGGCGAACCATTGCAAGTTCCTCGTCAGTGAAGAGATTTTCTATGTCGGCCATCGCCTCCTTCCAGTTGTCTTGTGACGCTCTTTCGCAAATGCTCCTCGATTTCATCCCAGCTGGTTCGTGACCTGGGAGTGCTTATAGACGGTGAGCTGTCCATGGCTGACCACGTCGATTCGTTGTGCAGGTCGTGCTACTATCAGCTGCCTCAAATTCGATCAATACGGCGTAACCTATCGTTCAGCGCTGCAACAGCATTACTTCACTCCTTCGTCCTGACGCGGCTGGACTATTGCAACTCTGTCTTCGCAGGTTTGCCAAAATTTCGTCTTCGTCAGCTCCAGTCCGTCCTGAACTGTGCCGCCCGTCTAGTCGCTAATCTACCGAAATTTTCCCATATATCAGTTTATATGAGAGATACTCTGCACTGGCTACCAACTGAAGAAAGAATCAAATTCAAGATCCTGCTCTTTGGTCGGGCCTCGTTGGCTGGATACGCTCCTCAATACATACGAGAGTTGTTCGTGCAGGTCGGTGCCCATCCGGGTCGTCAGTCACTTCGCTCTTCATCCCGAGGAGATTTACAGGTTCCTCGCTGTGGTACATCAGCACGACAACACCGTGCATTGTCTTGCATGGGTCCTTCCCTGTGGAATAGTCTTCCTATAAACATTAGTTCTATTTCTGTGAATTTGTCCCAAGAAACATTCTCTTCGTTAGTCAAGACTTACTTGTTTAAATTAACTGGGCAGCCTTGTTCACAGCGCTTTTGAGAGGTTCTTAAAATGCGCTATATAAAAGATTAGATAAATACATACATACATACATGCGTAGGATTCTCGATTTAATGTTCCCGCGTCGGGGATATCGGAAGAAACCGTTGTTGTTCGCTTGGCTTTCATTTCAGTGCTTTCCTCTGTGGCTTCCCCTCAATGCGTTTCCCTCTGTCTTCCCCCTCAAAGCGTCCCTCTCTGGCTTTCCCCTCAATGTGTTCCCCTCTGGCGGACCCTGATTCATTATTCTTGTTCCGGTGGATATTTGGCAAGACCGAGCTTCCGACTGCGACCGAATCCTTATTCATTTCGGCTTCTTTTCCAGGCGTCTTCTCTGCTGTATTTGAGGCGACTGTGGGCAACTTGACGAAGTCACATTCGTGAGAGGTCGTTATTACTTTAGTCTGTGTTTCGCTGAGACGCGTTGATTTGGGCCTATTGTGAAGCAAATGCGATGATCGTTGTGATACGGACTGCACGGAATGTTCTCGATTCCTTCCTGGTGACGGCGTAAAGTCGGAACCACCAGATATAGGATCCTGGAATTATATCCCAATCATTTGTAATAGTAAACTCTTAATTTCTAAAGAACTACTTGAAGCCCATATTTGGCCAATAGCTGACCATCAGTTACCAGAAGTGGCACAATGCGGGCCAGCTATAGATCCAATGGATGTGACTGTTGGGAGGGGAGGCTAAGTGCAGAGCACCAGCTTATTCTCGGGTGTTGCGTCAAGTTAAAAGCGTTTTCCAGGAATTCAATAATGCAGCCAGCGCACATACACAATGGGACAGCGTTGGACAACGCTGTTAAAACATTGTCTCATTTTGTGTGTGTGTGGGTGGGTGGGAGACGTGAAGGGTGGACAGAGGTCATTAAAAGAGAACGGGAGTGGGAGACGTGATGAGTGAACGAAGCCTCTGACTGGATTGTGGATGTTGCAGAGAAGGAGTACGACCAGCAACGACATGTTCAGCCAATGTAAACACACACATAATTGAACTCACACTCACTATCACGAACACAAGTAAGGCTACATATACAAACAAACTTGCAAGTTCATGTTCAAAGGTGCTAACAAGCACTTAAATTAACACTCTGACGAACACGTATGACCTCCATAGACACAAAAGCTCACAAGCACTCTCACCAGCACATGCACAAAGCCAAGCTTAAGCTTACATGATGACATATTCACGAGTACTCTCCAAAAAACTCTCGTTAGCGCATACATAGACAGAAGCACACTCTTAGGGATACAATGAGGTACGAGTAACCGTCCAACAAGTCATACATGCACTTTTACACGCTCAATTTACGCCCAAAGACACTAAAACAAAAACATAAACACACGCAGCCTACACATGTACATTCAGAGGCACATGACTGGAACCCTTTTATAAGACTTGTTTTGGCAACCATCATATTAGCCATCAGATGAATATGCTGAGGAAGATCAGACGTCAGAAAGACAGTGACCAGATAGACAGACAGACAGAGAGGAGCGGACAGATAGAAAACTAGCCAGACATACAAATACAGAGAAATAACTGACCCTCTGCACATTTACACACATTTTCGGAACTGCTAGATAGTCATGTTGCAGCGTCTTTGTGAGATTTTCAAAATGCGCTATATAAATTCTTGGATACAAACACATATACATGCATACATATATACACATATACATCCATCCATTCATCCATACATACATACATAAATAAATAAATACATACATACATAAACACATAAATAAATACATACATTTTTACTTACATTAGACACATACACACACGAACATACATACATACATACCTTGGTGCCGCCGGAATCCTTCCTTGCAAAGTATCCTCTCCTTTTCCTCAATCGCCATTCTCACAAGTTTTTGGTAGATTTTGTGCTGAAGAATCGCTCCTCGCAGAAGTCCCTTCTCAGGTGGCGCTATATCAAGGCCCTCGATCGACTCCTTGTTCATCCCTTCTACGTCACCGACCGTCCAGACGTCGTTGCTTCGCAGGACCTGAACGGTCTTCGTCGACAGTCCAAACGACTCACACCACGCAACAAAAGCGTCCTTACATTGCCAAACGACCTGGACAGGTCCTTGTCCATAGCGTCTACTTTGCATCCTTCTTAAAGCGGTACAATCTCCTTCGACCAGACTGAAGTCCCAGTCCAGAAATCGTATGTATGAACCATACAGTTTACTTCGTGCGATTGAGCTGCGATGACGCTTCGAGTTTTTCTCTGTTTAGACAAAATTAACTCTTTGGGACGTGTTGCTAATAATTAGACACAATTATAGCTTGTAGTTGCTATTTAGATATTATAGCTCTTTGTCATTTAGATGAGTTGGTTGTTAAAGTTACATAAATTGCAGGTGCTTTGCTTGCTGTTACTGTTTAGACATGCTGCTTGTTTAGAGGTTGCAACGCAGATTCCTCTGTGTAGCATACATTTACTGCAGTTTACATCGCTTTGTGTATTGCTTGAGCGACCCTGATTAGGCGGGGCTTTGACACTTCTTATTCTACCGTTTGTTCCTCGATACCTTGTTTACTTCATGCTAATGTTGCGTTTTTCAACTTTCGGATCAAAAAACGAATATAAATGAAAATCTATCTTGTGAATTTTTACGAATTTTACAAACAAGCCGCCATGCGACTAAGCAAAATATTAGCAGAAAAGTCACCCATACGCTGTTCTAAATCATGTATTAACGACAATGTAAATGGTGACATGATTAACATTAGAAACTGCAAAAGTCAACAAGAGTAGCCCGATAATACGACCTGATTTAGAGTAAACTTGTGTCCGTGAAAATCAAATGAAATTGCTACAGTCTGGACATGGTCCAAAAGGTAGATGATAAACTTCTATTGCATTAAATGTACATTTCAAACCTCAGATGAAAGAATCTTAAGTCAGTGTCATTAGGGGTGTATAAACTACTTAATATCTGACAGAAAACTCTTCTTCAAACCTTCCCGTTGCTTCTGCCAAGTCCAACGTACTTTAGACCTACGGAACTACAGGCTGCGTATCTCCTTTCTCGCGTATCGATCCAAGAGAGCCGACAATACTAGCCTATTGAATATGCGTGGAAGCCGAGCGGAACCATAGCGAAGTGCTTGGTGTATTAACACACGATCGTCCGACCGTTGATCAGATGAGGAAGAGTCAATGCGAATGAACGATTAATTGCAACATAAAAACAAAAATTATATCATTTTATGGATCATGCAGTGTCAATTATAGATGATAAATGTTGTTATGTGCGTTCAATATAAATGGGTATACCTGTAAAGTAACCTTATTGTTCAACATACAGCAAATGGGCCACCGCCTGATCCGCCGACTGTGTTCATCCGGCACACTTATTGATTTGTTTTGATTGAGCAAAACTGAGTTTTAAAACAAACTAATAAGAATTCCAATGGTTAAACGACATCGCAATTTTGATTGAAACTAAATATCTGGCTCACTTTAAAATTTTATCTTCAAAGAAAAAATTTATTTTACGATATTTGTTAGAATACTTGTAATGCGCGCAATGTCAGCACATCTGAATCTGAGGCGCGGAATCATTTTGTGATTCCTCCTCTTCCCCTTATCTATCCTGCAGATCCAATTCCAAACACCACCCACCATAGCCGTCTGACTGCCTGAATCTTGGAAGACCTGGAACGGAACCCTTCTTGCCGATTTTGCTTTGACTGATCGCCTGTAGGCCTAAATAAGCTGATTCATGCGACTTAGCTTTCGTTGGACTTGTAGAAATCTCAAGTTTTGCGATTATGGTTTTCGAATAGGCAGATGAATGAAGACTAGTATTTGGTGGCATTCATGAAAAAGTTGTAGAATATTCTGAAACAAACGAGTATGAAGATCCACAGTGTGCTGAAACGGTGAACCAGCAGAGTACTCTGAATTACACGTAATCCTCAAAGCTGAAGTTGCATAGAGATGTCATCGTAATCATAAACTGGAAATATCTAAAGCTCTACTTAAAAGGTCTGCGCGGGGCACCATCTTATTCACAAGTGCTGCGTCAAGTCAGAGGTGTTGTCCAGAGAAACTGTTTGAAGACCAAAGTCCGATTTCCAGAATGCCAGAGAGAGAAATATAGAGACTGAGAGAGAGAGAGAGTCAGAGACAGAGACAGAGACAGAGAGAGAGAGGAGACAGAGGAACTGTCACGGCGGGTTGTCGTTTTTTAGATAAATGAAAGGGCGGCCATGTGTCTCGATTGATCATGGTTATGTTGTTTTGAAAAGGCGCAGCTTTATTTTTAGAATGAAACCCTGAGGTATGACATATAACGGGAATTGAGATAGAAGATGGTGGGGCAACCGCAGGAGGGGTGGAGAAAAGAGGAATTTGCGGAACTTAGAAAGGTGATTGTTTCAGTCGAGATACATTGAGGGATATGTCTACATCAGTGGTGCAATGTCGGACCAGATACCACTTACTTGTGGTGTCCCTCAAGGCTCTGTTCTTGGCCCCGTGCTTTTCTCTGTGTACACTACTCCGCTAGGCGTTTTACTTAGTCAAAGTGGTCTGAAGCACCATCTTTATGCTGATGATACTCAATTCTACATTTCCTTTGATAATTCTTCTTCTTCCAGCTCTCTCATTCTATTATCTGACGTTTTTAATCAAGTTCAGTCATGGATGGCAGAAAATGGACTGCTCCTCAATCCATCCAAAACTGAGTTTCTCCAATTTGGAACCTCACAGCAACTGCGTAAATTTAATTCTTTGAATTCCGCCCATCTAGGCATCTCTGTCGTAAAACGCAACAGTTCATCCCGCAATTTGAGTATTGTATTTGACTCCAATCTGTCTTTCAATGAACATATCAATTCTATATGTAGGTCTGCCCACTACCACATTCGTGATATCCGTAGGATTAGGCGCCACATTCCCTTATCTGCCTTGGTTTGTTTGGCTAATGCCCTTGTCTCCAGCCGTCCCGACTACTGCAACTTGCTTCTTACTGGCATTTCTAAAGCTAATTTGATGAAGCTTCAAAGAGTTCAAAATACATTGGCGAGAGCTATCACTAAAACTCCGAAATATGATCACATATCACCAATCCTAAAATCGTTGCGCTGGTTGCCCATAGAAAAGCGCATAATGTTCAAGACTGGACTAATTGTATACAAGACTCTACATTTCAACCAACCTCACTATCTTCACTCTGTACTGACTCCCAAGACTTACCTCCACTCGACCAGGTCTTCTGGCTGTTTAAATCTGACTATTCCATGGACGAGAACAGCTCTTGGCAGGCGTGCCTTCTCTGTTTCTGGGCCTAGACTCTGGAACTCTTCCGGCAAATGTTCGCTTGGCAAAGTCTGTTTCTGCCTTCAGATTTCGACTGTAAACTTATCTTTTCCTGAACTCATTTCCTCCGTAGGCTGTCTCTGTGACTTCTGGACTCCTCTCTGGCTTTTCGACCCGGACAATGATTTTGTTTAGCAGCGACCATCGACTGATGCCTCGAGCAGTGGCGCTATAGAAGTTTTTAGATTAGATTAGATATGGATGGATCGGACAACTTAAGTGACTAGGGACGGACAAGAGTGAGGTATGAGGCATGAGATTGATTGGATGTTGAAAATTGACAAAGAAATTGGTTGGGAGCATTACACATTGTTATAGGCTAATTAAAGCACTCTGAAAGATTTCAAAAAGCATTTCTACAAAATTTAAAAAACACAATAATACTGTGAAGCCCTCTGGAGATCCATTTGGAACTGATCCAGCTGCTACTCCAGAAAAGTTGCAGTTGGAACTTTTGGAAATTCAGAATATGTGACATCAAGAAAGCTTTCCATAGAATATGTTTATTCAGATATATTTCCAAAATTGTACATTTGCACCATTGGTTGATGCCGTGTGTATAGCGTAGGCTGTCACTAGGTCTATCAATCATCAGTTATTAAAATTCAATAGCTGAAGCACATATAAACAAATTTTACTGCTCACTTGAATACAATTTTTAAAGAAGCTATTTACATTTTAAATTTATATTTGATGATGGATTATAAGTATTTCAAAATCTCCCTATACTACATTTAAATCAGCCGATCTACCTACCTACAAACTACAGATTCATCTCTAACAACTTGCTTACCCACCGTATTTTGGCTTCTGGTTTCTCTAACATATAGGAATTCAACATGGCTTCTCCAACTGATTTTGATTTTTGATTGCGATTTCACTTGACGCGACCATAAATTGCTGCCTTGGGCAGCATGATAACGACGCTATAGAAGTCTTTAGAATAAATTATTGCAAAAACTGTGTCTATTACAATCACAGTTTGAATTGATAATAAATGCAACTCCGTTGAGGTCATCACAACCCAATACCCATCGTATACTTAAATCAATCCAGAATGAAACTAGCCTCCGTTATTATAACAGAATATTCAAAATTACCTAACTGATGAGTCACTGTTTTATTCGGCCTAGATGCAAATGCCTGAGTCGTATCTATTCGGAACTCAGTTCAGATTTCGTTGTCATATTCAAAAGCCAATAAGCTAAGCGAGAAACATTACCGAGCATATTAAGGAAATGAATCTTATGACAATATTAGATATCAGACTTGAATGCAAAAAAACAAATCTGGCTAAAGTATGTGTTAAATAACATGTCAACGATTGTTAGTAAGGCATTTGTTATTTGAAAAAATGCAATACCAGTTCATGCCGTAAGTCTAAACAAGTGAGAATCGAGATATCCAAATGAAATCGCCAAGTTCTAATCGATCTGTGCCAACTTCTATTCGTATCCGTCAATTCTTTGATGTCATCCAGGTCTAAATTTAAGGCTCATCTGTTTCAACTTAACTACCTACCACAGTCTAGCTTCTGGTTTCTCTGACCTTCAGAATTCGACCCGGCTTCTCCAACGGATTATGATTTAAGTCCTTAGATTAGATTAGAAAGTCAAGTAATAAAGTGACGCACGTTACATTCTGTGTATAATCAGTGGATTCTAGAATATTAAAATTTAAACAAATGTCTTATGCGTTAGAAATGTCAAGCAAAAATGAATACAAAGATGGTTGAAATAAAAAGAGTGAAGATATCTACGAAATTCTGAACAGCCTCGTTTGGCCTTGAACTCGACCACTGAACAGTTGAAGGCGTTTGACTTGAAGTAAGCGATGTCCAATCTCCATTGATGGTAACCACAAGTGTCATGTTTCCAATCCTTGGTGTAATCGACCCATCGGAAGCGAACACCGTCAACACAAATTCACCCATCGGCTGGTTTTCCACCAGGACAACAATCACACCAGTTTCATTATTGATGGCAAACCATAATGTTGAGTTGGCATCCAGGTAGTACAGAATCGATTCATTGCCTTTCATACCCGCTTTTACTGCTTTGGATGTGAATATGGTAGCATTGCGTGTCAGGTCGCTTGTAGTTGTAGTTATGTTGCTATATGCAGTTTCGAATGTTGGGATTGCTTCATCGACAACTATCGCCACGTCCACCACAGACTGACGACTCGGTATGCCTTTACAAAAACAAGGAAAATAATATGCAGTGGGAGAATAAATTGCTTCCTAACATTAAGTAAGCAAGTAATGCATTTGTTTACACGTCACAGTGTCACCATGCCATTTGGGAAATCAAGATTTCTGTAAATCAATCTTTGACTTACTATGTACCTTATTATCCTTGTATGCACGCCAGAGAAAATATTTGTTGGCACATGAAGGATAGTCGATTGATTCTCGGGTCGGAATACTTTGATAGGCCTAATAGGTCCCTAAATTGTAGATGTGACGTTCATACGCAGATAAATGAAAATAATTTACTTATCATTGAAAGCTTAACTAAGTTTTCGTGCTGTTTAACTTTAGTGGCATTTGCAGAAGATTTAGCTTGTAAAATAGGCCTACATCTAATATTCTCAAGTCGATCGTAGTGATAGTGCAAATGTCAAGCAGGAAATTACACGAAATGAAGATATTCCCTGTTTATCAATAATCAGTCCGGTATATATCTGTCCAGCTAACTGTCAATGGTCACTTTAGTTTACCTATATACAGAAAGTTTTATATGACTTTACTATTGCACTTTTCCTTTAAGTATTCTCAAAATTGAAGACATAATATGGATAGAGTGTTGCATACTGGGCCTACCATAACTCACTGCGATAAGCTAAATGAATCTAATTCGTTATTAATTTAATAAAGTCATTAGAAAGTTGCTTCGAGTTGTCTACAGTAGAAGAATGCAAGCAAATACTAACCGCTATCAGTTGCGGTTACTTGAAGCATGTACTGTGACGTCTTCTGCCTGTCGAGCGGGACGACCTGACTTAGCCAACCAGAATGTGAATCAATCAGGAACAAACTGTGAACGTTACTTGAGTTTACTAAGCCGTAGGTTACATTATCTCCGTCAGCGTCAGTTGCCTTCAGCTGCAAAGACAAACAAATCCTCTGTGTTAATGAAGAAATCTATTTTATATACCTAAACCAGTTCTTAACAGCAGTGAAGCACAACAATAACGAGTTAAGTCCATGATCGGTTTAAGATAGTACAAAACAAGATATTTATTTTATTAAAGTAGTATATATCGGCCATTCAGCTGATCTGTCGTCTTTGCTGGCCTCTCAGGTTCACAAATACTACGCTCACTCATTGCATGCTTCGTCTCTAATTATATGCCCCGAAAAAGCAGTTCCCACTCTTTTTCAGTCGCCGGCCTTAGGCTCTGAAATTCGCTATTTGTTTCTGTCCACTCCGCTGTTTATTTTCTGCTTATTTTCTGGGAGCCCGCCTTCCGGGGGAGGGCAGAGGACCTATATGTTGACAAACCATCAATCGACGGCGCTGAGTAATTGTGCGTTAAGGACGTGGTCAAGATCTCGACACAGTAACTGTCTCATGGATGCTCGAACCCGTACGTTTCGCGTTACAAGACTAACCCTCAAACCAATCGGCTGAAATATCACAGATACCTACCTAAACCTACTGAAATCTATAAGCTCACCAGAATGAACAATTATGTTGACGTACTCTCAAAAGTACGTTGCAAAATTACCTGTGTAAAATTCGAAACGGCTCGGCCTTCAGGGAGATGCACCTCTACGGGCGAGACATTAATGAACACTGGAGGATGTTCGTTCACCTCAAGCACTGTGATATAGATTGTAGCCACATCGGACAGTGTCCCATTGCCTCTGTCTAGGGCGTCAACTACTTCAACTGTTAAGTTGTAGAAAGAAGTAGACTCCCGGTTGAGTGAGCCAACGAGCTGAAGGTTTCCTTCACGCACATAAACAAGGCAGACAATTAAAAGTGAGATGGGTAATAATTAGGGCTGTTGATTAATCGCCGTTAACGCGTGCGATTAACGCGTTAAAAAATTTTGCGATTAAAATTTTTAACGCAACGATTAACGCGTTAAGAACTTAGTCTTTCTTTCTTGCCGCGAGGGTTCGTCGACCAAAATTAACGCGATGAAAATTCATCTAGAAAATATTCAATGATTGCCAGAGCCAACATTTATTATATCAATGGTTGTTTGTTTCCTATTCTTTGGCGCTTTTTCGCGTTCTGTAAATTCGATTGTGATATTAAATTTGGGCGTTACAAATCGTAATCGTAATCGTAATCTCGAGATTTCTACAGCGCTCAACGAAAGCTAAGTCGCGGGAACCAGCTTATTCACAGGCGCTCAGTCAAAACAAAATCGATAGGCAAAAGGGTCAAGATCCAGGAGTCAGGCACTCAGACAGTCGGACGGCTACGGTGGATGCTGTTTGAAATTGAAGCGAGAAGAGAGATAAGAGGAAGAGGAAGAATCAGGATAAGATTTCTGGAAAAGAAGTGTTTTCAGTCTTGAGTGAAAGACCTGTGCAGAAACTGAAAGAGGTGAAGTGTTGGTGAGTTCGTATGATTGACCAAACTAGGTTTTACGTAAAGAATGGAGTCCAGGAAACTAGGGAAGACAATATTGGACGGACAGTTTATTTTTAAGACGGATGACAAGTCGTTTGTAAGTATTGCAAGAGTGTTTAAATTAATTACTACCATATCAACTCGTCGTTGAACAATCGCCTGCGTACCAGTCGTGCGTTTACCGCTACTGAACGTGATAAGACATCAACGTTATATCTTCGGCAGATGATGAAACGGAACCTGCACTAAGCCAGGCAACCTTAGTTCAGCAGCGGGAGATGTCTAAGCCAATGGACCAGGGCAAACGCGAAAGCATAACACCAATGCCATCACAAAATAATTTGTGATGAATGGCCTATCCATCAACATCCACCATGGCTAAAAAGTATTTGTCATCCCAACAACGACTGTCCCTTGTGAACGAGTATATTTTGCCAGGACACATTGTTCATAAGAAGCTGGCTGGCATCGCTGGACCCAACTAATGTGGATACACTTGTTTGCTTCAACAACTGGTTGCATTTAAAAGAATAAACATTTTAAAGCTACTTTAAACATTTTGCTTTGGACATTGCATATAAATTAGAAATATTAAATACTGTAAAATTGCAATCCAACTGGGATTACTGATTTTTCTAACATGTATGCAATTAGAATGCGATTAACTGTGATTAAAACTTTTAATTACTTTTCTTTGCTTTGAACACTGAATATAAATTAGAAATATTAAATACTGTAAAATTGCAATCCAACTGGGATTGCTCATTTTTCTAACATGCGATTAAAATGCGATTAAAATGCGATTAACTGCGATTAAAAATTTTAATCGATCGATTAATCGCGATTAAAATTTTTAATCGAAATGCAGCTCTAGTAATAATTGAACAACAACTCTAAAAACACAGCTTTCATATACCATGCAAAATGTAGATCTGCATTCAGTTAAGCTATACTTAGGACCTACTTTGCTGTGATTGTACGTTTGAAGTATCGATTATACTCTAGAAATAAGTTATAAGCTAAATTAGTTTTGTTATAATTTAGAAAAATGAAGAATTCATCGGCGCAAAAATCTGCAATAATATAATCACCAACATATTAATAAGAAACTTTTCAAGACCAATAATATAGCTCCTTTCTTACGATAAATTACGCACAGTAATAGATAAACCCCATTGAGAAAATGAAACTTTTTAAAGCTGATGAAAGGAATGTAAGAATGCATTAGTCAGTACAGACCTGTAACTGTGTCAACTTTGAACTTTCTTTCTTCGTTGCCTCTTGTGATGAAGTAGTAAAGTATAAGACTGTCCGGATCGCTTGCCATCAACCTTAAGAGAACGATGCCTCGAGCGACCGATTCGTTAACACTGACCCTGTATTCATGAGATTCGAATTTTGGAGGAGCAAGATTTTTGTCGGAGATTAAGACATTCAGAACAAAAGTTGTAGTAGAATTGAATAAGCCGTCGTTTGCATGGACTGTCACCGGAATAGACGTAATATTAGTTCCAATTAGACCTCTGATAAGCAGCACCACTCCGGATGTAGGTTGAACTTGGATGTACTGATCATCGCTGTCTTGTGCATATCGTAAAACGGCTGAAAAGAACCTCATTTTGTTAAGAATCCAAAGAAACTGACAGAAAGGCTTTAGCTGTAAGACATTAAAAAAGTCACATCAGACGGGCTACCATTAAAATATTATTGGATTATTTATATCTTTCATGAATTTTCTCAATTAAATTTCTTCCTATGCTGATGCCACAGTTATCAGTGGATACTCTTGTACACAAGGCATAAACTGAAGGCGCATCAAAATCAAGCCGCAAGTAGGTCAATATCCAAAAGACCAGTCCATTTTTAGACTGATTTGTCCATATGGGTCACCTGTGCATCAGGATTATTTGGACGCATCGCGTTTTACCATCACTACGGGCAGTGCATGTCAGTTAGCGTAACCGTGTTCTGCAAACACCTCATTCGACTGTCGTTAATATCTGAATTTAGAGTACGTTTCTATGCATCACAACATACCTACAAGCCTGCAGGTGCTAGGTCAGCTCGTGTATTTCTTAAAATATTGCTCATTTTAATCAGCTTCCTTATTTTCTGTAGATAATTTATCGCATATGAAAAAATAACAAAAAACTACAGAATCGACAAACTAAGTGAACTTACTATTGCCACCAGCATCGCTGTCCGTAGCACTAATTCTGTAGATGATCGTGTTTACTGGAGTACCTCTTAGTATGGTCACAGTTGCCGAGTTGTTTGCAAACATAGGAGGATTGTCATTAACATCATCAACTAAGATTTCCACAGTGATAGGTTTGGAGGTTAGTGGAGGTTGTCCGTTGTCGGTGGCTAGGACCTGCAGTAAATAGCGATCCTCTTCTTCACGGTCTAGTGGCTGAGTGGCTTTCAGGAGGGCTTCTCCATTTACAACATCCAATAAGAACTTCGTGACGCCTGACGTTTGTGGATAAATCTGTGATAGCGTGTAGTTAACTACAGCACCGTTTGCTCCGGAGTCCTTGTCAGTGGCTCTGAGTGACAGCAGAACAGTATCAATCGCTGAATTCTCCCATACATGTACGGAATAATTTGACTTTGCAAATTCCGGAGCGTTGTCGTTGATATCTAGGACTAGCACCGTGACATTTGCCCTGCCACTCAAAGGTCCTGTGGGCGGAGCTCCGCTGTCTGTTGCAAGTACTTCAAATGTGTAATTATTACACGTTTCGCTATGAAGTTCCAAGAAGTTAGAAATCCTTCCAGATACTGGATCAATCTGGAAAGGCAACAGGCAGGATGCAGAAGTCGGAGGTACAGGCAGGATGCTGTAAGTAAGTATTTCATTTTGATTGTCATCGTCTGTAGCACCAACTTGTCCAACAAACTGTTCCAAGTCTTTTGTATCGTTAACGCTGAAGACATAGTGAGTAGATTGGAATTTCGGCGGATAAAGGTCTTTGTTTAAGACATGAACTGTAAGTGCGAACTCGGTTCTCTTCCTCGGTGTTCCTTCATCCTCGGCTATTATCGTTAAACTATAGTTTCCTGTCTCCTGAAGAACTGACGCTTTAGTAACCAAAGACCCGTTTTGTGTATCGAGCCTAAACAAACCACTCTCGTCATTTAGAGACAACTGTACTTCTCCATTCAGTCCGGCGTCCGCATCAGAAGCAGTGACTACACACAGAACGTATCCAGCGGAAACGCCTTTCTCTACGTAAATATCGGACGGGATGTACCCAAAGACAGGCGAGTTATCGTTTACATCAATGACTTCTACAAACACCACAGCTGTGCCTGTTAAAGGTGGAATTCCGTCGTCTTTAGCTAGTACTATCAAACTGTAGCTGGCCTGCGTCTCACGATCCAAGCGCGATTTTGTTCTTACAATTCCGTCAACTGCACCTATTGTAAAAGGAAGGCTGGCTTCGTCTCGGATGCTATATATAATTGTCTGATTAGCGTCCTGCCGAATAACTGAAACCTGGACAACGGTGCCTGGATCTGTATCTTCGGTGATGCTAACATTGTATACTTCTTGTGAGAATCGAGGTGCCTCTGCGTTGGACTTTGACTGTTGTATGTCGTAGGTGAATTGTGAACCGCTTGATTGCATATAGTCGATCAAATGCAGGTAGGTTTTCTTCTTAATTTTGCCGATCCAAATATTATAGTCTGGCTTAATCAGGCGACCATCAGATCGACGAACTGTGTTCAAAGCCAGCTGAGAAAGTTGATACTCTGAACGAAAATAGACCCACCCGACAGAGGAACAGATTGTTGTCACCTTCAATACACGCAACAAAATCGGCCAAGTGGATATATGAAGGTTTCAAAATTAAAAGCAAATAATATTGAATAGAGTAAACACTAAATCCAGCATGCAACAAAAGGTGTTTCAAGCATAAATAGCGTTTAGGACTATGCCCTTAGGCGAAGTGAAGTAACGTACTCCAACAACTACCCAATACCATTTCGTAAATAAGTTCATTCCACAGAAATATTGAAACCCATAAAACCATCTGAATGTCTATAAATTTATCAGCTCAATGTTTACAAAACTAAAATAAAACAGTTATATCTGAGATGGCACAGCTGTTGTTAACAATGAGCTGGTACTGAATCGGCCCAGTTTTGGTAGAGAGCTCAATCGTGTAGAAAAATAAGCTGGTTTCGCAAGCAGACGTGTTGCTGGAGTAAGTCTGATTTTTTGTTACATTCCACATTGAATTACTTCTATTTTGCAACTTTAACCACAGTCTAAAATGGTCAAATAACAACGTCTGTCTGCAATACTTAAATTCGCTTGAAGATTTGTTACCTGGAGACGATTACTGCCAACGACAGTTATTGAAGTGATATTTCCAATTGAGACATTCAGTGGTCGTATTCCATCATTGCTCAGGTAGATGTTATTTGGGAAAAGGTCCAGATTGCTGGGATTTATGGTAAGGAAATCGACAAGTCCATCGTCTGTTGGGTAGTCCACTCTAATGACATGCAGCAACTCGTAGATTTTCAAGCTGTCCAAAACGGACAGTTGCGGATCCCCTAGAAGAAATGCAAGTGAGAGCTTTAATGGCAATGCAGCGTAAGATTCTTAGCTTTTAACAGTCAAGCGAGACAAGCATAGGCTGACTGTCGAGTATGGAATCTTAGAAAGGTTGCCTAAATGAATAATAATGTCGCAAATTGCAATAAATTCAGTCCACGTGAAGTTATACGATAATTTTTGATTCAGCTTTTATTTAGTCCTATATTAAATTAGTCTAATATAATGTTTTCACAATACATAATTTTTGTTGTGGATGAAAACTGCTTATTTCTAAATTGCTTTAGGACATACAGTACTAATTTAGTTGATTACAATGTGTTTTAGTGTTTAATTGCTTTCGGGGTTGTTTTCTCAATTGCTTTAGGCAAGACCTAAAATGAAAGGCATGATACCAATAATAGAAATAAGGAAACAAAAAGTTTTTGATTCAATATCCTACCCAGTGGATTAGTATTCTGGAAGGTAGCTGAGTAGTTGGAGAAAATCCCAGATAACGTTGACGTCATTATCCAACGTGCCATCTTTGTTGTTTTCGGCAAGATATCACCAAATTCGACAGTAAGCGAAGGCGAAATACTGGAGTTACCCAACTGTGTTCCCGTAATCGCAAATTTGATCAGTAGACCTTTTTCATTGTCGATTATTTCCGGCTGCGCAGAAGATATCTTGAGGCTGTTGGCTACACCATAGCCATTGTTGGTGATAAGGATACCAAGCGAAAATGGCACAACAGGCTCTACAATATCTACCTAGCCAAGAATCATATAATGAATTTGCAAACCAACGCAATAATACTTGCATGTTATACCCTGCAATTTAACCCATTTTCTACTAGTGCACCCTGGGAGGGTGCGTGCCAAAATTCACAAGAAATTGTTGCTAACCGGCTTGAACTAAATATGTTAGTTACTTAACTCGTTTGTGTGGAGCTAATTAAATATTCTATGTACAGTTTCTTTAGATTTAATGTCTTAAACCCAAAATACAGGTTGATTAATCGACAAAATGACGTCATCTCGCAACCGTAAGCTAATGGAAGGAGAAAAAAGGTAAGTTTTTATAATTATTTAATTGCAAGAATAAAATATAATAGAATTACGTATCTTTGTATGGGAATTAGTAATGTTACCCAGAAATTGTTATTTCTTGAATAGCCCAGATGAAAGTAATGCCGCATCCTGTGAGGGTGCGCAAGTAGGCAATGGGTACAGGTTTCAAATAATGGTGAAGGGAGTTAATTGATTTTTCTGAGCGATCAGGTGGACCTTTTGTTATGTTGTAAATGCATAGTATGTATCTTTCTCCTTCGTAAATATTATGTTACTTTGTAGGTACTTCAATTTTCATGAAGCTGTGCAGATGATACTGGAAGATGATGCACACGTGTACATTTCTCCCCCAAATGATGGCGATGGCTCTGATGAAGACTCCGGCGATGAAAATAAAGTTACCATTGAGAATGTGAATGGCAGTCGACTTCGTGCTCTAGCTGAAATTGTCACTATGTCCATCGATGGTCAGATGTATAGGATGAAGACAGAGGTGACGATGAGGCAGCCAATGATGGCAGTGGTGACATCGATGACACGGTAGCCAACATGAAATCATTACCTCAGTCAAAGAAGAGACGTACTCTTCCAAAACATAGCCACAGTTGGAAAATAGAAGACATTGCTGGTGGTTTGGTTACTCGACGGCCCTGGGCGCAGGGAGAATTGCCAAAGTTTTTGCGTGAGCACCAGACACCCAATGTGCTGTTTGGACTGTTCTTTATGAAGAAGTCCTGGAATCTATCGTCAACACGACGAGGAAGTATGCAAGACGTGGTAAAGGAATGCTTGCCTTTGGCACAAACACTGACGAAATATGTACACTCATGGCGATTCTGTTGATATCGGGATACAATGACATGCCACGTCGCACCATGTTTGGGAACAACCTGCAGATAGTCTCAATGAAGCAATTTTATCGGAAAGATGTCATTCGTGTGCAGCTAATGCGACATGCTCAACTGGCTAAGATCGGACGTCCTGACAGACCAGAACCATTGAGTCGACATGTTCCAGTGGAAATTCAGTTTTACAGACAAGGTCACTTCTTTGCTGATACCCCAACTCAGAGGCGCTGTGCCCATTGTGGCAAAAACACAAGAAAGCGGCGTACAAAGTGTAATATTGGACTTCATCTGTATTGGTTTAATGCATTTCATGGCACTGCAGATGAAGTTCAGTGAATCTCATGACACTGCTTGACTATGTAGTCATAAACTTAGTTAGGTGACAAATAATACTGGACTTGTTTTAGTAGCCATGAAATATATCGCGAACTGTCTAACTTCTTGCGCACCCTCCCAGGGTGCACCACTTTGACCCAACAGTTTTGCTTGGAGGCATTCATAAAAAATATTTTCAATCTTGTATACATGTTTGCATGTCAGGATGTACTGAAAAATGTTAGTATTGTTTAGAAAGAAAAAGTTGGCTTAAATGGGTAAATCTTGCGTTTATAAGCCAATATCACGTTTTAATAACTTTCAACAGAAGTAAAATAATAAACAGAAATTGAACGTAAAGGGTTATTGATTGTTATATGTTTGGCTGAAGCAAATGTCAAAGAAAAATGCATTTGAACATTTCAGGACAAACATTGCGTTCTTTTGTGTAGTACCAAACATCGACTGATGCTTTGGGCATTAAGTTAGCAGTGCCTGTAGATGTCATTAGGGTTTTCCAGATATTCTTTAAAATAAAGCCTTAGTCTTAAACTTCTTTTCTTTCGCGTAGCATGGCGAACTTCTGGTTTTGATTGCCATATGGAAAATTATTGCTAGTTAATGCAGGCGTGTTTGCCAAATGATCGACTGAAAACCCGACAAAAGATATCGACAGAAAATCAGTGCTGCTTGGCTGTAGCTAAAGACCTTATATTAATGTCAAGTTTAAATAAGTGGAGCCGCCTCTGGTGCCTAATCAAGCGGCCGGGAGTCTTTAAACTTTCATGTAACACCCAGAAATCGTATCTAATTCTTTCAACACACGCGATTTCATTTAACACTGTAAAGCACTTCACAAATTGCTCCATTAATTATCGTTTTTACTATTAAAATTAAAATAACTTACAAATACAATCCCAGGAATTAAAATTTCACATATATTTATAAGACAAGTAACTGTTGATCACAGTAACTTAATTCCTCTAATTCAAGTGTTACATCTGACACGTTAATCCCTATATTATTGCTATTGTATCATTATTATTGTTGTTGTTATTATTATTGTTAATATTATTGTTATTAGTATTATTTTAGAATGACTGAAATAAAGTCTTATCCACTCGCCAGTCGTCATTGGATCGTCGGCGTAGACGAATTTCTCCAGAAAGTAGCTGATGTAGAGACGTGGGTCGGGTTTAACAGTGACCGTATCAGGAAACAGTGGTACCGTAATGTTCTCTCCATTGACCGTGTAATAAAGTGTCCCTCCGATTTTGTACTTTTTATCCGTTGTCGGAGCAGCGGTGGAGTAAGGCGCAATCAACCACTGGGCACTACATTTCGTGTTGACTGGAAGCATACCAGTACCATTGACGTCCGAAATACCATTGAGATCAGGTCGGCCTATATTAAACAATATAGTAATAATATTAATTTTAATTTTGAATCAAGCAATTAATAGTAACATCATGTTCATTCGCTGCATGCTTTATTGAAGACTGAATAATAATATACTAGAATAATATAGTCTTACAACTTTTAGAAAGCAACTCTATACATTTTTATTAATGTTATTTAGAAACTTCTATAACCCCGGTGTCTATTGCACAAGGCATCAACCGATGGCGCACCAAAACCAAGCCTTAATCAAGTCAATACCCAGAGGTCAGTTCGCTGAAACAGAGAGACAGGCTACCGTCTATAAGCCAGCTGAAAACGGTAACTCTTGTGCAGAAACCAAACTGATAAAAAAGCCTGAGCAGAACGAACAGATGCAGGAAGAGAATTCCAAAATATAGGCCCAGCAACCGAAAGAGCTCGTTCTTCAAGAACAGTTCTAGTTGTAGGTACAACCAGAGGAAGTTAAACTAGGAAGTTCGACACGCAAGCAGAAGTTTTAGCAAATAGAACTTCTTAACAAAGTATTATGTAATAATCGCATTAATGGCAGCATCTGAAATTAAGAGCTTGGGATTTCCATTCAGCATAGGGTAATGGAATTATCACAGCTTCATTATATTGGCTTTATTATTTTTTCAGCTGGTTCTTTAATTTGTGCATCGGGCATCATAAAGCAATTAACTGGCCCAGTGACGTTGTTGACGATTACAAAATTATTTATTCTAGTTAGCTACTTTCAGAGAAATTTTAAAAATCTTTTAGCTGTACAAGCAGAATTATTATGCAGACTTACTGAATTATCAGCCTGCATAGTACTGAACATACACAAATATGATTGAAATTGGCTGACTATATGGAATGAAGACGCCTGTGCAAGAGCAAATTTCCATACCAATGGAAAACCTATTATTGGATAATTCCACGTTATCGAAGTCAGTAATGATGATTTCAACTCGAATGTTGCCAAGTGCACTGGTTTCTCCGTTCTCGATCTCTAGTCTGGCACTGAACGCAGTTCTTGTTAGAACAAGTCTTTGCAGTATCTGGATTCGCACTTTGGCACAAACTCCTTCATCAGTACTCTACGAAGTAAAAAAACTTTAAAAACGTTTGCAGACTATATGTTTATAACTCTCATATATACGGACCGATAACAAAGCATATTTTTATGAGATACCACCAAATACTGTGGTTGAACTCCTCTGAAGAGCTTCATTACAATCTACACTGTAAAACCACTTTATACCAACTGTAGACCTGTGGTCAAAACACTCTTGCACACAGATTGGTTGGCAACGAAGCAAAGCATACTTATTGTGACATACATCCAAATACTGTGGCTCAACTATTTTGAAAAGATGCACTAAAACCTTGCCTATAGCCGGAGTAAAGGCAGCTTATTGTGTTACAATTTATGTCTGAACGTGCAAGAAATCCTATTGTTAAACAATACAATACAATCATCTGCCAAACCAAAATATTCAAAGTTATCTGTTGAAACTGTTTCAGTCCTTCTCTTTCCAAAGTGTCAATCCTATGCACTGTAGCAAGCTAGCTAACATAGTTAACGCGTTACTGGGTATATAGACCATCGTGCCGAATATTCACGTTTGTATTCCTTACATCATCTGCTTGTTGAAATCGTTCGTAAGTATTCAGATACCAGGCAGCAATCGATTCAAATCCAGCCTAAAATATATCATATAGAATAACACTAAAGAGCATAAGAAACAAAAAAATGAAGCGTTTAATCTTCAAAATTTATATTCATGAGCCAAATGTGCCTAATATGATGAAGTCTATAATGCCACTGTAATATTTTCTATATATCAGTTTAAGTGGTAACATAGTAGAGAGCAAAAGGAAACAATGACAGTAGTTAACAGAAAATGTTATATACTAGTTAGTTAGTTAAGCAGTTAATTAGTTACAATAGTCAGTCAATCAGCTAGGCAGTCAATTGGTTAATAAATTAGTCAGTCAGTTATGTAGGCACTTTCTATAGCGCCCATTAAGTATCTCACAAGAGTGACATAATAATTAATCGTTGAAAGGAGATACTTAAGCTAGATCTCAATATTTAAGACAGGAAATTATAAAATTTAAATATGGTGCAATGTAACTGAACCTTTCAAAGTACCTTCTAGGCCTAAGGATGACTCGACCGAGCTGCTCGCTAGCCTAACTGATGCTATCATTCATTAAGAACTGCAAATATTCAAATCTAATGAAATAATGCTCAAATAACTGATAACATCAAAAGTACTAGCTCCCCCACACATGTATAACCCCAATAAAACGGAATTACAACCAGGGTTGATAGATGACATCTAGTTCAAAGTGGTAAATCAAGTTGCTTGTTACCTGTTTAGCTTTATCTTCTCCCTCGGCAATAGTACGGTTAGCCTCTATCAATGCTTGGTAGTCGATCGTGTTATTAATTGAATTATAGATCCCCTGATTCCACAGGTCGAACGAGCTGTTTAGACGGTTCAGGAAGACCTCTACCATCTCCAGAGTCACATTCCCCGGCAGTGGAGCACTGATAATCTGGTTATATTCTGACGTTGTGATGAACTGGCCACCAGCGCTCGTCTCAAACATCGCTGGCTCTATCTCTTGGCTCCACCAGTCACCGACACCGTCGCTTTCGAACCTTACCAGCACCAGACAAACATTTAATAATAATAATAATTTATTATTATTTATTATTATTATTATTATTAATTAGAAACTTCTATAACGCCAGTGTCTAGTGCACAAGGCTTCAACCGATGGCACACTAAAACCAAGCCGTTTAGCTCTTACTCTGAATTGCGGACTTGATGTGCGGTGGCATGTAGCAAAATGCATCCGTCTTTCATATGAGTCATGGTTCAAATCTATGTGCTCTATTTGTGAAATTGACAAACTCGTTATCAGGCATATTAACTCGTAAGAAAAGGTTGCTCAATTGTCATAATGGTAATCGTAACTGTAAGCTACAGAAATCTTCAGCGCCCAAAAAAATAAGGTGCTTAGTCAAAACAAAGTTGATAGATGCTATATAAATGTCTTGATAACTAGCCAAGCTCCACCTAGGCATCTCTGTCATACAACGCAACTGTTCATCCCCCAATTTGAACACATTAATTCTATATGTAGGTCTGCCCACTACTACATCCGTGATATCCGTTGGATTAGGGGCCACATTCCCTTTTCTAGCCTGGTTTGTTTGGCTAATGCCCTGGTCTCCAGCTGTCTTGACTGTTGCAACTCGCATTTTACTGGCATTTCAAAAGCTAATTTGATGAAGCCTCAAACAGTCCAAAATTCATTGGCAAGAGCTATCACTAAAACTCCAAAATACGAACATATATTACCGATCCTAAAATCATTGCATTGGTTGCCCTTCTGAAAGCGAATAATTTTCAAGACTGGGTTAATTATATACAAGACTCTAAATTTCAGCCAACCTCAGTATCTTCACCCTGTACTGTCTCCCAAGACTTGTCTCTATTCGACCAGGTTCTTCTGGAATATCTAAATCTGTCTATTCCGGGGGCAAGGACAGCTCTCGACAGGCGTGCCTTTTCTGTCGCTAGCCCTAGACTCCTGAACTCTCTTCTGGAAAGTGTTCCGTGGGCAAAGTCTGTTTTGGTCTTCATATCTCAACTAAAACTCACCTCTTCTTTCACTTGTTTCATCCATAGGCTGTCTTTGTGACTCATGGGATTCCCTCCTTGGCTTTTCGTCCGGACTCATCATGGAATTTGTCTTGGATAGTGATTTTGCTGAGAAGCGACCATCAACTGATGCCTTCAGCATTATTACAGTAGAAGTCCTTATATTAGATTAGATTAGATAAGAAGCCAATCACAGCCATAATTTATTTGTAGCTTTATATGATTCATTGTAAAGCTTAGGCTACAGGCAACAACACTGACCATCTAGGGTCACCATAAATTATTTCGCCGAGGTGATAGAACTCCGTCAGGTAAACGTATTGTCTTGCAATAAGAGGGTAAATGTCATCTTGAGACAGAGAACGCTTCCGACGCTTTGTGTTTATACAGATAATGATCTGCTTGTAGCATCTGGAAAAACAAGTTAAGCAATAACGTTCGACTCGAATAAGGACCATAAGAAAACAAACGTAATTAACTAATTTATTTACTTAAAGTTAGTATATCTGAATCTGAGGTCAGGATGGATGTTCGCTAGGAGCCAAGACGGAGTCAGGCAAAAGGCACAAAAATTGTGGGCTTAAATGACGAAAGTGAGTTGGCAAGCCGGTTTTTTGTGGTAGATGATTCCAAATACTTTATAAACATGTTATAGATGTCTAGCATCGATATAAAATACTACTCTAGGACTGGTTAGAAAAAGCTGCACACCTTAAATGATGCTCTGCAATTTTTTTGATTAATTAATTCCTAAAAACGGACTTATATTGCCTTTTGATCGACAGGATTGTGCGAAAGCACTTCGACCCAACGCATGTTATGATAACGGTGCATTGCAAATCATGAAATGATATTAGAAGATTAAAACCCTAATTCACCATGACAGTCATGAATGAACTGCCCTAACTGAATTAATAGCATCCCATTTAAGAAAGCTGACAACTTTATCCAAAGCGCTTTCTTTGCAAAATGGGTAAATTTACATAAAGAATGAATTGCTTTTATGCGTAGCTAAAGAAGTATATTATAAGGCGGCATTCTTAACAATTCATCTAAGACATCATTAACGTGGGTCATTGGACTCTGTGACAAAGCAGTAGAATGTGAGACAAGATGAGAAGTAAAGCGCAAGTCTTGCGATGCGCTGGCCCCATGTCCAGGACCTTAGGATTCGTCTCGGAGCGGCTCAACGGCCAAAGACCAGGAAATGAGCCCCTCCACTTCGTTCCATTATGAGACATGTGAGCTTTACTTTTAATTAACTATTTCATTAAACATCTATAATAAACCTAATACCGGTATTTTTAGCATGTTCTGATATCAGCGGCATATCATATCATATCATGTCATATCAAATCAGATCATATCATATTGTATCAAATACGTATTGGCCTATGCTTGTTTGATATTATTGTTAACAGAAGAATCAAAGTGTATTCTTCAGAATTTTACTTTGGAACATTTTTGAACGCCGAAACACATGCTGCTACAGTTTTCCCGTAAACCCAGATGACGGCTACAGGTCCTAGTTCAACTGTTCCCCTGAATCAACAAAAACAAAGCAGCATTATATGAAAATATTTTAAATACTGTACTTAAAATTCAATGTATTATATCCTCCATAACATAATTCAAAAATAGGTAGTGCAAAATAGAATACAGACATCGCAAAACATAAATTCCATGATTTGCAGAGAATAAAAATATCCATTTTATGCACCATGCAAACTAGTGTTATAGTGTTAATGCTATTTTATGCTTACTTTCTGTTGAACTGCCCTTAGCCCTAACACCTCTGCCACTAACATTATTATCGCGCTGCTCCTAACACTCATATTGTGCTGGCCGTAGCATTTAAAGTGTCCTGCCCTTAACATTCATTTTTAAATGGAAATTTTGTAATCGCTTTTTATCTGTTTATATCTACGCACTTTTTAAATTGCTAACAGGCATTGAGGTTACTGCCATATCACTTTCGAAGAATACACATGAAGGTTAAATAAAAATGGAAACCAAACAACTGTGCCGCTCGTCTAGTGGTCAACCTACCTAAATTCTCTCGTATTTCAGAATATATGAGAGATACACTCCACTGGCTTCCTATTGAAGACAGAATCACATTTAAGATCCTGCTCCTGGGCTGGTCCTCTCTTGGCGGCTCTGCTCCAGCGTATGGTCGACAATCGCTTCGCTTGGTTTCTCGTCGTGATCTACAGATCCTTCGCTGCTACACAAATACACGACAACATCGCGCGCTGTCTTGCGTAGGCCCTTCTCTCGGGAACATTCTTCCCATTAACATTCGTAACGTTGCTATTAAGTCTCAGCAGGCAACATTCTCTTCGTTTTTTAAGACTCGTTTATTTAAATCCTGTGGGCAGCCATGTTCCCAGTGTTTTTGAGGGGTTCAAAAATGCGCTCTATAAAAGCTCAGATACATAAATACACATATCTTAAACACTGAATAAAGTAGTGAAAGCGATAAACGGTGCTGCACGTGAAGCTTTAAACTTCTAAGATGAAAGTCTAAGATTTAAGTTTCGCCGAAAATGAAGGACACGACTTACAGTATTGTGATTATTCCAGAAATGCATTGGACAGGTTTTACAACTGCATTTATGCACGGAAGTACGGCTTTTGCGCAGTTGATGGTTTTGTTGCAACTTAATGGAGAAGTCACCGAGATATCCTTAATCGATGACGCTGTAAATGAACGGAGAAGCATGACCTACTATAATTACAATATACCATAAATTATCATGGTCGATGATATGTAGACGTGCTCAAAATAGAGACGACTGACAGCGTGTTATAGTAACGACAATGCTCCAGAGAGGAGCTACCATAGATGATAATGATGATGATGATGATGATGATGATGATGATGATGATGATGAACGATGTAATGACAATATCAAATAAAAATTTAGACATAAATGCATACATTGGCAGATTGACGTGTTAACCAGCCATTCCTTGGCATCTGAGTCGACTCTTGGAATCCTATGGCCATCATATAACCTACGCCGTTTGATAAAAGTAAGTAAGGCATCAAGTAAGACAAAGATTAACACGCCATGTGTCCATCGGCTGAGCAAGAAATCGTAGGCGAAAAAATGAATCATTCTACGTTTGATGACCACGTTTATGTAATTTGTGGCTTAAGTCAGGTCATCTCCAGACGAATAGGTAAAATGCAAAGAATGAAACTGTAAAACAGTCGCTCATATTACTACAGAATAGGTCAGGCATTCGCTAGGCATTGCAAATTGGAGGAAAACCACATATTTGATGCTACAAATTTTCACAAAGTTGATCTAAATTCTTTTTCTTCAGGTAAAATAAGCATAGCATTGGGCAGACGCCTCTACCGGCCGGCTTAATTTTCAAACATCGTGTTACTAACTACTCAGTGATCATTGCTGATCAAACATCAGGTAAATAACTATTCAGTGATCAATAAAGATCGAATGTTGTCTGTCCAAACGTTTAGTACATAAAGCACATCAAAGTTGGAAATTGTTTCAGCTAAAATTACAACACTGAACAACAGCCAAGAGGGATACGCACATGCTTGTATTAATTGAAGCGGCATGTTGGTGGCGCACTGGGTCTGTAATCCAACGACTGTGGAATCAAACCTGCTGAACGGACTCCGTGTAACGATCCTGGATAAATTATTAGCGCACACTTACACTGCGCCTCACTTTCAGATTTACTGGCTTGCGCGCATAATAAATTCAATAAATATTTAAATAATTCAAATAAATAAATAAAGCTCACGGCTGGAATGCATTAAAGAAATACTTGCATGGTCCTGGTTCAGGCTCTCCTGTCCAGTTCCACCATCCGTCGCCACCACCTACTATCCCTCCACCGCCACAGTTAGCTGATGCATACGCTGATGCATAATCGCCCGATACTATCAGATCCACGTATCGCTCTCGATCACAGAGGTAGTAGTAGAGAGCTTTGAGGATTAACGCCAGGCACCTGAAGGAAAGATAATCAGACCAAAATCAGCTCTATGATAATGGCGCTATAGAAGTCAATAGATTAGATTAGATCAATTTAGATAAGATTTTATTAAGCAACTGCGCTTGCCCTTCATCTCCGTGATCAGGCTTCGTATCACGGAACGTCACATGAAATTGTAATGTTCTTCAATTGCTGCTGCCATATGTGCGCTTCAGCCAAAGTTTTTTTAACAAATATGACATCACGACACTGATAAATAGTACTTTTAGGAATCAATGAGCAACTACTTTAAACTACTTTACTGTCTAATCTGCTTTACTCTAATCTAATCTAGCCATTTTATTCCAAAAGATTAAAAATTCAAGAATAAATGGGTTTATTAGTTTCAGTAATAAAATGGTTTAAATAGTTCTAAAATTGTATTTTTATTCACAGGTTGGGTTGCGACTTCAGTGAACACCAGCACTGACTGCCTGCCACACTGACTGACTGGCTGGCTGGCTAGCTGGCTGACTGACTGACTGACTGACTGAACTATCTTACAATGCAAGTGTTGATCTTCGCTTGCGGAATGAGTGGCTGAGTTGATTAAAGTAATTATCTCGCTTTGTTTCATTGACAATCACTGATACGGCAACCACGATAGTCGTATTCGCTGGAATATCGCCCACCAGTTCACGATCCTAAAAACCGACAAACGACTGAATTGCTAACGCTGACTTTTATAAAGCCTCGCTGACTTCACTTCTTTACTTGCGGCGTCACCTGACCCTGTCACTGGCTTGGAATATGGAAACGTTTAATACAATGCAAAACGTAGTAGGAACTCCGAATATGGTGTTAACTGGCAACTCTATATGGGAATCCTTTAATTGGGCTCTGCATGTGTGCAAAAGCTCGCTAACTATTACTTTTCTAGTAATCCAAGCATTTTTTCTGATTTATGAACTTTTGTTCTTAATTAAAGTTGCACCACATAGGATAGCATAAGAAGCGCTTTGGTAATGTACTTAGAAGCCGCTATATTAATTATGCATTCCGGAGGCTATCACCAGCCTATCAGTAAATATCACTTAGCAATGTGAAAACGACTGGAATCATCCTTAACTTTGAATATGGAATTATTAAAGCTCTTATACTGAACCCGAAAATGAAATAACATAACACTGATGTAAGTTACACTGAGGTAAGAGCATTGGAAGGACAGACGGGTAAGGAAACTTATACACAGAACAGTCAGTGGTAGTGAGAGTAAAGGGACTAAACTCACAACCTGGAGGAATAGGAAGAGGAGTAAGACAAGGCTGCCCACTATCGCCTTTACTGTTCAACATCTACATACAGATATTGGTCACAAAAGCGTTAGAGAATATAGATGACGGTCAAGTTTAGGGGGAATCTGGTAAATGCCATAAGATTTGCAGATGATCAGGCAATGATAGCAGATACCAATGGTGAACTACAAAGAATAATGGATGCATTGAACAAAAAATCGGAAGAATATGGTATGAAGATAAATAAAAAGAAAACAAAGGCGATGAGATTGAGTAAATGCGAAGGAAAACGAATTACTATTGTAGTCGATGGTATGGAAATTGAACAGTTTTATAGTCATGAGCCATATTTACCTAATCTGATGAAGTCTATAATACCACTGTAATATTTCCTAGATATCAGTTTAAGTGGCAAAATAGTAAAGAGCAAAAGGAAACAACGACAGTAGTAACAAAATATTATGTACTAGTCCACCAGTTCTGTTATCTGGGAAGTATAATATCAGATGACTGCAGATGCAGTACTGAGATTAAGAGAAGAATAGCAATGGGAAAAGAAACATTCTGGAAGAGAGGAGAACTTCTGAGAGGAAAGCTGAATATGGATCTAAAGAAAAGAATGGTAAAATGCCTCATATGGAGTGTAACACTGTATGGTTCTACGACATGGACTACTGGAAAGGCAGAAACTGAGAAACAAGAGGCATCTGAAATGTGGATATGGAGAACACTGGCCAAAATCAGTTGGAAGGATTATAGAAGCAATGAGGAGGTGTTGCACTTGGTACAAGAAGCAGTACACTGGTCAATACCATAAGGAGGAGACAAGTGAACGGATTGGTCACGTACTGCGTGGAAATTATCTCATGAGGACAGTGAATGAAGGAAGAATTAAAGGAAAGAAGGTTCCAGGAAGACCAAGAAATATGCTGTTGGACTGGATGATGGATAAAGAAAGAAGACGGAGGTACGAAGAAGTTAAAGAAAGGGCACAGAACAGAGAAGAGTGGCGTCGTTGGACTCTTGGACCTGCCTAACGGCAGAACACTGAAGAAGAAGAACATGCATACGATTAGCACATGAGGTTTCCACTAACATATCAAGAACAATAGTTTGTAATGCAAAAAACAGCTGGCATCATCTTTAGCCTTTAATGTAGCCTAACGAAAACTTTAAACTTAAACCGTCGCAAATGAAAGTTGTAGATTTCACTTTCTGTTTGTAGCTGTTTTACTATTATGCCTAACATAACAGCATGGAACTCGAATAATATCAAGAGGCTCTCAAAGGGAAAGCACACACAGAAAACAAACCATGTGGAACTGAAGGAAAGGATGGGCGTCTGTGGACGGCAGCTGAAAACGGAATCCCTTGGCTGCGATGAGACCGTAGTTTCTGATCACAAAGTTAATGACTGGCATGAGACCGCGTTCAAGAACATCTAGGTCCAATCTGTTGGGAGTAAGCGTAACGACGGGTATCGGAACATTCGTCTTGAAGTCAGCCTCTAACTGGATGTCATAGCGGTCTTCATAGGTAACCGCTGACACCACCCAGCTATGAAAACATAACAGTGATCTGTTTCCAATACGGTACTAATTTCTGTAGAAAAATTGGCAGATCGAAATGTAATCATAATCGTAAGCAGATTTCTCAAGATTTCTACAACGCCCAAAGAAAGCTAAGTCGCGAGAACCAGCTTATTCACAGTTAATATTCATTGATAAGCTAGTGATAGCCTTCTGAAACTATGCATGCTCAGTCACAACAAAATCAATATGCAGTATGAAATGTAGAGATTCAACTACGGCCCGATTTAGAGATAAAAGTTGTTTGCTACAAGCGTGAAAACTTAGATGTAAGTTGACCTGCTTTGATTTAATCTGACTTGATTTGATTTGATCTGATCTGATAATACACAAGGAGTCAATGGATGGTCGCACATCAGCAAAACCGCATTCCAAAATCACAATAAAAATGTCATTTTTTAATTTGTCTTCGTAATGCTCTCTATTTTTCTGAACGCATGCTTTTCGTGAACTTTCATTTGTTTTATATAAATCTCACTTGTATGAAACGGCAACTCTCTGAATGAAGACGGTAACTGAGCTTCCATTTCCAAACGATGCAAAGATGACTCTTGAATCAGGTCTGTGTCGGTCGGCATTTGTATACAGCGTGTAGTAATCTTCTCTTATGTCGTAAAAGGTGACTTGGCCTAAGTCACAGACAAAATAGATACTGTGCATTGAAGATGTAAAATCAGTGAAAGACCGATTCGCACCTCATCGATCTGAAGGGGTGAACAAACGAGTAAGGAATGCCTACTGAGGCTAAGCCACCAGTGGCGAAAGTATTAACTGAGCAGCCTATCACCTAGGGCGTTATGCGATGTGGACAACGTCAACAGTATCCCAGAAAACCACAACCAGCTTAAATAATTACTCATTATGCAAATCATGCAATTACATGGGGACCCCCGTTGTCAGAGGCCCCCGGCTGGAGTCACAATTTTTCTGCAGTTACAAAACTTATATTGAATTTATTATAACAGCCATATGTTCACAGGAACTAAGTAATTAGTTTTCGTTCTAAATACGAATCTGAATTTGATTACTGAATTTTTCTAAACAATCTCCACTCTTTCGGGAATCTGTTACGAAAGAGTGGAGACTGCTTAGAGAAAGTGGTCATCCAAGACACAATTCTTGGATTCCAAGCTCAAGGAAGACTCAAGATGACACAGATCGATAACATCAAGTCGTGGGCTGAATTATCGTTAGAACAGTTATTACAGGAGACAAGGGACAGAAGCAGATGGCACAAAATTGTCCATGGTGCAGCCAATCCTCGGCTCAAGGACGGTTGAAGACAAGATAAGGCAATGACTGCAGCAGCACAATACACAGCATTTATCTGTCATATTACAGTTGATTATAGCACGTGTTATGGCAGTCCATCATCCCATTCGCAGTATGAATGGGGTTCGCCGAGTGGTTGGTTAATCCAGCCCCGCAAAAAATAGTTGACTAACGTGAGTGGCAACATCGACTTGGGGTACCCAAGCCACTCCACAGCTTAGATAAAGAGGAAGGTAAGATGAATGGATGTAAATGCGTCGTCTTTCAAGAAAAACATGGCGGAACTCCAACGGCATTTGGCACAAAACTTGGCAACACCGGTTCGAACGTTGCGCGGGTCAACACGAATGACTCAATTGGATGGAGGATTGGTGTCAAGCAAATGCCCATAACCTGCTGCTCAAGTGTAATAATAATGATAACGAAACAAAAACGCGACTGAAAAGTGTGAAAAGAATGATTAAACCTGCAGCGCACATCAACGAGCTTTTCCCCTTGGACAGAGGTGATGATGATGATGATCAAAAATAACGAAAAAACAAAACCATGAGTACTGACTACAATGTGGAACAGACGTATGGAAATTTTGTCCTATTTGAAGCATAAGAATTACATGAACTACAACCTCAAAAGCTATACTTGTGTATTTAAAGCGGATTGATTACAGATGTTTACAGCAAATAACGAGCTACTAATTTACCCGAAGCATTTGTAGTCAGTGTGATTGTGTCTCCTCCGAATTTCGAAGTCAGACTAACAAATGAATTGGCCAAATTGGGTCTATCTGCACTGAAATACGTGTACTCATCCTCCACGGTTACCGTCAGATTCAGTCTGTCCAGCGAGGAAATGACAAACCTACAGACATATTGCACAAAATAATTATATCAAACCGCCAGAAGGAATTATCAAGAAAAAGTGACTTATTACTGCATCAAATCTTGAGAATATCCGATTATAGGGTTACTGAGAGAGCGTATGGGTATATTAGTTTAATGGTCGCTATGTAAATACTCTGAATGAATTATGTACGTCATAGTTATATCACTTATATCGACTTATTCTAACTCACATTAAGATACTGAATAATGTTGTATTGGCGGATGAAATTCCCTATTAACTCAATAATAATTTCAGGTTTTGTCGTTATGCGTATTTCCTACATAAATTAACATTAGGTTTCCTATTGTATAGTTTAGACGAAGTTTATTGCACTTGAGTTGGAAAACTTGTAAGATAAGAAGGCAAACAATAAATATATTATAACAAGTAATTATATTTTAAAAAACTGACAGAGACAATGTTATGATTGAAAAAAGCTGCTATGTAACTATTGTTTTCTACAATTGTGTTTATTGAATGCAGAACTGAAAGCAACTTGCCAGTAATGGAAGAGAATACTTGTTTCAAGCGATTTTATCTGAATGCTTCCACTTCTGGCACTGATGCTTTCCTGGATCGATGGACTGACTTGTAGGACGAGAACAGCCGAATCTCCGCTGTCCAAGATCAGATTATTTCCAGATAAACTTGTATTTGTACCAAAAGACAATATGGAAAGGATCGGTTCGTTTGACAGCAAAACCTTGACATATGTGGCTGGACGAAGACCGACATTTGTTACATTTATCTGGAAAAAACAACTGACATATGCTGATGCGCAATATAAATATCATGTTATGTATTTGTAGCTTGGAATTTATTTAGGGTCTCTTAGGAACATAAACCGCTGACAAACGGTTCTCTGAGATCTGAGAGACCTAAAGAGATGCGAATTAGGAGAAGTCAAACTGTTTACTGAGCAATTTATGGCGAAACAGTTCACATTTTAAATTGAAGACACGGTTCGATGCAGGAGAGAATAGTCGACATCAGATGCAGTAGTATTCTACGATTTGCAGAATGTACAGTTCGTCGGAAAACCTTATGGCATGAGAACGCAACGGACACCTCCCTGAGGTATTCCAGAGCTGTATTGACTAATGAGTCACAGTAGGGTCTTTAAAATAAATCTTTACTCGTTGGGTATTATTGGGTTGTCAATACTGTCCCCATTGTGTCGACGTGATGCTGCTTAAAATCCATAAATTAACTAAACACTGTAATGAATTTGCAGTAGAAATAACAAAATGCTATGTAAGATAACAGCTACTACAAAAAATTATTAGTTGCTTGTAATAGTCACCTGGTAGTAATAAATTCTTCCTCGCGAAACTGTAGCATCGATGTGGTCAACGGATAACTTGAATGCTGGCAGCTTTTCTTGGAAGGAAAACCACATTCGCGTCTCGCAGGTTGTACCTTCTCGTGTCGAGGCAATCGCCGTAAAGTAGCCCTTGTATGCACTTGTAACTGGGCAAGAAATCAAAAGACAGTGCATTTTGAATCACAGCCCACATCTAGTTCTGTAACCTTGTGAACTCGAAGGCAAAGTTTAGAATTACAGGTGGCTTCATAACTTGAAATTAAGTGCACAAATAACTGGCAGTGCGAAAGGTGGTCTATTCGGTGCCCCGAATTAGCAATCTGTGCGTTCGAGCCTGCTGAGCGTACTCGATGCAATGAAGTTATTCTTGTATACATGTCTCTGTCATTAAGCTGTGTAATTTGGTACCAGCGTAGCCTGGAAGTAAACGGCAAGTCCTGGAATGCGTTGGTCTCGTGTCCAGGGCCTTGGGATTCGTCCATTGCCGGCTAAACACCCTAAGAGGAGAAAATGAACGTCTCCCATACTCTCTACTTTGGGAAATTGGAGCTTTGTGTTTATTCTAATAGATAGCAGGGTCCGTGGCGTAGTGATAATACACCACGGGAAGCATCAATTTCCCACTTACATACCTCTCGGATCTCATATTGTATTTTCCGACCGAATCTAAGCAAAATCGTTCTGTGATAGTTTTCGAGCTTAGTATCAAATTATAACATGGTTAATTTGTCCAAGTCAGTTTTTGGTGAATTCAGTTGGTAAATAGGCAATCTAATGTATGCCGCAGAGTGTTAAAGACTCCAATAATTTTACCTGTAATTGATGCATTTAAAATGATGGATTCGCCCGGCTGGAGAACCATCGCCAGCGAACATGATGTAGAACTCAGCAGACAAGGTGACATCTCGAAATTTGATTTCCAAACTCTCATTTCGAAAGGGACATTTACTTTCTACAAGTAAATGAAAACTAGGTAGTTAAAGAAACAGCATGCTAATTCAACATATATATTGCCCAAATAGTCACTTGGTTTTGTTAAAACAACGGTGGCAGGCTCAGCGAAGTAAAGCCAAATCAAGCTGGGTTAGTACTTGTTTGGATGACCTTTCGCGGAATTCTACACCACCTGGCGCACAGTAAGCCCTCCATCAATCAATGGTCGGCACGTGAGTACATACGCAAATTGGGAGGTTACAAAAGATGTCCAGTCGTTGGAGTGATGTGGTCATGTTTGGGGCATCCGAATTAACCTTCGACGTCTACACCATGCTTTTGAGGAGTTTCTACATCGGCCAGTAAGCAAATGTTACCTTTTACCGCAGAATAAAGTTTTGTAAAGCATAAAGAAATCAAAATGTTCCTTGTTGCACCTAAAGTTCTAAAAATGCTTTACTGATAAGTTGAAACCAACCAGTAGTTGTACGTCCGTCAATATATCGACACCAACATTCGTTACATTCAACAGCGATGCGTATAGCTGGTTCCCTGTATAACCTGCCAAGTTATTCAGCGAAGTTTGGATCTGCAGTCCATAAACTGACCAGCTCTCTTGAACACTGAAGCCAGGATCAGATGGATGGTGTGCGTCCTGTTCAATAACGATATACTATTATTGTGTGTTTTGTGAAATGCAGCTGCTGCATTATGATTTACATAAGGAAAATCATGCATACAAATGTATCATATGGCAGATGGCAGTCTCATTTTATACTAGTGGATAATTATTGTATAACATTGTTAATGGCAATTATAATTATATTCGTAATTGAAATTGTAATTTTATTGTAAAAATATACATTCTACATTATTGTAAGTAGAGTGTTACTTCTAGGGTGCTCTTGCATTGTCAGCGAAAGCGCTTACAGTTATTTAAAACTCAATAGTTTTTGAAAGAGTGAACATCCTCTGCCTCTCCTGAATAGGTACCGTAAGGCTGTTCCACGCACGCCGGCCAGCTACTCGAAAATCCCGGTCAACCGTTTTAGTTTTAGCTTGTGGTACGAAGACCGATAAACCTTACTCACACAGCGTAGTGACAGAGTTCTAGCACTTTTCACTGAGGAAACCATTGTATCTTTGAACCTAACCGAATTAACAATTATATTATTTACAATGCTTAATAGTAGACATGTACCAGTTGAAACAGTCCGATGTCGTATTGAGTTGGATAGAATCGGGTGTAAAACAGGTCTGAACCAGATCCTGTATTCACCGAAATTGTCCTCGTTGAAGTCAAGCTTTTAATTCTGAAACAATTAAAAGGTAGTCTTAAAGTTGACTACAGTCATTTGTCGCGATGCTAAGCGATTCTGTAAAATTGGTTGGAACACCTTATTGGTCCATTCCAGCTGGGAACGTTAATTAACGTAAGCATATGCAATTTCCAGTTGCATCAGATTCGGGTCATACGGCGGAATCTGTCGTTCAGCGCGGCCGCGACCCTCGTTCACTCCTTCATCTTGACGCAACTTGACTATTGCAACTCAATCTTGGCAGGACTGCCAAAGTTCCGGTTACGTCAGCTTCAGTCCGTCTGCCCTAAATTGCCCTGCCCATTTACTGGTCAATTTGCCGAAATTCTATCATATATCTGACTATATGAGAGATATTCACTTCATTGGCTCCCACTCGAGGAACGAATTAGGTTTAAGATCCTGCTTCTAGGACGAGCCTCCTTAGTTGGCTCTGCCCCATCATACATTAGCGAGCTATATGTTCCGGTCTCGGATCAGCTGGTCGCTGCTCGTGGTGATATGCTGGTGCCGAGCTCCCACACCTCAACTCGGGCCCATTTTACCTTCTCCTGTGTCGGCCCTTCTTTTGGAACAGTCTTCCGTTACACATACTTACTGTTGCTTCTGCCTTTTCACAGCAAACATTTTCAGATTGTCTTAAAACGCATTTGTTTAGATCTGTTAGATAGACAGGTGTGCAGCGACTTTGTGAAGTACTTAAATGACGCTATATCAAGTGTTTTAATACATACATACATACATACATACATACATACAAACATACATACATACATACATACAAACATATATACATACATACATACATACATAATTACACACCCATAAACAGCCCCAACTGGAACGTCATATGTTGACCATATGAAACCCATAATTATGACAATAATCCTATATGAGCTTCATCTGCCCTACCATATGGGACCATATGTAGAACATCTGAAGGCCACATAGGTACTGTCATATGGGATTCATGTGACTTACATATGAAGTTGCTGTTGGGGAGGGATAAGTTAAGAAAATTGCAATGTCTAAGCATATAATATATTGCCTAATCCAGTGGTTCTTCAACTGGAGGTTCGCGGACCAGTGCCGGTCCGCGGAGCTCTAGTCACTGATCCGTGAAACGTACTTAAAAATTAATAATTTTCCAACTAATACGCAAAACTAATAACTTGTTAATATGAAAACGGTTTAGTTTAGTTAAGCGGCAAAGCGTCTTGAATTTCCTTGCTTTTTGTATCGATCCCCAAGCTCGCGCTTCAGCGTCTACCATTAATGGTCCCCAAACAGCAACAGAAAGTTGCGACCGGCCCCTAGCTTTAAAAAGTCGAAGTATCATTTAATAAGCAAGTTATTAAAGAATACACAATACGTCAGCATGCAAGAAATAGTTAAATTGTTTCAGAACGTTCACTTCTTCATCTTGACGCAACTTCAGAGTAGACTGCTATCTGTGATTGAAGTTTGACATTATGGCATGTTAATATCTAATTATTATAAATAGCTTATGAATTCAGGTGTAGACATGAAATGGCTGTAGCAGCTGATATGAACTTTAGCAGTTGATCGAGAGGCCTATGGCATGCTATAATAGCTAACTAATTTTTTTCCTTATTTTATTTCAGCCTTAAATAAACTCTTACCTGGACAAAAAGGCGAACAAATCAATTTTTATTTTGTTATTTTTTAACGATAACTCCACTGAACTTACATGATGTTGACAGGCAATTGTTGACCAATCAGAAAGCTGTTGTTCTGAGCCCAAACGAGTTTCCCACTTATAAGAACCGACTGAGGTCTAGAGAACGGACCTTTTGGCAGAGGATCAAGTAGAGCTGAATACGACAGAGGAACTAAAAGGTTAAATGTCATCTGATCCGATCCATAAGTGTTGCTGCACCTGATGGTAACAGGGTAAGGAGTGGTTCTTGCCACGGTCTTCACCCACTGCAACCGTCCAGATGCGAAACCTAGCAGCATCCCACTTGGAGAATCCAGCAACTGCCACTCCACTGGTGTGGTTCCCTAAGAACAACATCAATTATGGTAAACGACCGGAGACAAGACCTTAGAGAAAGTAGATTGGAATCGTAATCTCCGGATTTCTATAGAACCAAAAAATGCAAAGTCGTTGGAACCATCTTATTCAAAGGCGCTCGCACAGAAACAAATTGATTGAGACAGGTATGGTCAGGTTTGGTTCAAAGTCCAGATCAGGAAGGTCGGGCAATTAGACAAGCAGAAGTCCACGGTGGAGGGTGTTTGGAATTGGAGTTGTGAGAAAAATAAGCAGATAGGAGAATCAGAAGAGGATTTCTTGAAAGGTACTGTTGAAGGAGAGACCTGTGTAGAAATTATAAGAGGAGCTGAGCTGGTCAGGTGGCAGCATCGCTTGCCACAGTTTTGGCGTTAGTTTATTCAAGAAAATGGAGCAGCTTGAGCCAACAAGTTTCAAAGGAGAAAGATCTTCCACATGATACATCTAGAATTTGCATTGATTAACATTAACTTTTTCACACTAATAAAGAAGATACATATATCGAATACTGGTACTTATATTTGTTATATTTCTAAATAATTCATATTTTCGAACCTGTGATATGTTGACCAGAAGTTCGAATGATTGAGCCTCGAGAATCATCTGCGATGAAACTGGAATGATTTTCGGTGAAAGTCCAAGAACGGAACAATCTTGTCCAATCCATGGCACAAAGCAGATGCAGTTTCCCATTGAACAGCCTCCATGTGGCGGAAACAACTGGCTTCCACATGCACTCGCAGGACATTGTGGGTAGTAGGAGTATGCGAACTAATGTAATAAAATAATACTGTAATTTTAGAATTTGTGTAAATCTGTCACAATGCGATAATCACAGTTGACAGGTTTACTGCTGGGTATCCTCGGGACATAAGCAAAGGTTATGCTGATCAGAGTTTACGAATAGTCAGAGAAACTAATTCATGTGTCAATGCAGGTGATGACTAAGTTTTTGGACTATTATGCAGAGTTTCTTTAAACAAGAAGCTTGAAAACCAACATTCTTTTGCCTATCACTCTTTTACACTCCTTTATATACGTTTTAGCATTTTAGCGACTTTGTGAGGTTCTTAAACATGTTACACAATTAGGCAGATACATGAATGGATACATTTTGCAATAACTCCGATATTTGCACAATTATGGTGACAAAAGCATTTACTCATAATTCCCGCAGAATGTTCATGATAGTTGTTGGCTGCTTTCTACATACGTTATTTTTGTGGGCATTTGTGATTCGGAAATACCTGCTTTAAAATTGTTAGATATAAAGCAGATCATATACCTGCGTCGTTAGAAAGCCTTGTTCAGGAGCTACGGATAAGGCAACAAGAACTTGAGCGGTTGGATGCTGAGGAGATAGACACATAATATCTTCATCCGAAATCCAGACGCCAGGAACCGTAGTAGAATCGAACCTTTGATAAATAAAAAGCAACAATTAATTAAAGCAATAACTGTTTGTTGAAGAAAATCGCGATACATACATGTAAGTTCAAACACATTGGTTGCCGCTAAAACTATAAGAAAGGAATTGAATGGGTGATTCAACTTAGTTCTAGTTCTTAAGGTTCTTAATTAGTGTCTGAAAGACAATGCTTTATTCTTCAGTCATAATCACATGATATATAGTAATAAGTTAACTTATACACTTAATGCAGCGTCTTATAAGTAGCCTGCCTAACGAAAGCGTTGCCTACGTTAGCCGATAATATTGCTAAAGTGATAACGAACAAGAAGTTCATTAGCCAGCAAAAGGTACTCAGATCACACGGAGAGTCACCACCGACGAGCAAAGACCCCAAGCCTATGTACTATTTATCCTAACTATTAAATAGACTGATATTGATATTGAAACTGTTTTCAACACAAACCTGCAACGGTAAGTGGTGACGTTTGGAAAATTAGCGCCATAGACATGTACACTAGTGTTTCCTGTATCTGGTCCAGACACTGGGGCAATGCGAGTGACCAGCAACAATGGAAGGCAGGCAGCTCCAAAGTACTTTGGTGCACACGTGTCACAGAGATCACCTGCCCAATTTGCGCCATCGCACATGCATTTACCTGTGAAATTGCACAAAATGAGGCTAATTATACAGTTTTTTATATCTTTGGTAGTTTCATTTTTTTAATGCACTACAGTAATGTCAGGTGAAATGGCACAATTTATTACACTCAGTATAAGCAAAACCTCTTCCCGCAATGGTATATTGAGGCATGCTTCTCAATAAAATACAGCATAACATTTACAGAAGCACAACCGTCCTCATGTCTCTGTTTGAACACCATCATCAATATCACACAATAGCCAGCCTTGTTTCAGGTATGCGTTAGCGTAAGAGTGGCTGCATAGCGTAGTGGTTAAACTTCTGGGTTGTCGACATAGAAGTCGATAGTTCAAATAGCCACTAGAATAGAAAGATGGTTTTTCTAACGCCACGTAGCAAACTCGGATAAGAAATTAATACTGCACATTATGGAAAAGAGAATCAGTAATAAAGAATGTGAAAAACCAAAGCATACAATCTTATTAAATCACTTGTTAGGAAACTGTGCTAACTCACCCGTAGTTTGGTCACACCGTCCATGAACACACCGAGGACATGGCTGGCATTCAGCGCCCCAACGCCCACCACTGCAACTGGAACAGTCAGCTCCAGTGTAGAGTTCTGAACACAGACACCTGCGCAAATTCCATGAGTTATATTCATTCATATCTCAACAAAACAAACATTAATGCATTTTCCTATCTATTAAACTTTAAGCGCAGCAACCAAATTGTGAAATGCGTTAATTAAAACAATGAAACAAGCATTAACGTACCGAACCCCAATCATTGTTTAGGTAATCTTAATCGTGAACTCGAGATTTCTACAGCGCCCAACAAAATTGCTAAGTCGCGGGAATTTGCTTATTCTCAGGCGCTCATTCAGAATAAATTCGATAGGGAGGAAGGGTTCGGTTCCAGGTCAAGATCCAAGAGTCAGGCAGGCAGACAGTCAGAAGACCACGGTGGATGGTGCTTTTAATTGGAGTGGAAAGAGAAATAAGGGGAAGACGAAGAATAAGAATCGGGTTTGTGGAAGAGAAGATAGGAGCTAAACGAAACTTAATATACATATAATTTTTCAAACATATTTAGAAAATCCTAATTTATGACAAAACCCATTGTCGATAACAATGAAAGACTGATTTATTCAGACTTACTCATTGGGAGCAACGCAGATGCCATGATCGCTGCAGTTCCTTTGTTCATTGCAAGATGCTCTAGAGCAGTCGGAACCAAACCATCCTACTTCGCACTGACAGATGTTAGGTCCAGTGCATTGTCCTCTTCCGTAGCAATCCAGAATTGCAGCGCAAGATGGCTGAGAACATGCTGGCCCTTGCCAACCATCCGCACATTCACATGTTTCAGGCAATATGCAAAGTCCGTGGCCAGAACATCCAGAAAGCGATTCACAAGTGAACTCCGAAACATTCAGGAATGGCTCATACAGCACTAGACCTAGTGAAGAATCATCGTTCTTGTCGAATATTCTAGACGCAATATCTTGTTGGCTGGTTGATCCCCACCAGTTGAGAGTACAGTTTTCTTCGAAGCTGCTAGAAAAACCGACTTTCAGATCGAGATCTGTCAGCGGATTTTTGAAGATGTTCTTGTTAATGTTGAGACGGTTGTATTGAGAGAAGATGACACTTTCGGATGCAATATTGTTGAGAAACAGGTTCGATGAGACACTTAAGAAGGGAAAATTTAAATCCGTACTATATGTTGCCGTTGTGAACTTTACGATATACTGTCCAGAGTTTCGCTGAAATTTGTTTTGGCTCAAACTTGCGTTACCCGGTGTACCATAAATGTTGGAGTAATACCACACTGAGATGTCAACAGCTGATGGTCCAACAGTGAAGCTGTTTAGCGTAAACGAATTGTTTTGAATTGTTATCTTGGAATACAGTATATCTTTCAAAATCAAGGCAGTTTCAGAAACATTGTTAAACGCATTATCCACGATCATAATTGTTGATACCGAGTCTCTATTTGTAGAATACTCGATGTTGACTGCGCCGTGAGAGAGGTTGGAAAATAAGTTATTTCGCAATTCATAGGTAATTCTCACATCTGAATACACTTGCAATCCAGAAAATCGATACCCCGAAAGTCTGTAGGAATTTTCAGCGACGACATTATTTGAGAATTCAAAACTACCACGAGTATGAAAATTACCAAAAACCGCTCTGACGTTTTTCAGAAAGCGGGAATGACGTACTACATACCTGGCGATACCCGTCGTTGAATAAATATTTATGCCTAGGCTGTTGTTTAAAAACATGCAGTCAGTAATGCTTAGAAAATCCTGGTTTTCGGCATTAATTCCTGTCTCAGATGCGCTGAAGGTGGAATATGAAATTGAGGCGTTTGTTAGTGGAGCGTTAAGCCAAAGCGAACGGCTTAATTTTAAACCATCACCTCTTGCAATCAAAGTAGAATTAACGACAGTGATATTTCCACCTTGCAATGTCAAACCAGTATTTGCATTCAATGCAAGAGAACGTATTGTGATTACTGGGGCGACGACCGAGAGACTTTGCTGATTGCCTTCAATGATGAAGTGAGATATTTCAACAATTCCGGCTGAAAGTCATTAAAAACTAAGTTTAAAATCTTAGAAATAGACAACAAATTTAATTATTAGATGAAAAACATTTTCTTGAGTTATCCCAGAATTCAGTTGTTGATAGCTGAAATTAAGCTTAAGTTATGATATGACATAATTAAACTTAATTTTAGGATAATTCCTTACAAGCATTTCCGTGCAATTGCTACCGCATTTTAGGAGACCTATGCCAATACTTAATTCATCAAACAATGGTACAGTAGCATAAAAAATTTTTTATAGATGAATGTGAATCAACTACATGACAGTAAAATCACACATTTATGGCCTCAGCAAAGCTCTGCTGGCAACTTGATACAATATCCCAGGCTATAGTTAAATTATCCAATTACTAATGTGTGGGTTACTCACAAGATACGTTTGAGAAAAGCGGTTGCATAAGAACGAATCCATTCCATCCAGCATCCGATGACTGCGTAAATCTCACAGGTGATTCAGGTGTTCCTTGAAGCACCAGAGTCCCTTGGCACAAAAACATACCCATAATGACGAGCAGAATCGCTAATTTTCACTTAGGTGCGCGAGTGGGTAAACAAATTTATGCATGCATGCACGCACGCATATATGTATGTATATATTTATACAAGGTTTGTCTATGTATATATGTATGGGTTTGTGTATGCATGTATGCACAAACTATTTCAGCAGATATCGGAAAGCTTAAGTAGCCTACTCTTTGCACAGCTTATGCACGATTTCCAAGTTCCGCTGATACGGGTCGCTCATTTCGTAGTGAACATTGTGTAGGCATGTAGTCTAACCTTTAATAAATATTCCACGTCTAGGCTTAAACTTCAAAACAGCTCCCTCTTCGATAGTCAATGTGGCACCAATCCTGTAAAATTACATAATTCATGATATTGATTAACATCCATATTATATTTGCTTCGCCTTTAACCACCAGATAAGCTGTCAATTTGAAACATCATGCTACGACTCTAATATTTTTTATCCGATTACCTTATCTTTAAGTCACAGAATAGTCCCTTTAGCCAATCTGAGAGTAGCAAAAGATACAGAAGGAGGAGCTGCCAATCGTTCACCGTCACATATAGTATAAAGCGTTAACCGGATATCTTCATTATAAAGCCGAGTTTCTTTGGATGGGCTGTAAAATATTAGTTACAGCCCAGTGGTATAGCATAAGCTAATTTGAGCATAGGCAAATATTTTGCCTCAGTGTGTTAAAAACCAGTTCAACGATTCACATGAAATTTCGCATATTTCTTGCGATGGCTAGTTCCTAAATAGTGCCAAATGTGGAAGCAACCGATATATCGAAGCTCACAAAAGCACTTAACAAAAAATAATAAATTTAAAATATAAACCTATTCTTTTAAAGCTGTCTGTGTATTTAAGAAACCAGACTGCTGCCGCATAAGCATACAAAATGCGATTGTGTGCTAGATACATCATATTAGCCACACTAGTGATCGCTGTTACCAGACATCACTTTTGAGCTACTATGTAGGCCTGACTCACACTAGCTACACAGCAATAAGTATGGATTCGTAGTTGAACTAGTTTTATAGAGCATAGGCCTTGCAACTTAGCTAAACCAATTTTAGTGTGGAACAGCAGCAAAATTATTATTAATATCAAAAAACTTTACAGATTCAGATGAGCGATAATGGCCATGCAAGGCAAATGACATATTTAAAAGACAATATGGAAACACAATATTTTCCAAATCATCCTACTGGTGTAGTTGACCAGTAGTAAGGTTTTAAAGCATTTACAGTTGTTGCTTATTTCTTATTTACAATAGTTGCTAGTTTTACATGTATCATCTATATTATATTGCCAACCTATATATATATGCGTGTTACAATATTTTATTATTGCTTCAGTATATTTCACTAGTTATTTTTAGCTGGTAAAACGCTACTTTGCCTTTTACTGCATTAGGCAAGAATCAACTCATTTGAAATGAAGCGTCTGAGGCAGATTGTTATACTATCTTGGACTGCTAAGAAGACAAATGACTGGGTGCTTGAGAGTGTGTGCAGGAGTAGAGAGGAGTCTTCTAGAAATAATCAAACAGAGTAAGCTTTCATAATTCGGACATGTGCCACGAAAGAGTGGAGACTGTTTAGAGTAATAGACCATCCAAGGCACAATTCCTGGATTCCGAACTTGGGGAAGACCCAAGGTGATATGGATCGATAGCATCAAGTCGTGGACTGAATTATTGTTGGACCAGTTATTACTGGAGACAAAGGGACAGAAGCAGATGGCACAAAATTGTTCGTCGTGCAGCCAATCCTCGGCTCGAGGACGGTTGCGTTCTGGTATTGCGCCAACAAATTGAATATTCCTTTCAGTTGACTCATTGTTAACAATAATTTACCCAACCACCTAGTTTACCTGATGCAAACCCAGATTTATTAAATTTGATTATTTGCATAGAATACTGACTAGGGCATTTATTTATGTATATATCATTAAACTTGTTTACTTATTTCATCTTACTCGACATAGATACTTCTTTCTATTGTGTAGGATTCATTTCTCGATGGAATAGTCAAAGTGGAATATACTTCGCCACCGGTTCCGTTTTCAAAGAAATAGCTATAGTTGTTCGGCATAATTAATAAGGAATTAATCTCTGGATTCAATACAGCTGGCCATATGTTGACTGGCTTTTTATCCATGTCGTTGTAGAAGCAATCTACCCTGGAAACGCAATATATTGCATATTTTTACTTGTAAAGTGTTAGCTTCTAAGGATGTACAGATAACTTAGGTAGGTTAAATATTCCGTGCAAGATAGTGTTATGGACTCAAGTAAGTGTTTTCTCAATGAAAGTTGCGAGGGTGCGTAAAAACACAAAACACAAGAAAGTACAAGGGTCATATCTGTAATCTCTTGAGTTAACTGATGAACGTTTTATTGATATAAATTAATAGACAAAGATCAATCGTCATCAGCTCTTCATAACATTAAAGGTTATTTGTCAGGCATGAGCAAGAGTTGCTAGACTCTAGCAGAGGCATGAAAACGAAGGCAATGCAGCAGCTGGGTGGCTATTCGATATTGGTTTCATTTTATTTTATGTAAATCGCAAAAACATCTAATCATTTTCAAATTGAAAGACTAGTAAACCTATACATGGGAATGCATTGCAATCGTACTCGTGATCTCAGGATCGTCCAAAATAGCTAGTCATAACAAAATCGATAGGCAGGTGAAGCCAGGCTCGGTTCCAAGTCAAGATCCAAGGGTCAGGCAAGTATAAAGTCAGATGGCTACGGTGGATGGTGTTTAGAAATGGAGTGGCGAGAGAGATTAGAGAAAGAGCAGGAATCAGGATATGATATGGAAGAGGAGTGTTTTACGTAGAAAAGGGCCTTATTATTCTAGACGACCAGACAAAAAATAAAAACAAATTCATTTCACGTAGGCATACCGCTGTACTATGCTTGAGTAGTTTTGTCTATTCCAGAAGTTTCTAGACAGATCAAATGGTTGACTTTCGTAATCGCGATTGCCGCCGATCCTAACCTCGTTCGATTTGAGTGGGTTGTCGAAGAAATTTTCAGTAATGGAAAGATTTTGTGCAGATGACACAAAAATTGTTCCATCGTAGGAAGTATGTTGAGAATCGAAGTTATTCCTAAGGGAATTTTTCGAAATGTTAACGTTTTCAATTCCACTGATAAAAAGAGTGGTGTCGGCTTCATTGTGTCTCACGGTGTTGTTGGTAAACTGTTTGCCATAAACACAAACACATTAGAACTAAGCAGATCGCAGTAAACACTGAAGAAATAGCAACAGCGGTGATAATTATCCGTAAAACTTAACTTTAAAATGAGCACGAAAGAAACATTGACAGGTTGGCGAATACAATAATAAAATATCTGCAAGTGAAACCTTACCAAGTAGTATAAACAATGGATACCCACATCTAAGGTCGCAGTCCTGGGGCCACTGGCCTACATTCTGACAAAAAATTTGGCCCCTAGCAATAGAACAATGAGCTGCAAGGACTCATTCCCAGTCTTGATTCGTTTTCAACAAATATATCAATAGCATTAGGTTAAACATTTTCTCACGGATCTTTCACTGACAAATGACATTTGTAAGGCACCGTAGCCAGACTAGCTTGCTACCTACCACGCTATATAAATTATCGTTACATTAAGTTTTAGTTATTACATTACATCACTCAGGCGCAGAAATAATCACAGGTGACAAGGCAAAGTCTCTGTGAGCTAGGAGAATCAAATGAATATCATGAGTTGATTAAACTTGATTAAACAAATCCTATTGCATAGTAACAATTATTATTTGTAGGCCTATTCGCTTAAAGCCACAAACTTTAAGTTCAGGTGGACCACAACTGTTTAACAAGCTAACGATGAAAAATGAAAGTGAAATCTCATTTCCCATACGATAGCCGCCAATATATTGCTTTTCAAGTGTGATTTACATAAATTAACGAAGTTCCTGGACAGTCAGAAAATCTCCCACATGTTGAACGGTCAGTATAAACTGCGCCTACATTTGATATCAAGAGGGAGAAATGAAAGAAGTTGAAGCTGACTAAACGGAATAGGAGAACAAAGGAAAAATCCTATCAGATTACAACCTGGCTTCTCCAAAGAATTATGATTTTTGATTACGATTTTACTAATAGCGACCATTTATTGATGCCTTGGGCATTATGATAACATCGCTAAAGATCAGATTACAGTAGAAAGTAAATGGAGGTGAAAGAAAGCGGAAAGTGGAAAGAAAGAGGAAGAAGAGAAAATGGTATTCGGTACAGGAATCTTCAATTTCTTGCATAAATTTTCATACCTTAAGCGATGTTCCAGAAACTACATATGTCAAGTGACGGTAGTAATCACAATTATTGTTTTCAATGTAATTGCCTTCGATAACCGCTGAACGACAATATTGAAGCCATAGCACTGTCTGATATGAATTTCCGGCAAACGAGTTATTTCGTACCATACAGGTACCCATCGCGGTACAAGACAGGGCTTTATCTCTATTGCCTGAGATCTCTGAGGACTCGATAGTAGCAAAGATATCAAAGTCGTACGGCCCAGACACGGCAATTCCGGCGGCCCTATTGTTTCGCACAATGCAATTTGTAATTGTAAGGTTGGTTCTACCAGTCACTGTGATCCCTTGTTGTTCGTTGCCAGTTATATTGCATCCAATTAAGCGAAAGTAAGAAGCATACGTTCTTTCACTGACTCTTAGAGTTACACCGGGTCCTTTGTTGAAAGAAATTTCGGAGTTCGCTACTGTGAAGTTTCCAAATGAATATCCAATTTGCAGAATTCCAGCTCCTGAACAATTTGCTACTACAATATGGTCCAGTTCAGGCGCCTTCCCTTCTACTGTGATACCGTTTATAGCGGATGAAATCCTAACAAACCTCAGCTGAGACTTTTCATCAAGTGTCAGACCTGTGCAAGATAAATTTTAAAGTAGAAATAATATATAGGGTAATCTTGTACAAGATAATATATAAGTAATAGTGACACCAGTGTTTAAATGCAATTCTTTTGCTTTGTCAAGTCTTGAAGAGTTACAGCTCTACTAGAGTACCGTTTTTTCAATCTCCTCAGTCGTTTTTCAGGCCCAAGACTTTATTGCCACCCTGGATAAAATTATAATACCACCATCCACATGGTACTTTGGCAAAACCGAGGCGGAAGAAAATACAAATACCAAACACCACCCACTGTATCTGCCACTCTCTCTCTGACTGACTTTGGGTCTCAACCTGGAACCGAATCCTTTGCCTATCGATTTTGTTTTGTCTGAGCTCCTGTGAATAAGCTGGTCCCCGTGACATGGCTTTCGTTGGGCGCTGCAGAAATGTAGGAATTACGATTACGATTACGTTTACGATTATAACCTGCATCAACGACAATGTAATCAGGGGACGCAGTATGGGCAACCGTTGCAAAAGGCATTGTCCAAACTGTATTTGATGGTTGTCTGCATCATTAGGGCAACTGATTATCATGCAAAAGTGAGAAATACTTTGAGGCTTTTAACGCATGATAAAAGCAGGTCGACTTCTGTAATTGCAAATGCAAAATTTTGGATATAACGGCTTACCAGACGCGTCTCGTTTTCGGCGCTTCGCTGTTGACAATGGCGATACAAGGCGGAAACTTGCGGCCTTGAAGAAATCGCTGTCGTTACTGATCTGTCGCAAAGTTAGCAAACCAATGGCGTCAGACTGCAGTGACACAAAATACCCTGGTATATTGACGGATTCAAGAGCTACATAATTAGCGATGAATCGATCAGCTCGAATCACGAATGATGCATCCCTCGCAAAAGTAGTTGAGTTTCTGGGGTTTGTTTTTGGCTCCAGAAGTAGTTGGTCGGGACCAAAGTGCCTAAGAAACCACCCAGGTTTCCGAAGAGTCATAAGGGAGACACAGTCTGGGATTGAATTGCCTGCTAGACAGGGGCCAACGGCCATGAATAAATCAGACAAAGTGTCAGTAGGTCCTTCACTGATGCTTATTGTATCGTTGAGCAAAGCCTTGACCTTTGCACCTGATTGGCTGACGATCGTGTAAATCGTGCCTAAAACAAGCAGCACATATTGACAGTTACAGGAAAGAGCTTTGACACTTCCTATGTCCGAAACTTTAGAAGAGATGAAACAAGTTAGACTTTAAAAGTATCTCATTAGATTCGTGCAGCCAACTCATCATTTCAAAAGGGCATCGTCTGATTTTGCGCACTGTCTCAAACAAGAAACCATCAGTCAGTTACTGCGCATGTCCGAAGATCAAGATGGCCGTCATTTCTGTTCTTCTGTTATTTCAGTGGATTGGTTCGTTGTGTACGAAATTTTAAAAAGCGCGCTATATCAGTTTTATAGATAAATATTTATATCTATATTATAGGTAAGCTCGTGATTTCTACAGCGCCCAACGAAAGTTAAGTCGCGGTAACTATCTTATACGCATGCGCTCAGTCAAAACAAAATCGATAGGCAGGAAGGGTAACCTCTAACACCTTTGTTGCTCGGACTACAAAAAATTACGCCTCAAATATAATGATGACCTACGTGAGGTTTGAAGAGTCTGTCGCAAACAAGACAGCTTCAGCAATGAATTGTATGCGTATCCATACGATCGAAAGTCACAGTCCCCAATGTTCTTTTCATTTCCAGTGCAGAAAAGCTGAGCACGTTTCGATGGATCATTGCACGCAGCCGGTCTTTCTGAGAGTTGATCCCGAGTGGATGCTTCCGGTAATGAACGCTTCCTTCTAGATGCAGACGCGGTAGTTGCTGATGGATTCGAATCCAATGGATGTTGTTGAGAGCTCGGTGAAGCAGCAAAATCATACGCCATTGTGCTTGTAGTCGTACTTGTAATGTCACTGAAAGTTAAACACTGTGCTTAATTTGATACAACAGAAGTGCTATACTTAGTGAATATGCAATTATGCATGCATGCATACATACATAATACATACATAATACATGCATAATACATACATACATGCATACATAATACATACACACATAATACATACATACGTACATACATACATGCATGCATGCATACATACATAAATACATACATACATACATACATCGAGGCATGAAGCAAATAAAGTCTTCATATCTGTTGTAGGCTCTTGACCCAGCAAAGGGACAAACTATGAATGTTACGTCCCAACTAAATATATGAGTGAATTAAATAAATTACCCCTAGCCAAAGATGTGCTGTAACTGGTATACCTGGACAATTTCGGCAGTTGAGTCCACGACGCAGAGGTAGATACCGCTCGTTGGCTACTAAATTCTGCCGGTGACCGAGTTCGTCATGGTATAGCGAGGCTCCCTGCCCAGGATAACTGGTGACCTCCTCGGAGGCAACGGTCCTGATGGTGGACAAGGGCACCGCGAATCAGTAGGCCATTGAACGGCTCCATGTTAATGCTGGATGATCCTACCATCTCACTACCTTGTGTTCACCTGGCGAGTTACCAAGGGAAATTCAACGCCGAAATGTTTTTCATTTCCACTGACTTGACCAGCGATCGTAAGCTGGTTTCTGCGCTTAGCTTTTAAGTGGCGCTTTAGAAATGTATCGAAGTTGCGATTACAATCCTAGTGTTCCAGTTAAGACAATTGCCTTTCGCCAACTGCATTGGATTGGCACATGGAAGGTCCGATCTCTGGCAGACCGTGGAGCTGCCCGTTATTTGATGCATGATCTCGCACGTGCCAAAGTCAACATTATTGGACTGCAGCAGGTCCGGTGACCAGAAGCATCAGCAACATTTGTTGATGGCTATATCATTCACTTTCCCGGACGGTGAAGCAATCTTAACCTGCTGCACATTGGGTTCATGATGATGATGATGATGATGATAACAACAACAACAATAATAATAAGACAATTACAATAGCGCCGTAGCACGGCCGAGGCCGAAGAAAAGAGCGCTGTACACGAGTTCAAGCGAGAATAGAAAATTAACGGCAGTCAAACGATAATTTAAACAGAAACAATTTAAGCCACTTCTTAAACCTATCCAAGGATGAAGCGTTCTTCACATGGTCGGGAAGGCTGTTCCACGCAGAGGGCCCAGCATTTGAAAAAGAGATTTCGCCAAACCGCGTGGAAGACCGTGGTACCTGATGAGAAGAAGATGAAGATGATGTTGATGATGAATATGATATTCCTTACTGCAATGTGCGGGAGGCGCTCATTTCCTTATGTTAGACCTTAAAGCCTGCAGTAGACGATTCCCAAAGTCCTGGACACGGGGCAAGTGCATGGCAGGACTTCGCATTTGCTTCCTAGCTGACGCCGGTGACAAATTCTACTGCTCGGTGACAGAGATAAGTGTCTCTGTATGTGTGAACAACTTACCCAGCGTCATTACACGGAGTCAGTTTGGCTGGCTCGAACCCACAATCTTTGGATTGCAGACAAAGCGCGCCACCGAATAGATCACCGTGCGCATCGATTTAAGCTGAGATGTGGACTATATTAACTTAGCAATAGCAACAAATTTAGCTTACCTGCAATCATATGGTCCGAATTCTTTAGCACCCTGAAATCCAGCCTCCTTGCATAGGATGTCCGCTATTCGCTTCTGATTTTCCAAATCCGATGACTGGAATTCTACAGCTTTCCACCCAGATTCCAAATGAACCTCCCACCAGTCAGAGTCGTGGTGAAAAACTTCCTCTACAAAGAAATCAAAGCTGCAAACTATGAAGCGGTATGTAACATTAGTACAGAAAAACCAACTCCGTAATCAAACTGTGAACAAAACCGTTTACACCATTTGATTATTGTAGCATTAAAACATGACAATAACAGTAGCGAAGATGAAAGGCATAATGCAAGAAAGACACTGAATAAAACCCTGATAAATAACTTATAATGCAAAACGGTAAACAAGAAAACGACATTAAATCAAAACCCAGATGATGGAAAACATTAAATGAAGAAAACATGCTAAATAAAAACCTGATTAGTAGTAAAAAGAAAACTAATCCGAAATTAAAATCATAAAACAGAAGTGATAATGCTTTTACCGCTGAATTTTTGATTGAAAGTAACTCCTGTCCAGTAGCTTGTGCTGATTTCTGACCTCATCGATATCCAGTTGTTTTCTGTTCCAAGGGCAAAGAGTCGGCCTATCACATAACAAACACTTCAGTTATCCACATTATAATAGCCAATTATTATTTGTTAATTGCAAGCTCAATAATAAGCCGAAGATGTACATACATGCAACACACACACACAATGTGCGATGCACACGATACTTACATACACACATATACACATGCATATGTATATAGACTGCTTATTTTCGTCAGCTCATGTATTACCATTTTGAAATTTTAGTCAAGAAACCTAATATTTTAATAAAACAGTTGGTTTTTCAGCAACTAATGAAAATAGCAGACAATGGATAAAAAAGTTTAGCTATGAATTGCCTACATGGTATTCCAGCATATTAAGTTGAACATTTTCATACCTTCTACAGTTATTCCTCCTTGTTTGAAGACAAGCTGAACACCTTCTTGTATGGAAAGAGTTTTACCATAAGGTATGTAAATTTCTTCAACAACAAGATATGGTTGTCCCTTGTTTTGCAGTGTTATATTTTCACTTAAGGGACCTCCGATCTCGGAACCATCGTTTCGGAAGAAACTGTTTTCCAATTGTCCCAGTGAAGTCATGTTGATGTCTTTGAACCAAGGGCTGACATCTACTGCAGAGAGGCTTGCGTCATCCTGTCTATCATAGACACGGGCTGCAATATCGCCGTAACTTGACGTATTCCAGAAGTTTCCTGTGGCGTACAAAGTACTTTCTTTGTTGAATTTGACGTCAGATCGATAGTCGAATCTAGATCCGGAGTTCTGGAAGATATTGCCAGTCAGAAAGAGACCACGGCAATTATGACTCACTACATTTGTAACAGAGTTGTTGTAGAATGTATTTCCCATAACTTGAACTGAAGCCACATATTCATAATACGAATTACAGTCAAACGAAACAACACCACTCCCAGTGTTGTTTCTGAAGATGTTGTGCGTAATTTGCACTGCACTGTTTTCTTCTGTAGGTGAAATAACGCTACTGGATTTACCCAGACGGATTATCAAAGCGAAACTGCTGGAATCACTGAAGATATTGTCACTTATGTCTAGGACTTTTGGTCCGCGAAATCTCATGTCTGTTTGTCCCGCGATGAAGCGATTCTTCCGCACTGTAACCCATTCGTTCAGTCCGTAGGGGCTATAGATGTAGAGGTTGTCTACATCTCGGCCCTGTTTAAATGTGTTATTCTGCAGAGTCAGGTTCAAGTTGCAATAAGTGTTTGAGTACACGGACATAGACGATGAAACGGAATCAAAAGTGCTGTCAATCGCTGTTATAATCTAGGCAAGTAATAGAGAAAACATGTAAGTAACTCAAAATATAGTACAACTAACAGCCTTTGCCAAGCTTTACTATTAGTATGTGCAGTCTACATTATTAATATTTCTGCATTTATTAGGCGCCACTATCTAATGACCTAGCATCAATCGATGGCGCCGAGCAATTGTGAGTGAAGGACTTGCTCAGGGTACCCAGGGATGGGCAGTAACTTAATTGATGTAATTGAAATTACGTAATTTCAAATACAATTGTAATTGGTAATTTGTATTTTGTTACTCTGCGTCAAGGTAATTTGTAATTGAATTACATTTTTTCATGTAATTTGTAATTTCAAAATACATACTGTAAAAACGAATTACTTTCATTACTTTAGTTATGTTCAATTCAAATTACTTGTGTGTTGAAAATTCCTCTTACTTATTTTATAAATAAAATAGCAGGGAACCAGCGTGTCAGTTAAAGTTAAATCAAGCGCGTAAACGGTTGATCCGGCCTTGAATGGCCTCTTGTGGCAAGTTCATTCATTTTTGTTGCATCTGAAAACGATAATGGCGGAGAATGTAGCCACGTGTATTAGCCTTGTTGGGAATATTCATATGTCAGCAATGTTGGATGGCGTGTTTTGTTTTTGAAAGAATAGAGCGTGAGAATTATGAAAGTAGTGAAAAAGTTTATAAATTGAAGGCAGTATGCAAACACTGGTGTAAAGAAAGCACGTGTTTCCTGTTTCAAATTCATGACCGCATTGCTCAAAGTAATTTGTAATTTTAGTATTTTGAAATTACGTAATTTATAATTTGTATTTTCTATTGAAATTCTAAAGTAATTTGTAATTGGTAATTGAATTACATTTTAAAAACTAATTTGTTATTTGTAATTCAATTATATTTTACTGTGTAATTTGCCCATCCCTGAGGGTACCTACGCAGTAACCGTCTGGGGGTTTCGAACCTGTACTCTGCGCGTTACAAGCCGAGCAATCTCTCCAGTAGGCTACCGTGCCCCACAGTCGGATCATTCTGATGCGAAACAACGGGGTTCGAGAAGTTGCAGCTATTTGGGGTTTTGTTAGAGAAAGTGTTGAGTCTACAGTTGCACTCTTACGTTAAGAGAGTTACAGAGTAACCATGAATGACAGGTAGGATGGCAAATGACTTTCACGTGCTTTGTACATGAGCAAATGCCAGATTGAAGCGGATACGCACAGACAGAGAAGAGCGAAGCTGTCGGATCTTCTGATGCAAAACAACGGCTTTCCAGTAGTTGCAACTATTTAGATTTTGTCAGAGAAAGTGTTGAGTCGAGCATGGCTCCAAGATCCCGAACAGTAGAGGACGAGAGGAGTAAAAAGGAAAAGAAGAGAGTGATAGGTCGGTGAACTGTAGGAGCTTAGAGGAACGATCAAACCAGATGACCTCAGAATTGTCAGTACTAAGTTTGAGGAGCATAGGCAAACTCCATAGAATGATGTTACCTATGCAAACTTAAAGTCTCTAGTAGCATCTGCGACCTTAATAATTAGCCGAAGGTGTACATACATACCCTACAAACAATGGCGATACAAACGATGCATAGGCCTACATACACACATAAATATATACAAGCATATGTACATGTACATAATACATATGCAAACTGGCTTGATGATGGCAATCTTTCATTGCACACGTGATATACTCAATTCCTGCCTGTTTCACAGCGCATTGAAATTGAAGATTTGCGTGTGGGTCTGGCGATGCCTTTTGGTAATGCGCCTGCCTACTTGCCGAAGCTTTCTTAATGCTCTGTTACAGGTTAGACTGTCGGCAAAAATCCTCACTCCACGACTTGAGGTGTACATGTTGCTCTTTTTGCACGCACTTCGACAGTGCAACATTGTGTCGTTGGGCCATCTACTTGGATACATACATACATATATACATACATACATACTCATTTCCATACATCTTTTCCTGACTGCTGTTTGATTTTGGTGCGCCATCGGTTGATACCTTGTGAATTATACACAGGTGCTATATAAGTTTCTATTTAGAATACTGTATATATACATACCTATACATTCAAACGCACGCACGTTACATACATATGGAATGCATAAACTATTCCCAAAACACTGACATTTAAATTTTGCAATAAAAATAAGTCATATTAACCGCATCTTGGAAATTCGTGTAAACGGATCCCTGCATAGAACTTCTCAAGATGTTCAAAGTAAAGTTAGTAGCCTGCGTCGAATAGCTGAGAAGAATAGCATAATCGTCAAGTTGTGTTGAGATTACGCTGTCTTCAAAATGTATCGTGACAGATGAATATGCTTTAATATTGATGCAAGTCCTGTAGGCTATAGAGATACGGCTTCGGTTGACTGTCAATGTGACGTTGTTACTGTTGACATCCAGCTCAACTGCGGGACTGTTAGAGCTTGAAATAGAAGTATTAGTTATTGACAGCACCATCGGGATATTGCCTGTACATGAGATGCCTTCCTTTATGGTCAAATTGCTATTGACTATGCTCAGCGATGAGTTGCGTAGTGATAATCCGGCCTCGACTTTCAGCAGTCGTGAGTTCATTATATGGGATCCTAAACGCAATTAAATCCAACACATCTTTACAATTTGACATTTAGTGCAAGAAGCAGATAAGCAGCAATCTCCTCAATTTTATGATTGTATGTAAAAGATTTTACAAGTGCGAGTTAGTAACATTGAAAATATGATGCAACAAATAATCACCACACTCGTTAGTCTGCTTTGAACTAGACACGTAACCATCTATAGTGCAGCTGCAGTAGCATCTAAACATCAATCGATGACCGCTGCATTTCTTAATTACAATTATTTATACTGCTTAAGTGTACTTAATAAACAGTTTTGTCTTGTTATCAAGCAACGCCTTCCTTTGTCGATATAAGAACTAGATTTGTGTATTGTTAAGAAGTCGAAGAAATGAAACTTTCATAGTCTTAATTCAGTTTGAGACAATATACCAATGAAATGTTCATCCAGCTTACCATTGCTGTTGACAAAAATCAAACCACCCCAGAAGTCATTTGTATAATCAGGCTGTAAGGTCAAGTATTCTTCGGGTAAGCCATTCAGTATAAGGATCCCTTTAAAACAAAACAAAGCTTCGTGCTTAAAATCAAATTTATAGGTAGATAATAATAACCACAAGTACTTTTATACGTAGGCCTATTTACACTATGCACAAGCTTACTCGAATAAGAAATGACCAAGAAAAAAATTTCCTTTAGGAAAGGCTATTGAAAATTGTACCAAAACGCTAGGTATTAATTCTGAACACTTTTACAAATGACAATCATTTTGCTTATTGAAAAGTTGTAAGAACACGTCAATTGTTGCATCGGTGGAGAAAACAACTGCTGACCTTCGACGACAATTCCTGTGAGCTGTGAGAAGTTCAAGGTTTTTGATCCAATTATTTGAAGTTGCATGTTCTGCGGTACGAGAATAGAACTTGTCACATTTATAGTTGAGACTTTCATGGATTCCATGTTTATTGTCAAATTTTCTCGAATTATGCCACCAAAATAGGAACCATTTGCACTAAAATCTCTCCATGAATTTGAATCAATCAGATTCGTCATTCTCGAATCCAAATACACGGATGCAGTCTCAACAATAGCTCGCCGAAAATCCGAAAAGAAATCGTATATTCTGGATTCGATGAAGCTTTCATCGCTGCCACCCCACCAGTTTTTCTTTGCATCCAAGAAGTAGTTAGATTGCCAAAGTGTATTAACGTACAGTTCAAACTTGCTCATTGGATTTTCAAATTTGTTTTCCAAGACAGTTACGTTAAGCTTATCTGGAGATAAATCATTCATGTAGATTACATTGGTAACGGAATTGTTCAAAAAAGAATTTCCGACAACCGACATAGTTCCAGTTGGTGGACCAAGACGATCTTGGATTTTGAGCGTAATGCAAGCTGATCCAGTATTCCTTGAAAATAAATTACCCTCAAGCCTAAACAGTCCAGATGGATATGTATCTAAATACAGCCCATCTCCATAATTGTTAGAGATACTAGAATTCAAGATTATCAAAGAACGACAATTTCCTGACACGGAGAGTGGAGAGAATCTGGAATTGAAGAATGATGAGTTAGTGATTGAAGCCGCGTACTTTGCACAAGAGCTAGTACTGATTCTGCTTCCATCAAAGCTGCTCTGGTCAATCTCCATCCTGATATCTGATTCACAGTAGTAGTAGGACATTGCAAGCAATATTTCGGAAGCTACAAAAGAACTGTCGAAGACGCGCAGCTGCAAAGAATGTCTGTTGCTATCTGTGTCAGAGCGTAAAGCGTAAGTGTTCCTAAAAAACTGTGAACCACTGATCTCCAAACTTTGATTGTTTCCAAGTGCAGTTGCGTAATCGATTTTGAACAATATTCCTCGCTCATTATTAGTGAAAACTGTCGATTTCACCAAAACTTTTCCAGAAAGCTGAAGATCAATAGCGTCCTCGTTGCCCTCAAATAAACAATTAACAAATGAAGCATTGCTGGTCTTCGTCGAGACTACGCCTGATTGGCTGTTCTTGATGACAACGTTTAACAAATGGAAAACATTGGTTGTAAGTGCTAATCCAGTTGTGGCTCCATACAATACCAGATTGCTTATTTCTTTCAGACGACAGGCTGCAATATAAAAGAGAGGCATTGAATTCGAAAATAGGCCTGAGAAAACATTTAGCTTTAACGGAATTGGTTATTAGGACATCGCCCCTTAAATGCTCGTAGGCTACGTTTTGAGTAGGGGCAAAATTACTGTACAATTACTTGACACTATGTAGATCAGTTAAATGCTTCATGATGAGTTTTTTAATTTTTATTCAAATAAACCAGTTCAAGTCCAAAAATGCAATGTAAAGCAGGTTACTTAATGCAGAAAAATAAGCAAAGGAAGAAGAAGGTCAGGAGGAGAAGGAAGAAGAGGAGGAACAACAACAAGAAAAACAACAAGAATAGGAACAAGAAAAACAACAAGAATTACAACAAGAACAGCAACAAGAACAGCAACAAGAACAACAGTACGAATAGCAACAAGAACAACAACTACAACAACAAGAATAACAACAAGAATAACAAGAACAACAAGAACAACAACTAGAACAACAACTAGAACAACAAGTAGAACAACAACTAGAACAACGACAACAGAAGAAGGTAAAGAGAAGAAGACGAAAATAAGATGAAGTAGAAGCGCTTTAGAGATTTAGCATAATTACACATATGCTCACCGGTCGAAAGACTTAAGAAATGACTGCAGTTTGTAATTCTAAATTGTTTTATACTCAAATTTAGATTGAACCAATCCAGTTTGTTTTAAAAACCGTTGTTTGGATTTATTTTTTCGTTGAATTCTTATTCTGCATACAACATTATAAATATTAGTTAGTTAACGTTTGAATAGGAGAGGGCGAACATGGATTTTCCCTTCTAAATCAATTATTTTGAGCCAGGAAAGCCACATGAACAATGAAAATTACTCTTTCACATCGCAATTATCCCTTTTGACATTTCTAAAGTTCATTTAGATGTAAATAGAGGCATTACGCGGGAAGAGTTGTTACGAATGAAAGTAATTTCAAAATTCACTGAATGAAATGAAATTACCGGCAGATATAGGACTTATCGTCACTCCATGCCAGAAGGAATTTCCAACTGAATCAGTCGCAAATACCAGACTCAAAGGGTTATTCGAAGCCATCTGAACTTCGATGCCTTTAATCCCATTCAGCTGAAGACAGCCTGCAACGACACAGATAAAGTTGCAAAGAATTCCATTTGTACAAAAGAGGAAACAAGGAAAAATTTTAAAATTTATCGAAAATGTATTATACGCACCACTAAGTTTTCTTATATTTTCAAATTCTTTGCACAGACAATTGTGCTTGATCCCGAAAGCACATAAACCAACTAAATTGCAAATGTCATGACGACAATTTATATGGCATCGTAATTAGCGAGGTACTTGTAATGTGTCAAACAATGTCAGTTGTCAGCACAAGAAATGATCGTTAAATAGTAGATAGAATTTCAATTGTTTTTAAACGTGAACACTTCTTTTTGTTTGAATAGTTGTTGGAAGGCCTTTTCACGCGAGCGAGTCAGCAACCTGCAAAGCCCAATTTTAGTCTTAGTTGCTGGCACGAAGACACTGTAGACTGTGATGATGACACCCGCAGTGGATGAGGGTCATCAGATCGCGGTGCGATGCGGCCTGCGAGATAACTTGGTGTGCAGTTTTGCGTACACTTGCATACGACAAGGCAAAGTTTGAATTGGAAGCTTTCGCCAGTCCTGAGGCCTGAAGCTGGTCTCGTTGCACAAGTGTGATGTGGTTGAAACAACAGTCTCTAATTCGAAAACTATAGATCAATTTAATTATAATCAGGATTTGCTAATCTAGAAACTTTATAAGCCATAAAAATATCAATCGCTAATTAAATAGCGGAGCTAATAATAGACACAAAGGTTTACGGCATTCAATTATGCAGATGAATATCCATTAAACTATAATGAGCTAATTTGCATATAAGTTAATTTGCATGCTAATAAATGATAGGTTAATTTGCATTTGCACAAATTAATATTCGACCATAAACTTAGATAACATAATTAACTTGATCTTGCTTCAGAGGTCATCTATCAACAGATAGGCCTATTGCACAGGTTGTTGCGCCAATTTATAAATGGGATACCCACTGTACAAACTAGCTTTGCCAGGATAGGCAATGATGGAATTCATGCACGATTTCCAGCTACTTTGGGATCTGTTGCTACTGGGCTTTATTTTAGAATCGAGTACACTGCGGTGTTTTCAGTGACGTTGAGAGGTCTTTGTGCAACAACCTTTGGCAAGTTCTGTCCTTATACATGCAGATGCTTGTGTCGCCTAGTAGTGTAATTTTGTATCGCCGTCAGCTGAGAGGTAAACGGATTTCTAGGATTTTGTTTTGTTTTTGTTTTGACTGAACGATTGCAAATAAGCTGGTTCCCGCGACTTGGCTTTAGTTGGGCGCTTTCGAATTTAGGCGAATTTGAAGTGTGATGTTGCCTTGATAGCAAAATGTAACAGAAAACAATATCTTAATTAGTAGAAAATAGAACCCCAGGCAGTCGCTCCAGTACTGTGTACTTATTTCATTATTTATGACATTGGGGCAGATTGGGTAAAGCGCTCAGCAAGTAACGCGGAGTGTACGAGTTCAAGCTTATAACTTCAGACCGTTGCTGTTTAGGGACCTTGAGCAAGTCTTTCGCTCACAATTGCTCAGCTCCATCGATGCCTTGGTGGAAGCTTTGGTTATGTGTCGACTTGATTACTGTAACAGTATTCTAGCAGGTTAACCCCGATACTTATACAAACAAAATTCAATCTGTCTTGCGTACTGCCGCGCGACTCGTACTCCGTCTGCCAAGTTCAGCCAGTGTGTCAGATCTGATGAGGCAGCAATTACATTGGCTGTCTTTTCCACAAAGAGTTGACTACAAACTAGCTATGATTGCCTACAAATGGTAGCATGGACTGGCTCCATCCTACCTATCCAGGTTCTGCATTCCGGTTGCGACAGTTCCTGGTCGATCTTGCTTACGTTCTGCAACCAATCGAAATCTCATAGTTCCAAAGATTTACACTGGATTTGGCTCTTGTGGATTTTGTTACTCTTGTCCCACAGTGTGAAATGCCTTACCAATTAGCATCAAAGATAACACTCTTCCAATAACAAATTTTAAAAAGAAGCTTAAAAGTTACATGTTTAATAGGTCTGCCTCGATTTATGTGCATTCCTAGCGATCAATAAACCATGATATTACTTCATATTACTCAGCAGAACTTTTTTATGGTCGTTGCACGACCCTTTGAGGGTGCTGTTAATTGCGCGCGTTATAAACGTCTGTTTAATAATAATAATAATAATAATAATAATAATAATAATAATAATAATAATAATAATAATAATAATAATTGACTCTTAGTCATTAGATATTTGCGCTTAATGAATGCAGAAATGATAATAATGATTTTGATGGCATGGACAGAATAGTGATATTTTTAGCAACAAGTGTCCATGTCCTGGTGATGTGAACCAATCAAAAAGCTTTTTGACTTGTTTTTCGCCCGGACATGATTTGATTTCACAACGGCTCTAGGGCCAAAGAAAGATATGCAATACATTATTTTCTTTAAGTATTGTGGGATGTTTAACGGTTTTCCATTGTTACCTAATACACTGAGGCCAGTGTCTTCTCCAGCGAACACAACTTTCACCCCCGCTTCAATTGTCAGAGTTGTACCAGCAATGATTGTTATCCTCTGTCGGACAACGTACGGACTGTTTTCCAATCTCCACTGGATAGTCGTTTGCTATAATTCAGCGACACAAAGAGTTTCTAACAAATTAATTGGTAATGACTGAAGAGATTAAAACCTGTGATAACAATTAAAGTAAGGAAAAATCTGCGTAGAACTATATGTACGTCAAATGCTTTTGCAGCCACAAGATGTAGTGTAACTGTTTGCATTTGCTGAGTATTTTATATAATTACGATATTGACTTAAGACCTAGCTTCATCTGCAGGTTTACCTCTTAGGCTTTCGATCCCGATCATTGGAAATTGACAGGACTTATGGATATGTTTTGGTAAGCCGTAAATATTGTGGCTTTATAACGAAGTTATTTTCTTGCAAAAAGCTCGTTTATCAGATTTTATGTTACACTAAGATATAGATCAGCTCAAAGAGAAGTGGTAAAAAATGTTTCTCAGATTTATATTCTCGTTATGACATTAATTCAATTCGCGCTTTTTAAAAAGACGCTACACAAGTAACCAGAAGAAATAAATTATATCCAACTCCAGCAACCCATGCAACTCTACTGAAGTTGGAACGAGGTCTTCACACTACGTAGAAACAGTAAATAACGGGAATTCTGCTGGTACCTGGTTATTCTGAGTCACTTCTGTAGCTAGCGGCACAGTTACGTTGATTGGACACCCGAATATCTCAAGTCTGAGTCCAGGCGATGAATACCAAGTTCGCGGTACTATGACAATTTTCACAGCCTTTCAAAATAAGAAAAATCCGAACTGATAAATTGTTTCAAGACATTAAAATTAGGGTTGTTGATTAATCGCTGTTAACGCGTGCGATTAACGCGTTAAAAAATTTTGCGATTAAAATTTTTAACGCAACGATTAACGCGTTAAGAACTTAGTCTTTCTTTCTTTTCGCGAGCGATCGTCGACCAAAATTAGCGCGATGAAAATTCATCTAGAAAATATTCAATGCTTGCCAGAGTCGACACATATTATATCTATGGTTGTTTGTTTCCTATTCTTTCGCGCTTTTTTGCGTTCTGTAAATTCGATTGTGATATTAAATTCGGGCGTTACAAATTAGGTTTTACGTAAAGAATGGAGTCAAGGAAACTAGGAAAGACAATATTGGACGGACAGTTGATTTTTAATACCGATGACAAGTCGTTTGTAAGTATTGCAAGAGTGTTTTAATTACTACTATATCAACTCGTCGTTGAACTATGGCCTGCGTACCAGTCATGCGCTTACCGCTACTGAACGTGATAAGACATCAACGTTATCTTCAGCAGATGCATAGGATAGCAACCTGCACTACGCCAGGCAACCCTAGTTCAGCAGCGGGAGATGTCTAAGCCAATGGACCGGGGCAAATGCGAAAGCATTACCAATGCCATCACAAAAGTTTGCGATGAATGGCCAATCCGTCAACATCCACCATGGCTAGAAAGTATTTGTCATCCCAGCAACGACTGTCCCTTGTGAACGAGTATTTTTTTGTCAGGACACATTGTTCATAAGAAGCTGGCAAATGATGTGGATAAACTTGTTTGCTTCAACAACTGGTTGCATTTAAAGAATAAACATTTTAAAGCTACTTTAAACATTTTACTTTCGACATTGCATATAAATTAGAAATATTGAATACTGTAAAATTGCAATCCAACTGGGATTGCTCACTTGTCTAACATGCGATCAACTGCGATTAAAAATTTTAATTACTTTTCTTTACTTTGACCATTGCATATAAATTAGAAATATTAAAAACTGTAAAATTGCAATCTAACTGGGATTGCTCATATTCTAACATGCAATTAAAATGCGATTAACTGCGATTAAAAATGTTAATTGCTTTTCTTTACTTTTGCCATTGCATTTAAATTAGAAATATTAAATACTGTAAAATTGCAATCCAACTGGGATTACTCATTTTTCTAACATGCGATTAAAATGCGATTAACTGCGATTAAAAATCTTAATCGAAATGCAGCTCTAATTAAAATGCAAGTGCAGAACACTATATAGATTAACCTGTTGAACAGCATAAAATCAGCAATGAAAAATTAAGTAGTATAATATTGACAATAAAAGCCTTGATAACCAGTTTTATTCACAGATTGTGCAGTGAAGGCAAACATAAAATATGACTTATGTTCTTCACTTTTCTAGAATAGAATAGAATCAGATCAGCACAAATCATGATTAGATTACATATCGAGATTACCAATTCAACATAAATCATTATTAGATTGCATATCGAATATTTTGCACTATTTTACACTTGGTCACATTCAATTTATCATTTCTTCACTATCGTCGTACTTCCTTTCAATTAATATACACTTTAGTTTATTTACAAACCGTAAATGGGTTGTCGAAGTGAATTGGAACTATTATCGTTCTTCCGCTGACTACGAATTCCTTCATTTCTCTATCAGCTGTGTCACTGTAGGCTGTCCAGACGAGGTCATCCAACGAATAAAGGACGTTGAATGTCTGAATGTACTTATTCTGCGATCCTTGAACATAGAGTTTCGTGATTGTGTGAGGTCTAAGGAAATCTACTTTTAAGTAGTGTTTACCATATCCAGTGTAAGAGGGCACCCAGTAATCTGCAACATAATGTACGGTAACGGTATAAACATTTCCGAACTAGGTAAGATTCGTTATCATAATCGTAATCATAATCGTAAACCCAAAATTTCTAAACGTGCTACTTAAAAGCTAAGCGCAGGGCACCAGACTATTCACAAGCGCTGTGTCAAGTCATTGGGGTTGTCCAAAGGTGCCTTGTTAAGAATCAAGATTCTGAGCGTCTAACCTAGTTTCTAGAACGATTTACTTGACAGTAAAACCATGATGAACATAATAAACAAAGAAACTCATCGTCACAAATAGGCTTAATGCATTTGGAAGCGATGGGAATCGCAAACCTGCATTGGAATTGTTGATTCTAGCCTTAAACGGCGCGTTTGTTTCAGAGTAAAAACTTGAAGCCGTGATCTGATTGTCCGCAATGGCTCCACTTCCCATTCCCAAAGCCACCGAGCAGGAATCATTCGGATCATCTAAAGCAAAACTCAAAATATCACATAAAACAAATGCTTCAGCCTACAATCGCATGTATGACTAATAATGTTAAGAAAGTCAAGTTTAATCTTCTTTAGACGCCGTTTTGTGGCCTTCAAAATTGTTGGGTAGGCCTATATAATAATCATAAAAGAATCGTAAACTCATTCCTCATGGTAACTGGCTAAATTAATGCAATATGAAAACGAATAGGAAAAATTCGCTCCCTGAAGTAAATTTCTCCAATTTTGAAAATAATATTATAGCATTAAGCTTTTTTCAGTCTGTAAAATCAATGTCGAAATACATGGCACAAATTAAACAAATTGTTCAGGATTAAAACGTGAAGATATTCCTTCTTTCCTTCGATCCTTCGTTCATTTCTTCCTTTGTTTCTTCCTTCGTTCCTTCCTTTCTTCCTTCCTTCCTGTAATCCTTCTTTCCTTTCTTCTTTTCTTCCTTAAGACTTTGGGTTCACTTCCTTCCTTCGTTCCTTCCTTCTTTTTTCTTTCCTTCTTTCCTTTCTCCTTCCTTCCTTCCTTTCTTCCCTAAGACTATGGGTTCATTTCCTTCGTTCGTTCGTTCGTTCGTTCGTTAGGTTTGTTTGTTCCTTCCTTCCTTCCTTTCTTCCTTAAGACTTTAGGCTCACTTCTCTTTCGTGACGATCGCACGGTTCCACTTGTTTGTCCATCCGGGTGTCATCCAGTCTGCATATGTCATCATTCATTCATTCATTCATTCATATAATTATTCAAAGCATTTGTATAGCGTCCCTTCAAGATACCAAATCAGAGACGCTCCCAGCTTTCCCAGCTTTCAAGTGCTAATGAAAGGAACATTTCACGTCCCTGACCAGAAGGGCACGCACATCCAGAGGGAGGCTATTCCACCATCACCGTCTGTCCACTGAACACTTCACACCTTCCTGCTGCTCTCCGCCTGAGCCAAGTGAAACATAACCTCGCCGCTTTCTAAATGCAAGCGTTTGTTTTCTAATGACTGCACATACCGCATCTTGGAACATCGCAGTAATCCCACTGCAGATTGGCGCTACTCGTGTAGCACCAGGGACTGTAGCGCTTATCCTGATGACACTTATCCGGATCTGGATTTCGACAGAAGTTCTCAGCCAACGTCAGATTCTTGTCTGGCAAAATCTAACAAAAGCATTCAGACCGAACAAAGCAGAGATAGAATGATAGAGATCGATAGCGAACTTACAGATAGGTTTGTACATGTAGGTTTATTTTACCGGCACACGTGGACAATGCCGGCATAAACACAAACATTTTATTGGATCCATACGGGATCAATGTGTCCCATATCTGCATATAGGTCCAGTATGGGTCCCATGTCGGCATGTTGACAGGGTACATGTAATGTAAATATACGAATTTTCCCGTATCGACCGTATGGTCTCGACCCTGCTCATTTTTCAATGAATTGATTGGGTGAGATCCTTCACCACCGCCTCTCGTTTGAATGGGCGCCACGCCATTTAAGGTCCCCGCGTACGGACCGTGCTACATCCCTTCTTCCTCTTATCTCTCTCTCCTCTCCAACCCCAAACACCATCTCCCATAGCTGCCACGCTGTCTCTCTGTCTGACTTTTGGATCTTGACCTGGAACCGAACCATTTGCCTATCGATTTTGTTTTGACTGAGCGCTTTGAATAAGCTGGTCCCCGCGACGTGGCTTTGGTTGGGCACTCTAGAAATTTCGGAATTATGTTTACTATTACGATTACCCTGGATTGAAATCTCTGAAATAAGCCACGACCGCGACGCGATGCGGTATCCTCACGCTCACTCTCAGAGGCTCCTTGACATACGCGTTAACCAATGTAGCTAACTAGGCTAGTAAGCCTCTATGTGTCAGTATATAACCAACTCTATGCGGCCCTCAAAATATCAACTCCGGCTCTGCCGTACTCGGATAGTGCCAGTCCCAAGCCTGGATAAAGGAGGAGGCAACGTCAACGCCCTTTGATGCCATAAGAAAGATGTTAAATATTGGACTCCTACTACTCAAAATATCAGCTTATGACGTATGAAGATACAGATGCAGGTCTAGAAAGGAAACACGGCTACAGAGTGCAACAAAGCGCAGACGAGCGAAAATAAGGCTTCTGTAATCAGAACACTACGTAGTTTGGACGTGCAGCTGTGCTAAAGTATCCATGGGCTCACAGTATCAAGTATAGAAATGTTCTCTGCAAATTCCAAAGGCAAATTCACACGCTTCTCTCTTGTGTCATGCATAGGCTTGGTTTTGCTATATGTCACGCAATTCGTTTTCAAAAACATGACCACATTTTGCACGCAAATGACGTCATGTATTTTACAAACAATTTAATCAATACTTCAGGATTTTATGTTCAATAAACGGGTTTCTGCTTATAGTGGGACTTTAGCATAAAGCGGTCACTGTTTCACAGACAACTGCGTTCTTTAGACTCACAGTGAGGGACGTGGGGCACGGTAGCCTATTGGAGAGAGTGCTCGACTTGTAACGCGGAGAGTGCGGGTTCGAAACTCCCCTGAGACGGTTACTGTGTAGGGACCTTGAGCAAGTCCTTCACTTACAATTGCTCGGCGCCATCGATTGATGCTTAGCCATTATATAGTGGCGCATAATAAATGCAGAAATAATAATAATAACAGTGGGCTACTTTATGCCACTACTGGCCAGATATTTTTTGTGTATTTATTAGGTGCCAATATCTAATAACGAAGCATCAATCGATGGCCCTGAGCAGTAGTGGGTGAAGGACTTCCCTCAAATTTCCCACACAGTAACCATCTTAGGAGAGGCTCGAACCCGTACTCTCCGCGTTACAAGCCGAGCGCTCTAACCAAATGGCTACCATGCCCCAAAAAATAGGCCCAATGTCAGAGGGGTAATTAAAATCTCGATAAGTGCATGTTTCCATCTGACAGCATTATATTATCAGTTAAGAATTACTCTTTAAGACAAAGCCCTTACCTGATCGCACCTGGATACTGCAGACCAAAGTATGCATGGCTGACCGGTTACGGTCACATTTACAACTCCTGTGTATTCTTCACCTGCGCTGTTTCTTTGAAGACATTCGTTGGCCAGAGATGCTAAAGAAAGCGAACTCCGAGTTTATTGTTAATGAATCGGTGTGAAATTTTATCTTCATAAAAAATTCTGTGCGGATTCACTAATTAACAACATTTGAATGCACCAAACAAGCATGGAGACATAAATCGAGTTATTGATTTTGCTATTGAATTCATTTGTATCAATATCCATATCAATAAAGACTTGATATTGATAGGATGATGATGATGATGATGATGAAGATGATGATGATGATGATAACGAAAATGATGGTGATGGATGATGATGATGATGTGTGATGATGATATTTCTGTGATGATATTTATACATTTCTATAATAATCAGTTTTTCGGTAGGTGTAGAGGAACACGGTAAATTTGACTGACATAAGTATGTGTAACAAATAGGCTTTTCCTTTCATTTAAGAGGCTTAAAGATAAAATCCCTAAATTTAGTTCCGTATTGTTAGAATGCCTGGTAGTTAGTTTAATCATAATCGTAATTGCACATTTATATAGCGCATTTTTAGAAAACTTATCAGATACTTACCTGCAAAGTAAGATGCCTGGAAAATCAGGTGCAAAAGGCAGGTCAAAAAGAAGCCGTTTGAGGGCATCTTTCAGACGCTCGACAGATCTAAGCCTCTTGTTCAAACTCTGGGTATCACTCCAACCAGATTCTCAGATTTTATCTACAAAAATCATCCGAGACAATGAAACGAATTGAACAGCATTCTAAGCCAGATACTCCTTTTGATTCAGGTTCAGTAAATGCAGAGGATAACGGCTGCAAAAAGTTCAAAAACAGCTGGGAATTTTGCGTAGTTTCACTCGCTCTCTTGAACAGTTGCTTTCATTTAGCTATGACAGGCCTACCTTGGCCTTGATACGGTTCAGCGATCATACGCAGAATTAGCTTGAACTACACACAGCCCTACATAACCGTGCACTACGCTTTGAGGACGGCCGCTACGTGAGACCTGACAGTCGGCAGCCGCGGCGCGCCGACTGCCTTTCTTTGGCGGAGGTGACTGCGTTCTAGAGCGACTTCTGAGAGACTCCCGAAGGCGCAGAAAGTGAACTGAAAGTGTTTTCGTAACAAAATGCTCATTATGTGCATGCCATTGCAGGTAATGAATAACTGCTTACACACTTACTTAATGTCACTAACTTTAAATGCATTGAATACATTCTAGAATTAAATAACTTGGAAATGGCTTCACAGTGATACTGCACACAAAACAGTGAAGGTCTTCAGGTTAATACAGATTATGTGGTAGAGTTTGGAGCTGGCACAGGCCTATTACTTTGCTTGTATATAGTTGTTTCATTTATTAACGGATAGATAGTCTCCTTGTTTCTTTATAATGTTTTACGTTCAAAATTAGAGGCTATCAGTGAAGATATATAATGGGTGAAACTTATTAAGTCATGCAGTGACATTAAGTAATAAAGGTTCTTGTCAAAAACAGAATAACAAATGTACTGTAATATATATTCCGTAAGTAAGAAAAATTATTGCATGTGTTGTTGTACATTATGACGGTCTAGATCTGAACATTGCTCAGTTATTTTTGACAACGCAGAAATTTTGTTGGCAGAGCTGCTAATAAAGCAACAAAAACCCTCAGCGGTGGCGTACCTTCAGTGTCGGCGGAGGGGAATGACAAAACTATCGGCGGTGGCGCGGCGCTGCTCGGCTAGGCTATTCTGGGCGCGGCTCAGCTAGGCTATACGGGGCGTGTTTCAGCTAGGCTATGCGGGACGTGGCTCAGCTAGGCTATGCGGGGCGTTGTCTCAGCTAGGCTATGCGGGGCGTGGCTCAGCTAGGCTATTCCGGGCGCAGCGACGGGGACGTGTGGCGGCGGCGACAAAAAGCAAAGGCGAACAGGTCTAGAGCAGGGTCACGAGATTTTAGCCGCTTACTCAAGAAAAACAAATTTCCAATTTGCCCAACGCGTAACAAATAGCGTTCTGACAATATTTTATCAGAAAATTTCGAGCTTTGGCATTTAGCCTCTTTCATACGCCCGTCGGTAAGAATCTCAAAATAGCATTGGAAATATTCCAAACGGATCGTGTCACCGACTGCTACCTAATATTAGAGCAAAGTTCCTGCTGTCTGAAGAGGCAGCAAGAATAGAAAGCCCTGGGCCATAGTTTAGTCACGTCTAAAGTCATCTGTAGTTAGCGTTAGATTTGCTTCCTTAGCAAAACATGGGAAAAGGGTCAACTATACGACTATGATCCCATTTGATTCATAGAGGCCAGGTCATTTATTGGCCCTGAAACCGGTTCCGGCGAGGTTTATCCACATAACCTGTGAAATAAAATCGGCTAAGCAAATTTAGATAATATTGCAAGAGGAGAAGAAAAGAATCGCTGAAGCAAAACAGTCGCAAAAACTGCGACAGTGGGAGAAAAACATGCAGGCCTTAATTGGGGACAAGAGCCTGAAAACCTACGAAGTCGGACAAGAAAGTTGCACAACTTTCACCGGAAGTTTGGCCGGGTTGTTTGATTTTAAAACCCGGCTAGTTAATTTGGCTAACAAACATGTTTAAAATTAGCTCAAATTGATGAATTGCTAGAACCCAGCTCCTTGTTAAGCGTTTGTATTTGAATGTTATCAAACAATCTTAAAACCCTTTTATTCCTAATTATCGCCCTGGCTTGTTTATTCCCGCTATGCATTTCCGGTTTGGCCTCCTTTTATGTGTGTAAGCCAAAAGTCAGTATCTCTACAAGCTGGTGTCGCTCTAAGTTTCAAACTAACATGATACTACAATATCATTCGGTTTTTTGCCCCTTGTGTATTGTATCTCCTTTTTCTTATCACTATAACACAAGCGTGTTAAATCAGTTATCTACTGCCGCTTTCAAACAAACTCGTTTCATTTCACAGTCGTTCTGAAGACTATTCTTTTCATCTAATCCAAACAGCTATGTCTGAAATATTTGCTTGATTTTTCTGATTTAATCTGTTCCTTGACCAAACTCCGACTTCTCCATATATACACTTAGGTTCAAAACTCATCGGGTTACTTGTCGCTTGTCTAATTTCGGCTGCTTCGTTTTGGTGACATCGAACAAAATCCTGGTCCATGGAGGTTGAAAATAGTTATTTAGCTACTTTAATATCCATTCTATCCGGAATAAGTCTCCTTCGCGTCAAAATTGCATCTAGAATCATCCGATAGATACTCTTGTCCTAAAGAAAACTCAATCGGCTCGAACCACATGACACACCTTTCTTCATTTTTGACATACCACCTACCCCCCTTTTTCTACTAAATGTGTGCTACTATACTTTCAGGTTATATGCTTGAGTACAAAACAATTCACTCGGTTTGATAAATTTATGTCAAGAAACCCATGTACAAAGGGATTGTCTGATGTTGTCAGATTATATAATGGACCCTACCACCTGTTCTTGCTCTGTACCATCGACGCAATTGGATCTAGGAACTCTGAACATCGTATGATCTGTAAATGCTGAATATGAATCCGTTGGGCTCTACGTGTGTGCATGAGCTCGCCACTGATGACTCTCCTAATTATTTGTGCATTGGTTTGCTTACTGACGTACTTTCTGTTCTTAATGACATTTAACATCATTTGGGGTAGCGTAGGCAGCGCTTTTGTGAACTACTGAAGAGGCGCTATAACTAACTAACTAATTAACTAACCTTTTGTTTGCGATGATCTTCGCGGCAAGGTCTTTGTTCAAGGTCTAGAAACGTTGGCACTGCTACTAAATCTTCAACAATGGGCCCTGTAATTTATTTCGTACAACACGCTCCGTTGAGCCGAATGCGTAAGAAGTGAAGAGGCTGCTTGCATGCATAGGTAACTTTAAGAAGGCCAGTAGGCTGTTTATTATGCCAATATCCTGTAAATACGATCTCCCAGCGGACGTTGTGTTGGTGTGTTTAATTCGCACAGTTCGTGACTTTTATCACCCGAAGCAGAATTTAGTTATATATTATGCATAGTCACAGGTTGCGCACATATTATATTAAATAATTCACTCTGCCTACTTGTGGCTATTGACTGAATCTAACGACGACGTTTTTCAGGTAACAGAACGACAATAGCTGGTCTCAAAATCAGTCTTACTTCCTCATTCACTGTAAAAAGATATTGGAGGCAGTTCATTCGTTCACTTATTCGTTCATTTATCGGTTCATTCGTTCGTTCATTCGTTCCTTCGTTTAACCAGTCTGTCAATCTGTCAGTCATGGCTGAGTAACTGAACGAAGAGTAGTCGGTCAGTCAGTCAGTAAGTAAGTCAGTCAGTTATTCAGTCATAGGCCTACTATCAGACAGTTTATATGGTGTCTCTTACAGATAGGCCTATCTACGTACAGAAGCGAATTCAGCACAACAGAGGCGAAAGAGAACAGTTTTAAGCGATGCAGACTCTATACTGTGTGGCACGGTAGCCGACTGGTTAGAGCGGGGGGCTTGTAACGCGCAGAGTACGGGTTCGAACTTCCTCTGAGTCGGGTACCGTGTAGGGACCTTGAGCTAGTTCTTCACTAACAATTGCTCAGCTCCATCGGTTGATACTCATTCATTATATAGTGGCGTTTAATTAATGCAGAAATAATAATAAACTATCGCGATATCTAACCAATTTTCACGTAGACGCAAACCTAAGCTTCTGTATGTCTACCGATTGACATGAAATCTGTTATTTGTGATCTTTCTTGTGTAGATTTCCCCCCAGATGACCAGTAGTAATGTTTGAAAATGTCGCGAATGTTTCTTGAAAATGTTTTTTTGACTGTGAATGAGGAAGAGGAAGTTTGACTGATTTTAAGACCAGCCATTGTCGTTCATATTAGCTTTGTTACACGCTATATATGCATGTGTTTTATTGCCGTAAACACTCAATGTTTGCCTGTCAAATGACTGCAGTCAATATTGACTGTCATTAATATTTCAACTCATATTCAACGCCTTTTCTCGGCCTCTGCCGTACTAGGGCGCTATATAAATCGTCTTATTGTTGTTGTTGTTGTTAAACTCTATACATTATAGCATTTATTAATATAAAAATACGAATAGGCTACAACAGCTTCAGACGGTCTTTTCAAGGATACATTAAGATTGGTACACGAAATACGGCAAGCATTAAAGTCAATACTCTAAAACTTCAGTGAAACCCGAGCAATTTTATACTGTGAAGGTGTCCGGTTTTGTTCGTTATTTCTTTTCGGCTACAACTTCATTAATTGCAGCATTCATTAGCTATGATCAGTTTATCAGTTAGCAGAACTAAAATGTTCTAATTGTGCTACAATTTCAAGAGCGACTATTTTGGATCTTTTTTCAGCACTTTGTGATAATTATATTTATGACTGTAGCATATTTGAAAATTTTACAAAGCAATCTGAAGCGTTTAGGAAGAGCAACAATTTTGTTTAAAATTTTCGGTAAAAAATGGAGATCGCTTCACCAACTAGCGTCGAATACGATATCGGGTATGACAATCGGTCACTTTCAATGGCGTGCTTAATTTACAAAGTAAAAAATAATGGTACTTATAACGTTGGGTGTTAGTTGGAGCCCCGTAATTAACCCGATCGCTCGGCTACTCTTTCTGGAAGGTGAGCCCGTAATTCTTTCCCCCAATTTTCAAGTCAACTCGCTTAGAAATCTCGTATTTAACGTGCACAATGGCCATCACAATCGCTGTCCACCTTAACACCACACTGTCACTTCGGTCTCTAGGATTCTGATCTGACAACGAAACTCAACAACTTGGCTTTGGGGGACCTGATTTGATATAGCGCCGGTGAATAAGTTGGTCTCCTTAAAGCAGCTTTTATATGGCACTTGTCAACCAGTTCTGAAAAAACCAAGCAGAAATAGAAAGTAGGGGGATAAACTACACCTTTGATAAAATTAAATATACTTGGTCTCAATAAAATGAAATATTGTCAAACGACTTTGCAGCGCTGTTGTAACTTGTAGTTAAAATTCTACTTAATTTCTTATCTATTTTCATTAAATATCTGAACAGAACCATCCACAGAAATCGAGACAAAGCGTTGAATTTATTTACTTTTATGGACATCTCATTTATTTTTACTTAGATTTGCACTTGATGACAATTTTTGTTTTATCTTTAGGAGACGAATGAATGTCTTCGTGAAATTTACCTATATCATGACAACTCTTGAGACCTTTTATCTGTAAATAAAAAGCTGTCTAAAATTCCTTGATGGGCGTAATTCATTCCGCTGATACGTTGCTACTGTTTAAATAGCAATTTAATAGCTAAATAGCTGTTTATGTAACCGCCAGAATTACGACAATTATCAAACTCATCATGCAAACTCGCCAACACTGCATCTCCTGCAATTTATACGTAAGTCATTCAAACCTGAAACACTCCATTTCCACAAATCCTAACCTGATTCCTCCTCTTTCCCCTACTTCTCTCGCCGCTCCAATTTTAAACACCATCCACTGTAGCCGTCTGACTGTCATCAGTCTGACCCTCGGATTTTGACCTGGAACCAAACCTGGGTTTACCTGCCTATCGTTTTGTTTGACTGAGCGCCTGGAAATAAGCTGGTTGTCACGACTTTACTTTCTTATGGGACCTGTGGAAATCTGTGAATAATTACGATTACTATTTATGCGACAATCGTGTTATAGTCTACTCGATTGTTTGTGCGACTATGGCCTAGTTAGATCCATTTCATACACGCATGCGGCAAATTGACAACTTAGTGTTCACACAGTCTAACCGCGTAAACCCACAGAAACCGCTGGAGAATGAAAATGTCTGAGAGATCTAAAAAAGAAGCATCTTAATGAAGTAGACATAATTATGTCATGGCTATTCCTGCACTTACTTGCAAATGACTGCATCCTGATGTAGCGAAATACCTTGACGGGGTGTTGTAGAACAGTTCGCATCTTAGAAGCTTCTCCCTGTAGTTGAAGTGTGCACAGTTCGGATCTACGGCGCATTCCCAGTCACAAATGGCATCAGCGGGTGTGCATGACTCTTCGGATCCAGACGGCAGCAAGGACGCCGGATCAACAGGAATCACAAGTGACGGAAAATCAACAGCGCAGGCAACAGTTCCGTTAGGATACTGTGCCTTTTCGAATGATTTTGAGATCACAGCGTGCTTTGCGATTACCCAGATATGAAGTACCAAAAAAGGTTGTGTATAGGGTTTTAGAAAACATTTGTTCGATATAGCTCATCAGTTTTAGTAGTAAGGATACCCTTAAATTTTGCTACTTTTTGATGGGATTTAACTGCTGAGGGACCAAACTACACCAGTGACATGAAAACAGTACGAGGGCAGCCGAACATTCACGATATCTAGGTCCACTGTTGTTGTAGATACACATTCTTTAAAGTTGCAACGAATCTGTTATCCGCAGCTTCAAAAAATGGCATACATCGATGGTGATATAATGCATCGATGATACAATGCTGTTGGATGCAGAATAAATCGCCCAGCAATATGAAACATAATCAGTTTTTGTGGCATTCGTAAATACAATTTGCAAACACAATAGGCTGTGTGACTGTGTCAAACGTAGACCTATAGGTTGCAATTATACAAAGGATCGAGTACCATCGAGAAATATATAGATACCCGGATACTTTGGGTATGTTATGTGGACATATTTGTTTGCCTACATATGCGATGACAAAATGCCGGTTCAAGTCAAAGGAAATGTGTACACAACAATGACAAAACCAGTGAAGATATATGGAGCAGAAGCATGGACACTGACAAAAGAGGAGGAGAAGCTGTTGGAGAGAACAGAAATGAGAATGCTGCGATAGATACTTGGAATCTCACTGAAAGACAGGAAAAGGAATGAGTATATCAGACAGAAATTGGGAGTGGCATGTATATCTGACAGGGTACGAGAAGCCAGGTTGAGATGGTATGGTCATGTGATGAGGAGAGAGGAGGAAAACTGCATTAAAAGAATTATGACAGCATAGGTTTACGGACGCCGCAGTCGTGGACGACAAACGAAGAGATGGGGAGACATGATTCAGCAAGACCTAAAGCTCCTCAGATTGAAGAAAGAAGATACTGAAGACAGAAACAAATGGAAAAGAATGATTCGTGTGGCTGACCCCTCTCTTAGGAGGGATTAATTCCAGCCAGAAGGAAGAAGAAGAATTTGTTTGCCTACACAAAAATCTCATACAGCTATAAGCCATACAGTTAATGTTGGGATTAATTCCAGCCAGAAGGAAGAAGAATTTGTTTGCCTACACAAAAATCTCATACAGCTATAAGCCATACAGTTAGTGTTGTGTAAGCTCTTATGCAAGAAGCATTCTATTCATATTGTAAGCCCTGTGTTTAGAAACATGCTGGTGTAAGCCGCTTGTCTATAGGTGAGGTCAGTTGACTCTTCTTGCCTCACCACTTCAAAGAAACTGTAGATCTATGCTCATCTCCAGTGATGCATTGCTAAGTTAATTGGTGGTTTGCTTCGAAAAGCATTGTATAATCTTAATCGTAGACACGGAATTTCTAAAGCCCTACTAAAAGTCTTGGAGCAGAACACCAGCTTCTTCACATGCGAAGTTTTGTTATTAAACACTTCAGACTTTACATGTGACATCAATAAATAATGCATGCATGTCGACAGTTCATTGTTTGATAAAGGTGGTAGCCGGTTGAGCCTTCAAAGTTGTTGCAGCTCTCAAAGTTCATTATGAAAAGCTAGTTTTGCTTCAATGGGAATGTACGTACGTGTTCCCAGGCAAGTTTCCACAGTGTGAACAATGCAATTCGTCTGATTGAAGTCAAAATGTCACAGGCTAATATACAGTTCTTTCTATTCTCTACGGGTTTTTTAAAACGGCTAATCGACGCTAGTTGGCAGGTTCTAATAGTATACCTACTTTGCAACAGGTGCCTTCTTCGCAGCACATTTTACTAAATAAACCTATAGGGCCTACCCGAATATGAAGTCACCTTTGTGTTTCGAAGGGGAAACTTCTAACAGCGTTACAAATTAAGTACTTTACATTTCGTGTAATAGTTATCATTGAGATATTTATATCGCACTAATTTATGAATTGGTTGGCTTCTGTCGGGCCTCGCATCGGCACTGCCGCGACTGTTTAAAGCGACCGTGTCGAATCTGTCTGGCTGATGTCTCCGTCCGTGACAGCGAGTCTGAAATATTATCGGTTTCTGTCTCTTCTGCGTTATCTCTGCTTATTTGTCGTCGGTTGATTAAAATATCAGCGATTACCCAAAAAACAACTTTCTTGGTCATTCTACCCTACGGTGAAATTCACCCCAACTCTGGCACGCGACGCCCATCAACGCCTGAATCTGCCTCTTTTTCACCCGTTTGGCCTACTAACAAACAATTTCTATTGTCCTAATTCGCTTAATTCTCAACTGCAAAACTCCACCGTCCTAAGAGATGGCTTTAGCTGCAGGCCATCGGATTTCGCGGTCTCTTACGTACCGGGGCTTCTCTTGGTCTGCGATTGCATCTGCGGTGTTTTCTCCTTATCTCTTCCGGCCGTCTTAATTTCGACAGGGAGTAATGCGGCCGCGTCTTTCCCCGAGTTTAGCATAACCTTTATCTTCTCTCCGTCTTTCAGTCCGTATCGCGACGCACCAGAGTGGGCCCCCGCCCCGTGCGCGGCCGCAATGCCGGTCTCTGAACAGGACAGCGAATGTTTCGGCTGTAGCTCTCCCGGGAACGCACTGACTGGTCTGCCTTTTACCAGCGATTAGATGGATTTATGTTTCGAACACGGCAGTGGGGTTCGCTTCCGCGACTTTCCCACTTGTTTTACACAGACCTGTTTTATCTAACACTAACGAACGGGGCCCCCCCGGGTTCCGACCGACCTCAACGTCCCAACCATAGTGACTCAGACCGTCTTGCGATCTACGGCAAAGTGAGCCCTCGCCCTGCCGGATCCGCGCCGTTAGCCCGAAACCAGACAGTGATTCTTTCGGTCGACCCTCCGGGAGCGCACTGACTAGTCTTTTTCCCGGACTCTCTCCGTTCAACCCACTCCACTTCTGTCCTAACACTTCTTCGCCCTCCCGTCACCTCATCCTGAAAATTTGGAAATCGCTCATAGCTACTCCACCCCTCTGGAATAAACTCCCGCCAGAATTACGTCAATTATCTGATCCATCATAGCAACACTTCACCTCTTGGAATTTCAGCGCTGGTCTTTCATTCAAAACTGAAAACATTACTTTTCCAAAAATCTTATCCAAATTCTTCAGCTTCCCCTTTTCTCTGTTCTTGCTTCAACTTCAAGTACCATCCACCGTGATCAGCTAGTATCCCTGACGCAGCTATTGTATGGAGCTGGAAACGTTTGGAGATTTACATTTACGTTGCATTCATAACGCTTGGGCACAATATGACACAAAATTTGATGTAGCCAAAGGACTTATTTCTGCCCCTGGAGGTCTTTCTTGCAAAACTAATTTCTGCGCAGGTCTTTCACTCAAAATATCCCTCTTTCACAAATCCTATCCTGATCATTCCTCTTCCAGTTATCCCCTTTCCGTTTCAATTCCAAACACCATCCACCATAGCCGTGACTTTTTACCTTCCGACTGTTGGATCTTGACCTGGAACCGAACCTTTCTGCCTAAAAATTTTGTTTTGACCGCGCGCCTGTCAATAAGCTGGTTCCCGCGACTTAGCTTTCGTTGGGCGCTGTAGAAATCTCTAGTTTACGATTATGGTAGTAGGCATATGTAGGCTATAACGTTGCTACATTTTTGAGTAATCGACGTTTTCTGAAGAGAAACGGAAGAATATCATTTTACCTAAATTTTCTTTTTTCAGAAGCGCTAGGTAAAATCAGAAGAACACTTCAGAAAATGCCTTGGCTTAATTATTTCCTTCATTTCATATTCGCAATGTCATTTTCAGTCAGTATCATAAATTTCGCCGGAAACATTTGGCAAAAACAACAATGTAGCGATTGTTGCAGCTAGTGGTGAACTGAAGATTAATTGCTGGATCCACTCAAAGGATTAGCCCATTAAGGGCTTTCGCTGAGGGGGTAAGGGTTGGGTCATCTAAATGTGGACAAGGGGAGAGAGTCATCTAGATGTTCGTCCTGTGATCTAGTACAACATGTGCCTTAAACACCAACATCATCCAGATAGCAGATAGTCTGAACTACGTTGGATCATTATTAATGGATTTGGCAGGGAGCAGCCAAGATCTGGCAGCTATCCCATGCCTTGCAGAGGCCTAAGTAGCTGGCTACTGAACTTCGTCGGATGCATATTGGAGGGAAACTGTTTCTCTCTCATCTGCAGTTATAAACACCTGGAGTGTATACCAGTGGATAGCGACCGTTACATATTATGAAAGCAATCCTAGACATCACCCACCGTAGCTGTCACGCTGTCTCTCTGCCTGACTTGGATCTTGGCCTGGAACCGCTCTTTCGCCTATCGATTTTGTTTTGACTGAGCGCCTAGTCCCCATGATGTGGCTTTCATTGAGCACTGCCGAAATCTCGGAATTACGATTGCGATACGAAGTCGGGTTTCTTTGCTAGACACGATAGCCTTGAAGAAAGGGAGGAATATTGGGGAGCAGAAAAGGAACATGTGATAAATGTCCCCAAATGCAAAATGAATGTTTGCATCAAATTGTCCAAATTTTCTAAAATCACAAACAGCATAAACAGATCATAACTGTTGAATTTAAGAAAACTGATCCAGTATAATTAGCTTTCACGTTTAAATTGTTTGAAATTCAGATGTAAGTTAAATTACGCAAAATCCACAGCTTTTATGAATTTGAAGAAAAGGATTTGTTCAGACGGTATCATATCAACTCTACTCAGTCTTAGGTTCTGAATGTTTTAGGCTTTTCACGTCCTTAGTGTTATTTTCTTATTGCCACGTTCTTGCTTTCATTCCTCGGTGTGGGGATTGGGCGAGGCGGCAGGGCAACAAGACGAGGCCGAGCTGTTATGTTGAACTCCTGGTGGAAAGCTTCCTGAACAACGTTCATCAGAGTATTTTCCAACACAGACTCAACCTCTGCGCACACTCCAGGCAACCTGTGGAGAGCAACGGAACATTCAGTTACGCAGTGTAATGTAAATCTCTGAAATTTCTCAGCGCCATACAAAAGCTGTGTCAGGAAGACCAGCTTATTCACTAGCGTATATCAAATGAAATCTGCAACAGCCTGGATGATGGACAGTTTCGGTGCCAGACTGGAATCCAGGAGGGTCAGGATGAGGGTGAGAAGGTATTAGTTAAGTTTTGGATGATCATTATTTATGCGTTTATTAGGCGCCACTATCTAATGACTAGGCGTCAATTGACGGCACTGAGCAACTGTGAGTTAAGGACTTGCTCAAGATACCTACACAGTAACTGTCTCGGAGGAGGCTCGAACCTGTACTCTTTGCGTTACAAGCGGAGCGCTCTATCCAATGTGCTATCATGCCTCAGTAATGGATGGTTAGTTATAAACTTCTGAATACTTCAAAACTGAATTCTCCTTCTTCAAGGCACAACCCTACATTGCATAAATTTGCTTTGATAAATATGTGTATATTGCAACACAGATTTGTTGGCTATTTGCCAATTCTGAAGCTGTGTGTACTTAATTTCCTGATGGATGGATGGATAGATGGATGGATGGATGGATGGAAGGATGGATGGATAAATGGATAGATGGATGCATAATCTATCAATTGAAATGATCAATCACTCCATCCATCCATCTGTCCGCCTATCCATCTACCTATGTAGGAGGAATTCAAGGCAGTACTTGAGTACCTCCTGTTTCATGGCAAACAGCCAATTAACTTGGCTACACTTCAGGCAGAGACAAGAAATGATTACAATTAGCACATTTCAATCACTAATTGTGAAAACTGAACAATAGCAACAAACTTACTTTTTAATTTTCTGTTTCAAAATGAAATTTCTTTCTTCCGTGTTTCCAACCGCTCCTTCCGGAAACAAGTCGAGCATTTCAGGATCTTGCAGCGGAGACGGGTCAGTTGCATCTAATGTGTCATCATATGCAGTCTGGTTCCATGAAGTTGGAGATGAGAAAGTAGGCTGAGTTATCATACAGTTCAGCTTTGATGATCGCTTCGAAGAATCAGAGCTGCTATGTCGAACACTCTGGAAGGGAAAATACACAAGAGCACAATTTATTCTAATTATGTTAGAACTTAGAAAATTTTAGAACTGATAAAATCTAATATCATCTAATCTTAGATATTAAAGATATTTAAATTTCTTTAATATTTAATATTTAAAGATATTTAAGAGATGTGAATCACGGGCTAGCACAGTCCGTACATGGGGACCTTAGATGGTGTGGCACCCATTCAAATGGGCAGCGGTGGTGAAGGATCTCACCTGATAAATTAATTGAAAAATGAGCACAGTTGAGGCCATACGGTCACTTTGAAAAATGTGTACACTTACTTACTTACTTTATTTGATATTCCCCTCTTTCCAAAGCTCAGAAGCGCACATAGAGCTATATGACAGAACATCGATGGCATTGTTGCATGCAACTGTGTATGATGGACTTGGTCCTACACAGGAACCTCATTTTACGAAGAGAATTTTACGAAGAGAATTTCATTTTATGAACTCCTATTAGAACACATCATTTGAAATCAAAAGACTGCTTTTAATATCTACACATGTAGCTCTTGCATACATGCCCACATTCTGACATTCATCCACCTATCTATCCGTCTCTCCACCCGTACATCCAACCATCTGTCCATCCATCCACTCACCCAATCCATCTATCTATCCATTCACTTATCTATCCATGCATCCATCTACTCTTCTTCCTTCTGTTCGTCTGTTTGTCCATCTACCAATCCATCCATCTATCCGTCCTTACATCCATCCATTCGTTGAAATAACCCCGTTAGCCTACATTGGGTCAGGCACCAAATTAGCAAGACTGGTAAAAAAGAAAGATATGGTAACAAACCCCGGCTCTGTGCAAATAATTTTCTCCTTCCTCAAACTGCAGCTCCTCTGCTGCTTGCTGCGATGCCAGCACTTCAGGTGCAGCTGGTCTTATATCTGAACCAGGAATGATGCTGACTCCACTTGGGTTTTTATCACTGCTATGACGGAACTGCTGAAAGTACGGGATCGGCTCTTCCATGACCTTTTGACATGCCTCATGGAAGCCAGTGTCATCCAACAAACTCCTTCAGAATTAAAACCAAAACCAACAACCACCATATACACCATCTACAACATCACTTGGTTATAATCGTCTTCATCATTGTATTTTTTCAGGCAGCATATTTCTAAACAGTTATCTGTCAACCAAGTTATCTGTCAACCAAGTTATCTGTCAGCCAAGTTCTCTTTCAGCCAAGTTATCTGTCAACCTATCTGGCTTTTGTGCCTTTTCACATGCTGGTCCACATCTGTAGATTTCACTAGTACCATCTTTAAGGGACCCTTCTCTTCCTCTTATTTCATTTTGCAAACAGTTGAAGACTTATTTTTTCCCCAGCTACCTGTGCTTTTGAGGTGAATTCATAAATCAGCACGATATAAGTATCTGATTAACAATAACAATAACGATAATAATAATAACCCTCCAGCCAAGATTTAAATCCTGATGTGCAATGTGCGATTCTCAGTGTGTTGTCAGGCCATGCAACTTTTAAGGCTATGTTTCCCAGCTGTATGATTACTGCCATCATAGTTTGCACATTACCCAAGAGATCTTTCAAACCCAAGACGTTTACCCAAGACCACGTTTATTGCCACTCCTGCCATCATCACCCATCTCCACTACAATCATTACGGTGAGTTCAGTGCGGTACGGTGGTCTCTTTGGTAGTGCCCTGGGTCCATAATCCGACGACTGCAGGTTCGAGTCTGCTAAGCAGACTCTGGATAACAATGCTGTACAAGTTGTTCATGTAGAGTCAGATTCATTGTCCTTGTATGCATAGTAAATACAGTAAATGAATAAAAGACAAATTCCATATTACAGTTTATCAAAATGTGAATCATTTGAAACACTGAAATGTCCGCTACCTTTCAACTTCTATTCAGATCTCAAATTTTCATCTGACTTCTTCATTTGCAGCCTTTATTGAACATGGCACAAGTTACAGTTTATTTCTGTACATTAGCTGATAAGGGTCAAAGAGCAAAATCAAAGTGAAGTGGCCTTCTGCTAATTGGCTCACCTTATTTTTACAACCGTTATCAAGGCAGCATTTTTAATATTTAAAATCTCATATTTTTCCATACATAATATAGATCAGTCAATTTCACGCTAAATTCAATCAAAGTGAGCTTCATCAGACCTGATGATGTTAGAAATTGCCAGCGCCAACATGTCAGCTTCCCTCTGGTTGCAGCAAATTGGTGGTACAGACAGGGACTGCTCCTCACACAATTCAACTGCTGAAGACATTACTGGCGCCTCATAGATTGTTCTATGAAAAACCAAAATAACAAAAATGCGGACAGTAGAAAAGATCAAAAGGCAAAAATAATGTCATCATCATCATCATGGTTATCATCTTCATACTTCATCATCATCATGTTTGCTTAAGGCTCTCATTATATTAGTGTCATCATCACTGCTGTCGTATTCAGTGCCATTTCATCATCATGACCATCATGATCATCACGATCATGATCATCATGATCATGATGATCATCATGATGATCATTATTATTTGTATTTTATTGAACACATAAGTAATCTAATAATATTATGTACAGCAACAGCCAGATTACTGAATTTTGCATCAAGGGCTAAACCCAAAAAACCAATCTACCTGATTTTAGAGTTCCCAGGTTTTACAAGCAATTGTCATCATCATTACTACATTGATCTTGACTGTTGTTGCCATGGCTATGACTGTCATCATTAATGTCATCATCATTGCTGTCATCATCCCTATCATCATCGGCATTATCATTATGAACACCAATTTCTCACATAATTAATAATAATAATAACAAATATATTACTATATGAGTTTCCTCACATAATAATATCATAATAAATAACATAATATTATATTATCACACCAGTTTCCTCACATAATAATATAATAAAATAATAATAATACTAATATAATATTATACTGTCATGTGAGTTTCCTCACAAATCATAATAATAATAATTTATTTTAAATTTACCGATCAATGAAAAATTTGTTATATTCTTGTGGAAAGTGTTGCTGGAATTCCACGATGTCGTGTGTTCGAACTGTGAGTCCAAGGTGCAAGAGGAAAGATTTTGATTGTGTCGGTTTTGGCCAAAACTTCTCATCAAATCTTCGTTTCAGCTTCTCATTTAATCTCTTGTCATCACAGGTCAACTCTTTGCTAATTGGCGGCAGAGTCTATGACAGAAAAATTTAAAAACTAGAAAATATTTTTAGACAAACTGAATAAAATGGTTGAACAATCATATCCCCTTATACAGCGGGTTTACCAACTACGGTCATCTACGAGTAACCAATTACACGTCCGCAGAACCGCAACAAAATTTGGAGAACGCTCCTTCACGGTTGCCGAACCGGCGGCGTGGAACAGTCTCCCCGAGCATGTCAAGTCATCCCCTTCACTGGACACATTTAAAACACGGCTAAAAACTTTCCTTTTTAGCCTATCCTTCAACGGCTGAATGCACTGGTGAATGTACAGCACCCTTTTTTCGACCTCGGTCGTGTTACGGCGCTATATAAATTGTCTTATTATTATTATTCTTATTATTGTGAGGTTCTAAAAAGGTGCTATATAAATGGCCAGATACACACATACATACATACATACATACACACATACAAGCAACATATTGCAATACTGACTTTGTATCTGAGAAGCTCCATGCTTTCTGGTGAAACAGTTCGTCCACTCTCCATTGACTGGAGTTTTCCACTCAAAGGTCTGCCATCTTCCAACATACACTGCAATCAAAAACATTTTACCCCTTGATGCTACACATTATCTATTAAAATCTTTATTTATATCAACAATATGCGATCTGCAGAGAAGGCAGGACCTTCGTCCACTAGTTCAGACAATTTCCCACTGAAAATACATTATCTATACACATTATCTCTACACATTTTCTCTACATATTTTCTCTACACATTTTCTCTAAACATTATCTCTACACATTTTCTCTACACATTTTCTCTATACATTTTCTCCTGCCTATGTATGTATGTATGTATGTATGTATGTAGGTACTGACTTTGGAGATGTTCAGAGTGGCTTGCCAACTGACTACATCATATACTTTTGGTCAATACAGATGGGTGCTGTTGCTCAGAAAATGCAATTTTTTAATCTGCATTTGTCTACAGCCCAGTTAAAATTTTCTGTGTAAATTCGGGACAGGTATCTAATGCACAAGGCATCAACCAATGGCACATCAAAGCCAATACCGCCAAAGAGTATCAGCTGCCGTACCTCTGTTGAACAAACACGCTCATCGGCATTGGGGTCTTTCTCTGTAATTGTGAATTCGACCATCTGGCGCTTGCATTCGCCTTCCCACTTTGCCAGCGCTTGTTCATATTCTTGCTGTTCGGTCATGTTTCTTATCTGATGTAAGAAGAATTACACCAAGTTAATATAACTCAACTGCATTCAGTTAAGCGTAACACCGGTTTTACTACCGTAATCCGAATAACATAATGTAATGCAATGTAGTCTAGTGCAAAGTTCTGTAATATGATGTGATGTAATGTGTCAATAACTGATATGTAATGATGTAATTGTAACATAAAATTATAATCTGCAATTTGCATAGCATCTCCTAAAGATATCTATCCAAGATTTTAGACTGTTCAAAATAATCAAAGGTTTTACTTAAGTATGACAAACTTGGCCAAAAACTGGATAAAACGTGAAAGATTTTAAGTAAAACTAGAATTAGCAGGTAACTGTCTAACCTCACAGACCAGATCCACATCATAGAAAGCTGGAATTCCAAAAGCCGTAAAAGTAGCCTTGAACATTGCCGACTCGCCTGGGCCAAGGCTCCCGGATATTGGGTAGATAGTCAGATACTGAAATGTACAATTTCTTTGAATCAGTCATACATACACACTTAAAACTAAAAATTTTCATGACAAAGGCTTTTTTCATAATGCACAAGTTTACAGATAAACAAGTTTACAGATAAACAAGTTTACAGATAAACGAGTTTACAGATAAACAAGTTTACAGATAAACAAGTTTACAGATAAACGAGTTTACAGATAAACAAGTTTACAGATAACCAAGTTTACAGATAAACAAGTTTACATATACTTTCAGGCTGTTTATAGTTCTTAATGATTCCTGTTACCCAGCTTCAATATGAAACTCCACCACTCTGTGTTTGGGTGGTGCTAGTCCCAAGCCTGGATAAAGGAGGAGGGCAGCGCTAATCACCTTCGTTATGACAAAGTGTTGTTAAACAGAAACTACACATGATTAAAAATGTGCACTTTTTAAGGGGGCATTATCAAATTCCAGTTGTATTCTATTTCACATATTGGATACAGTGTTTGTGTACTTAAAGAATCTATGGACTTCACAATATAACTGTAATTTTTGTAGTTGTAACCGAAGATTTATATAGCGCCTCTTCAAGAGAGACTCGTCCGAGGTGCTCCCACCCTAACTACAGAAAACCAGGATCGAAGAAAATGGATTTTATGTGCTTATCTGTCTAAAACTGAGTAAAAGATTAATTTGCCCCAAGAGCGCCTTGTTCAGTGTTTACATACATTCAGTGTGTGTACAACAAACATGACAGATAATTCATGTTAAATTTGTTTTAATTAAAATTATATTAAATATTTTTTCTTATATTTACACCCACATAATAAGGTTTTTACATTCTTATAATTAAAAAAAGTGTGATTATCCAGAAAACCTCAGTTTGACTGTCTCCACTGCATCTTCTGTGATTCGGTTCTCACCTGAGCATCTCTTTCATTCGTCACATGCCAAGTGAAGCTGGCACTGTGCTGCGCTGACCTGTTCGTCATGACAACAACACGACGCCCTCTGGTGTACAGCGGCAGGTTCCCAAACGAAATGCGTTCTTGGTTGAGAAAGCACAGCTAAATGAAATACAAAAATAATCACATTTTATATGTTGTATTTTTGTGAAATTTATATGGTACTTTTGCAACAAATAGCTACTCAGAAATTCTACTGGCTCTATATAAATGTCAACATATGTATACACAAATATCTATGCATAAGATGGTGGTGGTAGTTGTGGTGGTGGTTGTGGCAGATGGGGTGATGGTTGGAGGTGCTTGTTGTGATGGTGGTGGTGGTGGTAGGTGGTGGTGATGGTAGGTGATGGTGGTGGTAGGTAGTGGTGGTTGTGGTAGGTGGTGGTGATGGTAGGTGGTGGTGGTAGGCAGTGGTCATGCTAGGTGGTGTTAGTTGTCATGGTGGTGGTGGTGGCAGTGGTGGTGGTTGTGGTAGGTGGTGGTTGTGGTAGGTGATGGTGGTGGAGGTAGGCAGTGGTGATGGTAGGTGGTGTTAGTTGTCATGGTGATGGTGGTAGTGGTAGGTGGTGGTGGTAGTGACAACATTGAGTATGACAATGATCATACGAATGACATGAACACCTACCTGTCCAGGTGTTGGTACACTCTGAACACTCGGCACTCCACAGTGGTCCAGTTGATCCGTTATTGGCATCGTGTCTCCCAACAGTCGCTTGTCAAATCCAACTCCAGTGAAGGTTATGATGGCTGTTTCTCCACCTTCAATCTTGATCGCTATATCAACCTAGCCAAAGAAGAAGGACGAGTTTAAAATACACACAAAAATTAGTCAGTCAGTTTGGACAATAATCCTAAGCTTAATTTTTAAAGCCTCTCTGGTTTCAGCGTGTGGGGCTTCTAGGGCAGAAATGAATTAAAACAATAACAGCAATGTTTGAGGCCTGTCATTATTATTAATATTGTTATTAATATTTATAATGCATGTTTTTTATTATGTGCAGGATATGCCTAAAATAAATTAATTAGTCAAATGTTGCATTTTATGGGCCAGGTTGGGCCTGGCGCCCCTCGCATGATTGAAATATCAAGGCCCCCCAAAGGATCCCAGTCTGACTATGGGGTCTAACGACTTGAACTACGTTTGTCCTATTGACATCCTAACAGTATCATATACACTTTCAATTGTGATAATCCGGTAGTAAGAAATTGACAGTTATTGGTTATTAAACAAAAGGCTCAATCAATCAAACATCAATCTGTCAATCAATCCTTTGATCAATCAATCAATAAATCAATCAAGCAATCAATCAGAGTGGCAAATGAAGCTGAAATGTCCTAGGTACATACTGAATAGGTCCTTGCTTCAAGTGGAGAGAATTTCCATTCGATGGTTGTTGTGTGTCCCGGTTGGATCTCACCCTTTGGATTCAAACACTCAAATACTGGATGACTGTAATTCTCCTACTCGGAATAAAAACAGAAAAATTGCCTCACCATTTTTATTTCTTTCATTTCTGTAACCATTTTATGATGCAAAAGGGTGCACGATAGTCTAGTGGTTACCATGGTGGACAGTTAATTGAGAGGTCGTGGGTTCAAATCCCCACCATGTTAGAAACTTTTTCAAGATTTCGGCTTCACTTGCACCCCCTAGCGAACTTAGCTATCATGAGTACATTGACCATACACTGTCAGTGGAAAGATCAGGCGGCGAGAGAGAGATGACTGGCCTAACCCCCTCATATGCCAAAGCCAAGAAATTGAAGTTGCCAACACTTCATATCCATATCTGCCTTTTGGAGCTAGCTTTGTTGTTGCTGTTGTGGTCGTTCTTTGTTGTTGTTGTTGTCGTTCTTTGTTGTTGTTGTTCTTTGCTGCTGCTGTTGTTGTTGTTGCTGTCCTCCTCCTCCTCTTTCTCTTTCAATTGTTGTTGTTGTTGTTCTTCTTCTTCTCCTATCCTGACACCCCTTCTTGCTCTTATCTTTCTCTCTGCTCCAATCCCAAACACCAACCACCATAGCTGCCATGCTGTCTCTCTGCTTGACATTTTGGATCTTGACCTGGAACCGAACCCTTTTACCTATCGATTTTGTTTCGATTGAGCGCCTGTGAATAAGCTGTTCCCCGTGTCGTGGCTTTCTTTGGGAGCTGTAGAAATCTCGGACTTACGATTACGATAACAATTACGAAGCAGCTGACCTGCATGAGCGCTCTCAGTGGAAATGTGTCGATTTCAAACTTGACCGGCACAGCTCCTCCGTTGTACAACTCATAGACCTGAGTAGGGCCTCGTGTCTCTCCAATTGGAACCGGAGCAAACATGAAACGAGTGCTCGGAAAGTGGATGTAATTCCTGTCAACCTCCACTGTCACTCCAACAAAATTCAGCTGCAAAGACAACAATGATACATTGAATAAATAAATTTATTCACTTACTTGTTTTACTTAAACCTGGGCCAGAGATGTGAATGGCAAACACATCAAGCATCCTGCCACTGTGCCATCCACTGCTAGTCACTGAAACAAACTTCTGACTTCTAATTTCCCTGAGTTATCGGATTTCAACCAGTATTCTTCAACGGACAGTGATTTTTGTCTATGATTTCGCTTGAGGCAATCATCAACTGATTGTAAATCATTAATTGTTAATTGTAAGCTCGAGATTTCTACAGAGCCCAGCGACGGGAAAGTTGTGGAAACCAGCTTATTCATAGGCGCTCAGACAAAACAAAATTGGTAAGGAAGAAGGGTTCGGTTCCATGTCAAGATCCAAGAGTCAGGCAGGCAGACAGTCAGACGGCTATGGTGGATGGTGTTTGGAATTGGATCAGCAGGACAGATAAGTGGAAGAGGCAGAATCATGACAGGATCTGTGTAAGAGGAGTGTTTTCAGTTCTCAGTGAAAGAAGTGTGCACAGATTGCAAGGGTGAAGCGTTGGTGAGTCCGTATGATGCGTCTGATAATTGTTGTAACTCTGGTGACAGTTTATTCCATGGGAGTGGAATTATCATAATGGTTGTACAGAAGTCATTAGATTAGTTAAGAATAGATTAGAACAGATAATGAAATGTATTCTAACCAGTATTTCTCTTCCATAGCTGAGCTTTAGTAGAACAGGCAGATGATCAGTTCCAACCATTGTATGACGATATGTGAACGTCACTGTACAACTTTGCCCAGGCTCCAGTTTTCCCTTCTTTGGCTCAATACTGAACAGTTTATTCTCCAAGATTTTCATCTAAGAAGCAGAAATATTTAAATACAGATTTACAAACAAAAAGTACTATATAATATTTTCCACAGAGTAGTTTTATCTTTGCTCCTGAAACAATAAACAATTTTTCCTAAAAAAAGTATGCATGTATATATGTATATATGTTGTAGCATGAATGTATATCATTTATACAGTGCCATTTACCCTCTCTCTAAAAGGTGCTGCAAAATACAGAAGGCATGGAAGGCATGTCCTCTGTAGTTCTGCCCTAGTGTCTGGCTGAATATATCAACAGTTGTCCTAGGCCACCATCGTTTCAAGCAGATAAGTCTCTAATCTGAATCCAATTAAGATACCTCATGCAGTTCGTCTGTGTCATATTCTCCAGTCTCGGCCCAGTATTCCAATTCCAACTGAAGATCTGTTGGGTACAAAAAAGCCCTGCAAAAGAAACCGCAAACAATCCTTAATTCTTACAGTGAAATACTACGAAACCTCAATGACGGCCAAAATGTCGTGGTAAAGAGAAAATTGGATTATGCATATTCCATGGCAAAGAAAGCGCTATGTTTTTACTCACATCGTAATCGTAATCTCAGGACTTCTTCAGTGCCCTCGAAAACCCAAGTCATCAGAACCAGCTTATTTACAGGCGCTCAAACAATTACTGGTAAAAGTATTCACAGATGTCTGGCAAAGGACTAGGTGAATATCCATGTCATCAACTGTAACTCTGCACTAAATGACTGATACTGGAGAGTTCAAGCACAGACTTAAGACGCACCTTTTCTAATTGGCTGACTTACCTGTCAAGCGAACTTCCAAGCGGACTCCCAGGTGACAACTCTAGAAAAGTTGTTCGCATCTCACACTCAGATTTACAGACTTATATAAGTGCAATAAATATATAAAATAAATAAATCTTTTGATGACCAATATAATACCAATGACAAGCAGCTGCACCATTGTTTTCAAACATGAGCTGCACAAAACATGGTTCACTGCCAACCGGAGCGGAACTGAAGTTGAAGTCGATAATCGCTCGAGTGTAAATAGGTGCCTTTTGACTGAGACTGTTAAAAGAAAATGCATCTAAATCATCACCACAGTCATCGTCATCATCAACAGGCATCATTTGTAATGTCATCATCATCCCTTACCTTTAATTGTAATCGTAATCATAAGCTCAAGATTTCTACAGCGCCCAATGAAAGTTAAATCACGAGAACCAGCTAATTCACAGGTGTTCAGGCAAAACAAAATTAAAAGCAATATTTAAATTTAATTAATATGAAATTTAATTCTTAATTATGATTAAATTAAAAAGACACCAAAAACAGTTTTAACCTGAGTTTTGTTGGAACAGAGTATGCCAACTCCTCGGGTGATGGATCTCCATCAAGAAACATGTTGAAACTGCCAAAGCAAACAATAAACAATGGAGGCACATGAACAGTATTTATTTTCTTATTTTCTTAAGAATATTTCAAATATTTTCTCAAGAAGTTTGTAATATGTTTGAACCTCAGTCTAATCCAATCCATACCATTTCCATAAAAGCCCTACTGCCAGAAGTGCCCTAAGTAATTTCTTCCACATAAGTTGACCAACATATTATATAATAGAATAATATAACAGGCAACAATACAAAACAATACAAAACAATAAATTACGATACAATACAAAGGGTACAATACCACAGGATGGTATACAATAGGATACAATACAAAACAATTCAATATGATACAATCCAAAGGATACAATACAACGCAATAGGATACAAAATGATGCAATATAAAACAACACCATACAATATAACAGAACACACAATAATATAACTGAAGACACAGCAATGTCTATCCAGTTAATTTTAGGGATGACAGGTTCGTTGTGTGGCCAAAAGCAATTAACGATAAAAGTAAAAAAGAAAAATAGCACTTAGCTCTTGCATACTTATCGAGACAGAAGAGGCTCCACAGCTGTTTCTTGCTAAGACCAGAGGCACTACCATAGCAACGAGCATCAGTAACTACCATTGTGGGAAAGATGCCAGTTGCTGTGATCTGACAGAGCGGTTTCGTCTCACTTGACTCGATGCAATCACCTTTTAAAAGCCAACAAAAAGGAACTTTCTCAAATCATGGTTTACTGACATTTATGCAGCCACAAACAGCTCTGGTCTGGTTACCGACACTGATTAGTGTGTACGTCAAGGTGCCTCATTTGACCTGACACACACTGACGTCCCAATCGTCGCCAAGGTATCTCAGATGGCCTGGTTAGCTACATTGATTAACGCGTATGTCAAAGCGTCTCTGTGCGTCAGGAAGCCGGTTTGCTTACCAATAGTAGCTCTATTTCAGAGATTTTAACTTTGGGCTAGCAAGGTCTGTACACGGGGAACATAAACGGTGTGGTATCTATTCAAACGGGCAGTGGTGATGAAGGATCTCACCTGATAAATTCACTGAAAAATGAGCAGGGTCAAGGCCATACTGTCGCCATAGAAAATCCCATTTACATTTACATTTACATGTATTCGGGGTTAAAATTCTGATGTTCCCATTCCTCTAAGTCTCAATCAACTGATCTTCTAGAAATTGATGACTATGCTGTGGTGGGACAGTAAAAAATTGGACTGAAAAGTATGAAACTGGCTACTTGCATTTAATCACTGATCAAGTCACCCCAAAATTTTGAGTGAATCCATCTTAGCCCCTAGCAAACAGTATCTTACAGTATTCTAAGAGAAATAAGAGTAATTATTACATTACTCAGTGACGTTACATTACCCCATAGTATTCTGATTGAAATCAGTGTAAACGTGGCATGCTTAGTACCCTTGAAACTGGGATACAATTCTTACAAGATATCAACATAGCAAAATTTTCGACTGACCCTCGATGGTGAGAATGGTATAGGAGATATCCCACTGGTAGGTGACTCTCTTTAGCGGTCTCATGCTGACCATGATCTCCACTTTCGTACGAGCAACCACTGTCCCCTCTGTTCTGCTCAGCTCCAGCGCTGCAATTGGCAGAAAAACGTAGATCTTCATTTTCACATCACTCACTAGAGGGCCATAGTCAATCATCAAAATCATTATCATTATCGTCATCATCATCATCATCATCATCATCGGCGGCGGCGGCGGCAGGGGAATCGTCGTCAGCATCATCATCAGTATCATCATCGTCATTTTTGTCACCATTAACGTTTTAGTCATGTTTATCATCATCATCATCACCATCACCACCACCCCATCACCACCATCACCATCACCACCACCGCCGCCGCCGGCGCCACCACCACCACCACCATCACCACCATCTTCTAGACGCTGTTGACATTGTGATAATCATAGTAAATCATCAGTGTCATCATATTTATCATTGTTTTGCCCTTGCAAACCCACAGTTTCAACCTTCGTTAATACATATCTAACTACGGGCATACAGAAAATAACATATTAAAAATATGTACTGTTCCATCACAGACAGTTAAAGCAACATTTTCAAGCGTATCATAACCCGCATCTGTTCAGATCTATATGATAGCCATGTTTCAGCAGTTGGTGAAACTACATAACTAGCCAGATACATACCTGTTATTACATACCAGGTATATGCACATAAAAACATACGTATATGCTGTATGTACTGCTGCATGCAAAAAATTCAAAAAAGCCTAATTTTATCAGATATTCGAGCAGCCATAAACAGCTGCCTGCCTGGAGTCTGGAAAAGATTTGGGATAGCTACCTTCTTCCTCTTCCCCTTAACTCACTTTCCGGTTCAATTCCAAACACCATCCATCATAGTCTGTCTGTCTGACTCTTGGAGCTTTATCTGGAACTGAACCCTTCCTGCCTATCGATTTTGTTTTGACTGAGCACCTGTGAATAAGCTGGTTCCTGTGACTTAGCTTTTGTTGGGTGTTGTAGAAATCTCGAGCTAATGATTACGATTACGATTACCTAGAGCATCCTGGTAGAGATGTTCATTGGCATATGGTCCACTGATGTTTTGGCTGATGTGGAGTTGGTAGCTGAGGTTACACAGGCTGTCATTTGCCAGAGTAATGTGGTGATTAGTCACAGTACCAACCACTAGAGGGCCACAGTCAACGGATTTCTCTTTGCACTGACAAACAAATAAAATGTAAATATACACGTTTTTCTACAGCGACCATATGGCCTCGACCCTAGTTATTTTTCAACGAATTTATCGGGTAAGATGCTTGACCTCCACATCCTTGATCACCACTGCCCGTTTGAATGGGCGCCATGCCATTTAAGATCCTTGTGCATAGACCATACTAGACCAAGATTTAAATCTCTGAAATAAGCCATGATTGGGTAGAAGCCATCACCCTCACACTCAGAGGCGCCTTGAATGACGTACGCTTTAACTGATGTAGCTAACTGGGCCAGTTAAGATTAGAGTAGATAAAATAAAATTATGCTTATTCATAACCCTAACCCTAGCCCTAACCGTTAACGACAGCACGAAATTTCTTAACAGTCACCACTATTCATGCGTTAACTAAAGATAAAATTTAACAGGATAGCAAGAACGTCCTGTACAAACCACCAACTGTCCACAAGATCCCTCTCCAATTGCCCTGACTGCAAACGGAACCTTTCTCTCTGCTGATGACCTTGACATGCCCTCTGACCCCAGCTGCGACCAAGTCAACAACACCGGCTTCATGACATATTTCTCATCCGTATTCGGCATGAATAACCACTTGTGGGACTGAAAACAAAAGGCAAACATCAGATACAATACGCTATGCACGTCTCAAATTTCTATTAACTTTTCTGATGGATTAAGAAGAAATAAATGTGTAATTAAATATTATCAAGTGCAATTCAGAAAATGTAATGACAAAAGACAAGGACACAATATCCCACCCTCTCCCCTTATGCATCTCCTTCCTCATCATCTTATTTCTTGTTTTTGTTGTTCTTGTTCTTTTTGTTCTTGTTCTTCTTGTTCTTGTTCTTCTTGTTCTTGTTCTTCTTGTTCTTGTTCTTTTTGTACTTGTTCTTCTTGTTCTAGTTCTTTTTGTTATTGTTGTTCTTCTTGTCCTTGTTCTTGTTCTTCTTCTTCTGTCTGTGTATATATACATATGGATGTATGTATAACTGTAACTGGCTACTGACACAGCACCTTTCAGAACCTCGATCATCATTTGATGCCTTGTGCATCATGATAACGGCGCTATAGAAGTCAGAGAGCTTAGTAAATAAAAAGCGACGAGAAGTCTTATGTATACCTGTTTCTCATTTGGTCGGATCAAACCACTCACGGGATCAACCTTGAGGACCTTAGAATCGGCATTCTTAATTCTCCATTCAAAGCACACTGGTACCCTGCTGAGGTTCTTGATGCTGTAAAGTCGGTGCGACACTGTTCCAGTGCATGTTGGTTTGAAGTACATGGTGCCATCATTATCCAAAAGTAACTGAGACAGTTCCACTTTTCCGTAAACCATGACACTCTGGAAAAAGAAAAGAGACAGTTAGGCTTACTTAAAAACTCAAAATTTTTAAAGAGCCACCAAAAGCTATATGGAGGGCATTCGCTAATTCACAAGTACTGCACCTTGCTAGAGAATACCATGGCAAACTACAAGGTCCCATCGCTAAGAGACAAGGGAGGGAAGAAGAGTGTTAGGGAGACAGAGGAGCTATTGTGGTGGGGTAAATGGAGTTAAAGGGGCAAGATGACAATGAATTGGATGAATCAGGGTAAGATAGTAATGATAATTGTAATCTTATTTGTCTGATGCCTTGATAATGGTGCTAAAGAAGCCTTTAGATTAGATTTGCAAAAAAGCCATTAATCTCAATACACTGGGTTGAAACATATGCAACAGACGTCTTGTAATGCCAAGGCTATTCAAACATGCATGGACAAAGCAAGATCATTAAGGTAACATCTGGTTTCTGTTTTAACCTAGATCCACAGAGGAGGATATCTTCATCATACAAAGGAACCCTAGAAATGGCTAGCCACTATCAAAACAAATAAAATACTGATGTGGAAGAAAAGAGAAGATGGCCAAGAATGACGATGTTGGAATGGCTGAAGATTGATAGTAACCGTAATTGTAATCTCATTATTTTCATCAGGGCCAAAACAGCTGAGTCTTGAAAATCAGCTTATTTACAGATGCTCAGTCAAAACAAAATTGGTGAACCAGGTGTATGGTCAGATTCGGTTCCAAGTCCAAATCGAAAGGCTGTTCCAAGTCCAGATTCAACCAACACAGAAGCCAAGCAAAACACTGTAATGTCTGACCGTCTACCTAAGCATGTTCCATACATGGGGACCCTAAATGGCGTGGCACCCATTCAAACAGGCAGCTGTGGTGAAGGATCTAACCCGATAATTCACTGAAAAATGAGCAGGGTCGAGGCCATCTGGTCACTATAGAAAAAACTATACATTTACATTTACATTTACCCATGGGCAGAGCACCTGAAGAAGAAGAAAGATTCCAACTGTGGTATCTCATCAAACGTATCTTCAAACGCGCTAACCTGTGTATGTTTGTCGACTTCGTTTAGCCTTAACTGCAGGGTGTTTTTGTAAGTCTTGTTCTCATTGGCCGGCATGAACTTCAGCACAAATATCTGATTAGTAGATGGCGCCAGTAGCCCTCTCATTGGCTTCACAGAATACGTCCTAAAATACATCAGCAAAGAAATTATATTTCTTTGAAAAATGCAGTGTTTGCACTCTGAGTGAAAATTGACCAATTTTTTGACAAATCTGCCACTTTTCCTGACAGAAAAACGAGAATCATTATATAGAATAGTATAATTTAATTCAATAGTGAGCTCCAAAATTGTCTCATGTATGAGTACAAATACCTCTGAGAATCATTCTGTAGATATAGTGTTGCAAGTTACTTAAAATGTGCCATATTAAGTGTCCTGGCATAAGTCTACATATAAATATATGTATATATGTATATATATATATGTATATATAAATACTTTTGGACATAACTACTGTAAATTAAGAAATTATAATCAAACTGAACTGAATTAATATGCATATCAGTCTATGGAAGAGTAAACCCAAACAGCTGATGCCTTTTATATTCAATTTTTAAGTTATTTTCAAAATATTATTATAAATTAAGACATTACAAAGTAAGAAATTATCACCAAAATTAATAAATATGTATACCACATAATGAAAACGTAAACATACCCAGTTGGTTCCTTTTCGAAGTTAAACAGAATTGGTGTGGTACCAGTGTTAGTCAGAAGGAAAGTTCGGTAGGCGGAGTCACGAGCGTTGACGACTGAAAATGACATTTTGTTCGGATTCATTGTGAAACGTGGAATGAAGTATTCACTGTTCAGCTGAAATGTATTCCCTGTTTAAAATTTAAAAAACTAATTAAACCAGAATTCAACAGATTACAATAGGAGTCTACATAATTGATTAACACATCTCCTAAAGTTTTCTCTACAAGAGGAGTTTAAAAACTTCACTGATTACATTTATTAATCTCTATCATCACCACCATCACTACCACCATCACCACCACCACCATCACCATCACCATCACCACCACCACCACCCTCATCATCATCACCACCACCACCACCACAACCACCACCACCACCACCATTGTCATCATCGTCGGACCACCTAACTCAATATGATAGAATTAAAAGTGGGATCCAGCATAAAACAAGCATGTCTAAAGATAGTCCTCTGCAACGCATGGTTCAAAAGTACAAACTTTAATTAGATTAGATTCTTAACTCCAATCAGTAATCAGCAAATAAAATCTCTTTAGAAGAAGCAACTGCTTAAGACGGTGATAACAGAAAACCGTTACCTGTGGCTGAGAGAGTGATGCACCACGGCGGAAAGTGCGTCCTATCATCCGTCAGCCGATAGTCACGCATGCTCTTGTAGAACGCAAAACACTCCAGTTCTGATCCAAAGAACTTATTAGGACCATTCTGCGGAATCAAAATGCAAAACGACACTGATAACATTTCAATGTTATGCTTATTGATCCAGATTCAGAATAAACATTGCAAATGCAAATTAACAAAACCTTAAGTGGATGCAAAGGTCTACCCAAAAGAGGCCATGGTCCTGCTAGTTTCGGGCAGCCTGTAACACAATAATAACATAGAAGGCTGATGCTTTGTATATGAACAGCTAATAAATTTTTAACTAATATGAGAACAACATCTGTCTGCAAAGAAAAGAAAAATAAAAACAGGTGAGAAAACATATGCATTTTAGTGAACGTCAAACCCAAGACACGAAACTAAAAGACCTGCACATTAACAGTCAGTCATTGTTCAACAACTTCAGAACCACGACTGCATAAAACAGATATTTACATCAAGTTCCCAATGATGTAACTGGGCTGTTAATCTATCTCAATATTCACTTTTTCAATGCACTCTGCTCCACTCTCATTTTCAACTTACACCAAGTCATATCAGATCAGTTAGATACCCAAGTGTGCAGCACTTTTGACAGGCCACTCAATGGCGCTATATAAAGTGTCTTGACACATACAACAAACAATAATTGCGTATCCAATCCCAAACATCATCCACCGCAGCTGCCACGCTGTCTCTCTGCCTGACTTTTGGATCTTGACCTGGAACCGAACCCTTTTACCTATCGATTTTGTTTTGATTCAGCGCCCGTGAATAAGCTGGTCCCAGTGTCGTGGCTTGCTTTAGGCGCTGTAGAAATCTCGGAATTACGATCACGATTACAAGCTACATACATACATACTTCCCAAGTCAAATTGTGTGAAAGCAAGAAAGATGACTGACTGGTCGAAAAGCAACTCTGAATGCACTGGATTTCTGTGGCAGAATGTCAGCAATGGTTGGCGTAACAGAAAAGACGCGGCTGGAATCTGATTGGAAAGAAAATCACACAAACACAAAATAAGCAACTGAACATTTACCGTAAACAGCACCATTGTCAGAAACAGTCGCCAGCTTTGAAAGTCAAAATGTCATTAAACACTCAGCCTCTTTGTACTGACTGAGTGGCTCTAAATAAGTTGGTAAAAAAGACATTTGTTTGCTCATTTTAACTCGTTTGTTTATATGTCTGTAAAGAAACTCCTGTGAAACATAGTCTAGTAGAATATTTCTAACGCCACACACAAATCCCATTGTATACCTGCCTGACTGTTGGATCTTGACCTGGAACCGAACCCTTTTGCCTATCGATTTGGATTTGACTGAGCGCCTGTGAATAAGCTGGTCCCTATGACATGGATTTCGCTGGACACTGTAGAAATCTCGAGATTACGATTACGAATGAAATAACTCACCTCCTGTCCAAACTACGGTGATCTTGCCTTGCGTGTGATTCGTTAGACTAACAATCTAAAGAATTCAAAACTTTGTTCTAGTAATGTAAAACCATGAAACTACAGCTACAATACATGCATGTAACACAATGTAGTGCTAAAATGACAAAATTGTAAATACCATTACAAGTAGCTACAAACTTGCTATACAGAAACTACAGACAACTACATCTATTTAAACCAGCGCAAAATGAATAATTTGTAATCGTAATCGTAAACTCAAGCTTTCTACAGTGCTCAAAGAAAGTTAAGTCGCAGGAACCAGCTTATTCACAGGTGCTCAGTCAAATCAAAATCGATAGGCAGGAAGTGTCAGATTTGGTTGCAGGTCCAGACCCAAGAGTCAGGCAGGCAGAGAGTCAGACGGCTACAGTAGGTGGTGTTCAGAATTGGAAAAACAAGAGAGATAAGGAAAAGAGGAGGAATCAGGATAGAATTTGTGGAAGAGAACACATACATGAATTGGAAGTAACTACGTACTTCTATCATCATTAATACGTTCATGTAACACACGCATCTAAACTGATCTAATCTATTCTAATGCCATCTACAGATCTGTAATCCTAATGCAAAAAGCATTGATTGAGGGCTGCTTCAAGTGAAACTGCATTCATAAATTGTAGTCCATTGTATAAATCTACTTGAAATCCAATATGTCAGAGAAATTACAATTACAGTTTGAATGATTACTGCGATATATCAAACAACTATCGAAACCTGAGCACCTGGTGTTCAAAGTTGTTAAGGTCGGTGACTCGACCAAAGTCGACCTGATGAACATCGTGGCTGACATGAGGAAGATTCACCTACAGGAAGAAAGCAAGATTTAAAAATAGCATATGATTTGTTTAACGGCAAAAATGGAGTGTTGTGTTAGAATAGAATTAATGCCAAGTCTTTGTCAAAAACTCTACAACTTACCAGAGCTTCATTGCTATAACCATGATTAACATTTCCTTCAGCAGAGAGTACCCTATTCATGAGAGTTTATACAATAATATTTTAAATTGTATCAGATGTTAGTTAACATTTTGTAGAAAAAATGGATGCTGTGAGAGAGGCTTTGGTCAACATGAGTGCGATATCAATGAAGAGGGCATGCCTGCAAAATTCGATGGTTTATCCACTTCACTGTGACATTCAGCTGAGAGGCTTGTCTAACAATTTTAACCTAGCTTATTAACTTGGAATTACTGAATATTAGGTTAAAGTTAATGTTAGGCCTCTGTTAAAAGCGTTGCAGCTTACCAGAACATCAGTGTGATAACCGTCATTAACATATTCTTCAGCAGGTGACAATTCGGGTGAATGGCCTTCTGGCTTGCTAAGGTTTTCTCCACTAGAACTGTTTCCAACCTATCGTCAATCAGCAGCAACAAAACTTCAAGATCTCATGACAAATAACAAAATCGACCATTGAATGATAGCGAAAACTGCTTGATTCCCAGGGCTATGACGGGCTATGACTTTGTCTAAATTGCCTAACAAAGTACTTACCTGCATGTACTTACAAAGTACTTATCTGCCCGACCTCTGGATTCAGATTTGGAACTGAACCTGACCATACACGCCTCATCAATACTGTTTTGACTAAGACCCTGTAAATAAGCTGGTTTCCATGAGTTAGTTTTTGAGCACTGCATAAATTTGGAGATCATGATTACAACTACGTGAACAGCCAAATTATGGCATCAGGCCACAAACGTTAAGCCCAACAACATCGTCAAATGGACTCCACTCACACAGTCAATGGATCAGTCAGTAGATCACCATCTTTCCAATTAATTAACATATTTTAATTAATACATTAATTAATTAAAGTGATTATATACCCACAAAAAATTCATTATTGATTTCCAAAACTTCAAAAGGGTCCAGATTCCGAAACCCCTCCACCGCAGACAGACAAGTTAAATTACTTAAGTTATTTACCAAACTATTATTCACTGCAATCACCTACAAAAGTAAAAATCAAGAACTTGAATATAATTTAAAATTTTTAGGCAATTAGCTGACCTGGGAAGGCAAGGCCAGTGCTCCGCTGTCATCAACCACCAACTGCCCCTCTGCAAACATCATGTTCAGTTGCTGAAATTTAAAAAAATTATACGGCATCTCAGCACCTTTGTGAGGCTCTTAAAATGCATTATATAAATAGCCAGATACATATTATTATTTCTGCATTTATTAAGCGCCACTATCTAATGACTAAGCATCAATTGATGGCTCAGAGCATTTGTGAATGAAGGACTTGCTCAAGGTCCCTACACGGTAACCGTCTCCAGGGAGGCACGAATGAGTACTCTAAGTGTTACAAGCCAAGTGCTCATACTACATGCACACAAACAGTAGAAATATATATACACACAAACAGTGGAAATCTAATCTATCAACTTCTGTAGTGCCATTGTTTCTTCATGGCATCAAATGCAGCTAAAAAACTTATATGTATGCAAAATTTCAAGAAACATCCAATGGAAAGTCTAGCAGAGAACCACAGAGAAAATGAAATTGCACAAAAAAGTGTTGCATAATATGACAGGATAAGACATATTGCAGCAAGGTGCTAATCAGTGATTTTAATCATTTAATCTAATCAATCTAATCTAATCAATCTATCTAATCAATATAATCTAATCTAATCAATATAACCTAATCAATCTAATCTAATCAATGGTGCAAGAAGTATGTGGTTTAGGTTTTAGCCATTTTAGGTTTTTAAAAATTAATTAGCTGCAGTCGCAATGTTTCAGATCATGCTTCATCAAGGCACTAGCAGTCCGCACAAGGGGACCTCAAACGGACAGCTGTGGTGAAGGATCTCATCTGATATTTCATTGAAAAATGAACAGGGTCAAGGTCAGTTGGTCACCATAAAAAAGTCGCTTTAGAAAAAGGCACACATTCACATTTATTTTACATTTAGTGAATTCAGTTAAATATTCTACCACCATAGTTCTGTTACGTTGTCAGGTGGAAAAATTAAAATGTACGAACCTAGAAACCTAAAAAACCTAAAATCATAAATTTTTTCATTTGAAAAAGTAGGTTTTTCACACCACTGGTGCTACTGGCTATATGCTATTTCTTCAGCTGCCTTTCCTCGTAAAGCAGCAGAAGAGGAGTATGAAGTACCCTACTCGTGAACATTTATATGAAAATAACAATATTATTCATAACAGACTATGGTCTATATTTTGTACACACCTCAGGTGCTGTGAGAGAGAGGCCTCGATCAACATGAACGTGATATCGACGAATATGGCATGACTGCAAAATCGCTGGTTTATCCACTTCGGTGTGACATGTGCCCAGCAAGTCAAGAAACTGGACACCCTGCATCATAAAAGCACAATATATCATAAGTGGGAAACTTTCATCATAATTGTCATCATCACTATTACCGAATGTAATTTAACGACTTCTGTAGAACCATTACCATAATGCATCCCTTTCCCTCATCACCTAATCTTCCACCCCAGTGTATGGTCAGTGTACTCATTTATAGCTGAGTTCACTAGGGGCACATGTCGAGCAAAAATCTTGAGACTTCTATCTGCCCCAGTGAGGACTGAAACCACCAACTTTGTAATCGTAATATTAATTGTAATCATGATTGTAATTGTAAACATAATTGTAAACTCAAAATTTCTAAAGTGCTACTTAAGAGCTAAGCGCCATGCACCAGCTTACTCACGAGTGCTGCATCAAGTCTGTGGGGTTGTCCGAAGATCAGACACAGAATGGAGAAAGGAGCTGTGGGAGGGTGGGTTGTGTTTAAGCTGAGAGAAATGGGAAGGCAGTGGATTCCATGGTTGGCATCTAGGCCAACGGTCCAACATGCTATCTACTGCTATCTCCCTACCTGCATGACACTTGGATCTTGACCTGAAGCCAAACCCTTCTTGCCTCTTGATTTTGTTTTGACTGAGCGCTTGTGAATAAGCAGGTTCCCGCAACTTAACTCTTGTTGGGCGCTGTAGAAATCTCAAGTTTACGATTATGATTACAAAACAATCACACACCTCCCAATCAATCAAAGCATGTTTAAAATCAGCGCTGTGATATTAGAGCAACTGACCTGGTTGTGGACAACACAGGCAACACGTCGATAGTAGTTGATTGGATGCGCTGGTGCAAAATGCAGCAAGATGGTCTTACGACTGTTTGGTGGCAGGGTACCAGTGAGCAGATCAATCTTAAACACGCTTTCACTGCAGTCTATCTGAAACTGTAGAGAAACAAAGCAACACTTGATTAGCGGTGGTGTAGGACCTCACATGATTAATGCATTGAAAATTAATTAATTCATTAATTCAAGGCCATACAGTCGCTATACAAAATTTGTATATTTACCACGAGACTGGCCTTCAACCAATTGCACTAACTACACCAACTGAATTCTTATTCATAGTGTTAACATGAAATACAACTAGACTAATCTAATCTAATCTGAAGACTTCTATAGCGCCGTTATCATAATACCCAAGGCATCAGTCGATGGTCGCTTCAAGTCAAAATTGCAATCCGAAATCATAATCCATCTGAGAAGCTCGGTTAAATTCCAATAGGTCAGCGAAACCAGAAGCTAGGCTGAGGTATGATGGGTTTTCCATTGAAAACCAAAGTCCCACCTCTTCAACAAATCGTACCCCGATCCACTCAGTCTGCTGCCTTCCAATTTCTCTCAACCTAAACACAACCTACAGTTACAGTTCCTCTGTCCCCTTCACCCTCTCATCTCCAAGCAGCCAGACCTTGTTCGTCATAAAGTATCTCTGGGCAGCCCTTTTATCTAGCTTGACAACCGCTCATGAACAAGCTGATATCCTGTGCTTTAGAGATTTTCGAGTTAGCAGTCATAATTAAAGGATTAATGCTAACAAATATTACTTACAACTATCTTAGCTACACGCTGTATAATTTGGTTTTTGGATTGCAATATAAACTGTATTCCTATCCACTCATAACCATTGACGTGGGCATAATAGACTTGACCTTCACTGGCTAGTTAACAAAAGTCTGTATTACTCTTACTTAAGGCCTGTGCCACATTCGCTCCAGCCTGCTTTTAGTACACTCAGAGAATATTCCATTCGATGCCTTAGACAGGAACAGGCAGATCATAACTCTGTAAACAAAATCTATGTGTTCCACAACTCTGCTTACTCACCTGCTCCTCTTGCTCCTGTTTCAGAACAGATTATGCTCTGAGTATACTCTGAACATACATGGAACACGCCCTTGCTTTCACTTCAACTACAACTGGATGTTTGCATAATTTGGATGCTACCTGAAAAGTGGCTTCAGCTGAAGACTCGTTGATGATGTCCAGAGGCCTTGTCAAGACCTCACCTGATTCAGCCTTAAGGAAGTTCACCAGATTCTGACTGAGGCTCACAGCTGGACCTGAGTTTACAATTGAACATAAATGTTAGAACATGGTGCACAACACCCCAAAACTTAAATTAATTAAAATTAAATTAAACTTAATTTAAATCACTTGTCAAGACTGACTGTTTTGCTCTGGCTTTTGCATGAGTCCATCCTGGGTCCCAGAAAACATCAATTTGTATCTCTGACTTTGCATAAATAATCGTAATCATAAACTCTAAATTTCTAAAGCGCTAACTAAGCTAAGCGCAGAGCACCAGCTTATTATTAAGCACTCCATCAAGTCAGTGGGGTTGTCCAAACATGCCACGTCAAGAACCAAGTCTGGTTGCCAGGAGACCAGAGAAAAGAGGAGAGAGGAGGATAATATAATAAGTGCTTCAAATAGATAAATAAATTTAACATAACTGGTCAGTATGTTACACGCCTACGATTCCTCGCTCAGTCGATGGACATATGGTGTGTTAACAAATGCATTACTTACTTAATTACCTTTTAGGACTGTCTATCCAGCAAGTAAAATGCTACAAAAGTGAGTCTACCTTTGCATAATCCAACGCATTGGATGACAGTTTTTATGGGCGTTCCGTTGGCCTGGATGTAGAAATAGTCGACAGATTCTTGTCCAACTGTTGTAGGACTGAACGAAATCTAAAAACAACAAATCAAATCAACACTGTAATCATGAATAACAAGTTGTTTCAGTACCAACAAAAGCAAACAGTGAAGACTAGCTATGATTATAAATGTGTGTATGTGTGGTTTGTGTGTGTGTATGTGTGTAACCGCGATTGAATGTATGTATTGTACGTATGTATATATGTATGTATGGCATGTATGCAAGTATGTATTTGTGTATGCATGTATGTATATATATATGTATGTATTCATGCATGTATGTATGTATCAAAATGGTTAGCAACTTCACTTCTTAGCCTCGATGTATGTACTCATTTTGTAGCTGAATTCACTAGGGGGCACAACTGGAACAGAAACCTCAAAATGCCTTTCCGCAGTGGAGTTTCTTTCTGAACCCCAACCTCTGGGTTGACAGTCAAGCATGATAGTTACAAGACTCCCCTTCTCCCTCTTCCCTCTTTCCGCTCCAATCCCAAACATCGCCCACCGTAGCTGCCACGCCGTCTCTCCGCCTGACTTTTGGATCCTGACCTGGAACCAAACCCTTTTTGCCTATCCATTTTGTTTTGACTGAGTGCCGGTGGCTTTCGTTGGGCACTGCAGAAATCTCGGGAAAACGATTACGATTACTACCAACTAAATAAAACGAATGAAATTAAATTAAACGAGTTGGAGAAGAGATCATAGAACCAACCGGAATCTTCAGTGAACTCAACGCTGGAATAATGCCATTCTTCTGGCCGCAACGAAACACCTGCTCCACTTGCGTCGGTCCAGTCAGTGGATGTTCAACGTGAAACGGAGCAACCACCTTAGACAACAACAGGCAGTTCTCTTTTCTAATGCACATACACACATGCATACTGCACTCATGCACAGATGCAATCATACATACATACATACATACATACATACATATACACACACACATGCCTACACTCACAAACATACATACATACATACACACACACACATATATATACATAAAATAAGTAATAAATAATAATAAAAATAATTAGTAACTTCTAATGTGCCAATGTCTAATGCACAAGGCATCAACTGATGGCGCACCAAAGCCAAGCCGCAATTAGGTCAACATCCAGAAGGTCAGTCCACAAGACATACATACATGCATAAATACATACATACATACATGCATACATACCCACATACATATGTATATACACATACTTACCTACACATGTACATGCATACACATACAATCATGTAGACACATGTACACACACACATACATATGTACATACATAAATGCATACATACACACATATAATTATATATATAAACACACATACATACATGAATACACACCCTTGGTGTATACGCACATACATACTGGCATATAAACAAATGTATATGACAGTATGTATGTACTGGTATACTGTTGACTAAACAACTTACAGGTGACTGGTTGTTGATCTCAATCCATTTCTGAACCGTCTCACCAACAAAGACCGAACCAAAGTTAAACTCTGACTCCAGTCCACCCCAAGTTCTGCCCGAAGTTGCTCCACCAGTGATTGAAAGATGGGGATATTTCCCTAAGAAAGGCAGAAATCAGACCCAACAATTTTACTGATCAGTTTTAATAATAGCTGTAATTTTAAAGCCCAAATCTTTCCACAGGGAAACAGAATTCCTTTAATAAAAAATCTTTTGCAAAAAACTTATTTTAAAGTGTACAATCATTATAATAATTAACAGAACAATTATTTTTTTATTACTGTATTTCTAATTTAATTTAATTTTAATTATGATTATTCTATTATTATTATAATTCAACAACATTTATTGTTATGATTATCTGCTGAGACAGTTTAAAACCACTCCTACTGTAATTTTTGCTTCCAACCTATTCCATGTAATCTGATGATTCGAGACAGAGCAAAATCCTGTCCATACGACACAATAAGATCCACATCTGACACCAAAGCAGCCTACAGACAAAAGACAATTCAAGTAAACTCATCACCTTAATCACTACCATTGTCATCATCCTTATCATCATCGTTATTTCACCAAAGACTTGCTATAATGCACTTCATCATAACACGATAATTCTGATACAACATGCTTGGAAAAATGGATCTTAAAATTAATTCATCTGTAATATCTTGATATTACATGATCTTGTTATAAAGCAGTAAATGATATGGCTCCCATAAACAGTGTTGTGACAAGTTTCTGGTGTATCGTTATCATCATCATCATTGTTGTCATTGCCATGTCATCATCACCTTAATCATCATCATCGTCGTCATCACAGTCACCGTCATCATCATCATCATCGTCGTCATCGTCATCGTCACCATCACCATCATCATCACCTTCTGCCAGAAGACAAAGATCGAGAGGGCGGCCATTACAGACAACACAATCCAAGAAAGGGCACATTGTTGAGGTTCATGCAAAGGGAACAAGTTCACCCTAACATGGAGTGAAGGAGCCTGTAGCCAGCCATATCTGAGCCAACATACAAACTCACCAATGCTTCACCTCTTGCAATTTTTATGCAAGTCTTTCACTCAAAACTGAAAACACTCCTCTTCCACAAATCCTATCCTCATGTGGAAGAGAAGTGTTTTCAGTTTTGTCTTCCTTTTCCAATTATCTCACTTCCAATTCAATTCCAAGCACCATCCACCATAGCCGTCTAACTGTCTGCCAGCCTCTTGGATCTTGACCTGGAACCGAACCCTTCCTGCCTATAAATTTTGTTTTGACTGAGTGCCTGTGAATAAGATGGTTCCATTGACTTGGCTTTCATTTGGCACTGTAGAAATCTCGAACTTACTATTACAGGGCAACAAAGCTCCCTCACGTAAGCAGGTGCGTTCCCTTTCAAAAGATGTCATCATATACACAACAAAATCTTAAATTCGATGCAACATTCAACTAAAATACACACCTTAGGTTTAAACGCAACAAGAAGCGTAGATGATGAGAATGGCTCAAGGATTCCTTCAGCGGGCAAAACACTAAATGGTTCGGCACATTCGACTTGGTAGCTCGTCACCAACTCGCTGTCATCACAAACCAAAAGAAATTACACCAAGAAAACGAACACAAATGACATTGTTAGCTTTTGATAACCTGCCCCACTGCACCAAGGGAGCTTTGTAGGAATTCGCTCACCATTCTGGGTTATCTGGCGGTTTGTATGCCAATCCAAAGATTGGGGTTCAACTCCTTGTCACAGCAGCTGATTAGCACATCCATAGCATCAACATATTTTAATATAATCAATCGAGAAACATTCAAGAAACATTCAAAAACCGAACTTTTCTTGCATGCCTTCCTGGACTAACTGTTTCTCCCTGCTCCAAGTGCTTTTGAATCGTTGTTTTCGACTCATCGACTGCTTACGAACTACAGGACTCTAATCTCTACATTAATACCATTGTTATTATTATCAAACACAATAACCTGAACATTACGAAATGTATTTACAATATTAACTATGCTAATGTGTTTCTTATTATTTATTTTCATTACTTATTATTTATTATCATCAGGCATTTTAAAATGTTTTCCTATGGTTGACTGAATTGAAAATCTAAGAATCTAAGGGGTGACTGCAGCTTGTTGGGGCAAAATTTGTAGGGTTGGCCAAGCCCCTTTTTTTCAATTTTGACCCCAGCGCTGCCTGTGTTTCTCTCTGTATCCTCTTAACTAATCCTCAACTTCCTGAAATACAATCGCTCATTCAAACCTGCAATTGCGGATTTCTGCCTGGGCCTGGATTCTGTCGTTTACAGCACAAAGACCGACATCCACTCTTTCTGGAGCCTGGATGTTGTACTGTGGCAAGACCGCCTTCATTGGAACAACAAACCTTCCTTCCTACAAAGAAATCAAAGAAACATACTGCAGTCCAAGTCTGAATGAAAACACCAACAAAGCTAGCGCCTAAACCAGGACCCTCGAAGCCTGGACTTAATTGATGACGTTTTAATTATATTTTAATCGTAATCGTAATCCCAAGATTTCTACAGCGCCCAACGAAAGCCGCGCCGCGGGGACCAGCTTATTCACAGGCGCTCAGTCAAAACAATATCGATAGGCAAAAGGGTTCGGTTCTGGGTCAAGATCCAAGAGTCAGGCAGAGAGACAGTGTGGCAGCTATGGGAGATGGTGTTTGGGGTTGGAGAGGAGAGAGAGATAAGAGGAAGAAGTTAATAATAACTCTCAGTGGCTGTCCATCATGGGGATGCCATCTGCTTCTCTAACATTATCATGTCAAACAGTTAAACACCCACGAACAACTGTCCTGCCATTGTCATTTCATAATAATAATAATAATAATATAATAATATCACATCCTCAAGTTTGTGGCAGAACTTGACAAATAACGGCTGGTCCAGATGTTTTACCTCTTCTCAAATAAGTTTTTAATCTCGAGGGATCACATGAACCATGAGGAAAAATAATAATAATGATAAGAATAATAAAAATATGTAATAATAATAACAATAAGAATAAAAGAAATAATGAAAACTGATCCAGAATGTGATGCAATGAGATGATAAATAGAGACCAGATATTGCATACAAATGTTAAAAAGAATATAAGTATCCATGTTTACAGAGCCAGTGGTGAAGTCTTCCACTTTCCTTATTATTATTATTTCTGTATTTCTAAGCACCACTATCTAATGGCTAAGCATCAGTCGATGGCTTTAAGCAATTATGAGTGAAGGATTTGCTCAAGGTCCCTACATATTGATCATCTGAAGGCAGAAAGGCTTGAACCCTTACCCTATGCATTACAAGCATTCTAACCAATAGCCTTCCATGCCCCACACTCTAAAGCATTTATCACACACAAATTCAGCAGATTAGAATCATTGGCCTTGGTTTACATACGCTCGATATAAACTCCATTCGATCCTCGTAAACTGTTTTCTCAAGAGGACGGAACGTGATTGGAAGCGTGAAGCTGTTGCCAGCGCTAAGTGCAATCGGCTGAGGATAGAGGGTTGTAAAGTATCTTGATGAGGGAGTCCTGTGAAAAGTCATCAAGGCCACAAATGATTCTACAGACTTTGATATAATTTTCTAAAATTTTAATGATGATCGTAATCGTAAGCTCAAGATTTTAATGATGATCGTAATCGTAAGCTCAAGATTTCTACAGGTGCTCAGTCAAAACAAAATCGATAGGCAGGAAGGGTTTTGTTTCCAGGTCAAGTTCCAAGAGTCAGGCAGGTGGCAGACAGTCAAATGGCTATGTGATAAGTAATAAGACCACTTTGATGATGACGATGACAACTAATATTATGAATATTATGATTATTATGATTATGATGATTATAATGACAGTGAAGAAGATGATGATGGAGATTATGATGATATTATGATGGTGTTGATGAAAATCATAATAACGATCATGCCAAGATTGAAAGTCAAAGATGATATAAGTTGTGATTATGATGGTGATGTTGATTAAGAAACCACAGATGATAATCATGACTATCGTAATCATAATCATAATCATATGTGCACATAGCACCACTTCAGATCTGTGATGCACGTTATTTACATAAATCCTGTATCGGTTTACACAATGTCTGGAACCAAGACTAGTTCTCACTTGTATTTGATTTTTGTTGGCTTGGCTTTGATGTTCTTTAGGACAATGTTCTTCGTGTATTCTCGTCCGGGTTCCCATCCAGTCCAAGTTATGCCACTTGAGGCTTCAATCCCAAAATAGTTCACCTTGCCAGGAGGCATCTGGCACATGACGCCAGGCATCTTGCCCACCTCTCCTCAATCTACAAACAAAAAGAACTCCTAAACAGTACTTAGTCTTTCCTGTGCTCTATTGCGCCAAGGTGATAACCATAAATGCTAATGTTTTTTTTTTCTGTCAGCGAAGATGTCTCTGTCGATCTCTCATTCTCATCCCAAAAACATTTCTTAATGATGCGCTAGTATTGCAAACAACAAAACTGCATATATTCTAAAGGCCCTACAACTACCCTGGTTGTTGTTACACTTCTGTACTTCACATCGCAAGCAGTTCTCACGGAGTAAAACTTGTAATCGATTGCTCCAATTAACTCATCATCAGCCGTGTTTGAATACTTCAGACTGATAATTGATTACAGTAAACGTAATATACTCACGGATTATACTGAGTCCACAATGGTTAAAACTAAACAACTATATGACACTAGATCTGTGCAAAGCATAGTGCATAAACACACATGGCGTCCGTTGCTAAGGAATCCCATCATGCAACATTAAAACAGAGTTACATTATGTAGCGACTTTCTTAATAATCTTGTATCATCGAATGTTCATTGTAAACGTAATCCTAATCGATTTCATAGTCATACCTAACTCAGATTACTCACCGAGGCTCCTGAAAATTAAAACGAAATCATAGAGGTAGGTTTGATCAGAGCTAAGGTTTCGAACCTAAATCCATACGCCAGAATAACGACAATTACTGATCCATCATACGAACTCCTCATCTCTTCACCCCTTGCAATCTCTCCGCAGGTTTTCCACCCAAAATTGAAAATACTCCTGTTTTGCAGATCGTATTCTGATTTCTCTTCTTCCCCTTGTCTATCTTGCAGATACGATCCCAAACACCAACCACCGTAGCTGCCTGCCTGCCTGCCTGCCTGCCTGCCTGCCTGCCTGCCTGCCTGCCTGCCTGCCTGCCTGCCTGCCTGCCTGCCTGCCTGCCTGCCTGCCTGCCTGCCTGCCTGCCTGCCTGCCTGCCTGCCTGCCTGCCTGCCTGCCTGCCTGCCTGCCTGCCTGCCTGTCTGATTGACTGACTGACTGACTGACTGACTGACTGACTGACTGACTGACTGACTGACTGACTGACTGACTGACTGACTGACTGACTGACTGACTGAAAAACATTTCTCTTCCACAGATCCTATCCTGACACCCCTTCTTCCTCTTATCTGCCTCTGCTCTCCAGCCCCAAACATCACCCACCGTAGCTGCCACGCTATATCTCTGCCTGGCTCTTGGATCTTGACCCGGAACCGAACCCTTTTGCCTATCGATTTTGTTTTGACTGAGTGCCTGTGAATAAGCTGGTCCCCGTGGCGCGGCTTTCGTTGGGCGCTGTAGAAATCTTGGGATTACGATTACGACTGGCTGACTGACTGACTGACTGACTGACTGACTGACTGACTGACTGACTGACTGACTGACTGACTGACTGACTGACTGACTGACTGACTGACTGACTGACTGACTGACTGACTGATTCTTGGATCTTGACCTCGAACCGAACCCACCTTGCCTATCAATTTGTTTTGACTAAGCGCCTGTGAATAAGCTAGTTCCCGCGATTTAGCTTTCGTAGGGCGCTATAGATATCTCGCGATTACGATAGAAGTGATATGGCAGTGCTTGGGTGTCCTGATGACAGCTTGGGCATGTAAATATTGGAAGAGTTGAAGACGCTTTATTTACAGTCGTCAAGCTTGTGACAAAACAAGCGTCTGAGAATAAACTATAAGAATAAACTTCCCCCGATTTTCTTTGGCGCTGAAGAATTTATAGGTAACTAAGTGTATGGCGGAAATCAAAATTTTCTTTCTTCAAAGTGAGTTTCTTGGCTTGCTTTTGCTGTGACGTAATAAAGTTGGTAATTCTAGTAATCTCTAGTTAAAGTAGCTAAAAATAGAGATTATCAGTGTCTTCCGTCGTACAGGTAGCATTTATGTTGGCTAGGAATACTAGGGCAGGTGGACATTAATCCAGGTGCGAATGGAGCGGTACGTTTTGATTTTGGGGGCTGTGTTCGCCTTTATCACGACGGGTATGTATTGTTCTTAATATTTTCTGGTTGGGGAACTGATCTAAAATTTGGAGCTTATTTTAAAACTGAGTGTTTTATCGAGTCTTCCACGACAGTCGCGATTTTCGCTAACTTACAAAGGCTTGCTGGCCGCGTTAATAAAAGTCGATTCAGTTTACAACAATTAGTTTCTTATTCTGATTATGTAGCTTATATGCTTTTATCCACATTGTCTTTGCCAAGATCAACATTTGTCTTTGTCAATACCAACATTGTCTACCAATGGCTTTCCAAGTGTTCACATTCCCTTTGCTGTTATCTACATTGTGTTTGCCATTTTCTACACAGGATACTGTGTATGTCTGTGGTCATGTTGGCTAGCAAATGCAGCACTTTTGTGAGCTACTTCAACGGCGCATATTAAATGACTGAATAGGCCTACATGCATACATATCGTAATCGTAAACTCACAAATTTCTAAAGTGCCCAACTATGACTAAGTCACAGGAACCAGCTTATTCTCAGGCAGAAAGGGTTCTGCTCCAGGTCAAGATCCAAGAGTCAGGCAAGCAGACAGTCAGACTGCTACGACGGATGGTGTTTGGAATTGAACAGGAAAGTGAGTTAAGGGGAAGAGGAAGGATCAGAATAGGATCTGTGGAAGAGGAGTGTTTAAAAGCTAAGTGCGGGGTACCAGCTTATTCATGAGCACTGCATCATCAGTGCTGTTATCCAAAGATGCCATGTCAAGGACCAAGTTTTGTTGCCAGAAGACCAGGGAGAAGAGGGGATATTAATACCCTCTCTGCTGTCATCCAAATCCTCCATGTCATCCCAGTTGTAATGTTTTCATCTATATACAGAAACTCTATGGTAAACATATGATTGAAATTGATATTGTCTTTAGTGTCAAGCCTGTCGTGTTATTCGTGCTACGATGAGAACTGGAACTGGGGTCACTGCACGACTAATTTCACAATGTGTCGACCGTTTCAAGATGCATGTGCAACTTATGTTGCCTTCCACAGTATGTACTGCTAGACATTGCAGCGACTATTACTGTTATTCAGCAGATGGCAGTAACAGTAAAGAACCTGTTAGTCTGTTCACTAGATGGCACAAATGAAAACTCTTAATGATATGTATAGTCTGTCAGTAGATGTAGGTTGATAAGGTCAAACCAGGCAGAACTTTATTTTTGGTCATTAATAGAAAAGAACTTACAGTAACTTTACTTCTATTAGAATTAAAATTAAAATCAGAATTAAATTTATCATGTACTGCTTGCATTGTTATCTCTTTCACTTCTGTTGGTTGAGTTCTAACAGAGTAATTTTGTCGTTAGCTGAGTAATTTTGTCATTACTCTGCTTAAAATTATGAAGTAGCATATAGACTGGAATCTACTACCTTTGAATGTCTTACAAGCACTTTGTCCCTAACTGAATTTTATTTTTTTGAGATCTGTTATAAATGTTGTTGACTTTTGAATGCATGTACAGCGCCCTTCTGCCTCGACCATGCTATGGCGCTACATAAATCGTCATCATCATCATCCATCATCATCGTCGTCATATATATTGTAGCGTATCTCTGAAATTTCTCAGCGCCACACTAAGGCAGCATCAAGGAGCAAATCAAGTTTCAGTAAAAATGTTATGTTGAAACATGTTAAATTATATAAGGAGGTTCTGGTTATGTGCTTTCGGACCATTTAAGCACCTTTCCCCCTTCTCTTTCTGGTTATCTGGCAACCAGCGCAACCAGACTTGGTTGACTTGGTGCAGTGCTTGTGAATAAGCTGGTGCCCTGTGCTCAGCTTTTAAGTAGCGTTCTAGAAATTTTGAGTTTACAATTACGATTACGATCTGTTCTGCTTGCAGTTCCAATTAAATACACCCCTCGGGGCGAACGGATTCATCACATTTACAAGGGGTGCGATACACAAGAGAGTTGCGAGATAAGACAAGCTGCACTTGATCAAGCTGTTTGCGACAGAACAAGCTATAACGATTGGTCATGTGTCGAATGCTGTTCCGGAGATCTGTGCAACTACTACATAACTGTAAGATGCAAAATAGTAAACTCTAAGTTACAATTGTTTACCAGTAATGTTTGATTATGTTATCATAATCATTATCATAATCATATGATAAATATATCATATCATAATCATGATCTCTGACTTTCTTCAGCGACCAAACAAAGAAATTGTGGGAGCTAGCTTATTAACAGATGCTTAGTCACAAACAAAATCAGCAAGGCGGGTTTGGTTCGAAGTCAAGATCCAAAGGTCTGGCAGATAGAGAGGCAGATGGCTACAGTGGATGGTGTTTATAACTGGAGTGGCAAGACAAATAAGAAGATAAGAAATTGGGTAGAAATTGCTAATTGGCAGCCAAAACTGACGATACTTAAACAGTTCTGTATTACATGTCTAGATTCATACAGTATTTATCTCATAATTGTTGTGTTGCACTTTTTATCATAAACAGTTCTGTGGCCTATCATATTTGAAAGTGGTGAATATTTTAAAAACACAATAAATGAATTTTTGGCTATTACCCACTTGGACATTTTAATCAGACACTTGGAGACTTTGCAAAGATGTTATGTCCGTGTCAGCGTTACTGCGATGCTATTGACGTTTATGTATTCGTATTTCAATAAATTTCAAGTGTTGATCAGTTTCCTTGTTAATTTCCTCAGTTTCCTCAGTTAATTGGTGATGAATAAGATTTTGCTGTTGCGTTACAGGCTTACACGTGCTGTGTTTCGTATTTTATAAACAGGTTAATCTTTGCCTTAAACAGAGCAGTTTGAGGTTTGCAAAAAGTGCTATACAGCTACTTAGAAATGAACGTACTTACATACGTACATACGTAATCTTTGTTGTTTTGTCCATTTGTTTTTAAATGCTCTCATAAATATGATTTTTTTGTGCTTCTGTTTTAGCTGGATGCTCCGACAGTCCGTGTCAGCCTTACTGCGATTCTGTTGTCGTTTACGTCATACTTGCTGCTATGAAAGAACACTGAATAAGACTGCTCTGAATGAAGCAAGGAAGGAAAATGACTGAGATGCATTCAAATGCAGGGCTTTTGCATCAAACCATCCTTCGTAAACTTTTCTGTGTATAGAGCTGTATATAGTAATTAAACCTTAAACGCCAGAAATTGCAGTCGAAATTCCCCACTTCAGTGATATGGCACAGACAGTTTGTCTGTCACAGTGGACTGACCTTCTGACCTGACTGCTTTTTTGGCTTTGGTGCACCATCGATTGATGCCTTATCCATTAAGTATAAAATGTTAATGTACATGTTTTTCTATAATGGCCGTATGGCCTCGACCCTGCTCGTTTTTTCAATAAGCTTATTGGACGAGATCCTTCACCACGGCTGCCCATTTGAATGGGCGTCACACCATTTAAGGTCCCCATGTATGGACCGTTATTACACACCGGCACAATAGAAGATACTAATTACAATTAGGGGTCTAAGTCTCCCTGCATGACTTTTGGATCTTGACCTGGAACCAAACCCTTTTGCCTATCGATTTTGTTTTGACTGAGTGCCTGTGACGTGGCTTTCATTGTGCATTGTAGAAATCTCGGAATTACGATTACGATTAAGTATCAATCAGTCTAGCGCCTTGAACTGGGTTTCTAACAGGTATTTTAAGGAGACAAGAATAAAATATTATTTTGAATAAATGACACATTTACATAGGCTGTACTGTAGTGTATTGGCAAACTGAAATAGTTCCTTGTGCAGAAGAACTACTCCGATATGCAACAACTTGTGGTAGTTGCTGCGTAATGAATTAGACTATTCTGCATTTGTTACATTACATTGATGTTACAGTAAGGGAGGTCTTCCAGCAAAATGACAATGATAGTTTTAAGATATTAATAAGAAATATTTTCGGAAACATTTCTTTGGTGTTTCTAGCATGTAAATTAACTAGTATGTAACGCACTTAAAGATGCTGAAGTGTGCACTAAATTTAATGTTTGTTATGTGGAGGAGATCTGCAGTTCGTAATATTACTTTCGTTTTGGTCTGAATTTATAATTTTTACAAGTGTTGACTCGCTTGACTGGTGTTGTTTAAAACAGATGTTAACAGGATTCCGTTGTCTAAAACAGGACAACTGAAACAACTGGACCTGATAAATTCTTTAAAGATAGACATGTAAATCAGATAAGGACATTATGTAGATCAGATGAGGACAAGACCAGATGACAAGACAAGGACTACATGTAGATCAGATGAGGACAAGACCGGAGGATGACAAGGGTCAAGGAAGGACACAAAGCAATAGGTTATGTTCTATTTTAATATTGCCAGAGGACAGTTGTAGTTGTGCGCAAGTTAACATGATGTTGAGTTTGTGACGATTTCATGTATCTAATAATTCTAGATCTGTCTGTTTATACTCTACTACGTTATTTCACAGATTGCGAAAAAAATGTGAAACTTTCCATGTTGTATATTGATTTTTACCATACACTTTAGAAAACAGTTTGTATCAGAGAACGTTATTTTAGTTTTCAAAGCTGTCTCACTAGTAAAGCATGTAAAGCAAAAAATACTAGTAAAGTATTCATTCATTCATTTACTACACGGATCTACCAACAGACAAACATCACTTCAGGGTTAGTCCATATAAGGACATCTGCAAAACATGATCTACCCTGAACCCCTCACCCCCCGCATGTTCGCATTTTTCGTTACTTTCCCCCAACTTCTTTGCAGACGTCCGCACTTCTAAGGCCTAGATTAGGCGAACCTGTTGATCTTGCAGAGCTAGCTGTGCTGTGGGGTGGGGTACTTTGAGGTGGGGTACTTTGATGCTGGGTGTCCAGCAGACGGACTCTAATTCCAACACAGTACATGCTGTCAGAAGTTGGTGGTAAAGTGCAGGCTGTACCGAAATAAATTTTAAGCAGATGTCTGCATTGGGCATAGCCCCTCCCCTTGTCCGCATTGGGTGGGTCCCCTCACCATTCTCTGCGGACGTCTTTAACGTGCGACGACCCCTGACCCATTTTCAGGTTCACAAGAAGCACTCATATGCAAAGTACAGATTCAGAGGTGAACGGAAGAATTTTGTTAGAAATCAGTCAATAATTTCAAATTTAAAAGATCTACCTGTACATTTAATATACAGGTAGATAACACCTGTATCGCATTAAGGTGTGATCCACCTGTATGACAGATTTTCAACTTTAAAAACCCAGATTCAGCAGAAGCAGCCTCAAAGTAGTCACGTTAAATTCTGTTTGCATAAGTGGAGAGAAATTCTTAATCCTGTTCTGAAAATTTTATTTTCAGGCAAAACTTGCAAAATTAGAATAACTGTTTAAGTTCACACCTACAAAAACATCAGGAATATGCAACCATTTAAAGCAATTCATGTACATAAAAAAAAACATAACATTAGTTCATGCAGGGTATGTAAAACTATTAATGTTCTAGCGCAATTACGTTAAACATACACATCACTGCTTCATTGTAAAAAAAATTGTTTTAAAAACACGCCCTGTGCGTAATTACTAATACAACTGAAATGAGTTAATATCAAATTAGTTTGCAACGTAAATGGCTTACAATATCATCTGGTCCATTGAAATAATGATACCAAAATAATTCCTAAACACACACAAAATTTGGCATTTCAACTTCAATTCTGACATATTTGGAATGTTATTTATTTTCAAAACCACATTTGAATGTTGCCCAGATCATGGAATTCCACAGACTTTGGATTAGAGCAAAAGTACAAGTATCACAGTTAATGGTTTGATCCCTCATTTTTCACATTACAACAAATTTAAACAAATTTAAACTACTTTATTGGCAACACAATAATAATATCAATAATAACAACTTTCCTCAGTACATTCTCCCAGTCGGAACTGGATGAGACCGAGGCACTCAAGATGTAATTAAAAGTCTCAGGACGATCTTTTCCCTCCTGATAATAATAATTATAAAAAATTATAATAATGTTAATAATAATGATAATAACCATCACCAGGAAATTCTCAGTCCTAAGGAATTTTTACCACAATTATTGCCTGATGCATTCAAAACACCAAATCTTTAGGAAACCCTTAGGAACATTCAGATCTACCGTTTTAGAGTTAAAACAATAAAAACATAGGCATACATGAAAAATACAATGAGATTAACAATATGACAAAAGCAAAGATTCAGACACAGACAAAAAACCATATAAATAAATGCAACAAAGTAAATGCGGCTACCGATGAGTGTCACTGAAGCAGTGCTATATAATCTCTGTTTACACATTACATTACCTTTACAATGAACAGACGTAACTAATAGCCTCTCTAGTATCTACTAGCCTCTCCCTCGTACAGCATCTGCGCATTAGTTTGGCTAAATATAACTTCTGGGGAAATACCCTGTTGCTACCTGTCTGGCTAAATATAACTTCTGGGGAAATCCCACTGCTACCCATTACCCAATGGCCAAGAAAGCAACTGCCAAACACTGCCTCAATTCTGAGAACTTTATCCCAGCATACCATTTTTGTACAAACAATCTTCTTTGTTCTCACATTACTTGCCAGACAGCACCAGCATTCACCATTACATACAAAGATACACACATGCATCCGCACCAAATAAGCATTCAAGGCTATTATTATTTGCACCTTTTCAAATTTTATAAGCACTATATAAGTAACTAGACATATATACATATATATACACAAATATGTGTATATATATGTATATACATACATATACATACACAAATATGTGTATATATATGTATATACATACATATACATATTTATATAATTATATAAAAGACTAATACAGCATCACACACTAAAATTCTTAATGTTAACATCACTCAAGTAACTCAAAATAACAAAGTAAGACGTTTACATCATACTAATTTACGAATTCAACTCAAAAGCGTGGGTAGCAGGCAAAAGATAAGTCTTCAGACGTTAGTAAAAAGAGATAACACAATTTAATTTATGAATTCACCTAAAAAGCACGGGCAGCTGGAAAAGAATAAGTCTTCAATCATTTCCAAAATGCGATAAGAGAAAGAAAGACACAGATAAAACAAAGCCGGTGGTAGTGAATATCATAAATGTGGACCGGCGTCTGAAGAGGCACAGAAACCACTCTTTTTGGTATGATAGGAAAAAGCCTGACCAAAGGAAGCTGACCTGAAATCACGTGTACAGAATATATAGGATTATGTTTGACTAATGCAGAGCAAACTCCGCCACTGCCTTTAGTCGGTAGTGCCAGTCCCAAGCCTGGATAAAGGAGGAGGGCAACGTATATGACCTCTGATGCCATAAGATGTCGTTAAACTGTGGAACTACTACTAAAGCCAAGCAATTGCTTATGAACAGTCTTCAGATGTGAAGTTTGCAAGAACAGATTAAATACGGAATTTTGTAACTTGTAAGTGCATATTAATTTAGTGCCTCTTTGAGAAAACTCCTCGCATTTCTACTTGATGCTCTGGGCTTTAAACTCCAAACACAGAAGCAAAGATAAATCCAGTAAAAAGTAAAAACTGGGCCAACAGGTAAAAGGCAGCTGAAACTTTTCAAAAAGGTTATATGACAGTGCAAGGCAGGACATTAAAACCAATGATTTGCATTTAAACTGGAATGAAACCGACAATCAGCAGTATAATATTTTAGAATTCCATCAAATCTTCAGCAATACCTTCATAATAAAACACATTCAATATTCGTTATAAAGTGAGGACAAAGTTTACAAAGTTGAGGACAAACTTCTAGTAATGAGCTCTAAGCTCAAATTCAATTTCAAATTTCAAATTAGTTAATTCCAAAGCCCAAACAACTGACACTTGCACAAAAGGAAAAGCAAATAAGAGGTGATACAAAAGCTAATACAGTTTCTGAAATTTACTATTCTAAATATCAAGAAGGCATTCTCATGTGTTGTTTACACACGATGATCAGAAGCACCGCAAAATATGGACTTTACAATTACGACTTTTCCACGGTGTCTGGATCTTGAAGATCAAACCTAGAAATGAAACATTTTTGTGATTTTATATTGGACTAATTCATTTTGCTTATCATAAATCATCATTGCCGTCACAGTCATTGGTATTATCTATGCCATTATTATCAATGTCATCAGGAACGTAGGGAAGGCGCTCATTTCCTTTTCTTATGTCTTTGAGCCGAAAATGAATGAATCCCAAGGTCCTGAACATGGGGCCAGTGCATCGCAGGACTTGCTGTTTACTTCCCAGCTTATGTCTTTATCAAATTATACCGCTTGGTTACAGAGAACGGCGTGCACAAAAAAATCTGCCCAGGGTCGTTATACGGAGTCGAACCCGCAACCGCATGATCACTGACCAAACAGGTTACTGATAAGCCACTGTGTCACACTGCTCCAGCTTAAGCCAACTGCAGAAGAAGTCACAAGTATGAAGTGTTAGCAACTTTTTGTAGCCTTGGCACATTGAGACTAGACTACTGTGCATTACTGGCGTTCCAGAGCTGCACAGCTGTGTTTTCTAACGCAGGACACTGCATGAACACACTTTGCAGCAACGCTTAAAAGCTGTCCTTTTGGCTGAGGCTGACCACAAATGGTTTGCAGTAAAAATCTTGAAGAGGTGCAATTTAAATTTACCAAGTTAAATTTACTGTGAAATTAGAAACAAATACCTAGTAAATGAGTGATTTAATATAACATGCTACTTAGGTTTCTGTGACCTATTAACATCGAACCTGGTTTCTCCAAAGGATAATGATCTCTGATTACAATTTCACCTGAAGTGACAAACGACTGATGCATATGATAACGGCGCTTAAGAAGTTACTAGGTCATTAGCTCAGACTATTTAATTCACCTATGACAAGAACAAATACAGCAAATGTGTAAGTGATAATTAATTCACCATTCAGTCATCGCCTTGCTTAGGTCATCGATCTCAGAAAGCTTGAGGTGGAGGACTCCCATGTTGACGCGTTTCTTAGAGAACGGCCCGACTGAGTTCTTCACCATCACTTCAAGCGTACGGCTCAACACGTCTGACTTCGTCATCTGCCAATCGAATCTAGCAACAGACAGCATAATTTAACTCTGCATTACTTGATCCATTATGCAGCCATGTTTCCAGCCACGAGAAGTTCCTAAAAGACACTACAGACATGTTCAGATATATAAATACACACATACATACATTCACAGATACATATATATAATTATATAGATACATATATACATACATATATATATACTTAAATACACACACATGCATACACACATACACAAATATATACATACATAAAGCTGTACATACATGCACACATACATACATACACACACAAATACATGCATAAACACATATACATACATAAATTCATTCACAAATACATACATATGTACGTAAGCATACACACATAAAAACATATCCAAATATACATATCGACACACAGATACATACATACATACAACTGTACAATAAGCTAAGATGATGATGATGATGATGTTGAAAACAACAACGATTATGATGATGATGAGTTCTGTGCCCGAAGACAGGTCCATTGGCTTTATGCCACCCAGGGAAGAGATAAGTGAGGTGGTTTTCTGTTGCCTTCCTCATAGACAATTGTGGGTGAGCTACTTGTCCAAGGTCGCTACGCAGTGGCTTGAGATAGATTCGAACCCGCAACCCTCCGGTTATGACCATACCACTACAACACGATGTCCCACAATAACCTAAGAATAACCTAAAGAATACGAAACAATAAAAATTTAATCCAGAAAAGTACAATCCATACGTCTCATCAAAAGTCGGGTTCAGATCATCCTTGCGCGTCTGAGTTTTCCTTTTCGTTGCACTTGACCGGTCTGGCAGCAGATAAACGCGAATGTATGGATCAGCAAGATTGTCTGCATCACACGGAATTAGGTTCCTAGTGTCACATCAAACAACAAACTCAGTCAGCAAAGTTCTGCAACTGTTCCAGAAATTCACGTTGATTTCTACCTCTAGACTAAGGTAGAATTCTGTGACAGGAGACACTGTAATGTAAGAACTACTAATGGCAGAGCCTTTTACAAAGCAAGCTACAGCTGGGATCATTCACACTGTCATTTGTATCACGTGGAATTATGGTAATTCTTACATGACAACAAACTTTGCAACTGTAATAGTTCCAGGCATGTTTTCTGATTTCTCTGTTTAGCCTAAAACTAGAAGAGAACCTTAAATGGTGTGGTGCCCATTCAAACGGGGTGGTGAAGTATCTCATCCGATACATTCATTGCAGAATGAGCAAGATTGAGGCCATACGGTCGCTGTGTAAAACCGTGTACATTTACATTTTGTTTATCTGCCACTCAGGTAGACAGCTGCCATACTCACATACACTGAATCAGTCAAATTTGCCAAAGCAATCTACGTACACACACTGATGAACAACAACTGCTAAGCGACTTCCAGTGGCACTGTAACGAATCGTCAGCTGAATTCGACCAAATCTTCCATCGCTACAAAAGCAATAATGTTGAACATCGGTTATCTTGAATATCGTCAGTTAACACTGTCATTCCTCAACTCACTTAAGCTAAAACGTTAACGAAATTATTGAATATCATTCCTAGAATATGTAAATAATCGTTTATTACGAACTCCCCTTGCCTCAAACTGTCCTCAGGGTTGTAGGATCTTTAGATGAAGCACACACTTGACAACATCAATCCAACAACAGCATAACTTTGAAGCAAGGGCTGTACAGTATGGCAATAAATCACCAATTCACACACAACACATGTATAAACACATACATGCGTAAATACACTGAGATGGATGATACTTGGGGTGTCACTGAAAGACAGGAAGAGGAACAAATACATGTGATACATGTATGCATGTATATATAAGGCAGATGATTGGAGTGGCTCGTATAACTGAGAAAGAACGGGAGACCAGACTAAGACATGTGGATCTGAAAGATGGCTACTAAGATGGTATGGTCATGTGGATCTGAAAGATGGAACTACAAACATGGTATGGTCAAGTATATCTGAAAGATGGTTACTAAGATGGTATGGTCATGTGGATTGTGCAGAAGAAGAAAGGTACTTCAAAAGAATTATGAAAGCAGAAACCCATGGACACCGCAGTCGGGAAAGACAGAGGAAAAGATGGAGGTACATGACCCAACAGAACTTCAAAATACTCAAATTAAAGAAGGAGGAAACAGGAAACTGGATCCATATGGCTGACCCCTCCCCAGGAGGGATTAATTCCAGGTAGAAGGAGAGAGATACACAAATACACAGACAAAACCACCTTATTTATCAAGAGTTATTGAAGTCATACCTCCGTGCCTGAAGGCCACGATATCTAAGGCCACTTGCATCTGCCTTCTCAACATCACCACTGACTGTGCTGCTCGGCTGACTGAACTCATAGTTGGAGATGCCTTCACCAGCCTCTGCAACTGGAACAGGTGGTTCCAGGTTGATGCAGCCACCAGTCTCAGCCACATGCTCACCTTCTTCAGGCAAACTCGCCTCCTTTTTGGCTGCATCAGTCGCATCTCCCTCTTCAGGAAGGTCTTCGTCTGATTCAGGCTTGTCTGGGGTCAAGAGCTACAAGCGTTAGATCAAATACCTTAATGTATTCTCAAATTTTGTAGAAAATTTGTATGAAACTTATGTAGTTTAAACTTTGCATCTTTCACTGTATCGTGGCCCGTATGTCTGCACGCATGTATGTATGTATGTATGTCTGGCTGCATGTATGCATGTGTATTTATTTATGTATCAAGACACTTCAGATAGCATCTTTCAAGTTCTAGCATCCAAATTACCTCTTTAAAAAAACACTAAGAGAAGAGAAATTTCAGTCTTTTGATTCCGGCAGGAATTTGAACCTCCACCTTCTGGGTTGAGTCCAGCACTCTAACCACTAGAATATCCGTTAACCACTAGAATATCCGTTAACCACTAGAATATCCATTAACCACTAGAATATCCGTTAACCATTAGAATATCCTTTAATCACTAGAATATCCTTTAATTCCTTGAAACTGCAATTCTGTAGGCGTGCACACACAAAATATTGGAATTCAACTCGGCTTCTCCAAAGGATTATGATTTTGGATTGCAATTTTGACTTGAAGAGACCATCGACGGACTTACGATAACAGTGCTATAGAAGTTTTCAGATTAGATTAGATTAGGTACAAGCATAAACACATACACGCAGAATGAGAGTCATTGTAAGACTGCACGCACGACTGGCATTTTTCAAAGTGAACGGCCGAGTGACGGTCATTTCTTTGCAATTCAGAAGTTCCGACTTCAGTGAAACCTTACGATCTCCGAGTTTCTTGTCATGGTTTCCATCATCCAACACCTAAAATTGCCCAACATCAAAGTTCAGTAACGATACACTTAAAACAGGCAAAGAATTGTCTCGTATGATGCATAAACAAAGAGGGGTGAAGACAGTGATGGTCCAAGTCATTGTTAACTAGATGTCCATTAGCCTCCATATAAATGCAGACAATGGCAATGCTGATGAAGATGATGATGACAATTAAAATGACAATGGCAATAATGATTATGATGATGATGATGATGACAAAGATTATAATGACAATTAAAATAACAATGGCAATGAAGAAGATGATGATAGCAATTAAAATAACAATAGCAATGATGATGATGGTGGTGGTGATGATGATGATGATGACAATAAAATGACAATGGCAATAATGATTATGATGATGATGATGACAATGATGATGATGACAATTAAAAAAACAATGGCAATGATGACGGTGATGATGATGATAAAAATGCCAACTATGATAAAATATGATGCAAAAATGATGAAAATGATATTTAGCAATCTTACTGCTGATGTTAGCGTTGATGTTATGCACTTAAGAATTTCTTAATGTTTATGATGACAACAATTATAATTGCCAAGGTGTTCCTGACAAAAGACCAGTCAATAAATTATAATCAATCTATGCTGACAATTAATATGTTGATGAAGAAGTTGATTTTAGACAAACTTCAACTGTCAGATCCTGAACTTCCGGGTCGTTGACCAGAAACTGAAACTGAAACTCCTCTTCCCATTTAGGATTGGTCGAAGCAGGCTTCACTTCCGTCTTTGCCTCTCGATTGCCAAGTTCCAGGCGCACATATGGACTCGGCTCTTTCAGGTACTTCTTGCTTGACTGAAAATTTCAACCCAAACTGTTTAAAACCCAGAGGTTTTAAAGGTTAAATGAGAAAAGATTTGGTCTATGTGAGAAAGAAATTCCAGTATATGTAGCATATCTAGTAATGGAATACACTTTGATCAGTCTCAAAGTAAAAGTACTATACTACTCTGTTTAAGTAATTACATTTGGGTACTTTTATTGGTAACATAGTATTAAAAACAGGAAAATATTTTACTTGCAATGAAGGAATATTTCTAACGCGAATCATTAAACCAGAAATTCTGATATAAAGCCATTCGGAATATAAGTCAAACAACTATAATATCCATCACTTGATTAAGTGCCTAAACATTATACAGGTAGCTCACACCACAACATTCAGGTAGATCCCACCTGAACTTCATACAAGTAGATCACAACTTAACGCCACAGAGGTAGCTCACACCATAACATTAAACAGGTAGATTACACCTTAATGCCATAACTTACAGGTAGATCTTTAGCTGAATCAATACGAATCACAAGGATGGCAGTCGATTCCATCTCTGATTTCTTTTTCAGTGCCTTTGCCTAAGTAATTAACAATTAAAGTAATTAAATCTCTTAAATCAATAATCACATACTAATTAACTACCAGAATCTAAATCAACAAGATAGCTCCGGTTCAATCTTCCTCAGCGAGTAAAACAACACACACACAGAGGACAGGTTTTGGATTTCAACTTGGCTTTTCGACTAGGGTTTAACCTGAAGCAACCATCGATCGATGCCTTGTGCATCATGATAACACTCCACAGAAGACATCAGATTAGATTAGATGAGATATATTCCAGTATATTCCAAAGGTATCAACCTTTTCTAGATCTGCTAGGTTGTTACTCAGATGAAGCCATGTTGCCTTTATATGGACCTGACCCGTTTTGACATCCTCCAGTCGAAGCCACTGAACAACACAACAAGAAAATTATATCCAAATATTTCACAATCAGATCAAAAACCACCTTCTCAGCCTCAACTTAAAGTAAAGTATCCCATTTCCCACAAGTGAGACATAGGGGAGAAGCTCATCTCCTTTTCCTGGCCCTTTAGCCGGTAATGGACGAATCCCAAGGTCCTCAACAAGGGGCTAGTGCATAGCAGGACTTGCCGTTTACCAAATTATACTGCTTGGCGACAGGCACGAGATGCGCAAACAACTTGCCCAGGGTCGTTATATGGAGTTGAACCCACAACCGCATGATCATTTACCAAATGTGTTACTGAGACCTTGTGCTGAACGATCCTTAACTTGTGACTTATATTTAGAAATTTAGCAAGACACTGAGTTTAGACGTAATCGTAAAATCGAGAGTTCTAAAGCACCAAAGAAAGCTAAGTCACAAGAACCAGCTTATTCAAAGGCGCTCCGTCAAAACAAAGTCGATAGGCAGGATCAGATCTAGTTGCAGGTCAAGATCATGGGTCATGCAGGCAGCTAGTCAAACGGCTATACTTGGAGCTGGAATGGCAAGACAGATACAAGGAGGAGGAGAAATCAGGATAGGATTTGAGGATTAGGAGTGTTTCCAGTTTTGAATGAAAGAACAGTGCAGAGATTGCATGAGATGAAGTGTCAGCTGAGTTCATAAGATGGGTCTCAAGGATAAGACCTGCATAAAACTCAAGCAAATACCAGATAATAGCAAGTCATTCAACGGCCGAAATCTTCGTCTGTTCAACTTTGGTAGAGGTACACTTGAGTCTGACAAAACAGATGAGAGATGAAATGCTGTCTGGGTGAAATCAAGTGCCTCTCAGTGGTACCTAAAAGGCACTATAAAAAGTGTATTGAAATACACATGACTGGTTGACTGAGGTTAAGAAATGATGCATCAAAGACTATACTCACTGTGTCACTGACACCACGTTCTGGCAAATTGTCGATGTCTAAATAAGCCCTGGAAAGGTAGAAAAGATAAAGGTAATGCCATTTTGGGAAGTTCTTAAAAATCGCTATATTACGTGTCTTGCATACACATCTGTTGAAAAATAAATTATGAGGTAAAACAGTCAATGTCCACAGAACTTGCAGCAATTAGATGTTGTTAAACACTGGAAATGACTAAGCACGCATACTTATTTGCATGTCAACAGAACTTGCAGCAATTAGATGTTGTTAAACACTGGAAATGACTAAGCATGCATACTTATTTGCATGTCTCTATAAGAATCTTCTCAGACTTGTGGTCCTGATCCCCGAGATTATGGATTTTTCAGTCAAGAAATACAATCGCAGCAATCAAACAAAAAGAGCACTTCACTTAACCTCCCAACTCCCAAAGCTGAACTTTTCCTGTACTGCTTATGTTCCTTCACCATCCCACACCCACCATCATCAACGATTTCCACCGTAGCACCATGCTGTCAACCCATTCGACTCCTTCCAGCTTCTGGCCAGGCACTGAAACTGACCAATCAATCTGGCTATTGTGGACTCGATTTGATGTAGCACCAGGGAATAAGCTGGTCTCGTTGATGCAGCTTTTTGTGTGGCACTGAGGAATTTCTGAATTTACATTTACATTTATATTACAACTGGTAATGCAATAAAATTAAAATATCAAACATATTTCCCTACTAATCAATTAACTGTCACAAAATTCTACTTTCCCCATAAAAAGGGTTTGAAATGCCAAAAATGCACAGATCATCGTCGCTGCTTACGATCCAAGATAGTCATCAGGTCCAGGGTCGTCTTTGTCCATGACCTCAATTTTGATGACCTCACCTCTGCAGTCTTTCATCATAACCTGCACAGAATAAGATCAAATAACATAACAACTGAAGACTAATCGTTTTTCCAGCCACCCGCGCTTTTGACATGAATTCATACATTAGTGCAATAAATGCATCTGATTAATAACAATGATAAATAAGCAGTTCAGAAGACATTTTGTATGTGTAAGCACCACTTTACAGTATAACATAACATGGCCTTAAGTGGCACATACATACAGTAATTGTAACTTTTGTAACTGTTATCATCGATTTATATAGCACCTCTTAAAGAGAGATTCATCAGAGACATTCCTGACCTAACAACAGACAACCATGATCAAACGAAATGTTGTTCAAGCCCTTACGAAAGAAAGACCAGGATGCAGTGCTAGAAACTTTTCCTCTTTTAGACCATATGAATGATCAGCCAAAACACCACATCTTTAAAGCAATAGTACATTAACTCACTACCATGCTAAGTAGTTGAGTTTCATATATATGCGTATATTAAGCCAATATTGCATTGATTACACTTGCTAAAAATCAAGTAAAGAATTCAGTTTAAAATCTATCTTATAGTTTCCAAGGTATTACATTTAAATCAGCTGATATATCTCCACTCCTTAATCCAATATGATAGACAAATGAATCAAAACAAGTTCTTTCATGTAAGTTCTCACCTCAAAACTCTTGTTCCAATGGGGTGAAAGTGTGTTCTTAATGATCCCGGTTAGAAATTCCTGCTCACCAACTAAATCACGAAAAACCATTTAATTTACCCAAAACACAATACATGAGCATAACAAACATAAACTAACTGGCCAGTTAGCCCATGGCTGGAACAACTGTTTGTTTCGCGGACTGCATGACTGAATTTAGCTGTATGTATAAATATCTCAACTCTGATTTGTAGTAAACATTAAAGTTTCAACTGTGATTTACAGCCTCATGTGCTCATACAAAAATTATTAATATTTCTGCATTTATTAAGCGCCACTTTCTAATGACTAAGCATCAAACGATGGCACCGAGCAACTAGCTCAAGATCCCTACACGTTTACTGTCTCAGAGAAGGATCGAACCCGTACTCTCTGCATTACAAGCCGTGTGCTCTAACCAATAGGCTTCCATGCCTCAAAATGCATCAAAGACTCACATGTTATTCTACAGCAGTGATAAAGTGTCATTTGTATGTGATTTTACAGTAGAGGTCAAATTTTCACCTGTTATTTTCCAATAAGGATCAAAGTGTCACAGTCCAGCAGGGAAATTGAATTCTCACCTGTAATCTTACAGTAGGGATCTGACTTTCCTTTTCCTAGAATTCCAGCATCTGCTTTCTTCAGGTCACTGGCTTCAATGATGGTAAAGTAAAGAACTCCCTAGACCAACCAATTCACAATTACATGATTCCTTAGTAGAAAAATACACTGAAAAACCTCTTCCCTATAACAAATTCTGATCATAACATGGTTCACGAAAAGGATCTTATTACAGCAGGGATATCAGTCCCACATAATCTCAGAGCAGGGATAAGTATGTATCCAAATTATTTTATATACAGTAGTATCTCGACATGAGACAGTCTAACGCTCGAGACGTCAGTAACAACATACTAGCTAGTCCATGTATCGCGCGTTAGCGAGAACTGCATGTTAACTTGGCAGCCTTGGGACGTATGGCTCGACCGTGTTAAGCGAATGCGCGCATTACCAGGATGCGTGTTACTGGGCTTGTCCTGTAGTACTTTTAGTCAGTTTTTAAGCCCACTACACACAATTCAGTCCTTGTAAACATTATTCCTGTGCCTGACCTAAACAGTGAAAGATCTCCTCATTGTTAATACATGTAACATCTGAATACAGATAACAGGAAAGACTGATTTGAGCCATTTACATATGACTCATATATAAACTTAGGAAACTAAATCCAAGTTGCAGATCCAAGATACTATTACCACAAGGAATATTTTCGACGTCATTTGCAGAGATGGCTAAGCGAAAATGCTGTCTTTTAGTGCTGACACATGTGAAGTATTAACCCTTAACCGACGAGAGAAATTTTTCCGCCTAGGCCCTGACGACGAGCGATTTTTACCGGAAAACGCCTATTAATTAAATAGTTTTCAACTTGTTGTATCTCAGTCAGTTCTTGACCTACAGACATGTGGTTACCATCAATCTTTAGCATTTTATCTCCTCTTCCCATCCATTCGTCTAGTTTTTGATACAAAAAATGTTGGGGTACCCAAAGTTGCCCCAAACCGTACCCCACCCCATGTTTAAAACGTTTTTCATGTTCAGGTTCCTATGGAAAAACATTTTCAGGGACAACATATGTAGTGTCAGCACAAAAATCGTGCAGAAATCAATACCAGACAAAACCTCACATGAATTTTGAAAATATTTTCATAAATTAAGGAGATACAGTATTTTTAGTATGTAAGATGAAGTCGTACAAATTGAAGGAAATATAAGAAAAGACCTGAAAAGTAAGAAATGTCTAACTTATCAGATCTTGGTCATTCTTCGACATACAGACTTGAGGTTAATATCATTCTTTAGCATTTTATTTCCTCTTTCAAACCATCTTCCAGTTTTTGAGAAAAAAATTTTGGTGGTACCCATAGTTGCCCCAAACTCTACCCACCCCATTTGAAAACATTTTTCATGTTCAAACCCCTATAGAAAACATTTTCAGTGACAACTCATGTAGTGTCAGCACATGAACTGTGCAACAATTAATATCAGACAAAACCTCCAAAAAAGTTTGAAAATATTTTCATAAATGAAGGAGATATAATATTTTTAGTATGCAGACAGTAGTCGTACCAGAGGAGTAACAAGAAATGCCTAAAAAGTAAGAAATTTTTAACTTATCAGATCTTGGTAATTTTTGGCAAACAGACATAAGGTTAACATCATTCCTTAGCTTTTTATCTACTCTTTGAATCCTTCTGTCCAGTTTTTGATAGAAAAATTTTGGGGCAATCAAAGTTGCCTACTCACCCCATCACCTCCCAAACACATACATAGTAATACAACCACGACATCAAAAACACTGCAGCATGCACACCAACAGGACAACAACAGTAACATTACAACAACCCAGGCACACAGAGAGGCAAACACACTGACGTTTGTTTCCTTTACAAATATTTGGTAGCTCTCAAAAGGGCCATTTTTATGAATGCCTGAGTGCACCGGATGGTCACCTTGAAGATGGATGAAGCCTCCTGAATCGACTCCTTTTTCTCAATAGACTGGACTGAACAGTTCTAAGACGACATTTTAGAATGGAAATTTTAACAGTTGTATCGATGTGTTATATTGCTTACCTTCCTTACACTCCACAGAACCACTATCTGATTTTGCTCGTTGCAAATGTGGAAGCATAAAACTTTGCACAAAGCAACTTTACATGCTTCACAATCATATCCAGTCTTCTTGGGGCAGCCTTTGGGATTCTTGATCTTGTTCTCTAAAACATAAGATGCTATAGGAGAAGTAGGTTTCCATTTTATTCTGTGGGGTTTACCTGCCTTCTGTGCATTTGACCTACTCTGCTCACCATGCAGGCCTGGTCTGTTCAACTAGCACATCAAAAAAGCTTATCCAAAAGCAGTCAGAAAAATTTCAAAAATGGTGCATCAGGGGCTGGTCCGCCACAGACGTTTGTAAATAGAACAGTTAGGGGTCAAATTGGAATATCTGCTACTTGTTCAGTCCTGTCTATCTCGCCCAAGTCATCCGCCTGACCCAGTTTCACGGTCCGCTAGCGTGTATCCGTAGCCGTCTAATTCGTAGTCGATGTCAGAATGTTCTTTAGCCAAAACCACTTTATCTTCTTCACTGGTGGCAAAAGACAGGTTTTTATTGTCAGATGAGTCAAAACTGTCATCATCTGATGCAAATTCATCAAGAATTTGCCGAATTTCGTCGTCAGTAAGGCCACAACAACAACACGCCGCCATTTTGGGTTATTTAAATTCGTGATTTAAATGTCCGATTTGATTGGTCGATTTTTATGTTTATAACCGAATTCTAAAAATATCTTCCACTTATTTCTGTACTTAATTATAATATCTTGGCCTAATTGATGTAAGGTTTCAAAAATATAACGTTTGTGATAGGCTGAGAGCCGTCTACATAATAGTACATGCCCACTACCAATTACTACCAGCTCGTCGTGACCCATATACTACCAATCACTACCTACGCGTCTGTATTGGGTTAATAGAGATGAGCATGGAGAGAACTGACATAGACGAAATGACCAACCTGTGGCAGAAGAAGCTGAATCTGAGCCTCCAAGATATTCTCAATCAACTTCACAGGAATCTTATTTGGCAGCACGAGATAATTGGCGATCAGGTCCGAGACTACGGTACGCAACGCAGTGCTGAAATCAGATTCATTGCATCAAGTCAAAGTAATTTTCTCATCTATAACAAGCCATGATCAACAATATAAATAAATTATCTAATCTGATGACTGCAATAGCACCAGTTATCTAAATGCAAATAGCACCAAGCAGTGGTCACTTTCAGTGAGACCATAAATCATAATCCGTTGGAGAAGCTCAGCTGATATCTGTTGATAGGGCTCTGTGTCTATGCACAAGCTTGCCACTGGTGACTTTCTTAGTTCTCTCAGCAATGTTTACTAATGGACAAATGTTCAGTTCTTAATGACATTTAACATCATTAAGGCTAGCGCAGAAAGCACCTTTGTTAGGTACTTAAGAGTTGCAACACCAAGTTTTTGTTAATTTACATTACATCTGATAGGTGAGTTTAGGTGTTAAAATATCAGTTGGCTCAAGCACAGGTGCAACAACAACAACAATATAACAAGACTGTAGTTTACAGAGAAACTTTTACTGCATTTCTCTTTTAAGCCCAACAATTCCAGCCAAATCCAGTGCAGAATCAAAACCAGTTTTGATATTTTCCAACTTTGTAAGGGCTTTCTTATGCATGGATATAATTACTGAACTTTACCTTGTAATAAATGCCCATTACATCAGACAAATTAACAAATTAATCTTTTTAAAATCAATCCAATTATTTGGTGATGGTGGAAGCATAACTTCATAAAAGCCTTGAAAAAAGTTTCTAAAGAAACACTAAAATTTAAAATTTTGTGAATTATTACCTGAGAAGAGGCATGTCTAAAACATTGGCAACATCTGTCAGATCAAAATCGATATTCTACATTCAACAAGAAAACAGCATTTCATTTGTGGCACACAAAATTTTTTATTATAGTACAAATTTGGTCATTCATACAGCACCTCTTTGTAAGCTATTAAAAGCAATACAAGCATGGTTGCCAAAAAATCCCCAAAAGTCACAAATGAAATAACACCATTACCACCTTTGATTGAACTACAAGGGAGAGAAAAGATCATCCACGGCCACATGTCAATGCGAAGAAAATTAATTTTCAGAGAGCACAGGACGGCTGACCCATTGTAGTGTTCCTTATTAAGAACTGCTTTAGAAATTTTTATCTCACTCTAGCACGCTCTGTACGTGGAGATCTACAACGACACGGGCAGTGGTGATGAAGTAGTGAAGTATCCCACATCCCACAAGTGACACTTAGGGGAGGCGCTCATTTTCTTTTCCTTAAGCCCTTCAGCCGGCAATGGATGAATTCCAAGGTCCAGGACACGGGGTCAGTGAATTGCAGGCTTTGCCATTTACTTCCCAGCTTACACCAATACCAAATTATACTGCTTGGTGACAGAGGCACAGTGAGTGGAAACAAACTGCCCAGGGTCGTTACACAGAGTCGAACCCGCAACCGCATGATCATTGACTAAACACATTACCGATAGGCCACCATGTCTGACAGAACCATGACGAAAGAAGTCACCTAATAAAATCATTGGAAAAAGAAGCAGGGTCAAGGTTATTCGGTCACAATAGATACATACATATTGTTCTTCCGATCCATGGCAATTATCAAGACTTTTTCATTTGAACCATGGCTTCTTTAGCTTAAGTTCAAAACAGTGAGACACAGATACAAACAAACATACAAAAGAAAAGAAAGAAATCAAACATGTCCTGATGGGGAGCTATATAAATGAATTCCCTGTTGGTGTTGCATTAACTGATACTGACCGGTTGACTGATGAAGAAGAGTGAAAGACCTCCGATGATCGGTATTTGGTTGACCAACGGCCTCATCACGATTCTCACAGTTCCCTGAATCTATATGCAAACCATGGATGCCAAATAATGAATATTCATTAACTTTAATGAATATTCATCCATGCAGTGAATATTCCTGCAGCATAAAGAAAATCCATGAATGCCACACAATGAATATTCATCAACTTTAATGAATATTTATCCATGCAAAGAATATTCCTGCAGCATGAAGAATATCCATGTACCTTAATGAATAGTTATGTATGTAAATGACTATGCATCCATAGATGTGTAGACAATGTAATGAATATTTAAGCACTATAATGAATATTTAATTCACAATTTTTCAAACTGTTTCAAGTGGAGATATACATATTACATAGTTGTAACTAACTTTTACTATTTATGATAAAAACATGAGGTTTCCATCAAAATATTCAGTACTTTCAACCCAATCCTGTGCAATATTAAACTCATTTCTTAATTTTTCCATTTTTTTTGAGGGGTTTCTCATGCATGGTCACATTTAATCAAGGAATAAATTTCAGGCTAAATAACATAAAATTATGTACTTCAATGAATATCTGTACACAACAATTCCACAATGCACAACCTACCATGATATCTTTAATTCCAGCTGTAAGACCGCGCACAGAGACTTTCAACTCTGCATCACTTGCAACTCTAAAATCAATCAATAACGCAATCAATCAATTAACCAATCGACTAACCAATCAACTTACAGAATCAGCTCGTCAGTCAGTTTGTTGGTGGTCATTCAGCCTGAAAGTCTGGTGCCAGCCAAATAAACAACCAGTCATACAACAAAGTTGTTAAGTGAGAGGTTTGCAAGTGCATATTCGAGCAGCAGACAACAGGAACACATATCGGCTGTGGTCCTCATTGAGGAATCAACTGCACGTCCCGTGGTCTTCCACGAGGTTCGGCGAATCTTCCTTCTCCGTCGCCAAACCCACCATCTGGAACAGTTTTCCTGACCATGTTACAAATGACCCATCCCTGAACACATTCAAGGCACGGCTCACGACATATCTTTTTAAGACATCTTAAGACTGTTGTTGATTTTTGAACTCACATACAGATCCGCTCGGTCGTGCTACGGTGCTACATAAATTGTCTTATTATTACCACCATTCTCGATATCATTATCATTATCAATCATTATTATTATTATATTATTAATTTGATACAGAATGTGTGAATGCTGGTACCAAAACAAATCCTTCTGACACATTTATATAATGTGCATATTAATCAGTCCGGCACTTACGTCACATCAACGTCCAATATAATCTCGTCCCTTTTCACGTTGTCCACGTAGACTTTTACTCCTCCAACTCGTGGTGGCTAAAAAGGAAAGCATCCAGAACAACTGCTAAACATTCACAATAGACTTTCACCTAAACGCAAACAAGAATCATTACGAAAATAATGAGCTTGCAAGGGTTTCATTCCTGGCTTGTCTGTTTCAATTTCGAAGAACTGTGTCACTTTTGCCCCAGTTTCAAAACAAGGTGCTGCAGTTTTGATTTCAAAAGCCCAAGTAACAAGAGACTGAGTCAATGTATTTTGAATCTATCTGAGTTCAGGAACTAAACTGATACACTCTGCAAAAACACAGCAGTAATCATGTATGAGACTTAAAAGGTGTTATATTAAATGTCTTGATGCATACACACACACATTTATAGGCCTACATACACATAAATACAAGACCTTCCTATTTCCAAGTGCTTCTGGGTTGTTGGGCCGAGAGCGCCTCTGAGGAGTCTATCTTGAGGTGGTGCTTTATAAATTCTCAATTACATTACATTACACTACACCTCCACTGCCCCCTGTCCAGTGCCAACAGACTCAACCTGTGCACATTCGTGCTGCACAAGTCTCTGACGTCATCCAGCCATTCTCTGTTCAGTTTAGATTAGATTAGATAGAATAAAGGTTAAAGAATGGTATACTAATTTATAGATCAGAGTCTAAAGAAAATATAGAACACGGATTATAGATTAGATTTGAATAGATGGAACAAGCACGAACAATGTGCCCAAGGTTGATGTCCTCAAACTTGAAAGGTGTCAGCTTTGAAGGGAGATTACGATTAATTATTGGCTCAACAGACGTCTTCAGGATATTCCGCACAAGTCCACCCACGTAAGGCCACATGTGATGTATGATCTAAAACATTAAGCACAAGCCCCATTGTTACACAAATGTACCATCATGGCAGGTGAAAACGAAAGCTTCCACATCCTAAAGTAGAACATAGGGGTGGCCCTCATTTTCTCCTCCTAGTCCTATACACCGGGTCAGTGCCTCACAGGGCCAGCCGATAACTTCCCAGTTTATGCAGGTTGCAAATTATACTTGTTGATGATAGAGACTTATGTACAAACAGCCCACAGTTGCTACACAGAGCCCACTCAGTTAGTACAAACCTGCAGTCACGAGAATACAGAACAAACACATGACTGAATGGTCCACCATGCCACACTGTCGCATAGTAGCATCGTGACAGATTGCTCGTAATATACTTCCCTTTCACCAGCGTTTATGCTTCAAATCCTGGAGTATCATGCGAAACCAGTAACTTGCCGTCAAGCCATATTAACCAATGTTTATCACCAGCCACGTAAGGAAAGGTTGTCAGCTTTTTTGTTTTCTGTTTGCTAGCTTTTCTAATTACTTAAAATAATCGTGTTTGCCTTTCAGCTAAAATGCCTTACAGCTCCAGGTCCACACACATCTGCGGGCTACTCTTAAAACAGGCACTTAACTGTACCTGCACCTCCCAATCTGCCATTACATACGAGCGTCTTGCAGAGAACTGGTGGCTCGAGAAATATCTGGATGCTGTGTTTTCTACTGTTTACGAGGCAGCGTTGAACGGTGACGTAACCACATCCTGTGGACTTCATCACCTGTCGTCATTCCTCATTATCAGTGGAATACAGTCCAGGGACTCAGATCAGGTCAACTGAAAACTCTGTTGGGAATCCATTCATTGGGCTCTGAATGCGCATGGAATCCAGCCAGTGGTCAGCTGAAAACTGTGCTTACTTATGAACTTTATGTCCTAAATGACTATGTAAGGCACTTTGTGTGAGGGAACTTTGGTGCTGCTCGTTGAACTACATGACAGAACTTGGTCGATTTCTACTTGCTGCTGGACAAACATTGGATAATAATAATAATAATACTAGTAGTAATAATATAATAATAACAGTATTAATAATAGTAATAACAGCAATAGTAATAATCATAATGATAGTAATAATAATACTAACAGTAATGGTAACATTAGTAGTAATAATAAGTCATAACAATAACAATGACGACGACGACAACAATAATAAATAATAATAGACCCACCAAACAATCCTACAGAAATGATAATTGCTGAAGATCAAAACTTACTTTGTTCAGCCATTCAGAGCGTTCTGTGTCTGGAAAATACACCTGTAAAGGACAGTTTTAAGAATGAGTCTAAAAAATAAAACGTCTTCATTTAAACAGAACTCAAATAACACAACACATAACCTTTCACTTACAGATCCAGCATACTAACCAAATTACGATGGCCACTACTTATGTAGCGCTATTAATTGTTTTACAAAATTTTAGAACAATATATCATAATTGTAATCCCCATATCTTTACAGTACCCTAAGTCACAGGACCCTTGTTATTCACAGGGGCCCAGTTACCGAGGTTAGGTGCAAAGTCAGTACTCTCACAGTTATAATTAACACCATATGTATTAATTCAATCACACTTAATATATTCACGATGATGCAAAGATGACTGAACTACAAGGGATGATAGAATTACAAGTTTGTTTCATAACAATTCACTCTCATTCACATCATAAATCACAAATGTGTATTCTGCAGGCTTCCAACCTCTGATTTTTCTCATTTTTATCTATGCAAATGCTGCCAATTAAAGTAAGGAAGTATAATTTAAGTGACCACTGATTGGTTGCTAGTGCATTTTGATAGCAACGCCTTCGGAGTCATTAGACTCAAAAACAGATTGCCAAAATGAAGCGTCAAACAGACTAACTGGGTTGTGTGCATGGCCAAATACCATGTAAAAAGATCATATCACTGTGCCAATCATTAGATTGGATAACAGCTTGTCAAAACAGAAGCATCTGTCAAACTGACTTATTGTCGTATGCATGGCCAAGCCCTACGCAGCATAGTATCAAGCTTGGCAAGATGAAGAGGCGCAGAAAGTGGCCCAAGTGATTAGAGCTTGGTGCAAAATAACGTCCAATTACCCATGCCGGGAGTTCGTCAATCCTCGCCAGCACTGGTTCATCCTCTTCCATTGAAATCGACCGACTAGCAGCTGCCTTCTTCTTCCCTCGGTAGACCGCATATCCCACATAAACCACCTCTGCGATCAGCACCCACATCAGACTGAATCCGAAGTACCCAACCAGCCACACGACCAACAGAATCCCAGCCACACGGACCCATTTCAGCACAAGAGGCAATAAGTTAATTCCTTGTGCCTGGGTTCGGCCCTTATTGGTCCGCTTGGACGGGACAGCTACTCCGGGGCTAAGTTCACCCTGTGTCAACCGTGTCTGCGTGCCATACACAGACATCCTCACAAACACCTATAAACGTTAAATGTTCAGTTCCTTATAATTTTATCACTCTATTCAGATTCAGCATTTGGCACAATATCAACAAGTTTGTTTCGCAAATCTTGTTGCTTCAGCTTTCTGTAGCCGCCCACATTTGATATAGTCTGCTTCTCTGCGCCCCGAGGTGAAGAATAAAAACATGAAGTAAGAAAGTAAATCATATACCTGTAGGCAATGTGGACTCATACCTAGGCACAAAGTACTTACCTTACCGGCAGTGAGTAAAAAGTAATTATAATTAAATGCTTTCAGTGAAAATCAAGCTGGACCTAACAGTATACAATTTTTAAAGAAAGGGGATTCGATGACTACTATGCTTTACCTCCAATAAATTGAACTATAAAATATTCATCAAGTATTTAATTTATTTATTATTAAAAATATAGCTGCTGTTAATTTTGCTACCATTTTAAAATCTTCATTTTTTGAATACGTAATTTCTATGAATTAACTAGAGTACACAATGCCTGAGGTACGTTATGCCTGGGTGTGGGCAAGGCATTTCGTACTCTAGAGTGCATGCTACCACCAGTTAGCGTCTACTGTAGAGCATATTGTGCCCAGGTATGATGTACTCTAGAGAACGTTGTGCCTAAGAGCACACCTTACCAGCCACACCGGTTATAACTTATAATAGGTATATTCGGTTGAGGAAATTAATCTGCGAAGCTTGTAACGTCTTAAATACTCGGAATTGGTAAAACAAGTCATTGATGAGCAACGAGATTCCCACATGGTCTAGTGGTTAGGATTCCAGCCTTTCACGTTGGCGGCCCGGGTTCGATTCCCGGTGTGGGAACAGAAATTTTAGCTGTGAAATTGTTGTGGCTCTTAGAATTTAGAAGGGCAGGTTTTAAAGGTTCATACGCGCTGACTTAATAATTGTGGTGTGGTGGTAGCCGATTTACAAAAGTTGTAATATATGTCTAAAGATTCCTTGATTGACAAAGTCAAATACTACCATAAATCAATTATACGAATCAGGCTGTGTTGGATTTATATACATATATACATGTAAACCTATCTAAGATGATATCCCTGATGGTTTCACATGAGCACACATGTTGACACAATTCCAAACACCACCCACCGTGGCCGCCTGCCTGTCTGCCTGCCTGCTTCTTGGATCTTGCCTATCGATTTTGTTTTGACAGAGCGCCTGTGAATAAGCTGGTTCTCGCGACTTAGGTTTCGTAGGGCGCTGTAGAAATCTCGAGTTTACGATTACGGTAACGATTAGGCTAAACGGTGGGATCCCAAAGTTAGTCATACTTCTAATTAGGCTACCTTGGCCTACTGGATGAGCCGCTTTTGTTGCCCATGGGAAGACCTTTTGTTTCAACAGCCTCTAGCTGATGCGTAACTGCCTAGCCGGTTATGCGGTTGGCCGATCACACTCTATTCTGTAAGTAAGTAAGTAAGTAAGTAAGTAAGTAAGTAAGTAAGTAAGTAAGTAAGTAAGTAAGTAAGTAAGTAAGTAAGTAAGTAAGTAAGTAAGTAAGTAAGTAAGTAAGTAAGTAAGTAGGTAGGTAAGTAGGTAAGTAGGTAAGTAAGTAAGTAAGTAAGACAATTTGTTAACACGCCGTGTGTCCATCGGCTGAGCGAGGAATCATCGGCGTAAGGAGCTGTGTATTTCATTGTCGTCTGTGCCTGACCATAGATCTCTTCGTTCTGCAGCACAAGGTGTCCTGGTTGTTCCTCCATCCTATGCTTCCGCAATGCAACATGGTAGTTCAGCCGTGGTTGGCCTGCACTCAGGGACGGACTTCCATGCAACCTGTAGTCGCGGTCTTCTGTTGTGAGCTCGGAACGGGCAGTAGTTTTCTTGTGGAGGCGCTAAATAAATGTATGATTACGATACGATTACAATTTCCACGTTGCGACCGATTTCGTTTCATCATGTACCTGATACACAGGCCTACACACCAACTGGTCAGCGGTGGTGAAGGATCTGACTTCATGAATTATTCATTGAAAAATGAACCGGGTCGCTAATGAAAAACATGTAGGCCTAGGCCTACATTTACATTTGCATTTATATATCGTGGTATGTGTATTTACATATCTTCTCTTTCTTTGTATTTACATAGGCCGTATCTTATTTGTTCACCGGGTCAGTAGTCCTACCAAACGCCGTAGCCGTCCGTCTCGTCCAACAACCACATCATATAATGGGACATAATTAGGCTCTGCTGGAGGCCTTCCCGCTCGATCGACCGTTGGATCTGGACCTTTGGATCTGGACCTTTGAATCTGGACCTTTGGATCTGGACCTTTGGATCTGGACCTTTGGATCTGGACCTTTGGATCTGCACCTTTGGATCGGGACCTTTGGATCGTAAACTCGAGATTTCTACAGTGCCCAACGAACGCTTAGTCGTGGGAACCAGCTCGTTCTCAAGCGCTCAGTCAGAACAAAATCTATAGACAGGAAGGCTTCGGTTCCAGGTCTAGATCCAAGAGTCAGTCAGACGGACCCTTGCCTTATAACCGATTTTGATTTTGACTAAGCGTTGGTGAATAACCTGATTCCAACGACTTAGCTTTTAGGGCTCTGAAATTAAGAGATTCGGAGATTACGAGCACGATATGATATGTAGGCCACCGCTTGATATGTAGGCCTACGTACTTATGTAGGCCCCCTACACGGGGAACTTAAATGGCGTGACACCCACTGAAACGGGCAGCGATGGTGAAGAATCTCATTCGATTAATTTACTGAAAATAAGTAAGGTCGAGACTATACAGTCGCTATAGAAAAACGAGCAAATTTACAGTTTACGAATACGTATGTAGGCCTACTAGATTTTCTGAGCTGTAGGCCCTAATTGTTGCGCGATTGTATAGGGGTTTGTTTAGGTAAAAATAATATTGTGGATCTTTGGATTTAAAATAGTAGGCCTAACAAACCTGTAGGCCTACTGAATAATCATAATTTCGAGACTTATATAGCGCCCAACGAAAGCCACGTCGCAGGGACCAGCTTATTCACAGGCGCTCAGTCAAAACAAAATCGATAGACAAAAGGGTTCGGTTCAAGGTCAAGATCCAAAAGTCAGACGGAGACACAGAACAAGTTACGCTAAAGTTTGGCATAGGTTGGGCCTATCCCAGACAAACTCGCTCACTGAGCCCGCAGCTGGCTCGCGCTATGCCACTGGTGGCAACACAACTAGCCTAAGCGTAAATGTAAACGTAAATGTACACATTTTCTATGCTGATAGTATGGCCCTGTCACCGCTAATTTTTTGGTTAGTTGCTCGAGTGAAATCCTTCACCACCGCTGCCCGTTTGAATGGTCGCCTCGCCATTTAATAAGAAAGGCCAATGTGGGCCCAACGATCGTGGTTGTCAGAGGTTTTGTTACGCAAAGGTCTGAGCCGTAAGTAGGCTGTCAGCAGTGGCTGGCTTACCGCAGGGACAGAGTGGGCTTACGTAATGAGGTTACGCCTCTCTCAGGCCCTTAGGCCTAAAAGGCTGCAGGCCTACGTACGCCATCTAGTGTTGTGCATCCTATGTAGGTTGGATGCTTATAACAGCCAGTTAAAGGAGTAGTTACGTTGTGATTTTTATATATTACACTTCCTTGTTGTTAGAAGGTTTTGGGTGTGTCGTTCCAACGAGCTCTTATTGCGAGGTTGGGACTCCAGGTAATTCGGTAAGACTTTATTAGTTGAACTTGGTGTATTTATACATTAAAATGTAGAAGTAAGCGCGGATATTTTATACTTTGGTCCTCCTTCGCTTTCCGTTTCGATCATAAGATTTTCTAGACGCTTTAGCAGGTGTAGATAGTCTGATGGTTAGTGTGTTGTTATTCGAAAGTTCGGAGGTTCAAATCCCGCCACATCCCGCGATTTTAGCCCCACCAGCGTCCCGAGCTAACTCTGCTATAATGAGTACATTGACCGTACGCTGTCAGTGGGAAGATCAGACGACAGAGGAGCGCTGGCCACCCACCCGCATATGCCGAGGCTAAGAAAAATGAAGTCGCTAACACTTTTCGCCCAAAATGAGCAGGGTCGAGGCCACACGGTCGCTAAATAAAACCTATGCATTTACATTTATTTACGCCATGGCCCCTTTGGCGGTAGCTTAATGGTCAGCTCTTTTGCTTCTCCTTAGTGGTCTTATTATTTTAGTTTCTTCGGATGTTGTTTTTGTTGTTGCTAAATAGTATAAATTTGGTTTAAAAGTTTAAAACACAATGAAATGTTAAATATTTAACCGGCTAGTCGTGTGATGTAAAATCTTGCAATTCGCAATGCCCCACACGTTGCATCAGGAAGAATTGTCAATAGGGTAAGGGTTTTAGGGATTACATTTGCACCTCTAGCCCTCCATTCTTACCCAAATGGGTTAATATTAACCCTTTCACTTCTTGAAAGGGCAGAGTCTGTGAACAAAATCCTATAACCTAAGAAATTGTCTGTGACTGTCTGTGCATGTGTTTTGATGCAGTGTTTTGTAGATGTCTAATCAAATAGTATGACTTCTATAGCGCCGCAATAACAATGCATGAGACATGAATTGGCACCTGCCAATATCTATCTATCATCTTTTCTCAGAACAACTTTTACAACTCATATTTCCGATTTTGTTGAACTGTATTAGGAAATTTATCTAGCACTGATTGAAGAAAAAGCTGAGGCAACATATTTTGGCATGCATGTAAATTAGTCCAACAGTTGGGCCAAAATGCTCTGGATGATACCAGTAATAAGACGTGGACAGTAGGGTTGAAGTTATGCATATGGACTAAGGTAAGAACATTTTGGCAAAGGAACACATTTAACAAAATTTTTGAATATTTAGAAAATATTTAATGTTTAGAAAATATTTAGTAAGTAATTCCAAAACCACATTAAAAGTTTTATCATAGTTAGGGAAAGAGTAAAGGAAATTTCAAAGCAAAACCGAAAGACTTAGGGACAGAAAATTGAAGGTCAACTGAAACCAAGATAAGATGAGCTTTCTGATAACAGTCTGATGTGAATGAGGTTAATTTCTATGATTAAGTAATGCACACATACCATTTCACCTGACTTGGGAACCTTAAGTGGCCTGGCACCCTTTCAAATGGGCAGTGGTAGTGATTCATAATAGTCATTCATATCAGACTGTTATCAGAAAGGATCTCACCCAATCCTGTTATCAGAAAGGATCTTACCCAATCCTGTTATCAGAAAGGATCTCACCCAATCCTGTTATCAGAAAGGATCTCACCCAATCCTGTTATCAGAAAGGATCTCACCCAATCCTGTTATCAGAAAGGATCTCACCGAATGAATTCATTGAAAAATGAGCAGGGTTGAGGCCATACAGTTGATATGTAAAACCGTGTACATTTACAATTATCGTGAAAATGGTAACGCTTCAGAGAAGATCGTGCCATAGGTAATGACAACGAAGCATGTTAACAAGTTTACTTTGTGTTGTTTGTGACAGATTTTCTGCAAATTCATAGCCAGCTTCGATGTCGGATATTCCAGAACGCCTTCTGCCTTTCTGCGCCTGTCCGGCCAAGACTCTTTCTCTGTCAAGCCGAACCTGGCTCTCGAAGCATCTCAATCCAGAGATGGATAGCCTTAGTTCCACACATTCCCTTCTGCAGGACTGGAGAGGCGTGGCAGAGTTTCTCCTCTTCACTGCTCTCGACATTGACAATTTCGCACGTGACAAGAACCCGACAACTGCACTGTTACACCAGTGGGCGTTTCAGGATACGTCGACCATCGGGAAACTGCTGGCGGCTATTGAAGCTGTTGAAAGATTTGACATTTTGAATGAAGAACAGCTGGCTAAAATTCTAGGTACTGTAATCTTAATACCATGTTACTGTTACCTGGTTTACCCAAGGTAGAATGATCCCTTGGTTGTTAAAAAGTGTCTGGAGAAAATGAAATTATTATTATTATTTAAAACATTATTAATTTTATTATTATTATTATTATTATTATTATTATTATATGCACCCAGAGGATTACATCCAAAGAGTAAGATGAAATACTTATGTTTGGGAGACTTGTTACATCTGGGTGGATAGTCTCCGCCTAAGGTGCCATGCAAAGCCATTGAGTTGAATTATTGCTATTTTTATTATTGTTATTTTTATTGTTATTATTATTTTTATTATCATTTTACTATCATTATTTTAGTAGCATTTTGGTGTTATTACCATTAAATACCGTTAAATATAATGTTTACAAATAACAGTTTTTTAAATATAATTAAAACTAAATGAAATAACATTATTACAAAAGAATTTATTTCACACTTTGAAGAAGAGAAGTTGCTTACTCTTCTTTGGTGTTCGAGTCAAAAGAGTCAGCAGAAATCAAAGCCAAATCCACAGGACTTGCTCAAGGTCCTTATTCAGGGACTGTCTTAGGGGAGAATCAAACCCTTACTATCGATATTACTATTGATATCAGCATTACAACGATATTACAACATCTTTAGAGTAAAGAAATAAATAAAACATTTATAGGCAGAAATAAATTAAATTAGTATTTGTAGAAGACTGAAGTTGAACTTGCCGTATGAAATTTTCGTATGTATGTTATGCAAGTAAAGAGATAAATTATTTTGAAAAAATTGAAGTTTAGCGTGCTTATAATGATCTGTAGCAGTCTGTTTAAAAATGTGTTGATTGAGCTGTATTAAGAGGAAACTGTGACTCATTTTAAATGTTTGCCTTTTAGAAAGAGATTGCACTGCTTATCAGAAATCAATTGAAGCCCAGATGAACGAAGCATCCGTTGAAGATGCCCAACCAATACAAGTTGACGAAGGTATGCAGCAGATTTGGTGTCTCATCTGCCATTCTGCCTATGTATGAACCATGGTTTTACCCTGTTGCTCTATTAAAAAGGTGTTCATCTTATTTCTGCATTTATTAACCGCCACCATCTAATGACTAAGCATCAATCAAATGGTGCCGAGCAATTGTGAGTGAAGGACTTGCTCAAGATCCTTACCCAGTAGCCGTCTCATAGGAGGCTCGAATCCGTACTCTTCACGTTACAGGCTGAGCGCAATCACATTATTTATTCATGCAGACAAATTTGAAATTAGAATCCATTAAAAAGTTCAGTTTACAAACAATTGTTCTTTTCTTTTCAGTGACTTCAGTGGATGAGTTCAAAAATATAACAGTTAACGAAGGTAAGTTTGCAGTTAATTACAGTAAACATAATTTTTCATGATAAATTTAATGTTCATCGTAAACTGGATGAAATTATTTGTCTTATTGGACAGTCTGATAATAATTGAAATTTAAATTATTTGAAGTTAAAATTGAGATTCTTCAATTAATTTAGGCCTTGATTTTTAGCTCATATGCCAGAACTCATTAAAACAGGACTTCTTGTAACCCATTCCTCACAATCTTTGTTTTAGTTACCGTGATCCACTTTTGTGTTTATCTCAGAGTATAGTAACTCTTTGTGTATAGTTTAGTGACCTCTCGTCAGTCAGAGCTTAATAATTCTTTGCATGGATTTTAGTGACCACTGGTGTGCCTGAGTACTTTGATGCCTTCGTGTGCTACACCCACCAGGACTTTGAGTTTGTGCGTCAGATGATGCATAAACTGGAGACTGTGCATGGCCTCAAACTGTGTATCGTCAGTCGAGACCTGATGCCTGGGTGTGCCGAGTACGTCATCATGGCTAAACTCATCCAGGAGAGGTAGGATCAACTGGCCGTTTAAAGTTAATTCTTTCTGTAAATATACCAATTTCTGTTGGCTGCAACAACCTAGTTGCAGCCTGGTACCTATGGTTACCAAACTCTAAGCACTCTCAGTTTTCACACACACTTTATATTAATCTGGTTGCACGAGATGATGATGTATCTTGTTGCATACCAAGTTCATTTAAAGTTCTCAGATTAGATTAGATGTGGTTAGATTATAATTTTTAACAGTTTTCAAATAGTTCTTTTTGACCAACTATTCTGGATTCTTACAGAAACTGACCTATCAGAATTCGACCCAGCTTGTTCAACACATTATAATTTTGGATTGTGATTTTGACTTAAAGCAACCATTGACTGATGCTTTTAGCATTATGACAACGGAGCTATAGAAGTCATTAGATTAGATTAGATTTGATTATGTTATATATGAGTATATGCCCATAGGTAACACTGAATCCAGTCAGTAAACATTACTTCATCCTCTTATCTCTCTGCTGAAATCCTAAACACTACCCACCGTAGCCTGCCATGCTGTCTCTCTGCGTGACTTCTGGATCTAGACCTGGAATCAAACCCTTTTGCATATCGATTCTGTTTTGACTGTGCACCTGTGAATAAGCTGGTCCCCATGATGTGGCTTTTGTTGGGCGCTGCAGAAATCTTGGAATTACTGATTACAATGTGTAGTTCGTTGCAACAAGGTTAACAAAATATAGCTGGGCTTGCCATAACTTTGCACCTAGAGCCAGGTTACTGTTTTTAACTGGGCTGCATAAAGAGGAAAGTGAAAAACGTCTAATTAAGCTGTTCCTTTGCAATTCACTCTATTTTTGCGATTGACTTTCGCTTTCAGATGTCGCAAAATGATCATTGTGTTGAGCCCCGATTATATCAACAGCAAGGAATGTGAATTCCAGACGAGATTTGCTCACTCACTCGCTCCAGGTGGGGCTCACAGTTTTCAATCAAATCATGATTAAAGCAGCATCTGAATCATAATAATACTGTCGCTTTCAGCACAACATTGATCAGAGTCTGGGTAAGTTGATGTAGCTTTTGCAGACTCAGTACTTAAAACCCAGTCACAGGTGTCTTGTATCCTTGAGGTTAAGGTACTTTAAGGTTATTATTTTAACTATAATAAATAATAATAATAATAATAATATTCTTTATTCTCCAGATAATTTTTTAAATCCTGAGTAATAATCCTAATAATAAGCAATAAAGCTGAAGCAACTGAAAAACTGAAGCAATAAAATAATAATTATTATTATTGGGATTTTGTATTTATTTATTTATTTGAGCTTTTATGTGTAAGCTTACATGTATCATTTAGTGTAGCTGTGATGTTTAATTTCTGAAAGGTGCCAAGGAGAAGAAACTGATCCCAGTGATTTATCGTTCATGTGCCATTCCTCCAATCCTCAATCACATCTGTACAGTCGACTACACCCGGTGTGACGTCGTCGAGTGGTTCTGGGTGCGTCTGGCAAACTCTCTAAAGAGGGTGCAGAGGTGCGATGCCCTGATTCCTGAACCCTCAACTAGAACCACCACCCTTGAACACAGACTGATAACAAGTAGTAGCCCTGGAGCCAACAGCCAGCTGGGAAGCAGCCCCCATGCCGGAACTTCCCGAGTCCAGGGATTTTCCACTGTCACCGGAATTTCTGCAGCCCAGACCGCCACCATTAGCCGGAATTCAAGTTCAACTTCATTGACTGAAACTGGCTCCAACAATTCGTGGACTGATCTTTCAGCACCAAGTCTTTTTCTACAAGACGAGTTCATGAGATCGCAAGAGTTCATGAGATCGCAAGATATCCCGAATCCTCAAGCTGTGCTGGAATCCACTGATGTGATGGATATCACTCCAGCAAATACGGGAGCAAAGTCAAAGAAAATCTTCAAGTTCTTTCCTTTCAAGAAACATTAGCAGTGGTTGTGAAATTCACTGGACTGATGCAAGACTCAGGATGCTATTTGCTTGTGAAAAGTACTGTGTAGATGCTTCCGATAATTTTGAAAAATGTTTTTAAAAACTTTCCACATTGCTGTTGCTAAGAAACGGTAGCTTAGCAACGTAATCTTTACAAGGCAGCTGGATCTGACTATAATTGTTAGCTTTCTTTTACTTCATTTTATGATTTCAATTTATAGGCCAGTTAGTTATTTGTAATATCAATAGCAAAACGTTTAACCAATGTGAACAATTTTGAGCTGTGCATGATATTGTGTTTAGCTGCTTATAGATAGGCACATCGGAGGCAAATCTAACTAATGCAAAGTTTGCATGTCAACAGACAGTAAAGTTGCTGTGTGGCAAAGTTGCCTAACTGGCAGCATGTTGGGTCAGTAATCCAACATTTGCAGGTTTGAGCATACTGAGCAGACATCTTGGACAAGATGAAGTGCAGACTTGTCTCAAGCCTCGGATTCCGATTTGCTGACCTTGAATTGAGTGCAGAATGAGTAAATAAATAACTCTGTAATGTAAACAAACCAAGTGTTGTTTGTGACGAGTCCTGTGGTGCAAAAACCATAGGTAATGTAAGTTAACATTAATTCATTACCGACTCAGGTTCTAAGAAAGACACAAGTGCATCCCAAATGTTTCTTGTTGCAGTTTTAGAAATTTTATGGGTCTGCTATCTGTGCATGGTCTGATTTTCAGGAAAAGCTGCCAATGTAACAGTTGCTATGGTGTTTCTTTTGTTGCTATGGTGTTACTTGAATCATTTAGTGGGTATCTGACCCAAGCAGATGTAACTGTTGATGGATAAGTGTGATATTCAGGGTCAGATTTTGTAATATCTGCAGTGGGGGAAATACCTGCAGGCAGGAGTGAAGTGTATGGGGAATAGTTGCCACGGTAAAAGTTGCTATGGCTTCAATTGCATCTGTACATCCCCTGAATGAATTTTGCAGCCATGATGATGTAAGACTCATAATGTTTCATTCTTCAAAGTGAAAATAAATTTGTCCAGGTTCAACATGGTGTATGCTTTAATTTTTGGCTGGACAGATCAAGCAGTCATTAGAAACGGAGAGCCACGCATACGTATTGCAGCCCTGTAGTAATATTTCATAGGCGCAAAAATGGAGTTCTTGACTCTGTAAATCCAAGTCTGATTGGTATGAAGTTTGACAAGGTTGTTTCTGCTGCTGAAACCTCTTTCCAAGGAAAGTTTAGGAATGATTGGGTTACCAGTGGTGCTTCCCAATCAACAATCAATCTACAGGTTGCGAAATTTGACACGGTTTCAGCGTGACACTGTTTTTATGTTGCCAGAAAGTACTGTGAAGTTAAGCAGTGCTGCACCTGGTTATTACTTGGGATGGCGGTTGTCCGTGGAATAACATGCCAATTGGCCCTCCGTCACTTCCGGGTTGGTAAATGAGTGACAGTGCAAGTTGTGAGGTTGGACTGTTGTATGTATGTATTATGTATGTATGTGTGTATGCATGCATGTGTGTATGTATGCATGCGTGTATGTATATATGTACATATGTATGTATATATGTACGTTGTTGCGAGGGCAAGTGTATAAGGGAAGGTTAGGTAGATCGGAAGGTGACACATGCGCTGCAAGTCTTTTCACGTGCTCATGCACCTGTCTGTTGAAGGGGAAAAGGTCAAGAGGATAGGTTGCGTGGGTCTTATGATGGCCTGCCCATGCACCTGTCTTTTGAAGGAGTGTTTGAATGTGTGTTTGGACGGAATTTAAGACTATAGCCTATAAATAGGAGGTTTTACGCTGATGGGTGTTATGAGTGTGTTACGAGTTTGGGCCTCTCGAAGCGAGTTTCTTAATAAACGTGTGAACTGAGTTGTCGCTGTGGCACGTATTCTGACTCGTAACATAATATATATGTATGTGAACACTTGATATAGCGCCCTTTGAGTACCTCACAAAGGAGTTGTGTTTATGTTTGAAGAGGATGTCTTTGACCTTCAGAGGTGTGTAAATAAGTATGTTAATATATGTTACGTGACAATATATCCTAAGGGGAATGCATATTCATTTATTAACAGTTATTGGTCTTGTGCACAAAAGACCTGATGTGCAAGGTTAGCCTGTGTCAATTGCATCCTTGTAAAAACAGCTTTTGCTATCCTATTGCACACACAATCCGGGTCAGCTGTACTTTAACCCGTATTTAAACAATGTAATTGTTCGGTCATGAAGCTAAACCGTAGACACACACTTGTTTAGTTCCTGTTGTAAATGGAGATGTTAATGTACACGGTTTACTGTAGCGGCCTGGACCTGTTCATTTTTCCACGAATTTATCCGATAAGATACTTCACCAACGCTACCCCCCTTTTGAATGGACGTCACACCATTTAAGGGTTCCGTGTACAGACTGCTAGCCAGATTTTCATTGCCCATTTGGCAAACATGTAGTATCGGGGTCCGCTGTAGGACCGCTCCATGTTGGGCTTTGTCTTTGGGGATTGTGTGCGTGGCGTGGCTTATGGTAATATACGGAAGGTTGTAGTTGCCGCAAGTTAAGCTGTCGCTAAAATGAATATATTCGAGCTGAACACGATCTGCAAAGACGAGTTAAGCGTTCTAACGTGCTTACTAATACTAAAACGAAAACAATTACCGGCAGTTATGTGAACTATGTAAGGTCCCAGCAGCCGTTTAGCGTTGTCAAGGATTCCGCAAATGGGAACCCCGCCCTTAACGCACAATATAGCCCAAAATACAGCGGACCCCGATACTGCGTGTTTGCCGTCCATTCTTTATATGGAAGACCTAACGTTGTTTGCCCAGGGCTCACCGACGGTGCTATTTGTAGGCCTGTGTCGACTGCTAATAGGCCTACGTAAAGCATGAGATAGATATTTATAAGCAAATCAAGCTGGCCAAAAATATTTACATTGTTACTATCATGTGATGGTAAGGCGCTCAGTAGGCGAGTGTTTGCTTATTGTCCTAAAATTATTATGCTGCTCATAGTTTACTCTGCAGCTGCTTTTGGTGGTACGTCCACTATGGGCGTCCGCAAAATGACCTACTTCTGACCCATTCCTCCTCTTGTCCGCATTTGTACACTCATTCCTCTTTGCATTTGTCTGCACTCCAGCTGAGCACTAAAGCCTAGATTGCGCCATCCTGTTTATCTTGCAGAGCTGAGGCAGGGGCCTACTACGTTGGCCTGGTTAGTGTGACAAATCGGGGGTGCCGCTTCCCCTGTCTAGGTGCTGGTTCACTGCTACTGTAGCCGAAGGCTCCCTATCAGCGCCTATCTACTGCTAGCCCGCGAGGTAAGGCTCTTGAGGTCCCCAAGAGGCTGAACATGAAGTCAACCGATCGTCAATCGCACTTTATTTCTCACAACTTAACGAGGATAATGCATTTAGCAACTAGTCTTACACTAAAACATTAGCTCATTTACGTCATCATCTCACCAGCTCGTCACGCATCACACCAGCTCGCCATGCATACCGTGCATACCGTCATACCACGTCATCCCTTTATATAGACCCCTCATGTCTGCCGGCGGAGAGGGCTCAGACACGGCTGCCGCCGCGATGTCTGCCGGCGGAGAGGGCTCAGACACGTCCAAGTCTGCGTGCGGAGAGGGCTCAGACACGGCTGCCGCCGCGATGTCTGCCGGCGGAGAGGGCTCAGACACGGCTGCCGCCGCGATGTCTGCCGGCGGAGAGGGCTCAGACACGGCCAAGTCTGCGTGCGGAGAGGGCTCAGACACGGCTGCCGCCGCGATGTCTGCCGGCGGAGAGGGCTCAGACACGGCCAAGTCTGCGTGCGGAGGGAGCTCGGACACAGCCAAGTCCGCATGCCAAATCCGCTACAACACTCCTCCCACCAAAGAACCCGAACCTCCCGGTTCGGAACCCTCTTCCCTCCAAGTACACACAATCATCGTACAACAAAATTAGCTCCATCGCAGCAGCCAACAATCATCGCTCACCAAAAGTTCACAATGTTCCGCCATTAAATTAAACTTTGTGATTCACACAAAACATGTAAACATCATCATTCATCCAAAGTCTCATCACAGCTCACTCACAATTACAGCTGCAGCAATCAGTTATTAATTAACAGAACTACTCGTTCACAATTATCGAAACAGTTTCAGCTGCAATAATCGGTTACCGGTTATTACTCATGGCTACCATTACTCGTTAAAGCATACAAGTCACACCTGCAGTTGCATCAAACAAAATTGCCCATCAAAACTATTCACATCAGCCACCGTCATAGTACTTGTTAAAGCAAACTGAAAGCACAAGCAGTCTCAGCAGCAATGAATTACAAAAACGTCTTACAACAGATTTATCAAAACAAAACATTAAGCCACATGGCTTCGAATATCCGCATCTCACGGTTATCAACTAGATAGTACATTAAAACAAATTGGCCACACTAGGCGGTTATCATTTGCAACAAATGTTTTTTTCAGTCTAGCAAAACTAACAGTTAGAACATAACAGTCCACATTGGTGCACAATGTCAGTCCAACAAACCAAATCACTGTCCTCGTCCATGAATGACTGCAGCCGCTTCGTTCTCAGCGTTCCACAAAAGTTGCAAAGACGACGACTGCAGCTAAAGACGCCTCCTTAGTGGAAGCGTTCTGATCTCCGCGTGACGCGTAATGGCCGCGCAGAAGTCGGTTCAGGCGTTGGGTTCACAGCCGTCTTTGACGAAGGGCTCTCCGGAGTCCAAACCCCCGGCTGTCGATCGTAGCACGGTCGCAATTTGTCGACATGTGCCACCAACGGATTCGCCCTCAAGGATCGCTGCAGACGGTAGTTCACAGGACCGCACCGTTCCATAACCATGAAGGGCCCCGTGTACAAGCGCTGCCACTTGGGACTGCGACCCGGATATTTCCGAGGGGTATAATACCACACCCAATCACCCACCTTAAATTCAACTGGGAGGACCCTCAAGTCATAGGTGTGCTTCCGCCGCTCAGCCACCCTGCGCAACCGTTCCCTTACCACTCTATACGCGAGTTCCATGCGTTCGCCAAGGCTTTCCACATAGGAAGCATAGGTCCCTCCCCTTTCCGCTGGGCCTGGCGCTCTTCCATAAACTAAATCTAGTGGAGCCCGATTCTCTTTGCCGAAAATTAACAAATTTGGGGAAAAGCCGGTGGCCTCATGAATGGAGGCCCGATAGGCTGCCAGGACGTGCGGCAACAACTCGTCCCAGTTCCGCTGGTCCGTTTCCACTATTTTCCCGATCATGGTATTCAGCGTCCTATGAAACCGCTCAATCAGGCCATTCCCGCTAGGGTGGTAGCTAGTGGTTCTCACCTTGTCGATTCTCAGGAGTGTGCACAATTCCCTAAACAAAACCCCATCGAAATTGGTGCCACGATCGGTTAAGATCTGTAACGGGGTCCCATACCGGACGATCACCGTATCTACCAAGGCTCGAGCTACCGTCGCGGCCTCCTGATTTGCCAGCGGGATTGCTTCCACAAATTTCGAAAAGTAATCCATTACCGTTAGGATGTAAACATGACCTCGCCTACTTCTGGGATGGGGCCCCGTGATGTCCACACCCACCCGCTCCCACGGCTCTCCGCAGGGTAGCGGCTGCAGCGGGCCCTGCTTGGGAGGCTGGCCGCGACGATACTGACAGCACTGCGAACAGCGGCGACAGAACCGCCGAACTTCCCTGGACCAACCAACCCAATAAGCTCGGCGCCTCACTTGCCATCGGGTACGACGGACTCCCAGGTGCCCCCCGGTCACCCCTGTGTGAGCGAGTTTCATGAAGTCCTCTCTCAGGGATCGAGGCAGCAGTAACTGTTCAGTACCATCCGCTGCCTTCCGATAGACTATATCATCCCTCAAATACAAGCTGCCCCGTTGGTGCCAATACGTCTTCACAGCTTCGCTCTCCCACATGACCGTCTGGAAGTCAGGCTCCCTCGCATCCGGACTCAGCCATCCTCTTATAACTGCAACATCGGGGTCGGCCTTCTGCGCTTCCGCAATACGTCTCTCCTCAGTCAGCTCGGTTGCCTCGGGGGACTCATCTTCTTCCTCTGCTTCCACAGCTGACACTCTCGTGGCGCCCACCACCACTGGAATTTCTTCCCATCCACATTGACGGCAGGGACGTCGGGAGAGGGCGTCCGCATTTCCATGCCTCTTCCCCGGCCGGTGAACAATCTCAAAATCGAATTCTGCGAGGCGTTCCAGCCATCGACTCTGCTGCCCGATAGGCTCAGGGGTCTTCTGCAACCACTGGAGGGCTGCATGGTCAGTCCTGAGGGTGAAACGTCGGCCTAACAAATACTGCCGATAAAGCTTGACAAAGTGTACCACGGCCAACAACTCCTTACGGGTGATGCAATAACGCCGCTCCGCTACCGAGAGCAGGCGACTCCCATAAGCAATCACCCTCTCTCTATCTCCATCGCACTGGGACAACACTGCGCCAATCCCTTCGTCGGAAGCATCGCAGTCCAATATGTACATCCCTTCATCCGTGGGCAAGCCCAGCACCGGCGCCGTCACCAGGGCCACCTTCAACTGGTCAAATGCAGCCTGGCACTCTTCATCCCACACAAATGATCGAGATTTCTTGGTCAGCGCAAAGAGGGGAGCTGCAGTGCGCGAAAAGTCCCTGATAAACTTCCGATAGTAGGCACACAATCCAAGGAAAGCACGTAGCTCCCTTAGTCGCTCAGGCGCAGGCCAGGACGCTACCTCATGGACCTTGGACGGGTCAACGGCAATTCCCGTTGGCGTTACTATATGTCCCAAGAAACTCACCGAACGGCGCAGCATGCGACACTTGCTAGGTTTAAGCTTAAGGTTTGCCCCTCGCAGCCGCTGGAACACCTGTCTTAACCTGCCCAGATGCTGTTCAGGCGTGCTCCCATAAACAATCACGTCATCAATATATACCAGGCAAATTTCGAAGTTCAGCCCCGACAAAACAATATCCATAAGACGCTGGAATGTTGCCGGCGCGTTGCAGAGGCCGAACGGCATAACGCGCCATCTAAAAATTCCCCTGCGGGTAACAAAGGCCGTCTTATCTGCATCCCTGGGATCCATTTCGACTTGATGGTATCCGCTACGCAAGTCCAGGGTGCTGAACCATCCCGCATCAACCAGAGCATCTAAACACTCGTCAATCTTTGGAAGCGGATATGAGTCTTTCCTGGTTCGCTCGTTCAACTGGCGGTAATCAATGCAAAACCTTAGGGTACCGTCCTTCTTCCTGGCCAGGACCACGTTAGCTGCCCACTCACTCACAGCCGGCTCTACCACTCCTTCCGCCAACATCTGGTCCAGTTGCTCATCAATAGCTACCCGGTACGGAAGGGGTTGTCGCCTCAAGGGCTGACGTGCGGGGGCCGAGTTCCCGGTATCAATTCGATGCTTACACAGGGTTGTCCTCCCTAGGTCTCCTTCTCCCTCGGAGAAAACATCCTTGAACTCCGCTAGCAAGCTCGCTAATTGGCTCCTGGTTTCCTGGGTCACTTCCTCTGGAAGTCCTTCCATTAAACCTGCGATGAGGGGTGTTTCACCCTTTTCCCTGGGACCCACTTCTTTCCCATCACACGCTTCCACCTCTACAGGGTGCAGTTTTCCCAAAAGCTGGTTTTTAGGGAGCGTGGCGGGACCTCCATTAAGATTAACGACCCGAATTCGGGCAGCATTAGCATCGTCCCCTATTAACACCCGTGCTACATGAACTCCGGGCAGGACCTCCTTCGGCTCCGTCATCCATGCAGGGGCCGTACTTGATAAATTTCCATATTGCGTTTTAGCGGGTATATCACACTGGGTTCTAGGCGGCAGTGTCATTTCCTCCGCGACCATCACCCGTCTGCACCATGCGGAACCATCCCCCTTTTCTAGCGGGATACGCCGGCGACCTATGAACAGGGCTCCATTACCAAACCCCAAACGACAGCGATGTTGCCGCAACCAGTCCATACCCAGCATGGGCTCTATGATTTGGTCCGACACCAGGAAAGCAGTATCTATCTGGAAACCCGGCCTGATCCTAATTGGGACACACAGCTCCCCTACCACATGGATCGCAGTCCCGTTGGCAGCTAGCAGTACCCGGGTGCTGGGACGCAGCGTGAGACCCTCCACAACAGAAGACGGTACGAGGCTCACCTCCGACCCGGTGTCGACCAGGCACATTTCAGTCCGTCCGTTGATTATACCGCGGATGTAGATTGCGTTGCCATTGGTGCCGTTCGATGTCCTCTGGCGAGTGTTGTGGTTGACCGCGGCCACCTCCGGTACTGTCTGCTCTTCCGGACCAACCGGTGCCGCTTCATCGGTATGCGCACGGGGCCGCCGAGGCTGACGGCACCGACGGGCGATGTGGCCTCTCTGTCCGCAGTTGTAGCAGACCACATCCCGTCCTCGATTTCCAGGCTGCACAGTTGCCGTCTCGTTGCGTCGATTGGCTTCCCCGTCGATTTCGAGATGACTGCGGAACGCCTCCAGTTGCCGTTCGATCTTTCTCTCCATGTCTCGTTGCCAACGCTGCTGTTCCCCACGTTGTGCTTTGAGGAACTGGTCCAGTTGATTCTGCAATGGCACGTTCATGTCGGACTCCTGGGTTCCTCGAACACGGTTTGCTGGTCTCCGTCGCTCCTCAGAATCCGCCATCCTTTGGTACGCTTCCATCCGTAACGCCATCCGGTATGCTTCGTCCAGCGTCTTGGGTTCACGCTCCCGGACCTTCAGAGACAACTCACGATCCCGAATGGCCTCCAGGAAAGCGTCGCGAGCAATGATCTCGGTGGTCTCGTTGGAAGGCACAGGATAAGCAAGTACCACTAACCGACGGATATCGTGTAGGAGGTCGCTCAGGTTCTCGTCGGCCCGTTGACGTCGGTAGTAAAGTTGTGCACGGAATGTCTCTGCTTGTCCTTCGGTCCCATATCGTTGTCGCAGCCTCTGCGTCAACTCCTCATACGTCACGTCCTGCCGAGCTCCAAAGTCCCAGAGTAGCTGTGTGGCGGCCTTTTCGAGGGCACAACGTAGAAAGTCAACTTTATCGGAATCAGTCCAGTTATTGTATTTGGCACACACCTCGAATTGAGTGAGGAACGACTCCAGGGATCCTGTTCCGTCGAACTTCCCAGGCTTCATCGTGCTTTTGCGGTAGACGACGTTCGCCAACGACGGTCGGTTCGAGGCCGCTTCACTTCCACCCTGCGTCTGTCCTCGTTCGCCGCCGTGCGTCACCGCCGATCGTGGGCTGTCGAAGTCAATGTTCTCCAGAAACTGGCTACGGTCGAGTCTGGAGGCCTCCATTGTCGCTCTTCGTACGCCAGGCGTCGAACCACTCAGCTGGCCGGGTGACGCGTCCGCAATGTCCAACAAGGTGTAGATGATGGTGTCGTCCTCGTCTCCCATGCGAGTATTGATCGGTCTCGACTTGCAGTTGACAGGTACCCCACTTCTGGTACCACTTGTGACAAATCGGGGGTGCCGCTTCCCCTGTCTAGGTGCTGGTTCACTGCTACTGTAGCCGAAGGCTCCCTATCAGCGCCTATCTACTGCTAGCCCGCGAGGTAAGGCTCTTGAGGTCCCCAAGAGGCTGAACATGAAGTCAACCGATCGTCAATCGCACTTTATTTCTCACAACTTAACGAGGATAATGCATTTAGCAACTAGTCTTACACTAAAACATTAGCTCATTTACGTCATCATCTCACCAGCTCGTCACGCATCACACCAGCTCGCCATGCATACCGTGCATACCGTCATACCACGTCATCCCTTTATATAGACCCCTCATGTCTGCCGGCGGAGAGGGCTCAGACACGGCTGCCGCCGCGATGTCTGCCGGCGGAGAGGGCTCAGACACGTCCAAGTCTGCGTGCGGAGAGGGCTCAGACACGGCTGCCGCCGCGATGTCTGCCGGCGGAGAGGGCTCAGTCACGGCTGCCGCCGCGATGTCTGCCGGCGGAGAGGGCTCAGACACGGCCAAGTCTGCGTGCGGAGAGGGCTCAGACACGGCTGCCGCCGCGATGTCTGCCGGCGGAGAGGGCTCAGACACGGCCAAGTCTGCGTGCGGAGGGAGCTCGGACACAGCCAAGTCCGCATGCCAAATCCGCTACATTAGCTACACACGTACGTCAAGGTGCCTCTGAGCGTGAGGATGCCGGTTCGCTCCCCGATCGTGGTTTATTTCATAAATTTGAATCTCGGGCTAGCACGGTAAACCGTAATCGCGAGATTTCTACAGCGCCCAACGAAAGCTAAGTCGCGGGAACCAGCTTATTCACAGGCGCTCAGTCAAAACAAAATCAATAGGCAAAAGGGTGCGGTTCTAGGTCAAGACCAAGGAGTCAGGCAGTCAGACAGTCGGACGCCTACGGTGGTGGTGTTTGAAATTGAAGCGAGAAGAGAGATAAGGCGAAAAGGAAGAATCAGAATAAGATTTCTGGAAATGTTTTCAGTCTTGAGTGAATGACCAGCGCAGAAACTGAAAGAGGTCTATGCTCGGGGACCTTAAATGGCGTGGCGCCCATTCAAATGGGCAGCGGTGGTGAAGGAGGATCTCACCTGATAAATTCATAAGAAAAATGAGCAGGGTCGAGGCCGCACGGTTGCTATAGAAAAACACGTACATTTACATTTTCATCGGGTGCGTTTTTTTATACTGCCGCGTCCAGCAAAGGAAATTTAATTAAAACCAGCGCAGTACAAATGGTCTGCTTGTGTGACTGAAGTTAGAGCGCGTGAAATAACCTAATAACCAAATTTCGATGCGGAAGTCCGCATAGGGCATAACTCACCACCTCTCACTGTCCGCATATGGGTGACCTCTCCCTCCGTCTCTTCTGTTTGGGGGCGTTTTTAATGGACGATCCAAAACAAATCTCTAGAACCGTCGGTGGAGCGCTAACTGAAAGCATATTGGTAAACAGCCGCGAAAAACTCTTTTGTACAAGAAGCCGGATTTCCGCTGCACGCATCGATGTACCTGGACGACCTGTAAAATGTGGCCCACCCCATTATATCCCATCGGAGAAACAGCGAGCAGATTGCTGGACAACGATAATAAATTACGAGATCGGCCAGACACGCGAGTTTAGCTTCAGCCCAGGCGCGGTGACTCCTGGGAAGGACGCTGGCAAACAAAAGAGGAAAAACTCTATTGCAATCTTTTCAGATTGAAATAACCGGCAAAATCAGTAACGACGCGTGTATACTTTGAATAAAAGTAGGTGTTGATTTATGTACTTAATTAGACCTACTTCGATTATGGACAACCTAATAAAACTGTCGAAGTGACGCGCTGAGGTTGTCCAAATGACGCCGTGTAAGCTGAAAATGTTTTGTACGTGTGCTAATTGCTATTTAATTACTCAACAGGATAATAAATCGTTAGATTTGTTTCAGTTGAAAATGACGCTGATTATTACTGCTAACGATTGCAATTTAAAGTTGTAGGTATAGAAATTCTAAAGTCGACATTTTAACAACACATTATATAATGTAAGTAATGCAATGTGACAATAAATAACGCCGTCTAAATGACTCTCTTTATTTTCTCTAGTGACTTCTATAGCGCCGTTATAATAATCCATAAAACATGAATCGATAGTAAATGAACTCGCAGATGAGTTTTAAGCTTCGATCTGAATGACACTAGAGAACCAACAGAGCGCACAGAACTAAACAATGAATTCCAAGGCTTTCATCGCCACTCCTAATGATTTTGGACTTTATTAAGAACGGCAGGCTAATCAACAGGCGTATGATGGTCGAAAGCTGGAAAAGTCACTACTGACAGGCTCCCGCACACACATAGAACCCGACCAACAGATTATCTTCTCCAGCTCGATAGTTGACAACGTAATAGTATATGTAGAGAGAAATTTGGAAAACAATGAGAAGTTTTATTTTTTTCACAGTGTAGATCGTATTATGTCGGATAATTTAGCTTGTGTGTTTGTGTAATTAAGTTTGGCCGGAATACTGGGGAACAGTTAGGCGAGGCCATCATTAACGCGAGGCGGATAGGATGCCCGTGATTGACAGGGGGAAGTAAACGAGAGAGAGAGATAGAAAGAGAGAAAGAGAGACAGACAGACAGAGACAGACAGAGAGACAGAGACAGAGACATACAGAGACAGACAGAGACAGAAACAGCGAGAGACAGACAGAGAGACAGACAGACATAGACAGAGACAGACAGACAGAGAGAGGAGAAGTAGAAGGAGGAGGAGGAGGTGGAGGAGGAAGAGGAAAAGGAGGAGGAGGAGGAGGAACAGAGGGACGCTGATCGGATGTCGAAAGGGAGAAGTTGGATGATTGAGAGACGGAGGGGAAAGTTAAGCAAGGGTGCCAAGCGAAGAAGGCATTCGCTGGATAACGGTCGAGCAGGCGTTAGGTCCGGAGAGCAGAAATAAAATAATACCGCATCTCATAAAAAGGCGCGCTAAGTTAAGCAGACCGATGCGAATCAATTGACTCTGACGTTACTGAAGTTACTGTAAATACAATGTACATAGAATAAACGTGTGAAAGAAATAATCGTCGTTACGTCTCTTTACGATCGGACAGATCCATTCACGAAGGAAAAAAGGCCTAAAGATCCCCGAAGATTAAGCCGCTGTTCAATAGCACAGCTCGCCACCAAATACTGAAAAGAGATTTGTGTTCGTTCCAGATTTGTGTTCGTTCCAGATCGAGATTCGAGAGTCAGGCAGGCAGGCAGGCAGGCAGGCAGGCAGGCAGGCAGGCAGGCAGGCAGGCAGGCAGGCAGGCAGGCAGGCAGGCAGGCAGGCAGGCAGGCAGGCAGGCAGGCAGGCAGGCAGGCAGGCAGGCAGGCAGGCAGGCAGGCAGGCAGGCAGGCAGGCAGGCAGGCAGGCAGGCAGGCAGGCAGGCAGGCAGGCAGGCAGGCAGGCAGGCAGGCAGGCAGGCAGGCAGGCGGCTACGGTGGGCTGTGTTTGGAATTGGATCTACAATCTTTAGGGCGACGACACCATTTGAAGAAAAAATTTCCCCAGCCACTTGGCACGCAGCCGTGGGGTAGACAACTGGTCCATTCAATGCAGACATATTGTATGCCCTTAGGGTCACTACTTTAAAAGTATTATCTGGAGAATAATTTTTACTAGTACTTTAACTTTTACTTAAGTACTGAAAATTAGTACTTTTACTCTAACTTAAGTACTTTGCCCAGGTACTTTGAATTTAAAGTAAAGCATCCGATATCTCACAAATGAGACGTAGGGGAAGCGCTCATCTCCTTTTCTTAGGCCCTTGAACCGACACCGGACGAATCCCAAGGTCCTAGACACGGGGTCAGCGCATCGCAGGACTTGCCGTTTACTTCCCAGCTTATGCCGGTACCAAATTATACTGCTTGGCGACAGAGGCACGTGTGCGCAAACAACTCGCCCAGGGTCGTTACACGGAGTTGAACCCGCAAACGCATGGTCACTGACCACGCGCGTTACCAATAGACCACAATGCAGCTACTTTGTTACCTTGAACAAGACTGCATTTTAACCTATTATTAGCCTACTGCTTCGCCGATAACACTGGACAACAAATTTTTACAAAAGTCATGTTACTGAAATGAAATTAGTCAGTTCTTATCAATTTGTATGTGCTGAACACGAATATGACAGTGAAAATGCCGAATTGGCTCTAGATTTTTGTAATCTGAAATGAAGTAATTTTATATCGCACAATGCATGCCAGTAGTGATACACTTACAGTTAATATTTGTAAAAACCAGGTCATAGACTAGTTCTTAGATTTTTTTGCCTGTCTCTTGTACAGCTGTTCGGGAGCATCTCTGCGGAGTGTCCAGCAGTAGTCAGCCAACATTGTAGTGGACCATTTTCCCTGGTACCTTTGCTCCATTGTTGCGATATCTTGATGAAAACGTTCGCCATGTTCGTCACTAACCATACCACAGTTGTCAGGGAAGAAATCCAGATGGGAATGAAGGAAATGCATCTTCAGAGACATATTGCAGCGAAATTTCTGGTACTGCTTGAGCATGTCTTCTACTAGTTCCTTGTAGTTTTCTGCCCTAACATTCCCCAGAAAGTCTGTAGACACTAGACGAAAAGCATTCCATGCTTGTTTCGCATCACCCTCCAGCAAGTTGTTGAAGCGGTCATCTTTGAAGAGTTCTCTAATCTGAGGACCCACAAAAACTCCCTCTTTAATCTTTGCTTCGCTGAGTCGAGGGAATTTTTCATGCAGGTATCGGAAAGCTGGCGAAGTGCGGTCCATGGCTTTCACGAAGTTCTTCACCAAACCTAGTTTGATGTGAAGGGGTGGTAGTAGGATTTTGTGAGCCTCGACCAGAGCTGGGTGCTGGATATTCTTCTGTCCAACTGCCATGTTTTGTCTGGGAGTCCATTCCTTCCGCACGTAGTGCAACTCTCTTGCTCGGCTATCCCACTCACACAAGAAACACATATATTTTGTATATCCTTGCTGCAGTCCCATTAAAATGGCAACTACCTTCAAATCACCACACAGGTGCCATTTGTACCTGTTATAGTCAATGGAATGCAGTAGCTGTTTTAGGTTATCGTATGTCTCTTTCATGTGGACAGCATGCGCTAATGGAATAGATGGAAGACGGTTTCCATTGTGCAAAAGCACAGCCTTAAGATTCAGTGTTGAAGAGTCTACAAAGAGTCTCCATTCTTGTGGGTCATGAGTGATCTGTAAGGCATTCATGAGGTCGTCAATATTGGAACAGAATACCAGATTACCTTCCTTCATAAAGAAAGGTTCCAACTGCTGATGGCGCTTTCTATATGAAGTAATTGTGATATCTTCTTCTAGAAGATTCCATTGTTGGAGTCTTGATCCTAGCAATTCTGCCTTGTTTTTGGATAAGTCCAAATCACGAACAAGGTCACTTAGTTCTTCCTGTGTTATTCTGTGTGGGGTTGATGATGCACCACAGTGAAAATCGGGATCACTGCACGCTGACGGACCAGGAGAAGAACATGTCGGCTCACCCTTGTCCTCATCAGATGAATCAAGAAAAATATATTCTGCTGGAGGTTCTGGAATAGGAAGTCCATCACCATGTGGAACTGGTCTCAATGCTGACGGAATGTTTGGGTAGACTATTGTCGACTTCTTTTGCTTCGTTATTCCACCGGAAAGAGGAGTAACCAAGCAGAAGTAACAGTCATCTACGTGGTTGCTTTGCTCTCTCCACACCATGGGAACTGCAAACGGCATTGATGGTCTTTTGCCATTCAACCACTGTGAAAGCTGTGTTGTACATGTAGCACAGCATATATGCGGGCCCATGGCTTGTCTTGGTCACCAACCTTGCATTCGAAGTAAGCATGATATGCCTTCTTGACTTGATAAGTGATACTTTTCTTCTGGTTGGCAAATGTCACTTCCCCACAAATGTAACAAAAGTTGTCCACAGTATTTACGCACTTCCGAGGCATTACTGTTCTGTATTGTATCTAAATGGATAAAGTAATAATAGTTTTATAAAACAGTAACTTAAACTGTCTCGCACAAAGTCTGTAATATTGTAAATGCTCAACCGTTCCGACTCGCTTTATATAGTACACTGCTGACGTCATCTTACGTCAGCAGCCGACTGGCTGTAGTTTTACATTGCATCAGAAAATGACGTAATCAACTGTGCATGATGTGTCCATGATGGGATTATGCAATGAGGTGGAATATTACATCATTCTAGACTTATTTAGGATATTGTCGCAGTCCTACTGCATAAATTTACATGGTGAAACATAAAAAATGAACTATATGAAATATTTTCAAAACGAGAGCCAATAAAAAATTTTTATGGTTATATTCGTGTTCAACACACCAAGATGCTACACATTAGGGCCTTTTCCAGTCAGTAACGATTTCTATGTTGACCAGTGTAACACAGCGACTGTGATCTACAATTGGAATGCGTTTATTTTCCATACAGAACCCTGCCAGCATGCTCATAAACATTTGATGGAACCAATTTGGGCCCCATATGAGTCCCATAATGGGGTCGGCATGGGCCCTCATGGGCATGCTGAGAGGGGAAAATACCTTCAATTCTTGCGTCTTGTATGTATGTATGTATGCATATATCTGGCTTTTTACATAGCGCCTTGAATACTCCTTACAGTAAATGTGCCTGTTACTTGGAATATTACTTCTTGGAGGATATGATGATTTCATACCTGCTATTAGAAACCTTATAAATACAGCTACTTTGTTCGCCGGAGATAGTTTCCGGAGCATAATCTTCGTCTTTGTTTTTAAGTTTAAAAAGCGCAGACGATGAAGTGCTGTCCTAATCAACGCAGACGTCGCTAAACTATATTCAATCAGCGAAAAACATGTTTACGACATTTATCCGTCGAAGAAAACTTTCTGGGCAGCGGAAATTGCCTCTTCTGTTGACTTCCTTTCAGTTTATCAACCATGACTTTCTGTAAGGTAGTGTTTGTTGAGCGACCCGCTTGTTATCGGAAATAAACCAATTTTCGCCTGTTTTCTATTAGGAAGAGCTTATTGAGTGGATTCTTGACAGGTTATACGTATTGACAGTGGCGACTTCAGGATTGTTTGCGGGGGGCGTATCCTGAGTGGCGCCTTGTTCAGGCAGTCTACCATACACGCGTCTGAGTGGCACCGGGGAATGACCAAGAGGGGCGCGGGGCGAATCGCCCCAGACGCCTAAGGCTGAATCGTAATCGTAATCCCGAAATTCCTACATCGCCCAACGAAAGTCACGTCACGGGGGCCAACTTATTCACAGGCGCTGAGTCAAAACAGAATCGATAGGCAGAAATGTTCTGTTCCTGGTCAAGATTCAACAGTCAGGCAGAGAGACAGCGTGGCAGCTACGGTGGGTGATGTTTGTGATTAGAACGGAAAGAGGGATAAAGGGAAGAAGTGGAGTCAGGATTGGATCTGCGAAAGAGGAATATTTCAGTGATGAGTGAAAGGCCAATGCAGAAATTGGATGCAGTGGAGCACAGATGAGTTTGTATGGTGTATATAATAACTGTCGCAGTTCTTGGGGAGTTTTGATTCCAGAGTGGTGGGGCAGCTATGGCTATGGAGCGATTGCAAAATTTTAAGGATGAGGTTACGGAAGGGCGGAGAAATGATGGGAGGACATCTTTTGTGCAGTGTTAAGGAATATTATTCCAAACATTTACCAAATTCTGAATTTTCAGCAAATATTTTGAGACGTGTGCACTGATTGGATGGACGTTCTTAATCCCTTTTGACCTGGCGCCGAAATTGACTTTAACAAACTGGCTCTTCTGCAAATGATTTGATGCAGCGCTGGTGGATAAGATGTTCTCTCCAAAGCGACTTTTGTGTGGCGCTGAGAAATTTCGGACATTTACATTTACATTACGTTACGTTTGCGTATTCGAATAACACACGTGCAGCCAGTTATGGACCTACGAATCGATGTTTTAATAATAATAATAATAATAATAATAATAATAATAATAATAATAATAAGACAATTTTGTAGAGCCGTAGCACAGCCGAGGCCGAAGAAAAGGGCGCTGTTCAAGGGTTCAAGAATCAACTACAGTCATAAGATATCCTAAAAAGATGTGTCTTGAGTCGTGACTTGAATGTGTCCAGGGATGGGGCATTCGTCACGTTGTTTTGTATAGGAATATTATACGGTTGACATGATTTCAAGAAAGACGTTGATACACAAGTGACCCTGACAAACGGAAGATCACTAAAGGAAATATTGATTAGCAGGTACTTGATGTGCGACACGGTGATCTATCGGTAACACTTCTGGTCAATAATCATGCGGTTGCGGGTTCGACCCGTGCAACGACCCTGGGCAAGTTGTTTGCGCACACCGTGCCTATGTCATCAAGCAGTATAATTTGGTACCGGCGTAAGCTGGGAAGTAAACGGCAAATCCTGCGATGCACTGTCTGCGTGTCCAGAAGCCTGGGATTCGTTCATTGCCGGCTCAAGGGCTTAAGACAAGGAAATGAGCGCCTCCCCTACGTTCATCATGGAAGCTTTACTTATTTCAGATACTTGATGCACTGTTGTGTGAATACGCTGGTTAATTCCCGCCACTTATCTTTCTTTGGGCGCTGTAGAAATCTCGAGTTTACGATTACGATTACTGCAAGAACAATGAATGATTACATGCAGAGGCAGCTCCAGCTGTGGGATTAAGGAACTGTAGATACCAAATCTATGCGCAGTCACTCCTCAAACGATCCGTTCCAGTGAAAGTTTCCTCCAGAGTTAAATGCAGTGTAAATACAGTGTAAAAGACCACACAGTTTGCAAAACTTGGTAATTGGTCGCTACTTTGCCTGACTTTGAACGTGAGCTGTAGAATTACCAGTGCAGTCCAGAGAGATATACCACTGTCCAGCAACCGACTTCTTCGGCTGGTTTCCTCACCCTTTACAAGGTTGAGATATTCGCTAAAACGACACAGAGTGAGTAGGACTATTTTCAGAAATAACCCGCTGCTTCATGAAGGAATTTTAATTGCGCAACAATTCTTCCTCTTCCTCTTCCCCTTACTTCACTTTCCGGTTCAATTCCAAACACCATCCACCATAGCCGTCTGATTGCCTGCCTGAGTCTTGGATCTTGACCTGAAACCGAATCCTTCCTGCCTATCGAATTTGTTTTGACTGAGCGCCTGTGAATAAGCTGGTTCCCGCGACTTAGGTTTCGTTGGGCGCTGTAGAAATCGATCTTACGATTACGGTGACGAATTCATGTGAGGGTATACGGTAGTCTATGACTGTGTCGAGTGGTGACCAACTGCCCCACTTGGTCATTTGGTCGATGGTGTGCTTGACTTCGAGCCTCATCTGCAGAAGCAGTCTTTCGAGATATATTGCCAGATTTACCGGGACAAACAACATTTATGACCAGAGTGTGATTTTAGGTTTCGGCCAGGCTTATGGACAAGACTAAGCAGCGTTCATAAACGCTGAGCCGTAGGAATAAGGATTTTTAAAGGGTGTAAATGTAAGGCAAAATAATCAACGAAAGACACGCCAGGGGATAACAACAACAACAACAACATCAACAATTATTATTATTATTGTTGTTATTATTATTATTATTATTATTATTATCATCATCATCATCATTATTATTATTATTATCGTCATTATTATTATTATTATTAGTAGTAGTAGTAGTAGTAGTAGTAGTAGTAGTAATGGTAGTGGTAGTAGTAATGGTAGTAGTGGTAGTAGTAGTATAGCAGTAGCCTACGCATTACGACTACGATTACGTGCTCATCGTTTTATTTTTATGCCTGTCAAATACAAAATTGATAAAAATAGTTATTCAATGAAGTCGTTCTGCTTTTTGGCAATTTCTACTTTAATCTTTAGGTTTCATGAATTTCCAATTTTAGAACAACGGCTGAAAAGCCATAACTGAGAACATCAAATAAAATAAAAACATAAAGTAAAAGCAATTTCGGCAAACTGTTTGGCCACGCAGTCAAAGACCTGCGTCTCGCTGCTTTTTCATCTTCCAAGAACGATGGCTTAGATAAATCACAGAGGTCTACAGTCGTAACGTATATAGATGGCACTTGTGTTGTGTGCTTACTCGTGGCTTGGCTGAACTACAGAACATCATAAAAATGCGATTAAATTAGTTGCCTTTATATTTAGTCAGTTACAATTACACCTTTTCATCGTGGATTTTAAATTTAAATTGTAAACCGAGCTTACGATTACGGTTACTTTACAATTATATTAGCGTCAGTTACAAACGCAATTACTATTTGTTTTCAGCGACCTCATATGTTCACAAGTTTTGTTTTACCGCCCACCAGTAGTTGTATGCTTATTCGTCAAAGAAAGAGAAGCAGTAAGTCTAATAATTATACTAATATCACTCAAAGTTACTACAAGTGCCTGTTCCGTTTAATAAGGATGAGACTTTGAAACCTGTCTGCTTTTAATCTAATTCTCTCTGGACAAAAGTCTTGCCTGCTGTGATGAAATTGTCTCAACCGGAGCTAAAGGTTCCCGCATCGCAACCCGACCAGGCTTCTCCAACCGATTATGATTTGGGGTGCGAGTTTCACTTGTTGCCATGGGCATTATGATAAAGGCGCTATAGAAGTCTTGAGAGTAGATTAGATTAGTTTCGTGCTGCTATAGCTGGATATGGACATGGGCATTATGATAAAGGCGCTATAGAAGTCTTGAGAGTAGATTAGATTAGTTTCGTGCTGCTATAGCTGGATATGGACATGGGCATTATGATGGAGGCGCTATAGAAGTCTTGAGAGTAGATTAGATTAGTTTCGTGCTGCTACAGCTGGATATGGAAAGTCAGCTGCATGAGACTTCCACCAAGCCAACTGGTCATATTGGGTCCACTGATCTAAATGTCATACATCAGTCAGTTCTTGTCTCAAAACCAGTGACAATTAAGTCCACCTTAGGGCACATACGGGTCATACGATGTAACATATCTGCTTATTGAAGTAGTTGTTGTTTGAATCATCTCCACACTCTTGCTTTTTATCTGGCGTGGATGACTTATACTTCTTATTTCCTTTCAATCCTTTGCGTTAAATATAGAATAATATATTTCTTGCTTCACTGTTTCATGCAGGTTGAGTGTTGTAATGTAATAATGTCGAACCGTATAGCAGCGTGAGGCTTATAGGACATTAACACCCCCCCGGTAAATAACCCCCGGGACAATAACCCTCATGCAAAAAAACCCGCACAGTAACCCCTTATACTCTATATATTAATTATATAAATATACAAATAATGTATATTAATAATACGGTTTATGTGATAATTTATTAGACATATATTAGAGAACGATATATTAGAGGGGGTTATTGTCCTGTTACCCAGTTTGAGTACCAAATTTGCTTAGTACTTAGTACTTAGTCCAGGTCTGCACATCGGGCAACACAGCTTCTCCATTTCTTCTCTGTCGACGGCTAGTCTTCCTGCCTCATCCCATGACATCTCCAAACACCCAAGGTCGTCTCTGATGGTCTCTGGCCAGTTCTTCCTTGGTCTTCCCCTCCTTCGTTTCCCTTCAGGAATCCAGTTCATTGCTTGATTGGCTCGCCTATCCCTGTCCATACGAATTACATGTCCCGTCCATTTCAGTCTTCTCCACTTACACTAATATTAAACTGACTAGACCGCATATTTGTTGATTCGCCTTCTGTGCTTTTTGACAGATTTTTCGATAATTTCTTACATGTCTGGACGTTTGCTGTTGCTAAATATGTTTGTCGAAATTAATCTTCGTTTTCGCCGAAAATTTAGAACTTATTTACGCCGTCTTCATCCGGGTATTGATCTCGGTGGAGGAGGAGGAGCGAAGAAGGTCTTTCGAGTGACCTCGACCGTCAATCATGTGTGACCCTTTGACCTATCGACCGGCAGGCGACGACTTGTTCTACTTAAACCCGACAGTTCGAGGGATATTCGGACGCAGCAGCAACTACCCCTATGAGGGACTGCTGGGAGGTGGTGCTATCGTGTACCGCGGATCCTACCACCAGTCGTCGCTCTACACCATCGACGTAACTTGATCCTCTGAACTCTGAACGCCGTGTTGTCTGTCAACTCTGGATAGGAATCCGTTGGTTGGGCTCCACGTGTGTGCGTGAGCTCGCCATCGGTGACTCTCCCAATTATCTGTGCATTGTTTCGCTTGCCAATGTACATTCTGTTCTTATTTTAATGACGTTTGACATTAATTAATTAATTAGTAAGTAATCAATAAGTAGTTAATTTAATATTAATTAATTATTAATTAATCACTAAGTAGTTAATTAATTAATTATTTATTACTTATTAATTAACCAGTAATTAATTATTAAGTAATTATTCATTAATCAATAAGTAATTATTAGTTAATTATTAATTAAGTATCAATTGCTTATTAATTATTAATTAATCATTACTTAATTATTAATTAATTATTAATCAATTATTGTTAATTATTTAATTATTATTATTGTGAGCTATTAATGCCAGATAGCTAACTAACTGAGTACTTCTAGAGTTCTTTGCAGGCACTGGCTGACTACATCTGCATGCGGCGCAATTGTCAGTATCTGCCCCGTGAGAACAAATAGCAATTCAGGAACTCAAGTACATAATTATAAACTAAATATATTGATCAAAGCATAAGCCTCGAGGTGTGCGTAGGTCGTATAGCGTGGGCCCCACAGGTGCTAAAGCAATCATATTTGATTATACTAGAACACAAGTGCTGTAGGAGATAAGGCCCTTCGTGCGGAGTTAAGTGAAGGGACACAGCCGATTCTGTTCCTCTTTATGGGAGAGACTTGCGTGCGCCCTTGGCAGCCCGTCAGTCAAGCTCCATGCCGCGGTTGCCTTGCAGCGAGAATCCTAACAACGCCGCGAAAGGAGGGAAGGAAAGAAGGAAGGAAGGAAGGAAGGAAGGAAGAAAGGAAGGATGGAAGGAAGGAAGGGATAGTTGGAGGTAGGAAGAAAGAGGAAAAGAGGAAGGAAGGAAGGAAAAAAGAAAGAAATGAAGGAAGGAAGGAAGGGGTGGTAACTATAATTGTAATTGTGATTTAAGATTTCTAAAGCGCCTCTTAGAGAATAAACTCAACAGAGGCGCTCCCGACCAGAACAAGTAAAATCACTGTTAAACAGTACAGTCTTCAGGCGCCTGCGAAACCCTGAGAGGGGAAGAGAGAGGAGCTCTAGTCCCAGATCTCGAGAGAGACGGTTCCAGCAGGTGGGACCGACATACGCAAAGCTTCTGGACTGCGGCAGCAGTCCGCCTGCGAGGGACAAACAAGAGATCATGGGTGGCCGAATGGAGGGTGCTACGGCCCGGTAATGAGGAGACTAAAGTGCAAAAGTCACTGATGTAAAGAGGTGCTGAGCCATCAATACAGTTGCGCTTTAGAGTGAGAAGTAGGAGAGTAGGAGATAGAAAGAAAGAGAAAAAGAGGAAGGAAGGAAGGAAAGAAGAAAGATATGAAGGAAGGAAGAGACAGGAATGAGGAGAAGGAAGAAGCAAATGGAGGAAAGGGAGGTAGGAGGTAGGATGGAAGGGGAGAGAAAGTGAAGAAGGATGGATGAATGGATGCATGGATGCATGGATGAATGGTTAGATGCATGGAACAAAGTAGACGGAGGATGCGGGGTAGACGAGCGAATCGATGAATGGATGGAGCGATGGAGGAAGAGGAAGTAGGAGGAAGAAAGGAAGGGAAGAGGAAGGAAGGAAAAAATAAAGAAAGAAAGAAAGAAAGGGAAGGAAGGGAGAAAGAAAGAAAGGAACAAAAAGAAGGAAGGAAGAAAAGAAGGAAGGAAGGAAGGAAGAATGGATGTGTGGCTAGATGGATGGATGGATGGATGGATGGATGGATTAATTGACGTATGCATAAAACAACGTACAGAAACTACAGGGGTGGATAGGCGAATTGATGAACGGATAGAGGGATGAATGAACGGATGGAGCGATGGAAGGATAGATCGATGGGCAAAGCTTTGCGTCAAATGCTGCTCAGTTGAGACCATGATAATTAAAACACAGGCTGTGCGCTCCATTAAACCTTCTAATCTGCCTTAAACCATTCCAGCTGCGATGAAATCCGCCTTGGTGACAAGCGATCTTTGCCGAAAAGACTTCTGGATCATCACTCACTGGATCCTTTTCCCGTTTTATGGGTCGAGGAAGCGCGGAATAAACCGTATGTTTTAATCATAAGTCTTGGCGACTGCTTTGTTAGCGGTGGGTTTTTACAGGCTTCCCGACTTACTGAAGGGGGCGTTATGGTCATCGGTCACAAGTTTTACTGCGTCTGTCTGTAAAACAGACGGAAATAGGCACGCATAGGGTTAGTGATCAGTGGCAAGAGACAAAGGCAGAAGCAGATGGCACAAAATTGTCCGTGGTGCAGCCACTCCTCGCAAGAGGTCGGTTGAAGACAAGACAAGATAAGACGTGGCGCAGCGATCCTAGAACGGCTTTCCGTTTATGATGCAAGGTCATGAATATTTGCAGAAGACAAGATTTATATTGCTTTGCACGCGTAGCTTTATATATGTAAGCATATATAACTGTATAGGGTATAGGCTGTGGTGGATGGTGTTTGGAATTGAACCGGAAAGTGAGATAAGGGGAAGAGTAGGAATTGTTATGCAATTAAAATTTCTACATGAAACGGCGGGTTTTTTCTGAAAATAGTCGTACTCACTCTATGTCGTTTCAGCGAATATCTCGACCTTGTGAAGGGTGAGGAAGCCAGCAGTAGAAGTCAATTTTGACACCGTAAGCACATTTTCGAAGATTTAAACTGTCAACACATTTGTAAGACAGTTTTCTGACCCATCATACAAACTCATCGATGCTCCACCGCTTGCAATTTCTGCTTCGGCCTTTCACTCAAAACTGAAAACATTCCTCTTTCACAGATCCTATCCTGACATCCCTTCTTCCACTTATCTCTCTCTCTCTCCTCTCCAACCCCAAACACAACCTCCCCCCGAAGGGGGGCCACGCTGTCTCTCCGTCTGACTTTTGGATCTTGACGTGGAACCGAACCCTTTTGCCTATCGATTTTGAATTACGATTACGATAACGATTACCCACCTAGGTTTCCATAGTTTGCTGTAACCCACTGCTATGAAATGGCGCCTTCACGCTGTTACTAGGCTCTCACAAATTTATTTTATTACATGTGAAGTGAAGGCAGGGTCATTTCGGCATGGGGGTGCCGAAATTACCCGAAATGAAAATGGCCATAATATTTAGGCTCAACTACATTGAGCAGTAGGCCTAAACTGTGGTTGTAGGCCTATATAGCTGTATTCATTTGCACTACACAGTCAAGCAATACTATGTTTAACTTCGATTAGCTTTATGTCTTCCAACCTTAGCATAGTGTGGGGCACGGTAGCCGATTGGTTAGAGCGCTCACCTTTTAACTCGGAGTGTGCTGGTTCGAACCTCCTCCTCTGAGACAGTTACTGTGTAGGGACCTCCAGCAAGTCCTTCACACATAATTGCTCAGAGCCTTCGATTGTTGCTTAGTCATTATATAGTGGAGCTTAATAAATGTAGAAGTAATATATATATATATGTGTGTGGTGTGGGTGTGCGTGCGTGTGTGTGTAGGTGTAGGTGTGTGTCCTCTGGCTTCTCTCTCGATCTTGTCTGCCAGAAACCGCATCTTGTTCTTCACCGATATCCCTGGATAATTAAGTTGACCGGTTAACATCTGCTGCAGCATACATGGCCTCGTCAACAAACCTACCAGGACACGACAACGTTTGAATACAGCGCCTGTCAAAGTCCCGTAGTCATAAAATACAGCAGTCTGGCTTACGAATGTTCGAAAGTTTTATATATACGTAGGTTATTCGTATATGCTGTGTACCATGGGCTTACCGTTTTATATATGCATATCCAGAGTGTATTATTATTATTTGTATTATTATTATTATTATTATCATCATCATCATCATCATCATCATCATCATCATCATCATCATCATCATCTCCCTTATCATCATTATTATTATTATTATTATTTTACCCGAGGTATATATGATCCCTCAGGATTAAAAAATTATCCGGAGAATAAAGAATTCTTGGATGGCAAGAAATCGTATTATTTTTATTATTATTATTATTATTATTATTATTATTATTATGCACTTATTACTCGCGCAAGGTCAATAACTGAATATTAGGCGCGAAGCAATTGTGAGTGAAGGACTTGCTGAAGGTCCCTACACAGTAACCGACTAAGGGGAGGCTCGAACCCGTAATCTCCACGTTACAAGCCGAGCGCAGTGGCGGAAATCAGGGTGGACTGTCCCGCCCAAAGTTTTAACTGGGGGATTATCATGGTGTTAAGAAGAGGATTAAGACAGCGTGTCAAAAATGGAAAGTCCTATCGAGCGTATTATGCGATGTCAAAATGCCGGTTCAAGTCAAAGGAAAAGGTGTACAAAACAATGATAAGACCAGTGATGTTATATGGAGCAGAAGCATGGACACTGACAAAAGAGGAGGAAAAACTGCTGGAGAGAACGGAAATGAGAATGCTGCGATGGATACTTGGAATCTCACTAAAAGGCAAGAAAAGGAATGAGTATGGCAGACAGAAATTGGAAGTGGCGTGTATATCTGACAAGGTACGAGAAGCCAGGTTGAGATGGTATGGTCACGTGATGAGGAGAGAGGAGGAAAATTGCATTAAAAGAATTATGAGAGCAGAGGTTTACGGACGCCGCAGTCGTGGACGACAAACGTAGAGATGGGGAGATATACTGTAATTCAGCAAGACCTAAAGCTCCTCAGATTGAAGAAAGAAGATACTGAAGACATAAACAAATGGAAAAGAAGGATTCGTGTGGATGACCCCTCTGCTAGGAGGGATTAATTCCAGCCAGAAGGAAGAAGAAGAAGAATACCTCCAAAGTTAAAATTCTAATGGGGGGCACCAGAGGGGGACAGTGCTAAACCAAGCACGGTATCCCATGCTTTCTTCAACTGTTATTCATTGTCCCCGTTTTTTGCCTTGTGCAACAACCATTTTTGAGTTTAAGTTCTTCTTGTTGATTGGAATCGTTAAAGCATCAATAGATACAGCAAAATTACACCACTATGTCCTACACTATGGCTTTTTATGGTTAAAAGAGCTTCTTTCACTTGTGGCTCAGTACTCTTCAGTGTTGGAATGTCTGGATGAAATGTTGCATGATAAAGTATCATCTTCCAGCATGGCTGCTTGCGCATCTGGTTTATATGTAAGTTTGCAGAAAGGAAATGTGTGCTGTTTGGATTAGAGATAGCTCTAAGGATTCTTACAGCATTTGAAAGCCTCAACCGTTCGTTGCAGTCAATGTATCAGCCTGTATCTGGAATGCTCGCAGCTGTTGATGATATCATTAAAGACCTGATTTCTTTTCGCAACGATGCTGTATTTGATGGTCTGATGGTTCTTTACCGCGACAACGTAAACTTCCGAAGAAGTATGCCACGATTACAGAAACATTTGTAGCTCAGACATATACGGAACGTTACCGACGTACCTATTTCACGTTAATTTATACTGCGATCTTGATCTGCGGCACCGTTTAGGAGTTAGTACTGGGCTTCGTGCCTACAAGGCACTTGAAACGTTCTACTTTCTGGCATTATTGATTAGCATGTACTATCTACATACAAAGAGTTGTGTATAAGTGATCTTCAGCTACATATGCCATTATTTCTTAGAAGACATCCAGTGAAAACTGTCGAGGCAGCCTCAATGGTCCCTGGAGTTCGAGGAGAATTTTCAGAGATAGAGAAGCTTGTCCGATTATTATTGATATGTCCTGCCTCTTCTGCAGAAGCAGAAAGAAGTTTTAGTGCTCTCAGAAGGATCAAGACATGGCTAAGAAGCACTTTGACAGAAACAAGATTGAATTCAGTGGTTGTCTACAGCACCCATCAAGACCTGATTGATTCAGCTGCCGCACAGAAATTGATTTGCACATTTATTTCCAGGTCCGCCATAAGAACTAATTTGTTTGGTGCCAAACTACAAAATGAATGATTGCATACCTCCCAATTTATGACATTTATGTTCACTGGCACTACCCCTATCCACCAACTGTCAATAAGAAGTGTTCAGAATTTAAAAATTTTTAACCAAGTTGCAACAATATGCATAGAAAATTGCACAAAACATTCAGTAAACCTTCTGTTTGTTGTCCCTAACTAAGAAGTCATTAGCAGTTTCAGCCTACTGAGTCTTTACTTAGAATCTAGAGATTTACTTCGTCATATGAACTCTGTATTCTGCATGCAATTGATAAATTATGAATATTTGTGTAGTCTATGTCCCCCCCCATTTATGTTTACTGTCCCTCCCTGTCCCCAACATCGAGAAAAAAGAAAAGATTTTGCGCTATCGTGCCGTCCCTCCAAAGTTACTTACAGATTTTCGCCTTTGGCCGAGCGCTCTATCCACTCGGCTTCCGTGCCCTTCTGTATATTTACTAATTAATCAAGTATGCTTAACAAACACCCTTCCTTAAGCCGTGTTGTGTCGTGTGGCAAAATACGACCTTATTAACACCTTTTGCATGTCTGCATGCTTATCATTACTGCGCAGACAGAGCTTAGCGTTTCTAATAACAAAAAACCTAACAGCTGTGTCGCTTATTGCTTTTGGTTCTTAATATCTTCACAGGGCTGCTTATATATTATCAGCATTTTGATTTATGTTTGTACTGTATTGATTGGTTATTTCTACACACTTGTACTTTGCACATTTTTGCGAAATAATAATAATAATAATAATAATAGTAGTAGTAGTAGTAGTAGTAGTAGTAGTAGTAGTAGTAGTAGTAGTAGTAGTAGTAGTAGACAATTTATATAGCGCCGTAGACAGCCGAGGCCGAAGAAAAGGGCGCTGTACAAGGGTTCAAAAATCAACTGCAGTCATAAGATATCCTAAAAAGATGTGTCTTGAGTCGTGACTTGAATGTGTCCAGCGATGGGGCATTCGTCACATTCTCAGGAAGACTGTTCCACGCAGTGGGTCCGGCGGCAGTGAAGGAACGTTCGCCGAACTTCGTGGAAGAACGCGGGACATGCAGTTGATTCCTCGATGAGGACCGTAGCTGATATGTGTTCTGGTTGTAATAATAATATTAGTAGTAATAGTAGTAATAATTAGTAGTAATAGTAGTAATAATAATAATAATAACAATAATAATAATAATAATAATAATGATAGTAATAGTAGTAGTAGTAGTGGTAATAATAATAATAATAATAATAATAATAATAATAATAATAATAACATTATATTATACTTACCTTGGTTAAAAAATAATAATAACAATAATAATAATAATCATACTGTCTCTAGACTAATTTTTCATCACCTGAGGGATTATACCTACCTCGGGTAAAAATAATAGCATTATGCGTTCACGTTTTATATATATATATAGTGCATATTTTATATATATAACGTGAGCTTCGCATATCATTATTATTATTATCATTATCATCATTATTATTATCGGATATATAAACATAGACTATTATTGGTAAGCGTTTCAAAGTGAAAGAATGAATGAATGAATGAACAAACGGTACAAAAGGAACAAAATGAAGTTTACCCCATCACCTTTACAAATCTCACGCGGTCCTGTCATACGGCGGGGTGCGCTGCTTGGGCCAGACGTTCCTGAGAAATCTGTTGACGCGACAAGGCTCTGTAGCAAGCAGACCCCGAAGGACCACGTGGCGATTCGTCGATAGTCGACGGGCGGACGGACGGGCGGACGCAGAGACCAGATCCAGTCATAGTCGTATTACAGCTGCACGCACGTAGCTGGTCTCCACCAGATGAAGCACACGATATATGCTCATCCAAACTCCACCTGCATCAGTAGGCAGCCAAGACGGGAGCGACTGTTGGTCGAGCGCTGCTTACGAAACCGAAATCTTCTCGACATGACTTGAGGTTCGGATGTGTGTTGTGATAATCTGTACATTAGACATCGCCGCCGGCGATGTTTCCATCCGGATACTTCTGACGTTTCTCTATTTCGCCTGAAGGTGAATTTTGTGTTAGGTGAGTTGTTTATTAACTCTAGATTTCATGTCACGAAAGGTGGACAGGCAGTAAAATGCTAAGGTAAAGAAAACTCACGTGTTTACACGTTTCTTTGGAAACTTTTCAAAAGCGTTAAGGTAACACTTGTTTACGTGTCTCTATGGAAACTTCTCAAAAGCATTAAGGTAATACTCGCTTACGTGTCTCTATGGAAACTTTCAAAGCATTAAGGTAACACAACTAAACATAATAAGAGATGCTGAGGTGATATCTTTCTGTCCAAATGTTACTTTTCACACGTCTCCATGGAAACTTTTCAAAAGCGTTAAGGTAACACTTGGGGTATAGGTCGCTATGGAAACTTCTCAAAAGCATTAAGCTAACACTTGTTTACGTGTCTTCATGGAAACTGTTAAAAAGAGTTAAGGTAACACTTGGGGTATAGGTCTTTACAGAAACTTTTCAAAAGCATTAAGGTAACACTTGTTTCCACTTCTACACAGAAACTCTTCTGAAACGTGGTCTTGAGGTTGAAGGTTCATTCGGCTGAGGCGCATGCACGACCAAAGCAATCCAACGACAGAATATCTTCATTTAAAATAAATTCCCAACTTCCATTAGTACTAAATTCCTAACCATTACAGGATGGAGGGCTGAGTTGGCGCCGGGTGGCGTGATATTCTACAGATGGCTACCCATCTAAGTTCTAACCCGGTTTGATTTGTTTTAAATTCACTGATCCTGCATGAATAATCATGATCGATGTTTTAATATTAAATATGAATTTATTCATTGTTATGCTGTACTTAATATTATTTTACATAAATTTGTAATGGCTTTTAAATTTTAATATATTAAGCATAAATACTATAGTTAATATTATTATAATAAGCATAAATACTATATTTAATATTAATATATTGCATTTATCAATCACCTCGATGCTACCCTGAGCAATTGCAATCCAAAGTTCCAACATACATACATACATACACATACATACATGCATAGATGCATACATGTATACATAAATATACATATACATACAAACATAAATACATACATACAAACATGCATGCATTCACACCTACTGCCTACATATTTACAAAATATGCCCAGTTTCAGATTTCCTGAACTTTAACGCACAATAAGCTCAATAAAGATATAAATAGCGACATTGCTTTTCGTGCTGTTTTTATAAAACTGTACCGGCGCCGTTAAGTCTACTAAAGCTAATTAAAAATTCAACTACTGCTAATTAAGCGCTCCAAATGGCGTGCATTGAATCTAAAAAACACCGGTTGCAATGGAAGCACTGGCAGTTTCGCGAAACTCGCAAACGATGACTGTGGGTGACAGATTGAATGGTCTATTGAATAGCCAACTTCCAGAGAGAATTGAACTGCCGTTAATGATCCGCTATTACGTGCTACACCAATGAAATCCCTCTACGATTCTCCAGTATATGCGGCGCCACCTAATGTATTGCTTGGCGCTTCTTACAACCGCATATCTCTCAATCTAGGTAACGGCGGTACAGTTGCATGTAAGTGTCATATGTGTCGGACATAGTAGTTGATTGGTTAGAGCGCTCGACTTAATACGGGTTCGAGCCTTCCCTTAGGCGGTTACTGTGTAGGGACCTAGAACAAGGTCTTCGCTCACAACTGCTCAGCGCCATCGTCTGATTCTCAGTCATAATACAGTGGCGCTTAATAAATGCAGAAATAATAATAATCTTGGTGTGTAGGTAAAATAAGTAAGTAAATAAGTAGCTTATATTTGCATCGGTCAAGCGCACATGTATTACATTGTATTGATCAGTTACATAAATATTTGAGCGAAATTATAATACAAGCATATATAATTATATACACAGTCGCTCAAACCAATCAGCTACCATCTCTCACTTTATGTATTTTTGTATACATGTATGTATGCATATATGTACGTAGGCATGTATGTACGTACGTATATATATATACATACATATATTTATTTATTTATGCATGTATATAAGCATGCATATAGTATGTATCTATTTATGTATGTATTTTTGTATACATGTATGTATGCATATATGTACGTAGGCATGTATGTACGTACGTATATATATATATATATATATACATATATATGTATGTATGTATGCATGCCTAATGTATATATTTATTTATGTATGTATGAATACATGCATGTTTATGTGTATGTACGGATGTATATATGTTTGTGAGTTTGTATACCTATGTATATGCTTGTATGCATGTATTCATCAGAACGATGTGTATTTTATGTGTTTCGGATATTTGTTATGTCCTTTCGTTGTGGAGTAATGGTCTATTGATAAGGACAACATGAAGTGTCCGAAAAGGTCAAATGTACTTCCCTTATTCATTTGCTTCGCACCTCAACAGAGGCTCCTGACCAGTCTGTTTATTTACGAGGCTAAACGAGGCTGAGACGTCAACGCACCCACACCAGTTCATCAGCAGGAGGACATCTGCGTTAACCTTTCACTTTGTTTTATTGATCCACAGAGGGCAGACGGCTGATTATTGACTGTGACTAGGTCGTGTGTTTATCTTGCATAGTGCGAAAGAAAATAGACAGAAGATTAGATACAGAGAGTAGAGAGTAAGAGACACGCATTGTCTGTCTGACTGATGCCCACACACTGAACGCCTCCAACAGACTCTTCGTAGCGCTACATAAAAATGTGCTGTTACAATTACTGTTACAGTTACAATAACATCGACAGAGAAGCTGAGACCTACGCAGAGAGATCGCCTGAAAAGCGTGGTGCTAATTACAACATAAAATCAATTATATTATTATTATTATTACTACTACTACTACTACTCCCACTACCACTACCTCTACTACTACTACAACTACTACTATTATACGACGCCAGATTAGCGCAGAGCGAAGAGCTGCTGATGTCGCTCGTGTCCTTTTCCTCGACCATTGTCCCTCTTGTGTCGTTCGGCATCACTGACCAGGCCAGCAGCCAACCGGAACGGTTCCCTTGGTTGCTGCTCCCGTTGCTCTGTTTGGCCCTGAGATGACAAAGCGATGCCATCCAAGAGGAACGGACTGGGATGCTGCATTTGGACACTCAGCATCGGATGCTTCAAGTAGGGGGACGTGAATGCACCGTCATTCGTGCGTGACCATTTGGCACTGAGCGAATCGAGGCACAGCGCTGAAGAACTGTCATCTGACCCGCTGACTGAAACGCTGGTTCTCGTGGAAGACATGAGAAGGCTTCTTTCGCGGAGTTTCGGTTCGAGCTTCAAATTCGGTCTAGCGTTGCAGTTGCAGAAGATCTGCTGCTCTCGTTGCCATGACAAGTCGTGCGTGTCGTTGTGATGTGGATGGCCCGAAGTTCCGTTCCATTCAACAGTTCTGCAAACTCCAGTCCTTCTTTGCTCCAGGCACCGCTGGTCTTCCTCGCTAATGTTAATTGCAGTAATAAGTAACGACAGAAAATTTGTTAGTTGGTGAGCGGATAACATTAATTAATAATAGTAATGCTAGTACTGATCACAGTAAGAGAAAGGGAGAGAGACATAGATGGAAACAGAAAGAGAGCGACAGAGAGAGAGAGAGAGCGAGAGAGAGCGAGACAAAGAGAGAGAGATACGGATAGGGGGACAGATTGCTCGTATTGTCATGCTAGTAGATTAGTCGCTGTTGGAGGCTGATGAGTCTTAGATTAATTGTCAGGAGGATCGTCGTCAGCTTTTTACTGAAAGAAACGGAACTCAGAGGCATCCACAGGCGAAGTTCATTTTAAAAAAGAAATGAGGTTTTTCAAATAAATTACATCGGCAATCGTTAATTCGTTCGCTCGATTTTTCATTCGTTTGATGCTTCACTATTTTGCTCAAGTCGTTCATTCATTCATTCATTCATTCATACATTCATTCATTCATTCACTCACTCATTCATACATTCATTCACTCATTCATTCATTCATCCGTTCGTTACAACCAGCCTTACATTCATGAGCTTTTCACTATCCAACCACTCAATTCTACTCCATCTTCCCCATACCTTTCTCCATGTTGGCATCAAGTCTTCTCTCGCAATTCTGCAGCTGCTCGATAATCTACGCGGCGCCAGCGCTTTGGAACGAACTCCCGAAAGGCCTCCATCAGTTCGCTCCTGCCCTTCTCGACTGTCGAGAGCTCTTCCAACGCCCTCTGCCCTGCCCCTTTTCACTCAAGACTGAAAAGCCAACTTTTAAGGCTATCCTAACCTGATTCCTCTCCTGCGCCGTCCAAAGAAAACCATTACTAACGATTCCTATCGTTGCACTGTCGTCTTCCCTGCTTGACCACCGGATTCTAACCTGGCACCGAAACTGATCAAACAACCTGGCTCTTGTGGCTTCAATTGATACAGCGCCGGTGAATGAGCTCGTCTCCCTGACGCGGTTTTTGTGGGTAGCTGAGAAATTTTGGAAATCTATGTTTACATTCCTTTCTTCCTTCCTTCATTCATTCATTCATCCGTCATTCCTTCCTTTTTCTTTAGATCGTTCGTGCGTTTCTTCATTAGTTCCATTTAGCCAATAGTTATTTTGCAGGTGCACAAAGACTTGTTGTCAAATGGATTATCACAACTGAGACAGAACCATTAAGGCAAATTCCTTTTAAGGGAATCATATTCATTAGCAACAATGCCACCAACTCCGCAATCACCACCACCACCAACACCACCACCACAACCACCACCAATCACCACCACAACCACCAATCACCACCACCACCACCAATCACCACCACCACCAATCACCACCACCACCACCAATCACCACCACCAATCACCACCACCACCATCACCACCAATCACCACCACCAATCACCACCACCATCTCCACCACAACCACCACCAACACCAATCACCACCACCAATCACCACCACCACCACCAATCACCACCACCAATCACCACCACCATAACCACCACCACCATCAAGGCCATCACTACCAAAGCACTAATAACGATAAACAATGCGCAATAAGTTGGCACGCAAGCAATCACCTAGGCCTACTTTCTGTTGAACCCGTGTTCCAATGATCAGAAAAGTTCAATAAATCTCTCCTTTGATACTCATTACGCGTCGTACCTGACTTTTTTTGGACGAATGGCGTGCTGTCTTTTTGGTCGGCTAGATTCACGTTAGAGGGATTTTTAGAGACGTTTATTGTTTCTATGATCGAAGACCTGATGCGCGCCCAAAAAAGACACAAGTAAAATAACACAAGAAAACTTGCTGAGAACTTTCTGAGAGTTACATTTCGCATTAGCCTACATTTAAAATTGCACGCATACCTGCTCTTTGTTTTTTGCAATGGCTTCTAAAATCAGGCGAAGGGAGGCTTGACTGGCGTGCCTGTCGCAATTGAAAGCATAATTCTATCCTTTGAGATAATTACTTTCGTGACTAGTCTACGCCGATCCAATCAGCAGAACATGAAATTATACGTTCACGACTTTGAGAATTAATGTGTTGACTTTGATATCCTTTTTCCGACAACATAAAGCCCTACCACTGCGAGTTATACGATTATAAGAAGCCTATTGACTCGAATTCAGTCACTTCTATATTGCACCGTCCATTTAATTAAAATCTTATCCTAATCCATCTAATCCGCCATTCAATATACTGCATCTCTCCATTTAAACGCAACCCGCCGTAACAGCTCATTGGTCTCCTTCTATCTCTCGTCTGTCTGTCTGTCTGTCTTTCCCCATCTCTCTCTCTCTCTCTCTCTCTCTCTCTCTCTCTCTCTCTCTCTCTCTCCTTTCTCTCTGGTCTCCTGGCTACCGGATTTTGGTCTTCATAGGGTGTAATTCGGGAATCACGCTGACTTGCGCAACACATGTGAGTGAGCTGGTGCCATGTTCGTAGCTTTTGAACAACGCTTTAGAAATTCAAATTTTGGGTTTACAATTACAGTTACGCTAGACGGCATCCGACTTCATCAACACTTCGTCACGTGACAACCTTCACTTATTGTGTGTCCAACAGCGAATCTCGTACAAGCTTTTTCTGATTACTTACAATGCAACGAACGGTATTGTACGTCAAGGGGCTTCAGTTATTGAGGATGCCTTTTCGAGTCCAGGTCGTGGTATATTTAAGCGTTTCTTTCCAAAGATGGTAGAACAAGTAGTCCACACAGTTCTACTCTTGCTTTTCTATAAACAACATACTAGCACCGTCCGTACACGGGGACCTTAAAGGGTCCATTCAAACGGGCAGTGGTTGTGAAGGATCTCAACCGATAAATTCAATGAAAAATGAGCAGGGTTGAAGCGATACGGTCGATATATAAAACCGTGTGTACTTATATTTACATTTATTGCACCACAGTATATAGTCGACTATTGCGCTCGAAAAGCAGACCATTAGTACACGTATCAACCTCCATTATCGCTGACACATAAACTGCGTGTAGGAAAAAAGCTTAGCAATACTGCAAAAGCACTTTTGCAGTCTTTCGCTGGACCTGCTGAATGCAACAATCTACCTGAACATCTCGCGCTTACAGTATCACGACGTTTTCATATAACGGCCCCAATCGTTCAGTTTTGCTATCCATTTTGACTGCTAAATTTCTGAATAATATTATTATGTATGAATTTATGCTTATTCGTGTCCTGTGTCCTTGCCTGTTTTATGAAGCTATATGAATTGCTATTATTGTTTTTTCAAATAAAGTACTTATGATCCCCGGAAAATTAAAAACTAATTGGAGACGACGTTAAACATCTGGAAAGGCCGTTACTCATCAACTTAAGTTATTATTGTTGTTGTTATTATTATTATTATTATTATTATTATTATTGCAGTAAAATTTTTGACATGGCACGACTGCGTAAATGCAGAAGTTTGCGCTTCCACATTGAACAGTCACCGCGATATCATTGAAACAGGTAGCCGATCTCCAAGGTTGCATTGTTCAGCCTGCGTCCCAACTCCGTCAAAATATCCAATCTTTCTATGCCTTATGCTCCACTAGTCTCTAGTGAGAACGTCACAGTAGCATGGGTCTGGGAATGTAGAGTGGTGTAATTCGACCTTTTTTCCGAAGTTTGTTCAATTTGTGACCTCTCCTATGTATTCCCCTAGAGGACATGAGATTCTTTTCAATCATCTATTACCACTAGATTCCGTACTCACCTGTTTTTCGTGAGAATATTTGATCGTGTTTTTCGCTGAACGCTGTACTTTTGACTCTGAACTCAACTACAATATGAATTTTATTAACAAAATTTGCAGCATTTTGCGATTTGTGCCTTTGGCATTTATTTTGTAGCGCTGTTGCAGATTTTTATTTCTTTCTGCCTTCATATGTGATAACTGAAGTGCCAAAAAGTCTGACAGATAATAATTAATAATGCATTACATTCGATTAGGCCTACTAGCCACATGGGCAAACCAATCTATTTGTCTAAAGTCACAACATAGAAGCCTGCTTGAGAATAGATTAAATTTCCGTTTGCATTATTGCTTGGCTTATGTTGTTAATTAGTGCCAATTTTATTGCGCTGAAGTCGTCAGTGGATAGATGACGCACAGACTTCATATCATTAATTTTGCTTTTATTAGGTAATTAAAATCATGATTCTACTTTTCGATTTTTAAAATATTCATTGCATCATGATGACGTAAATATGCCTGTAAAGACGACTATTGGACTGTATTTATAAACTTTGACAGGTGGACGAAAATGAGTTGAACATGAAGGACTGTGACAAAAAGATACCGCAGCTACTCTTAACCAAAGATTAAAGAAGTTTAATATTGTTGTTATTCTTGACATGAAGGAATCATTTTTTTATTAAATCAGCCGTGATTTTTTAAATTATATATATATATATAGATTAGATCACTCTTTTACTCTTTAATTGGACGAGGAAATCGTAATCACTCACCATTGGATTTGGCTTGGACAATGACTGCTTTGAATCGACCATCGACTGATGCTTTGAGCATTATCACAGTGGCGCTACAGAAGTTCTTAGATTAGAATGGTAATCTCGAGATTTCTGCAGTGCCCAAAGAGAGTTAAGTAGCTGGAACCAGCTTATTCAAAGACGCTTAGTCAAAACAAAATCGATAGGCAAAATTGTTCGGTTCCAGGTCAAGATCCAGAAGTCAGGCAGGCAGACAGTTGGATAGGTACGGTGTTTGGTGCTTGAAACTGGAGCGGGAAGAGAAATAAGGGGAAAGGGAAGATGTACGAGGTATCACTTTACTGTATAGTGAGTCAGCTATTTAGTTTTAATTTTATTGCGCGCAAGTATTTTTGCAGCGGTATTTGTAATTTTAATCATAGATTTATGTAACACCTCTTTGAAAGAGATTCAGTAAAGGCGTACGATTAAATCATTTGTTCGTATGTTCATTCAGTAGTTCATATAATGTTGTTCAATTCTTTGTCTCATTTCTCTGCTTGTTTATACTTACTTCAGATTTCTCTTTTCAACTCTAAACATCAAACACGTTTTATTGCCTTTGTATTTTGATACTCTGAACTTAAATCGATGTTGTTCAGTGAGTACAATGCCATTCTATTTTCTTTCGTGTTCAGAATATTGAAAGCTTGCGACGAGTAACAGCACACTTCCACCAAAATGCATAAAGACTCAATGTGACTTTGAAGTATAGAATCGCATGGCAAGATGAAAGAATAGAGGATTGCCTTTATTCCAGATTATCAAAGAACTCCAGCAGTAGTCTAGTTCTGGTATGGTGCTGTGTAGCCTATCTGAGGGCAAACTACGCCAGCTCCATTAAAGTTGAAACATATAAATACGTTAGAGCTGGTAACGTTAATCAATATAAGCACATTTGTAACTCTTCTGGTAGTAGTTAGTTTAAACAACAGATTGATGTGGCTTACCATATTGACACTCCAACGCTGTTAGTGATCATACATAAGCAGTGGCATGAATCGTGGAAGAGAACAGTTTTAAAAGACATTCTGAATGCAACTTACTATGTTGACAGTTCATCGCATCAGTGAACAGCTTGGTACGATGTTTACAGCGACCTGCATCATTTAATCAAATTCAACTAATTGAAGTGTACGTAACCCAATGTATTCAAAAAGCAACAGTCTCGATTTTTCAAATCAAACCTAAATCGAGACACTTTAGGTCAAGAACTGAGCAGGTGATTAGGATATTGTATCATAAAGACAACATCAACTTCAAGATCACAAATCTAAGGCCGAATCGCCGACCGAAAGCTACTAAACAAACTTATTTTGCAGTTACTACAATAAACTTGTTCGACTGAGGATCCGTGAATAAGCTGATTCCCGCCACTTAGCTTTCTTTAGACGCTGTTGAAATCTCTTGATTACGATTACGATTACAATTACGGACTGAATTTGTTTCTTAACATTAACATCGAGTAAGTTACTTATCAAAACTGCGTGACGCACAAACTACAGTTATGTGTGAAAACACTTCGAGGAGGTATTTTCTCGGGAGTGGCGAAGACAGACCGTGCCTTTGCGACCAGGTCACGATGCAGACGAACACCAGCAAGGACGTTGAACCGGAAGAGAACGTGTCTCGTTCGATGGACTACGACTCACTTCCGGTTGAGATGACGTTCAACGAAGAGAGCGTCATGACGATAATCGGATATTCAGTTCTGTGCTTCGTCGCCACGATCGGTAACGTTACCGTCTTCTGGACTCTGTGGCGTTACCGTTACCGTTCTCGCGTCACCTTGTTTCTCATGCACCTGTCAGTTGCTGACCTCATCGTTGCCCTGATCTACATGCCACTGGAGATCATCTGGAAAGCAACGGTGTCCTGGGAAGCCGGCGACCTCGCCTGCCGTCTGATGATGTTCTTCAGAGCTTTCGGATTCTACCTGTCGTCATTCATCCTCGTTGCCATCAGCCTCGATCGCTACTTCGCCGTCGCCAAGCCCCTCAGTCTTCAGATCGCCGACCGAAGAGGCAACATGATGCTGGCAGCCGCCTGGGCTTTCAGTGTAATCGCCAGTGCCCCACAGGTCAGTCGAGTTTATCGGTAGTTATTGCTTCGCTTGAAGCGGAGCTATATAAATTTGTGATTAAGATTACAATTACAATTTACAGCTAGCCGATACCGCGCATTGAATCTAAGTACTAGATTGGCAAATGGCCCTTCTGTGGGAACTCTCGTCCATTGCTGCCTTAAGGGCCAGGAAAAGGAGGTGAACGCCTCCCCTACGTCTCACTTGTGGGATATGGGATGGGGATTGCTTCCCTTGAAGTGGCGATATATAGATTCGTGATTAATATTACAATTACAATTACAACTAGCCTATACCGCCCAGTTCAGCAAAATTCCCCTTCTCACGGAAATCTCGTGTTGCTCCCTGTTTCTTCCCCTCTTCTTCTGTTAGCTATAGAACGTGAAAGCAACTTGCAAAAATATTATATTATTCGTCAGACAGCGCCACAGCCGGACCAGATACAGACACGTCAAACCATCTTATTATTACAGAGAGTTATAAGGAAAAACACGAAATATATACAATCTTAGCAACTCCAGGTCATAGTTTACTACTGTTTAATAGGTCAGTTCACTCACGGATCTTTCAACAGATGTTGGAAATTTGTCTTAAAATTTCCAAACAGGCACCTATTAATGAAAGCCTGTCTAGAAGAGCTAATTATTCTTTGCTTAACTTACAAATCAGTTCACCTAAGCCTCTGTTAGCGAATGTTGGAGATTTCTTTACAACCATCCCAGAATGGCCACAAAACCGCCTACTCTCGTGCTTTGGTCCACCAGTTTGAAAAGTCTTCCAGCGAATATTACACGTACCTTTCTTTCTAACTCGGCTCAAATTACATTTTCTTTCTTATGTTAAGGCATCCCTGTTTAGATTCCTTTAACATCCACGCTCACAGCGCTCCTGGGAGGCCCTTAACAGGCGCAATACAAAAATTACGGAACACATTATTATTATTATTACTACTACTACTACTACTACTACTACTACTACTACTACTACTACTACTACTACTACTACTACTGCAATTATTATTATTATTATTATTGTTGTTATTATTATTATTATTAATTTTTATTATTATTATTATGCACTTATATCGCGCTCAAGGTCAGTAAATCTGAATCTGAGGCGCGAAGCAATTGTGGGTGAAGGATATAGGCCTACATACCAAGAAAATCCTGTCCATCATGTGCTAACTGTTCTTTTCCTTACTTTTACAGACCAGTTTACATACGCCTCTGTTGACAACTGCTTGAGATTTTTCTAAAATTGCTGAATAGCCACATGCAAACGAAAGCCTGTCCAGAATGAGGGCGCTATTCCTATTCCCTACCTTCTATTTCTGTTCCTCGAACACCAACACAGTGGTCTGTATTTATAGTAACATCAGTGCATCTGCACACACACCGGTGAACTTTGCCCTCAGGAAACTGTGAGTAAGCATGCGCAAGATTCATCCATTGACTGACTTATTTAGCGCTTGTTTTCTTCTTCTACCTGGCTTCTTCATTGGATTAGGAGTTTGAGTGAAGCCGATTGATGCCTTAGGCATTGTGATAACGGCGCTATAGAGTCATTAGGTTAGATTAGATTAGATTAGATTTGCTGACACATTCTATATTTGGACTTGCTACTCGGTCCCAGCGATGTTGTTATGTTACAATCGATTTATTGCTGACAAATTATGTGATTCAATTTACGATACAAAGAATCGAGAAACTGGTTCAGTGCCGATGATTATCTTGTTTATGTATCTGTCAGGCCTCGTGTACGTGTGGTTATATGTATGAGTCTCTGTTTCTCTCTCTCTATCTATCCCTCTCTCTCTCTCTCTCTCTCTCTCTCTTTCCATCTCTATCCTATCCCTCTCTCACTATCCCTCTTCTTTCACTATCTCTATATATATATGTATATATATATCCCTCTCTATCCCTCTCTTTCTGGCAGTGCCATTTCCACCTTGGTCTTTCTGTTTCATTCGGTTCAATAGTGAAATACCGATGACGAAACAACGAGGTCGAGAAATAGAAGTCGCCAACAGTTGATATTGTTATCCGTTTGCAAGAGGAATCTGCATTAGGGGAACCGGTTTATAATACACAACAAAGAAAATCTGTTTTAAATGCTGATCAGTGATACATCTGGTTTGGGCACGTATTCAGTTTCACGTCGGAGGAATTACGCTGGTTCCCTGTACAAAACCCTCTGAGTTTAAGATCGATCTTGTTGCTTAGCAACCTGCCGCAGGAGCAGCTCGGGCTTTCTTTGCCTCTTTTCGTAAGCGCATGAAAACTACTCCATACAATCATGGTTTTGTGTATTGTCAGGTAAAGGTCACCTCTCGTGAGTTTATGCTCAAATGCAGCTATATAAATTCGCGACTACAATTACAATTATAAAAAAGACAGGCAGACAGACAAAAATACAGTCAGGCAGACTGATAAACAGACTATGCTGACAGACAGATAGAAAGAGAGTCAATCAGACACACTAGTGACCAGATTGACACAGATTCCGACAGACAAGAAGTTTATCTTGACAAACAACCGGGCAGAGAGACAGAAGAATACAGAGACATATTCAATCCAACAAACGAAGAAAGGCAGACATATACAAGCAGACACATAGACAGACAGACAGACATAAAAGTCAGGAACAATATACGGCTGACAAAATGAATCATGCTTCACAGACAATATTCCCAACTTCGTTTTTTTGATCCTCTGACCCTTAAATGACCGCAAAACTATTACAGTCGGCAATTTATTCGCTAATTATCTCCAGAAAATGACAAGGAAACCCGCGTCCGTCATTCATCATAGACGTGTAAATAATCCGAAATCATTTTGAATTATTTCCACATTACTTCCATTTATAGCTTACATATGACGAAAGCTGACTTTGACAGATTTCATCTTAGGCCGCGATCCTACATTCGAAGAAATTGCATGGTTTCGTTTCTTGAGAAAAACACTGTAATGCAGCTTTTATGGGATGGTAAGAATAAGCAAGACAAAGCAAGGACCCCTAAATAATGACCCCTGGACTGACAAGTCTTCTCAAGTTTCATGAGCTTCACTTTTATGTTTTATATATTATACTGTACATGCATATTTGCATTGGCTTTGTGTTCAGCAAAGGATTTGTTTCGAATTAGAGCATAGGCCTATAGATTATAAAACACTAAACTCTAGTCAACCACAATACTTAAAATCCTCGATCACAGAGCCTATCATTATTCAACCAGGTCATCTGGCTAACTGGACCTATTGCAATACAGTGATTAATTATTACTAAGATGCAAAAGTATGTAAAAGTACGGTAAACTATAAGTAACTATATACAAAGGTATATAAAAAGTGAGGCAAACCATGAGTATCATAAATTAAATTTTTCCAGCTGATGAAACCTTGGTGACATTTACGATGAAACCTCACACACATAATTCTGATTTATAACACAATGTCTTTTATGTAACATGCAGACATCTTGATATTGTAGTTGTTCTAATGAAAATTATGTCGAAGATTTCTTGTATACAAACATATATGAAATAACATATTATGTGCAATCTGGCTATGTGAAGCATTTTATAATGATCGAAAGCCGAGAGTTTTGTTCCCAAAAAACATGTTCGTTGACTTGATATGGGGATCTAAGACTAAACACATACATTTCCATCGGCTAATCTGCTTTATTCATGACAGGCGGTCAATGTATGCATTTGAACTCCTGAGTAATATTAATGGTTTCCAGCCGAGATATAATAATTCCCGTATGAATGCTGGATGAGGAATATCAGCTCGTATTCATCATAAAATACAAAGCCCAGAAGCCGACTGGATCGTGTTCGTCTACATAAGAGCTAAGAGAGAAGAACGATGCTCCGACCCGTCCCATGACGCTGTTCCCAATAACGAGAAAGTAACACACCAGCAGTAATGCCCAGATTGTTCTCGGACGTGTTATTTTGGTCGGCACTGGCGTCAGGTTGGGACGTGGTATAATCAAGATTTAATGCACCTTTTAGTCTGATACTGTCAGATGGCTGTTCCGTATTAGGTATTTAATTACATTATTTTTGAAATGAGTAAGTAAGTAAGTAATCATGGAAGTAATCTCTATTAGCACCAGACAAAGACCCATACTTTACAACACAGCAACAAGTTAGCGCAGTGTCGGTGAAAATTCGCATACCCTAATACATACATACACACACGTATGCCTGTATTTATGTATGTATAAATGTTTGTGCATGTATGTATTTATATATGAATGCATGAATGTAAATATGTAAATGTATATCTTTATGTACGTGGCGTTAAACTGAAGGTTCTTCCAGTTTACCTTTTCCTTTGATATATGACGCTAAAGAGCGCATAGGAAATGTCAGGCTGAGGTTAGAGAACTCCAATCGAAGGTTGCATCGGACAACGCGCGATTCCCCTTAACAAACGACCCTAGGCTCCGTGTGTTTCCCACGTCGATGCATCAACAGATGCGTTTCAGTAAGAGGCAGGTGCACTTGTAAATGTAAAGTAAACGTAGATTTCTTAGCGCCACGCAAAAGCCTCGTCAGAGACCTGCTCAATCATTGGCGCTATATTAAATTAAGTTCGCAAGAGGCTGATTGCTTGGACAGTTTCGGTGCTAAGTCCACACTGGGGAGTGGACAAGCTGGGGAGACATCATGGTACTACGGTTTAAATCGTCGGTGTTAGTGAAAATGAGATGGTGGATGATCAGAAGTAGGGTAGGATAGCTTACAAAGTTCAGTTTTCAGTCTCGAGTGGAAGGCTGCAGGCGATAGGAAAGCCGGTATTGACAGGCGCGAAAGGTGAATGTGGTGGATGTAGGTCTTTCGGGAGTCGTTCCAGAGAGCTGGCGCTGCGTAGATTAAACAGCAGTTGCAGAATCTGACCAACCACCGTTCTCCACTAAAGTTGTGCAAAATATTTGTCTGATAATTATAAATACCGAATCAAAATCGGGCTGGAGCTGTCTCAACATTTTCGTGTATAGGGGCTCAAAAAGGCAGTAATATGACCTTCGTCCAAAATCAGTCTTTGGTCTCATGCCAGACAAATTGCGACAAGGAGCATTTGATTGAAATATTTACGAGTATAATCTTCTTAACTACACACGTTTTCAAGTGGGGAACTAGAAAACTAATTCTTAAGAGTGCTGGTTCTCAACTGTGCTTTGCAAGAGCGTGGTACTGTTGGATAGGGACTTAATACCGATTCAATAAAAATACGATTACTATATAGTACCCGCAGCTATAGTAATTGCCTGACCTATATTACGTTTTGTCTTGTCTTCAGCCGTTCTCGAGCCGAGGATTGGCTGCGCCACGGACACTTTTATGCCATCTGCTTCTGCCCCTCGTCTCCTGTAATAACTAGTCGAATGATAATACAGTTCACGACTTGACTTTATCGATCCATGACATCTTGGGTCTTCCCCGAGCTCAGGATTCAGGAATTGTGCTTGGATTATCTCTTTCTCTAAGCAGTCTCCACTCATTCATAGTACATGCCCTATACTATAGACCACTTTAATCAGCCACTGTATGTCCTATGGCAACGATGGTACTTGCTATTACCAGGCACCGAATTTACGAGTGTCGTGCTTCGGCAGCTGACATTAGAAAACAAAGACAGCTCCAGATGGAATCAAATGACAGGGAACTACTGGCCTTTATCCAATGCCAAGGGCGGTCTTAATGAAACAAACAACACCGTTTCCTATGCGCATTCACTACACTGCCCCGACGTTTACGATACATAAACCGCCCTATATATTGTGATGGAGAAACTGTCGTTGCGACGCTGGTGTGCAATGGTAGGGTCCACTGACCCAATATATTACCATTCGGAGGCCCATATGCAATACGACGGTCTTACTGCGATCCGTGAAATTCGTCCATCGATGCTGGCCATAGGAACCGTTACGCAATTGCCACGCAAATTTATAGTTATGTATTACTATAAACATTAGCCTATCTCTCATGTGTGTGTTTATATATATAATCATATAAGAGCTTTCAGTATATTCTATACATGTACATTGGAAATACTGTATATACCACTGGATCACAACGATTTTGCTACTGAAAGTAATGCATGTGCCTTATATTGATTCAAATGTGCTGATTCCAAATATGAAGTCAGAATCTGCCCAGCACGTCTAGATTTTAAGTTATGAATGCATTCAAGTAATGACGTAAGGACTCGTTTTCGGTTATGTCTGTACATTCTGTTGTATGTGTCTCCACGATTGCTGCCAGTGATACGTGCATGCCTGCAAGTGTCGCCTGAAATATTCCTAACAGCAAGCCTTCAGCAGCCGCTAGACATGATTGGGCATGTCAGCGAGCTGACGTCAGCATCAATACCAGTATATAAGGCGAGATTGCATAGAACGAAGGTGAAGTTTTCTTATATAGCTGTAGCTAGTGTGTGAGATTTAATTTTGAAATGAATAGGCGAGGCTGTGTTAACCATCCAGACAATTTTTGCTATGTTTGTGGTAAATATACTCTTTGTGACCAGCGCAAGAAGTTAACTAAGAGAGTGATGATTGCTTACAAGTATTATTTTGGATGTCAAATCGGAGACCAGGATAAAAGTTGGGCACCTCATGTCTGCTGCACCGTGTGCTACTCTGGGCTTACACAGTGGCTGAATGGCAAAAAGAATTCAATGCCATTTGATGTGCCTATGGTGTGGCGCGAGCCAAGAAATCATCATGCAGACTGTTATTTCTGCATTACTAAAGTTGCTGGATTTTCAAAGAAAAATAAGTCTAAAATCGTTTATCCTGATTGCGAGTCCGCTCTAAAGCCAGTGCCGCATGATGAAGAGAATCCAATACCATTTCCGCCTGCTGCGGGTGCTAATGAAACGGACAGTTCTGATGGTAATACAGAAGATGACGTTACTGTTTATGAATCCAGTGATCAAGATTTGGAAGAGGGTAGGCCGCATTTGATAAGGCAAGGTGAGTTAGATGATCTGGTGAGGGACCTATCTTTGTCAAAGGAGAAATCTGAACTGTTAGCCTCCAGACTAGGGGAGTGGAACTTGCTTCAAAAAGGTACCACAACATCACACTTCCGTTATCGTCACAAGCAGTTAGCTACATATTACAAAATGGAAAATGATATCTGTTTCTGTACTGGCGTGAACAGTCTCATGCTGAATTTAGGTCGCGAATACGTTCCTGATCAGTGGAGACTGTTCATAGATTCCAGCCAAGCGAGCTTGAAAGCTGTGTTGGTGCACAATGGTAACGAAAAGCCGTCTGTTCCTATAAGCCCACGCTGTAGACCTCAAAGAGACATATGATTCAATGAAACTCATTTTGAAAGTGATCAACTACTCAGACCACAAATGGAACATCTGTGCGAACCTCAAAGTGGTAGCACTTATTCTAGGCCTACAGCTGGGGGACACAAAACATATGTGCTTTTTGTGCTTGTGGAACAGTCGTGATGACAGCAACCATTACAAAGTGAAACTGTGGCCTCCTAGATCTGAGCACATTGTTGGTCGGCACAACGTGCAACACGAACCATTGGTTGATCCATTGAAAGTGTACTTACCACCACTTCACATTAAACTGGGCCTCATGAGGAATTTCGTAGTGGCAATGGATCGTACTGGACAAGGCTTCCAGTATCTGAGAGATAAATTTGGAGCCGTCAAAACTGATGCTAAGCTGAAGGCTGGAATTTTTATTGGGCCAGAAATCCGCGAAATAATGCGTGATACTGTATTTAGAACCAAGCTCAACCCACTGGAATTTGCCGCTTGGGATGCATGTACGTTGGTGGTGCAAAACTTCCTTGGGAATCACCGAGCTGAGAACTATGCTGAACTCGTTAGCAACACGCTAACAGCATATAAGCAACTCGGCTGCCGGATGTCAGTAAAAACACATTTCTTACATTCCCATCTGGATTTTTTCCCACCAAACTTGGGTGATGTAAGCGATGAGCATGGAGAGAGATTCCATCAAGACATCTCCACCTTTGAAGCAAGATATCAGGGCCACTGCAATTCCAACATGATGGGCGATTACTGCTGGTTTCTGCAGCGGGCAACAGCGGCCACTCACAAGCGCAAGAGCAAGTGTCTAAAGCACTTTTGAACTCGTATAGAGTTAAGCTAGAGACAAAATTTCGAAATGTATGCTTTCATCTGAGTAACATACATATATTTATACTACATTTTAAAACATATTTTAATTTCAAGTTATAAAAGAATAACATTTTGTTTCTTGTTATGAATACTACTCTGAGTTTGCATAATTACACAGTTATAAGGGAATACTAGTTCTGTAAAGAGTTTGCATAATTATTAGCATGTATGCTGCATATCTTAAGATCCTGACGTGCTACACAAAATCTGACTTCAGATTTGGAATCAGCAGATTCGATTTAGTGTAGTACACATAACATATGCCTAGTAGCAGGCGAAAATTTTTTTCGTGTGATCCAGTGTATACTAACAGAACATAGGCCTACTGTGTAGTGATGAACGTTTAATACATATTGACAAACAGAATTATTTACATTTTGATCAATACTGTATATAAGACAAAGAAGCCATCTTTAAGTGAATTCATAAATTCGTAATAAAATAAAATTATGGTTAAGTCGGTAATGGACCCCTATATAATGACCCCTAAACCAAAAGGCTGAAAACGGTCTATACAACAGATATACAGATAGGCTATAAATAGTCTGCATATAGAGATAGGCTAATGTAATGTATATGTTTCTTGACCCGACTCTGGCGGCGAGCAACAGGAAGGTGTGAAAGGATAGGGCTGCGATTAAGTATGCAGTAACGATGATGATTATGAGGAGGAGGATGACGACGACGAGGAGGAGGACGATGACGACGACGTTGATGATGACTTGCGTGCGATGGACAAAATCCGAACTTGTTAAACAAGTGGATACGAGCGATCAACACCAACGGACAGTAAGCTCATGAACTTAACGAAGAGAGATTGCATATCAATCATTATTATTGTTGTTGTTGTTGTTGCTGATGTTGTTGCTGATGTTGTTGCTGATGTTGTTGCTGCTGTTGTTGTTGTTAATTAGATACTTATTTCGCGCTAATTTATGAATTCACCTCCAAAGCGCGTTTAGCCGGAATAAGTCTTCAATTGTTTGCGAATATGAAATAAGAGAAAGAGAATGGTCTGTCACGTTGTAGTGAAATCCATGGAGGTGGACTAACATGTGAAAAGATACGAAAACTACACATCTTCTTTGTAAGTTTGGACAAACATTTAACCAGAGGAGGCTTTTCTTCGTGCTGTCCAGATAGAATTAAGTTTTAATGATTGATTGTTTGATTGATTGTTTGATTGATTGTTTGATTGTTTGACTGATTGATTGCGTGATTGATTGATCGTAGTATTAATTAATCTTGTGACTGGAATGCATAAGTCAGCAGGGTAGCTCGTTGCTCGACACGGTAGCCAACTGGTTAAAGCGCTCGGCTTGTAAGGCGGAGAGTACGGTTTCCCCTTAGATGTATAGAGACCTTGAGCAAGTCCTTCACTCACAGCTGTTCATCACCATCGATTGATGGTTAGTCATTAGACGGCGCTTAATAAATGCAGAAATAGTAATAGCCATGAAGCGCCTGTATACAAAGGCAGCAACTTTAAATTGGGCCAAAATAAATATGAGTATGAGCAAACAGATGTTCATCGAGATCCTCCATTAGGATGAAAGGGACAGCGATGATGTGATGCTGCTGATGCTGCTAAAGCTTCCGGGTGGCCTTGGCCTCTGATTTCATTGTCGTGTGATGATGGTCACGTGGGTCGGTTTTTAGATCGTATTTCAGCTGCAGCAACTGGAATGGCATTCAGAGATCTCTGATGCTTCCTACGCTAATAGCGGTCGTAAATGCCTTCATCGATATGTCTTTCTGTCTGTCTCTGTGTATCTCTCTCTGTCTCTGTGTATCTTTCTATGTCTGTGCCTCATCGCATTTCTATAGCGCTGTCTTTCTTTCTCAATCAGTATATCTAAGTCTCTCTGTTTCTCTTTTTCTGCCTCGCTTCCTGTCACTCTTAGACTGTTTGAATCTTTGTGTTCTTGTCTCTCTGTCTGTCTCCATATCTTTCTCTATTGATCCTCCCACTCTCTCTTTCTTTCGCTGTCTGTTCTCTGCACACCAGTTTGTCTGTCTGTGCCAACCCCCCTCTTTTTCGATTTCTTTCTGTTTATATTCGTCTCTATCTCTGCCTCAATATAGTATGTATGCCTGTTTGTCTCTCTGAATCTGTCTCTCGCTAACAATAGCTGTCCCTGATTTCCGTATCCATAGTTCCCATTTAATGATATGTAAATGAAAAATTTAAATGTACACGTTTTTCCATAGCGACTGTATGGCCTCAACCCTGCTCATATTTCAGTGAAATAATCGGGTGAGATCCTTATGTATGTATGCAGTGGACCCGTCTGTGGCAGAAGAGGATATATTTTTCGCGGAAAACAATTCGCGAACGACGGTCCAATTTCCAATATGTATTGTCGTCTGTCACGTAGTGCTATGTAGCATAGTGTAACTTTATTTACACTAATTAATATATATAGTAGGACATCGGGATTGGTTGCGAGATAGATGCGCACAGACTGAGCTAATTGGCACAGAACAGAAGCCAGTGAAGATTCATAGTTCGCCATGCGATCGACCCCAGCGGCAATGAAGAAGATTAGGTATTATAGATTCCGTTAACCGATTCGTAACAGGATTAAAAACCATCTATGTTTAAGATGCAAATGAAGATATTGATTCTTACCACCCAGTGGTAAGAATCAATATCGCCGCTATATAATAGAAACATTCTTTAGGTGAATCGAACGAAGCAGATTAATGCTAATGAGAATTAGCACTAAAGAGCTGATAAAACTAATGAGAAACAGCGTTAAACAGTTCTTACTTTGTATGCTTACTCAGAACTTCTTCTTCCTTCTGACTGGAATTAATCCCTCCTAGGGAGGGTCAGCCACATGAATCCTTCTTTTCCATTTGTTCCTATCTCCAGTATCTTCTTTCTTCAGTCTGAGGAGCTTTAGGTCTTGCTGAATCATGTCTCCCCATCTCTTCTTTTGTCTCACTCAGAACTCAGGACTTACAGATCTGCACTTCGGCTATTGGTTACTTATTTACTTACTTATTACACTCAGGTGGTCAATGAATCTGAATCCGAGGCACGAGATAAATGTGCGCTAACAGCTTGTCCAAGGTAGTTATACGAAGTTCGCTCAGTATGCTCGAACTCGCAATCGTTGGATTACAGGCCCAGCGCGCTACCGTGCCGCAGTATCTCCAGCATCTGCAGCATGTTAGCTAATCTCTGTCCGTCGCCAGATTTCTTAAGCCATCATCTGACATTTGAATATGAATATGAGGCGTGAGTTATCTTCAGCTAAATATGGAATATGATCTTTCGATGGTCAGCAGTGATAGGATCTCCGACAAATTGATGTTGGTTTTCAACCTCGTCTTATCGATGCTGAAATTAAACTCATCACTTGTTTGGCTCCTCTGTCTGCCTCCGTACCTGAAGCATCTCGCATCAACTTAAATCTTCCTCCACTGATGACGTTCTCAATGTGTTCTTTAGTCTTGTTTCTCTGATTTGACATTTCATCCGGCCATATTATATACAGGCTTATACGAATCCAACTGTGCGTATGTGTATTATGTATGTATTATGCATGTAAGTATGTAGGTATGTACAGTATGTATGTATATATGTATGTATGTATGTATGTATGCATGTACTTATGTATGCCTTTGTGTCAGTGTGTATGTATGTACTGTATGTATGCATAAAGGTATGTGTATCTATGCATGTATGCATATATGTATGTCAGTACAGGTATGTATGTATCCATTTATGTATGCGTGTACATATGCATGCATGTATGCATGTGTATGTGTATGCAAGTGTATGTATGCAAGCACATGTATGTAAATATGGTATGTATATATGTATGTAAGTAAATGTATGTGTACATATATGTCTGCATGCATGTGTGTATGTGTGTTTATGTATATATGTATACATAGATGTCACTCTGACACAACCATTGTATATTTACTGCGCATGCAATTTATCACCGGCGACCCTCCTTAAAAATTTCCGAAGATCTGCTGTTATTGGAAGATTTTTCAACTTCGCAAATATGATCGATCTCACTCGGTTCTTCACACACTAATTCAGGTGACCACCCCTCATCAATTTCTGCCGCTATTTGCGTCACAGCTTCCACCCAGTAAAACACTGATAATGTGCCTTTGCAAAATTTTCAAACGAAGCAATACAGAATATGTTACAAAGGCTAAAAGCTCATAATATTTCGATAAGAAATAATGAAAAGTTGAGCGTAGATGTATTTGATGCATACAAACATTGCATTCTGCGGCCCTGTTGGAGCGATTTTTTAAGGTCCTTAAAAAGTGCTCTATAACTGCTTGGAACATACATACATGCATACATACATACATGCATACATACATACCTACATATACATATATACATACATACATACATACATGTATATATATATATATACAAACAAACAGACAACTACAAGTTTTTGTTTCTATTAAGTTTGTCTTAGTATACATACATACATACATACATACATACATACATACATACATGCATACATACATGCACACATGCATACATACATACATGCCAATACAAATTCTCTTTTCTTTTATAGTTTATCTTAGTATACATACATACATTATTACATATATACATATATACAAATATATGAGAAATAAAGAAAGTTTGTAAAGGTGGGGCTAACAGTATTGGAGAGAAGGAGGGGCAGAGGAGATCTACTTGAAGCTTTTCAGATTATCATTATAAAAGGGACAATGCCGTGGGAGAAGTTCTTTTAATTAGCACAAAACAAGGCGATTCGAGGACAGAGTTATAAATTATTTGAGAAACCAAATGGAAGATCAAGCCAAAGACTTTTAGTGCAAGAGTTGTAGACTTCGGAATGAAATGAACGACTTAGTGGTCACTGTCACAACCTTTAAGAAGAATGAATTGGCTATTAAGAATTCCCGGTAAATTTGCAGTTGTTCAAGCACAGATTATATTGCTTCGGAGCCACTTCAAATCTACATTGTGTTAAGCTATCTTCCATTATGGGGTCCACGTAGACCCCGGGAGCACATATTTCTAAATATAACACGTTTAATAGGTTACTTTCGTACAATATTTATACGAAACCTTTGCTGAGGAACACATGGAACGTTAATTGTTAAGTCATCATGCACTATGAGGTCCACGCAGACCCTGGGAGCACATATTTCTAAACATCATATGTTTAATTACCTACTTTCGTACAATATTTAGTCGAAACATTTGCCGAGGAACACATAGAACGTTAATTGTCTTTCATCTAACAATCAGAAGTTATTGGCGCAAACCAAAATTTATGAGAATACATACGAGAAACACTGCACTGGCTTCCTGTTGCGGAACGATAAACATAATATCCTTGTGGTAGGGCGGGCCCGACTTGTCGGCACTTCCTTATAGTATATAAGATAAAGCTTTGTGTTCTAGCCTAAAGTCAGTGGGTCGGGAATCTTTTGCGCTGTTCTGCCCTCGGGAATATGCAGGTGCTGCGCTTAAGCATATCAATTAAGGCTTATCATGTTCTCTCCTGTGTCCTATTATGTATGCATGCTATTCGCTTGATTCTGCTCATCATGCAGTTACAACGTATACCGTAAGTCATATCTCTCTAGATCAGTTAGGTAAGAAGATGTATAGTACTTTTGGGAGGTACTTAACATACACAATGTTTCATGTCTTAATATATGCATATATACATTGATGAATACATACATATATATATACACACATATCGTACAATTGTCTTATATTTATATGAATGTCATATAACACAAAGTCGTGTTATTTTACCAGGACTCATGAAATTTTTTTATGCAAACGCTAACTTAAAACTTGCTGACTAAGGTTGAAAGTAATATTACGTTCATACATGCATACATACATACATACATGCATACATACATGCATACATACATGCATACATACATGCATACATACATGCATACATAAATACATGCATACATACATACATACATGAAAATATATAGACATTCACAGAAATATGTGATACTGTAATAATATTGTAGGCTTACTCAAGGTTACATAGCCTAATGTTGCGTATACACAGCATTACCTGGATAAAGATCATTATCTGTGACGTGTCCCTTATGGAGCACCGCCGTTTCCTCAGTACGTTGCCAGTAGTCTCTATACTGCAGCTGGCTCGTCGCTGGGCCCGAATGCAAGGAGGCGGCTTAACTCCTAGTCCGTGACTAACTCTGATTTACGCCCAGACTGGCGAATAAATCCGTATGCCCGGCGAGGTGTTTGCCCATTACGCCCACGCTAAGGGTAGTCGACCTCGCCGCCAGGCGTAAGTGGACTAGTCAAAGCAAAAAAAGGTTGAAAGTAATAATTGATGGACGAGGTTTGTAACGCCGTCGGAATCCACTCAACTCGTTTGAACAACAATATTAACAACAACATTTAAAACGTAAATACATCTTTGAACTTTATCTAACTAAAATACTATGATTATATATCCTTCGTGTTCACAACGAGCGCCTCATACACATCATGAATATTAATATATTAATGTAGTGAAAATGAATAAATGCATGTTGCTTTGAAAAAATATCGTTTGCGCATGCGCGATCACCAAAATCACGTTAATTATGGGAAAACCCGTGCGTAAAAATTAGCTCGCGTGCTTTAGTCTCTGACTTGTTAGACCGTCGCCTAAGTCAGCCTCGTGCATACAGTTTGTCGAAGGCTACTAGTCGGAGACTATCTAGTTCGGGTATACGTGTTATAGTCGACGACTGACTTAAGCCCTTCTCAAGCATACGGGCCCAGGCCGAGTGTAGTCCAAAATTCAGGGGATCACGGTAATGGTTTAGGGCAGTTCTAAAACTTTTCCATACAGCGACACACTAGGCAATGCAATTTCTGTCGCGGCACGCCTGTTTTCTTAATGCTGGACTCTCGTGTAATTAACAGGAAATTTATGGTATTTTATAGTTTACACTACATTCACGATGTACAAATTCTATTACATTCCTAATTTCTCAGATCCTATCCCGACTCCCTTTTTCGTCTTATCTCTCTTTCCGCTCCAGTCCCAAACACCACCCAGCTTAGCTGCCACGCTGTCTCTGTGCCTGACTGGATCTTGACCTGGGACCGAACACTCTTGCCTATCGATTTTGTTTTGACTGAGCGCCTGTGAATAAGCTGGTCCCCTTGACGTGGCTTTCTTTGGGCGCTGTAGAAATCTCTGGAATACGATTATTATATTACAATATATATTTTTTATAGTAGGACATGAAGAAATGAAAAATTTGAGAGATTTTTAATTTTATTATGCAAACTGTGTGCCTTTTTCAGTGTGAATCGTGAGCCTACTTTGATTCACAAATCTTCTTTATTCGCGGAGGAATGTTGGACAAACACACTCTTAATTCATGTTCCACTGCCTGAAGTTAGTTTGGATCTGAATTTGGTCTTAATTTGAGTGAGGCCATAAAAGCCTGACTCGCATAAGTTAGTGGTAACAGATGTCAGCAGAATTGAAGCAGCATGTTTAAAAATGTCCGGATATTCCTCGCCAACGATAAGTCAATATTTGTTCAAGTCTACTTCGTTGAAATTCAGCAACAATGTGCGATCCATACTTATCTCAGTTCTTGGGTAGTTAGGTGAATTCAGTGGCTTCTGCTACAGCGGACTGGCTGAACGGATTCTCCACCCAATCATATCGTACAGAATCAGTGTTAAGAAAGTAAGCAGCAAACCTTTGATGAAGAATTTCCAGATGTTGGCCAGTGTTCATGATCAAATCCCCGCCTGTTTCATCAGCTGCTGCAAGCTAGAACATCTGCTTGTGCATCTTTTTATTGCCACAGTGGTGGCTTCAGCTGGAAGCCACGAAGCTTATCGCTAATGGACAGCATGGATTCATTTCTACCCTGCGTCTTTGTATTTAGTTCATTCAGATGTCGGAAACTGTCTGCCAGATATACAGGTTTCGCCCACCATACGTCATAAAATGTTCAAAGTCACAGCCGTCAGAAGCCAAAAATAACTCCACCTGCTCTCTGAGTTCGTAGACACGTAATAAAATTTTGCCGCGATTCGGTCTGTATGAAGCAACAGATTTGTATGATATGCTCCCAAGCCTCCCATGTCTTCACATAATGCTTCAAATAATAGTGACTTCGGTGGACGGGACTTTATTTTGACAAATTTTACAGGCGAATCAAGCACTGATTTGAGTTCCAGCGGTAATGTTTTTGCAATTAGGACTTCCCGATGCAGAACACAATTATTGGTTTTTGCATCAGGATTTTGCTATTTCACACTGGCCAGACATCCTTTCACTTCACCTCTCATGGCAGCTGCTCCATCTGTGCAAAGACTAATGGAGTCTTTCCACTGCAGACGTCTATTGCAGACCTTCTTTCTAAAAAATATTAGGTTGACGAAAGTTTTTATAAAAATATAATTATATAAATAGGCAAAAGTGTTCTGTAATTTAAAAGAAAATATTCTATCAAAGTTGGCCGGCATTCCTCTGCTTCTCTCGCGGCACACTGGTGTGCCGCGTCACACAGTTTGAGAAACTCTAGGGAATAAGCAGTATTCTCCTTATCACTACTGACAGGCGTCGAGCTTCGCTTACAAGTCCTTGATTAGCCCCGTGATGTATAGCGTCTCGGTGTCATACAGTTGGACAGGCTGTATGTGCACTTTGAATAGACAGCTTTTGGTGTTCACCCGGATGTTACGAACATCCGGCGTAAAAGATGCACCGAAATGAATTGCGCTCCACAAATCATGTGCTATTGATATGCTACGATCTACTCGATTACGACGTTAAGATGCAACTGTGAATTGCTCTGCAATGGTGTATGGCTATCTTTGTGGCCTGTTTAATAATGACGTATTGCTTTCGCCTTAATTGAAGGCATACATTTGTTGAAGTGGACATAATAGTCTTTTAGTGCAGCGATGAAACGGAATTCTGCAGCAGCAAAGATCACTTTGTTACAGCTTTCAGTTCTGCTTGAATAATAAATTTTTAGTTTGAATTTATGAGATTTGTGCGTTGATAGTTTCTCCTTTTGAAATGTCCGACATTAAATTTTAGTATATCGATTATGTGTGGTGTAGACAATGAGTACTGGGTTTTAAATCTGCGTATAAAATTCCGTATGTCAAGACGCGGCATAGAAATAGATGGATTAAAAGTTTCAATTAACAGCTGGTTCAGAACGTTAAAAAATCGGGGCCACTCCCATTTAGGACTCCAGCTGATCGCATAGAATTACAAGCATTTAGAAGAGGGAAAACAGTTCCTTAATCTAGCCTGAGTAAGTAAGTAAGTAAATAACGTACTTGATAACACGCCATATGCCTGTCGACTGAGTGAATCGTTGGCGATATTAATATGACACGATGGCATGTGAAGGCGAGTGGCCAGTGCTCTTCTTCGCCGGCTGATCTTTCCACTGACAGTGTAAAGTCAGTGTACTCATTACAGCTGACTTGGCTAGAAATCCCAAAGCAAATTTCTGCCCTCGCGGGGATTCCAACCTTTGACCTTTCCGTTGACAGCCCTGCACACTGACCACTGGAATGTCACAAACTCTAGCCGGTTACGAATTATAAAATGTGCGACTTGTCTGTATCCATTCAATTTCACTATCGATCGTTTCAACCGTAGCGGACATCAGGATGTTGACGTCCAGTTTGTCGAACTCGCCTCGTTACTAATTAATTAGAGCCTCATTACAACGTAATTAGATTCACTTCAAGCGTTTTATTTCGCAAAAGATCGGCCTTCAAGACAGACTCAGTGAATTCGAATATCTGGGCAAATTAGATCACTGTCACGACGACGATGTCACGCTTACGTCACGCGAGTTCCAAACTGGATTCAGAGAATTTAGTGACGGATTAGGCGAAGGCGTTGTGCAAGGACACGAATTGCAGAACAATTACATGCAGACCTAAATGAAAAGGACTTTTGTAACGCGGTATAGGCGTTTGTCTTGACAGGTTCTTAGCAGCACTATAGCATTATCTAAACATAAATTTATATGCGCACTTATGTACATACATACATGCTTATGGACGTACAGTACATACATACATACATACATACGTACATACATACATGCATACATGCATACATACATAAAAGCATACATACATACATAAAAACATACAAACATACATACATACATAAATATATACGACCAGAGGATTGCATAAATTTTTTCAATCTCCTCAGAAGTTTTGATTTATGAGGGATCATATATGCGATACCTCGGGTAAAAATTTTAATAATGAAAGTCAACGGGTAAAAAAGCTTGTCATCGAAAGGAAGTCCGTGTGGCCTAGAGCTGTATGGAGTGGCACACGTTTTTGGAGTATGTGATATATGCATGTAATAGTATATACAGAAATATATTTATGCATATATGCATGTATGTATGTATGTATGAATGTATGTATGTATTGTATGTATGTATGTATGTATGTATGCATACATCCATGTATGCATGTATTCATTTATGTATGCATTTATGAAAATGTATGTATGTACTTATACGTGTGTGTGTAAGCCTGCATATATATATATGCATGTATCTATGCATGTATTTCGAAATGTATATACGTATGTGCTTGTATGTGCGCGTTTGTCTAAAGCCATAATATGGCATCAAATCTAATATGCTTTTCAGTAAATCTACCGGGTGAGGTCGTCCATCATGTCTACCCGTTTGAATATGCTTGACAACGATTTAGGGGTTTTATGTACTGACTGTGTTGTCCTAGAAACACAGTCACGATTGGTATGCGAACAGTCTTTCTGATGAAGAAGCTGATGTCTGGCGCTTTTGACACTCAGCTGTCTCTTCTTAGAATGTTTTGACTCTAATCGATCATACACGGGCATCTGATATCGAGGAGATAATATATTGAAACCCTATGGAGTTTTCCGCAAGAGATACTTTTGTGCGTTGGACGCAGTGCAGATGCCATGAGACTCATATCTGGATGGAATGGTTTGTATGAATCGGAGATCAATGCTAGCCAGTGATCAGCAAACCCACAGAGGTGCTTTTTGTAGAGCGCATTAAAGCACAGATACCACTAAATGTATGCTACACAGTTTCAAATGCATTTAAACGATATAGTTATGATGAATACAAAAAATTTCCTGACCAGTCGAAGTATGCCTAGACCTAAGCTAAATTTGAGAAAAAACACGCTGCATATAATGTTCAAAGCGTTATCTGTCTGAATTAACATTTAAATTTGATTTTAGATATAAAGACATAGACTACGTTTATGCGTAAAGGCTCAACGGGTTTCACTAAGTACTTTTATTGCTAATTTATAGTGTAGCGTCATGCTGCCGAAATAGGGTGCGATTTCTTGAAAGAAGGGTAAAGGTAAATGTACACGGTTTCATATAGCGACTCTGTGACCTTGACCCTTCATCGCGGCCCGTTTGAATGGGCGCCACCCCATTTAAGGTCCCCGTGTAGGGGCCGTGCTAGCCCAAGATCAAAATCTCTGAAATAAGCCAATACCGGGATACGAATCGGCATCCTCACGCACAGAGGCGCCTTGACGTAAACTTTAACCAGCGTAGCTAACCAGGCCAGCTGAGATACCATGGCGACGATTGTGACGTCAATGTGTGTCAGGTCAAGTGAGGCGCCTTGAACCAATGGGCTAACTAGGTCACCTGACTTTTCACCATTCGTTCAGACTACATCTTGTTGACGATACATTTTCAAATATTTCGCTACGACTCATAGGTCCTTTCCCAATAGTTCAGACTTTTCTGCAAGGAGGATATATTTAAGGGCACATACATTTCGCTTCTGTCCATTATATTTCCCCAAATGGTTCAAGCTGGATGTAAACTTCCCCAATGGTTGAACATGGCTATAAGCTTCCTCAATTGTTCGAGATGACTATAAACTTCCCCAGTGGTTCAAGATGATTATAAACTTTCCCAATGGTTCAGGGTGGATATAAAGTTATCCCAATGGTTCAGGATATATGTAAACGTCCCCAATTGTTCAAGATGGATATAAACTTGAAGATGCACATTTCCCATGCAATCTGCTTAAGCCCAAAGGTTTTCCACCACTGGTTTAATTTATCTCCCATTTAAGACACTTTTTCCGAAATTCACCCCTTACCAAGTTTATATCTAAATATCGTTTTCCAATGTAGCACCATGCTGCCTCAGCCTGCTTGCAGTCCAGGGCTGGGACATGGCACGGAAACTGATCAAACAACATGGTTCTTACAGACTTGATTTGATGTAGAGCCGGTGAATTGGTTGGTCTTCGTGAAACAGCTTTTGTTTGGCGCTGATTAATTTCGGCGGTTACATAAGCGTAAAGTAGCAAACTGAAACATGCAGTGAAGCTAAGAGCCTCAGGATCAGCGATTATTCAAATACTGCAATGACGATGGTATGTATGCATGTATGAATGCAGGAATGTATGTAGGCTTATACATGCATTCATGTGTGTATGTAAGTATGTATGTAGGTATGTAGGTATGTATGTATGCATGCATGTATGTGTATGTAAGTAAGTATCTATGTATGTATGAATGTATGTACACTGTATGTACGTGCGTACGTACATATATACATACACACATTCATACATGGATGCATACGTACGTACGTACGTAGTATGCATGCATGTATGTATGAGTGAACGAATGTATGTACGTACGTATGAATGTATATATGTATGTGTGAAAGAATGAATAAATGTACGTATATATGTATACATGTATATATGCATGTATGCATGCAAGCAAGAATACATGCATATATACATGTATACATGCATATATACAGGTATATATACAGGTATATATGCATGTATGCATGCAAACATGCTTACATGCTTATATACATGTATACATGGTGGGGCACGGTAGCCGGTTGTTGGGGCGGTCGGCTTGTAACGCGGAGAGTAGGCCCCTACTCGTTCGAGCCTCTCCTGAAATGGGGACAAATCGTTATTGATCAGCGCCATCAATAGATGATTAGTCATTAAACAGTGGTGCTTAACAAATGCAGAACTAATGAAAAACTTACATGTATGTATGCATGCATGCATGTGCCAATTTATGTAACGTCTTTCCAGAACAAAGGTGCTATGCTTTTATTCGCAGTTTTGAAGAGTGCCTAACAGACAGGTGACCTACAGGTAATACACAGCGCAAGTTAAGACTTGTCGAAATTACAAAGAAGCAGTAAAACAGACAGACAGACAGACAGGCAGGCAGGCAGGCAGACAGGCAGGCAGGCAGGCAGGCAGGCAGGCAGGCAGACAGGCAGGCAGACAGGCAGACAGGCAGGCAGGCAGGCAGGCAGGCAGGTAGGCGGGCATACAGGCAGGCAGGCAGGCAGGCAGGTAGGCGGACATACAGGCAGGCAGGCAGGCAGGCAGGCAGACATACTGATAGGCAAACAGACAGAAGGAAAGACTGACCATGGTACGATTAGAATGCATTAAGGGGTGAACTTCGCCCATGCGATGATTCAATGTAGACCCTATCTCCCGTTGCTTATACGTTTTGCCCATACACACTGCTCCGGCCCAAGGATTTTTCCACACACATCTGTCAGACACAGTTTTCACCCTGAGTCAGACAGACACACACACAAACAGACAGACTTGCAACGAACCAGAGATATCCAGACAGACAGCCATACGGAAAGTCGGATTCCAGAACAGAAACGACAAGTTATTAATTGAAACTCGTATCCAAAAGAAGACCTGAATTAGCGAAAGTTACTTTCTTTGCGAATCAGCTTGAGTAAGGGCTTTCTTTGTGATTTTCAGCGAATTCGGGTACAGCTGTTTTTTAAGGCTATATTTGGCAAAACTGCCTTCCATGCTCTGCTGCTTTGAGTATTTTCCTAGAAATCGGTTCTTATTTCGAGTGTCCTGATTTGAAAAACAGTCTTTTTCCTATTCGTTGCTTCCATCCGTTGATTTGGTTCGTTCCTGGTCGGCGTTTTCCCGATTTTCTTGGCTTCAGTCGGTAAGAAAGACTCAGTCCTTTCTTCACGGAACTTAATTAAAATAGTGCCTCTATTGTGGCAGGCGTTCAGCTGTCCTTTTCCCTGTTTGCGTCTTTGTCCCTGCTTGTTCTACTCTTTGCCGCTGTCTGTTGTTCTGCTTTATGTGTTTTTATGTGTCTTTGTGTCCTACGCCATTCTATTCATCCGTCTATCTGTCCTTCTGTCCGTCCGTTTCTGTTTATCTGTCAGTCTACCTACCTACCTACCTACCTACCTACCTACCTACCTACCTACCTACCTACCTACCTACCTACCTACCTACCTACCTACCTACCTACCTACCTACCTACCTACCTACCTACCTACCTACCTACCTACCTACCTACCTACCTACCTACCTACCTACCTACCTACCTACCTACCTACCTACCTACCTACCTACCTACCTACCTACCTACCTACCTACCTACCTACCTACCTACCTACCTACCTACCTAAATACCTACCTACCTACCTACCTAAATACCTAAATACCTACCTACCTAAATACCTACCTACCTACCTACCTAAATACCTAATTATCTGTCTATCTATGTATCTATCTATGTATCTATCTATCTATCTATCTATCTATCTATCTATCTATCTATCTATCTATCTATCTATCTATCTATCTATCTATCTATCTATCTATCTATCTATCTATCTATCTATCTATCTATCTATCTATCTATCTGTCTATCTATCTATCCATCTATCCATCTATATGGCTGTCTCTGTCTATCTGTATGTCTGTCTGTCTGTCTGTCTCTCTGTCCATCTCTGGCGATTCATTTCCCTACTTGTCCTTTTTCTTGCATTTCCATGTACAGCCTCTGTCATGATTTGGCGATGAATGAAGAAGACAGGTCATTATCGCCACCTCTAAGAACAGAAGCTCTTCGGCTTCATCGCCTTAATCAGGCAGTCAGCTCCTCTATCATCAGATCCGGTCCTCTGTACGTCTGCCTGTTTGCCTGTATCTTTCTGTCTGCCTGCGTCTGTATCAGTCTTTCTGTCTACATGTCCGTCTGCCTGCCATTCTCTGTTTGTATGTCTGACCGTCTGTCTGTGAGCCTTTTTGTCTCTGCCAGTTCGACTGTCTACCTCTTTGTTCACCTGAATGTCGTTATATCTGTTTGCATACGTGTTTGTCTGTTTGTTCGTCTTCCTGTATGTTTGTTTACCCGTCCGTTCGTCTGCTTATCTTTCTGTTTATCTGCATGTCTGCCTGTTTGTTTGTCTATCTGTGTATCAATCTGTCATTCGCTTCCTCCCTATCTCTTCTCTCATTGCAGTTATTCCTCGTCTGCCTCGTCTGTCTGCCTGTATGTCTGCCTGTCTGTCTGCTTGCCTGCCTGACTGCAGCTTGTCTGTCTGTCTGTTTGTCTGTCTGCCTGTTTCTTCCTATCCTACTCTCTTCGTCTACCGAAGTCGTCTCTTCTCGAGGCAACCGTACATTTGTTGGACAGCAGCGCCGAGTTAAAATGGATTTCGGACAACACAGCTATTATACCTTAACAAGCAGCTTTAAAAATGTCTTTTGAAAGCATTCACCCAACGTCTGTACAAATAGGCCTATTCATTTTTAATGGAAAGGTTATTTATATCATCTACTATAAAAGTAGGTTACTAATTTTCATTTTGGTCACTGAAATTGATTATTACAAAGTTCACTAAATTTTCCTTTTCATTTTCCACAAGGAAAGCTTTTGTGTCGATTATTAAAGAAATATTTCATGTTCAGTTTTCAAATAGGAAGGACCATGTCTCTGCACCTCTCTCTCTCTCTCTCTCTCTCTCTCTCTCTCTCTCTCTCTCTCTTCTCTCTCTCTCTCTCTGACGATCTGCCTTTTTGTCTGCCTGTCTATCTGTCTGCCTGTTAGTCTGTTTTTGTGCCTGTCTGCATGTCTGTCTGTCTTTCTGTCTGCTTCTTTGTCTTTCTGCCTGTTTGTCTGTATGCACGTATGCATTCACTCACACATGCATGGGTGTATACATATATACGTACATATATACACACATACGTAAATACATACATATATACATACATACATGCACACATAATATGTATATATGGATATGCATGTAAATGCACACATGTTTCTATATACCGATGTATGTTGTATATGGTTATTTATGTAGCGTCTTTGTAAAATTTCTCACAGGTTTTGCTCAAAGGCTGCCTTGTTCCAGCCCCTTCGATGTAATCAGCGATGTGAACCGTATTGCTCATATAGCGAAGGAGCTAATTGGATCAGCAGGGACGATCCCCACTGACTTTACTTTTACACACTAGGAAGGGATATCGCAGAAGATGTCGGTCAGATTTGACCCCTCGCTTTTAATTGATGATAAACAACACGACCGCTGACTGGGCATGTCTCCCTCCCTCGCAGTTTTGAAAGCCGATGTAAAGTACCAAAAAGCATAGGTGCAACGGTGAATCAATATTGCTTGAGGTGACCATCAATTCATGTCTTATGCGTTAAGAATACGGCGCTATAGAATTCATTAGAATTCATTAGATGAAGGAAGTTCACTTCGGCCATACATACATACCGACATGCTTGCATACTTACATGCATGTATACAAACATACAATACATGCATACATACATACATACATGCAATCATGCATACATACATACATAGTCATACACACATACATACTTACATACCCACATAAATACATGCACACATGCATACATAGTCATACACACGGTAGCATATTGGATAGAACGCTCGGCTTGTAACGCGGAGAGTACGGGTTCAAGCCTCCTCCGAAACGGTTACTGTGTTGAGACCTCGAACAAGTCTTTCACTCACAATTGTTTGGCGAAATCGAATGATACTAAGTCATTAGATAGTGGCGCCTAATAAATGTAGAAACAAAAAACACACATACATACATAGTTCCTACATACATACATACATACGTACATGCACACATGCATCACCCTAGACAGATTCATGCATCGGCTTTAGTTGGATCGATAATGAAGGAGAAATGCATAATTAAGGTTGAAAAGCTAAGTATGTTTTATTACCAATCTCTCGCGTTACCGAGAGTAACTTAATTTTAATCTACACGGTCCTTATTCGGTTAATTTAGAAAGAAGCAACAGCGAGAATAGACCACCTGCAAACAAGATAATCGAGTTATCAGCAAGCAAAAGCAAGACAGACCTGACGATTCTATTTAATTAAGAGTAACAGCACAGAAAAAAGAAAAACACAGCTTTACCTGAGTAAGTCATCAGTGCTAAAAGCTCACAGATGATTATAGCTTATTTATTATACAGCTTTACTGTGAAGACTTTGATCATCCGAGACCATGTGTATATCACCTCATTTTAAAGATATTTTGGCAGTTCAATTACGAAGACGGTTTAAAGCAATATCCTTCACGCGGTTTGCAGAAAGTAGATACCTCCCAGAAAAAAGAAACTCAAGACAAATTTTAAAAACCGTCGTGTAGTTTAAGCAATTTTTAATACATCAGAGCAAACTAATTGCTTATCTGTGCTCATAATTAATATCCGCAAATTGTCTTGTGCCCCAAATACTCACAAAAATGTCAAACTGTAAAAGTACACGTTTTATATAGCGACCGTATGGTCTCAACGGTGCTCATTTTCAATGATATGATCCGGTGAGATCCTTTACTACCGTTGCCCGTTTGAATGGGTGCCACGCCATTTAAGTTGCCCGTACACGGACCGTGCTAGCCCTAGATTGAAATTTGCATATGACCACTGTTTGGTATGCGAACCGGCATCCTCACGCGCATAGGCGCCTTTACGTAAGCTTTAACCAATGTAGCTAACCAGGAAAACTGAGACATCATGGCGATGTTTGTGACGTCTATATGCATCAGGTCAAGAGAGACGCCTTGACGTACGCTTTAACCATTGTAGCTAGCAAGGTCAGTATAGGTTAGAGGTATGACGAAAGTGAATAAATTTCATTTTATATTGAAAGAGGTCAATTTATGTTGAATTGAAAAGATGTTCATTAATGTTTAATACGAGTAGAGTTTGTATTGTTTGTTAAAACTGATTCAAGATTAGTTTTTATTGAAACTGAATAGATGTTAGTTGTCGTATATAAGCAGAAGTTATCGTTTATTGTTGAAGTTCAGCAGAAGTTATTTAAAGTCGAATAAAAGCAGAGGTTATAGGTTGTAAATGCATACATTCATAGAATAATATTCAGTAGTATGTCAGTAAAATGTAAGTCTTTTTCGTCTTCCAATCACTCATTCTCTCCAATGCTGAAAAACTCCTAAGTCTACCTTGATGCTCATCAAATATTTAGAAGGAATCCTCACAAGATCTCCTGCTGGTCGCTCGGTCTCCATCTGTCAGTGTCCATTGACTCTCCCTTCCTTTTGTCCTTTCTGGTGAGACGTGTATATCAATACTGTCCTGTCAATATCCAAACCAATACAAACATATATCCTTTTAGCGTCTTGTTAGTTTTCTTGTCCTGAACTGTTCGGATATTGACTTTGCGCTGAAAATGGACAAACATCTCGGTTCTTACCAATATCAAAGCCCTGTTAAGAGCATTACTTAGTGACGTATGTGTTACGTATTGATAACACACATTTACATAGCGCTCGTTCAAATAAACTCAGCTGTTCACCCTTTATAATTTCAGTATTATTCCTGCATTTATTAAGCGCCACTGTATAATGACTAAGCATCAATCGTGCAACTGTGAGTGAAGGACTTGCTCAAGGCGCTTACACAGTAAACGTCAGAAGGCAGGCTCGAATCCGTACTCGTCGCGCTACAAGCCGAGCGCTCTAACCAAGTGGATACCGTTTCCCGATAATGATTAGAATGATTAGAGATGGAAAGCAAATAAGTTATGCTTCATTATCCCCGGACCATTGATTTGGAAGAGGCCATCCGATGGACAAGGCCGTTCCAGGGCAGAGAGGCCATGCAAGGGAGTGGCATTCTGGAAAAAAAACAGACTTTCGAGGGCAGAGGGCATCTGAATGAGACAGAAGACCATCCAAGGATAAAAATGTAAGAGCAAAGCTGCCATGTGGCATAGTTGAGCCAGCACTGGAAGAATCCTAAGGTCCTTGACATGGGTCTAGTCACCCTAGGACATGGGTCTAGTCACCCTAGGACATGGGTTTAGTCACCCTAGGACATGGGTCTAGTCACCCTAGGACATGGGTCTAGTCACCCTAGGACATGGGTCTAATCACCCTAGGACATGGGTCTAATCACCCTAGGACATGGGTCTAGTCACCCTAGGACATGGGTCTAGTCGCCCTAGTGCACCGCAAAGGCTGCTGTATACTTCACAGTTTACTATGTCGGTAAAAATTCTTTTGTTTAGTGACAGAGCAATTGTGCGCGAGCAGTTTGTCAACAGTCGTTTCATCGAGTCCGCTCAGCGGGCTCGAACTAACATCCATTAGATTATAGAGCAAGCGCGCTACCGAAAAAACTACCGTGCCGCTCATCCGAGGAAGGCCTTCCGATATGAAAAGTGTCCGTGGAAGGGACAAGTCCAACTAATCGAAAAGGCCATCAGAAGGAAAAGTAACCCAAACAATCGCCTACTATTCTCCGCTCACCCGATGGACATACATATGGCGTGTTGACAAATGCAGTACTTATTTTCTTACTTACTTACAAAGAGGCCCTTCGAGGAAAGAGACCATATAACAGAAGAGGCGGCAGCATTTTACGAGTTTTTCTCTTGCTTACCGGGCGCATATTTTCAGTGTTGCTGCAGCTTTTGCAATTCTGACTGGTACTTCTTTCCTACTGTCCAACATGACATATGACTTGTACATTGGGAAAGAAGTACTAGACAGAATTGCAAAGGTGACAGCAACACTGGAAGCTATGGATAAGATCTGGATAAGCAAAGCCATAAAGCTGGAGACAAAACTGAGCGTTCTGAAAACACGTGTTTTCACGTGCATGTTACACGGATATAAGGCTTGGGTAATAACGAAAGGCGTTGAAAGGATACTGGCCTTCGAGAGAAAATGCTATAGGAAGTCGTCGCCTGGCTTGGGCGCTGAGGCATGATGAATATTCATCACGCAAATTGAGACTCCTTGTCTTATTGGTTGAGGGATTCTGTGGGAGCAATTTCCATGTGTAATTTCTGCGAATGCCTACGAGAACAGATCTCGTGAAAAAGTAAACTATCCCGTATCCCTGAAGCGAGACGTAGGGGAGGGCTCATTTCCTTTCTTAGGTCCTTGAGCCGGCAATGGACGACTCCCAAAGTCCTGAACACGGGCCAGGGCAACGCAGGACTTGCCGTTTACTTCCCAGCTTACACCGGTACCAAATTATACTGCTTGGTGACAGAGACACGGTGTGCGCAAATAACTTGTCCAGGGTCGTTACATCGAGTCGAATCCGCAACTGCATGCATTACCGTTAGAACATCGTGGTATTAAGAGTGTTGAATAAACACCTATATTAATGTGGTCTTGAGCTTCAAAGAATTCGCCTCAGAGATGTGTTGCTTGCAAATGATGACCTGTGAAAATGCTTAGACGCTCTCTCACTTAACGATTATTGTTTCTGAAAAGCAACGAGTTGACTCTACGACAGCAGTTGCGATCATTGTCATTAGGTGGCGCTACTTCTGTGGAAAACCTTCAGCGGCGTTCAAAGAATGTCTAGGAAAGGTTAGGTATTGGTTTCCTTTAGTTATTAGAAAAGAAAATTTTTGAGTTAACCCCGAAAATCAGTCGTGGTATAAAAGTGTAAACGACTTTATTTTTCCTAGCCTCGTCATTTGAATTTGGTTGGCCAGTCCTCTCTCTCTCTCTCGTCGTGTGATCTTCCCTCTGCTAGCTTAGCTTGGTGTAGCCGAGTTTGTTACGGGGTGCATGCTAAGAAGTCAGACTGAGTGCATCTTAATGTTGAAGACCATTATAAAACGTCAACAGCCTGGTGGCGTTGTAATCGATAAAGCTGTTGTCCAATCAGCGAGGGCGCATGATCCAATGAATCTGTCCTTTACCACACCTTCCGCTATCCGGAGCGGCTGTTATTGTTATTTCTTTGTTTATTAATTCAGATGGCACAAAAACTAACTAGTGACTAACCACCCCCATCAATCGATGGCTACCACCCCCATCAATCGACGGCTACCATCCCCATCAATCGATGGCTAACATCCCCATCAATCGATGGCTACCATCCCCATCAATCGATGGCTACCACCCCATCAATCGATGGCTAACATCCCCATCAATCGACGGCTACTACCCCCATCAATCGACGGCTACCACCCCCATCAATCGACGGCTACCACCCCCATCAATCGATGGCGCTGGTGAGTGAAGGACTTGCTGAGGGCCCATATACAGCAACCGTCTCAGGCGAGGCTCGAACCCGTGCTCTCTGCATTACAAGAAGAGACCCTAACCAATCGGCCACCGTACCCCACGGCTCTTTCATCAACACGGCTATATTGCTTTGTTGGTCACTACAAATACGAGTAACACAGCGAAGATACGGGTGTCATATTTCAGTGAACTCTAAGATGTTTCCTAAAGTAATAAAATTACATGCTACATGTAGGTGTATTCAACAAAAATTATCTACCTACATCATTTGCTGAACACAGAAGTAGAAAACCTCAGTAATTCGATATGATGTTGTAGCACCTTTAATTATATACTTATTGAAAAATTACATAGCTAGACTTCTAAAAGAAAGGTAAAGACGATGTCAGCGCCCTCGGGAGTCATAAAATATCGTTAAAGACTCGATGCAACTAATAACACTACTTCTAAAGCTAACGATGAATTAACTCTTTTGATGGCCTCAACTCCTGAAGGCATTTTATCTGTCTGTCTGTCTGTTATTGTTATTATTAATACTATTATTACTACTATTCTTATTACTACTACTATTATTATTTTTAGCCGAGGTTGAAATGATATTATTATTATTATTGTTATTATTATTATTATTATTATTATTATTATTATTATTATTATTAATTATTACATTCATACCCCTTCGAGTATGACACATGCTCGATACGCGACATTATTCACACAAGGGTTTCCTTTAATTAATGGGTCAACTATAGCATCGGTGGGTGGTCAATTCTCGTCAAACTGCCTCTCCCTTCGGCTTCCCTTCTTCCTAGCACACATCTAAAGCTGCCATAATAGAGCCTCGCGGTTAGTGAACAAAAATCCTATTTGAAGCCATAAACTGGTGGTAACTGGCGCGATAAGTCTCGACCTTTCGTTGACCGCGCTGTGTCCACAATGAACTGTCAACATTGTCGACAACAAGATCGTCTTCGGCAAGAACTGCAGTATCCTGCTCTCGAATAATCGCCTCAAGAGCACTGATATCGTGTGCAAATGTGTGACAAAACACCTATGTGTGTTGTATGTTAAATACTTTATTACTCTTTGTCCATAAATATTGTTTTTTGGCTTCCCTCGCTTCAGGGCAGTGATGTGCTCTCGGGCTTTTTCTGTACATGCACGTATGAAGCTCTGGAATTCACTGCCCAGTTCTGTGCTATCTGTCAGATTGCCAAACATGTCTAAACTTAAGACTCAACTGTTTCAACTTGCTTAATCGCTGTAGTCTCCAATGTCTAAACTTAAGATTCATCTGTTTCAACTTGCTTATTCACTCTAGTCTCCGAAGTCTAAACTTAGAACTCATCTGTTTCAACTTGCTTGATCCCTGTAGTCTCCAATGTCTACACTCAAGACTCATCTGTTTCAACTTGCTTATTCACTCTAGTCTCCGAAGTCTAAACTTAGAACTCATCTGTTTCAACTTGCTTGATCCCTGTAGTCTCCAATGTCTACACTCAAGACTCATCTGTTTCAACTTGCTTATTCACTCTAGTCTCCGAAGTCTAAACTTAGAACTCATCTGTTTCAACTTGCTTGATCCCTGTAGTCTCCAATGTCTACACTCAAGACTCATCTGTTTCAACTTGCTTATTCGCTCTAGTCTCCGAAGTCTAAACTTAAGACTTATCTGTTTCAACTTGCTTGATCCCTGTAGTCTCGAAAGTCTAAACTTAAGACCGCCTGTTTCAAATTGCTTATCCACAGTAGCCCGACTTAGTCTTAAAGTTGCCAGCACATTTTGAAGTTATTCTGTCAGTGCAATGGGTCTGTTATCGAAAGATTGTAAATTCGCGCCTGCTGAGTGGATTCCGTGTAAAGACTCCAGGCAAATTGTTTCTGCACACGTGCCTCTGTCACCATGCAGTAATTTCGTACCGGAGTGAGCTGGGAAGTAAACGAGAAAATCTGCGATGCATTGGTCCCCCTGTCTAGGACCTTGGAATTCGTTCATCATCGGATCTATGGCTAAAGAGCGGGAATAAAAGTATTCCCTACGTTCCACAAGCGATATTGTAATACCTATATTCGTCTGTGAATCTGCTGGTTCCCGCGACTTAGCTTTCTTTGGGCGCTGTAGAAATCTCGAGATTACGATTATTACTTTTATTTTCTACTGTAGACATATTGCATTTGGACCAGTTTTCTCTATCGGACTACGATTACGGCTACAGTTTAACTCAAAGCGACCATAATTGATGGCTTGTGCTTTATGATATCAAAGCAACGGCAGATATTAGATTAATTGGAACCTCAACAGTTTCTTAACTTTCCTTTGATCCAATCGAACGTGGCATACATTGCTCTACAGAGTTGTTTGCTTTCCATCGCTTCTAGACGCTGCTTCTTCAACATCTTTATCTCCAATATCTTTATTATCTTAACTATCTTTATTATCTTTAATATCTTTATTATCTTCAATATCTTCAATAACACTGTCTGTTTTATGCTTTAATCTTCCGCATGTAGAGTCCTTAATACTTTTATTGGTCTAATGGCGACTAATATTTCCTCTATGCTGACATTCCTTCGTTGATATCCTCTGCAGCTCAATCTATCACCGTTTTTCTCATTGTATCTCTCTGTCTTGCTTCCTGTCTTCCTGTCTCCTTCTAACTGTATCTCGCTCTCAGATGACGTACTTCAACTATCTTAGATCCCTGTGTTACGAGGAACGCCGGCTGTTGTTTGCTTCTGCTATCGTATTCTATCTTTGCATGTTTGCCTAAGCTATCCTATTCATCACTCCTGTTTTCTGGAGAATTCTCCTGAGCATATCTTTTTTGCTTTCAGAAGAATCACATGTGTTTTTGTTAGTTAGTTAGCAAGCTAGCTAATTACTTATCTAAGCATTTGATATAGCGCCTTTAAATACTTCACAGAAAGTGTGTCAACAAGCTAAACAGTGCACAGATAACTAGGAAAGTCACCAGTGGCAAGCTCACACACACATGAGGAGGCCAACCAACGGATTTCTATCCAGAGTTGACAGACAACACGGCGTTCAGAGTTCAGGGGATCAAGTTAGGTCGATGGTGTAGAACGACGACCGGTGTAGGATCCGCGGTACACGATAGCACCACTGCCCAGCAGTCCCTCAAAGGGGCTAGTTGCTGCTGCGTCCGAATATCCCTCGAACTGTCGGGGTTAAGTAGAACAAGTCGTCGCCTGCCCGTCTAAGGTCAAAGGGTCACCCGTGATTGACGGTCGAGGTCATTCCAAAGACCCTCGTCGCTCCTCCTTCTCCTCCGCCGAGACCATAACCCGGCTGAAGACGGTGTACATAAGTCCGTAGATCTGAAGCTCTACCGTACACAATGAAGCCCACCCCGTTTCATGCAGACATGATATGAGTCCAAAATATTCGAAGTCTTCGGCGGAAGCGACATTTGATTCCGACATACAACTTTATCAACAGCAAACGTCCAAACATGTCCGAAATTATGGAGCAAGTTCCGCATTAGCACGAAAAATCTCTCAAAGTGACACACTGAAGGCGAGTCCACAACCGACGTGGTTGTTGACTTGTATGCGTGAACATGTTCAATGTGCTCCATTATTCAGCCTGTGTCAGTTTCACCTTCGATCAGTATTTGTGTCTGCTAACCGAGCTCCATTCGTGTTCACGCGTAGCTCGCTTGAGGCAGATCTAAGTTTTTAAATCCTCCTGTGAAATACTTGGAAATTAAAATTCATGGAAGTCAAAATGTTTAAAGACTGAAATTGGCAGAAATTATAATGTTTGGCATTGAAATCTGAGAAAATGAGAAAACTATTTTTGTGAAAATTCAAACTTGCAGGAATTCCAATTTGGAGAACTCAAGTTTCGAAAATTTACGATTGATAAATTTACATTGTTTCTAAATTGAGTTATGAAAAATTTTACCTAATTATCTCCTTACTTGCTTACTTAGTTAGTTATGGTCTTACCAACGTTCTCACAAAATTATGAACTTACTTAAATTTCAGGCTCTGTCGTGTGAAACTAATCGGTCAGCTGTAGGTTATATCAAATTAACCCTGTTGTTTTCTCAGTGTTCGGCATAACGTTAACTCAAGCACCCTGGACATCGGTGATTCACCCTCGCGGTAATCGACAAGTCGTTCTCTGCCTTCAGCATAACGTGATTATGTCAGAATGATACATCATCCACTCGTCACGTGCCTCTCGTGTGCACCTGACGCCATCTGATAGGACAGGTAATTATTTGTCTTCCGGAATATCAGAGGCGTATACCACTCCTAACCTCACGGGCAGAAGAGATGTTCCGGAAAATCGCAGAGCTTCTAAAAGCCAGGGTGAGAAATTGACCTCTGAAGGAAGTAATTTGCAGCAGAGATGTTCCAGAAAATCGCAGAGCTTCTAAAAGCCAGGGTGAGAAATTGACCTCTGAAGGAAGTAATTTGCAGCCCTGGATGTGCTTGGCACTGCTATCCGAGTAAAACGATTACTGTGGCAGAGTCGAAAATTCAAGGGACGAGATTCGTAGCTCAACATAATTTGCTTCTAGTGGATAATTGCTTCTTCCTACGCAGATTTTGTAGCATCTAAATGTGGGAACACCAGACATCGGTCGTTCACTCAAAACTGAAAACACTCCTTTTCATCAAATCTTATCCTGATTCTTTCTCTTCCCCGTATCTCACTTTCCGGTTAGTTTCTAAACACCATCCACCATAGCCGTCTGGCTATCTGCCTGCATGACTCTTGGATAATGGCCTGGAACCAAATCCTTCCTGCCTGTCGATTTTGTTTTGATTGAGCGCCTGCGAATAAGCTGGTCCCCGCGACTTAGCTTTCGTTGAGCTCTGTAGAAGTCTGAGCTTATGGTTTATATTTAACATGGACCTATAAAAATCGAAGAGAACCTTTAAAAAGTGTCGTCTGATTATCTTTCGTCATGGGAACAAAGGCCCATTTTTCTCCACTCCTCACCTTTATGATCTTTGCATCACAGTGGCTACGTGATGATACGCGAACAAGGCTTGGCACTTAAGTGCGCTCTGTTGCTGAAACTGAGGTCGTGACCTGGCTTCCTGTTTAGTGTCCGTTGTTATTCGCTGTCAAAGGTCATGGGAGGTTACTAAAGGCATTGTGGCCAAACAACCGTCAATTAAATGTCACGCAATCCACGACATAACAGTTATGTCAACAAATCTAGTATGAGGAGCAGTATGTTTGAATGTATGTATGTATTTGTGTGTATATATGTATGTATGCACGTGTATGTGTGTATGTATGTATGTATATATATATGCATGTATTAATGTTTCTGCATTTGTTAAGGGCCACCATCAAATGACTAAGTCTCCATCGATGTCGCTGAGCAATTGTGAATAAAGGACTTGCTCAAGGTCCATACGGGTCCCCGTCTTAGGGGCGGCTCGAACCCATACTCTCCGTATGTATGTTACAAGCCGAGCGCTCTAACTAATCAGCTACAATGCGTCATTTGTATGTATGTATGTATTTTGTATATATATTTGTATTTAAGTATGTATGCACGCGTAACGGTAGGTAGGTATTTATATATGTATATAATATGCATGTATGTATGTATGTATGTATGTATGTATGTATGGATGGATGGATGGATGGATGGATGGATGGATGGATGGATGGATGGATGGATGGATGGATGGATGGATGGATGGATGGATGGATGGATGGATGGATGGATGGATGGATGGATGGATGGATGGATGGATGGATGGATGGATGGATGGATGGATGGATGGATGGATGGATGGATGGATGGATGGATGGATGGATGGATGGATGGATGGATGGATGGATGGATGGATGGATGGATGGATGGATGGATGGATGGATGGATGGATGGATGGATGGATGGATGGATGGATGGATGGATGGATGGATGGATGGATGGATGGATGGATGGATGGATGGATGGATGGATGGATGGATGGATGGATGGATGGATGGATGGATGGATGGATGGATGGATGGATGGATGGATGGATGGATGGATGGATGGATGGATGGATGGATGGATGGATGGATGGATGGATGGATGGATGGATGGATGGATGGATGGATGGATGGATGGATGGATGGATGGATGGATGGATGGATGGATGGATGGATGGATGGATGGATGGATGGATGGATGGATGGATGGATGGATGGATGGATGGATGGATGGATGGATGGATGGATGGATGGATGGATGGATGGATGGATGGATGGATGGATGGATGGATGGATGGATGGATGGATGGATGGATGGATGGATGGATGGATGGATGGATGGATGGATGGATGGATGGATGGATGGATGGATGGATGGATGGATGGATGGATGGATGGATGGATGGATGGATGGATGGATGGATGGATGGATGGATGGATGGATGGATGGATGGATGGATGGATGGATGGATGGATGGATGGATGGATGGATGGATGGATGGATGGATGGATGGATGGATGGATGGATGGATGGATGGATGGATGGATGGATGGATGGATGGATGGATGGATGGATGGATGGATGGATGGATGGATGGATGGATGGATGGATGGATGGATGGATGGATGGATGGATGGATGGATGGATGGATGGATGGATGGATGGATGGATGGATGGATGGATGGATGGATGGATGGATGGATGGATGGATGGATGGATGGATGGATGGATGGATGGATGGATGGATGGATGGATGGATGGATGGATGGATGGATGGATGGATGGATGGATGGATGGATGGATGGATGGATGGATGGATGGATGGATGGATGGATGGAAAGGATGGATGCATGGATGCAGGGATGTATGCATCAATGTATGTATGTAGGTATGTATGTTTATTGTTGATGTTCGTCGGTCGTCAACAAGAGGATCCGATGGCGCGAAGCTTCGTCCAATATCTTGTTGGCAAGCGGTGCTTAAGTTCAGCGACTTAATCTTCGAGGGACTTAGGGCAATTCTAGCTGGTGGGTTGTAAATCGTCCAAGGATAACAAGGCTTTGGTTTTTCGTATATTAATAAAATGTGTACTTGATCGTGGCGCTCCCTGGGCGTGTTGATACCTGGATTTATGTGTCTTCGATGTTTTCTTTATGTTCATCTTGTTTATACGTGTATATGCTCGTGATACTTTCAACAGCGGTTCATCTTACTACCCGGATTTATTTCGCGGTTTACCACAGTAACGCGTGTGGATTATTTGTGAGAGAATTTTAGGATTTTTTGGGTGTTTTTGTTGTAATAGGACATTTTCTTAAAACTGTGAGGTTATCTAAGCAGTTGCAATGGCGGCCGCATTTGCGTATTCAAGCAAGGAAATTGGAGACGTTAAGTCAACACAAGTCGTCCAGTTCCTCGAAAGTTCGCTAAACATTATTTGATTTTCGCCCGTGGTTGCCTCGAGTTGCAGCTCTGAAGCTAAATCTGCTAAATAGTCTTATCACTTCCCGTTCTCCGATTTCTTCAATCAGACAAACTCATCATCACTTCACCCCTTGAAATCTATGCGCAGGTCTTCCTCTTAAAACTGAAGACATTCCTCTTCCGCAGACCCTATCCTGTTTCCTCTTCTTCCCCTTATCTAACATGCAGATACAATTCCAAACACCACCCACCGTAGCCATCTGACTGCCTGCCTGCCTGACTCTTGGATCTTGACCTGGAACCGAACCCTTCCTGCCTGTTGTTTTTGTTCTGATTGAGCGCCTTCGATTACGAGACGATTGCGATTTTGAAAGTCGGCCAATAAGAAACAAAACTTGTACTGTAAGAACCACTATTCTCGGCAACGTATGCAACACCCTTAACTTACTCCAGACAGCTTCAAGTGCATAGACATGCTTAGAAATCAATCATCCGAGCTGTTTCGCAAGGGTGGTCATAGGCTGATCATAAGCTGAATTCAAGTGGAGGCGAGGTAGCAATTATCTGCCGTATTTTCCATCTACTTGTGCTTTCGAGATGAATTTATTACTTAGCCCGAAATAAGTGTCTGATTAACAGCAGCAACAACAACATCAACATAAATAGCAGCAGCAGCAGCAGCAGCAGGGGCAGCAGCAACAACAATAATAATAATAATAATAATAATAACAACAACAACAACAACAATAATAATAATAATAATAACAACAACAACAACAACAATAATAATAATAATAATAATAATAATAATAATCCGGACATCTTTGTGAAACAACTTGAAGAGTCCGCAATTCGCTTCGGTCAGTGACCAGCGTGGTCCACCTGTTTACTAGCTGCACGTGTTAATTAATCTTTCGGCTCTCCGGATGCTGCCCTTTTGAACGTCAATTGAGTGAATTCGTTTCCCTCCAACTTCCTCCTCTTTGTTGCTTCTTTCAATCACGTCCCATCTTTCACCTCCAGCTGTCACTAAGCCATACAATGTAAAAACGAAGAAAACTCACGGGCTTAGGAATTCGACTGACTGCGGCCACACACTGCGCAGATAGGGACATCTCTGCCCAAACCACTCTGTGATCATCCATCCTTCATGTCTCCCATCTCCGTCTCCTTCCACGACATCTGTTCATCATATACGATCTCCCTATCTCAGTCTCGGTTAATGACAGGCGTAATCAAATTAATTAGGCACTATTAATGACAGCCCGGCCTTTCATAAATTAATAATGTAGTTTTAATAAGAATATACGGACCCCCAAGAAGATATGAGAAATTTCTTTGCGCAGGTCGACAGCCTCTGTTTCTGCATTGACATTGATGGGTTGTTCAAGGCTTTGGGTTGTGAGCATGACCCCTTTTATAGATTCAGCACTGTAAAGCCTGAAAGCTTTCTTGTTACACAAAATGGCAAGGTCCACCTTTAAATACCTGTTTACTATGCAGATCGCAGAAACCTACGAAAACGTGGTGCTGTTGTTGAAACACATACAGTACAACAATTACAACTGGAGCATCTGTGGTGATCCAAATGTAGTGTCACCGCTACTAGGAATTCAGCTCAGATATACCAAGTACTTTTGTTTTATTTGCGAATGGGACAATCGTGCTAAAGAGTCTCATTACATTAAAAAAGAACTGGATGTTCCGTAAGCTTTTGGTTCTAGGGCAGAAAATTTGGCACATAAGCCACTCGTCAACACAAGAAAGATAGTTCTGCCTCCCATTCATACAAAACTCGGATAAACAAAGAAGTTGAAGAATGTCGATATCTGAGAACAATATTTCCAAGAATAACTGACGCCAAGGTAAAGGAAGGCATTTCTGTTACATTACATTAAAAAGGAACTGGATGTTCCGTAAGCTTTTGGTTCTAGGGCAGAAAATTTCGCACATAAGCCACTCGTCAACACAAGAAAGATAGTTCTGCCTCCCATTCATGCAAAACTCGGATAAACAAAGAAGTTGAAGAATGTCGATATCTGAGAACGATATTTCCAAGAATAACTGACGCCAAGGTAAAGGAAGGCATTTCTGTTACATTACATTAAAAAAGAACTGGATGTTCCGTAAGCTTTTGGTTCTAGGGCAGAAAATTTGGCACATAAGCCACTCGTCAACACAAGAAAGATAGTTCTGCCTCCTATTCATACAAAACTCGGATAAACAAAGAAGTTGAAGAATGTCGATATCTGAGAACGATATTTCCAAGAATAACTGACGCCAAGGTAAAGGAAGGCATTTCTGTTGGTCCGCAAATCAGACACGTCATCACTTACAAGCGGTTCGAAGATATGCTAGTGGAGCCAGAGAAAATCGTTTGGAAAGCAAAACTGCTGTTAAGAATTTTCTTGGCAACTACAGAGCACCAAACTATGTCGAGCTGTTTGACAACATGCTTCAAACATACAAAACCACGAAGTGCAACATGTCGCTGAAGGTTCATTACCTGCATTCACACTTGGACTTCTTCCCTGCTAATCTTGGTGCAATCACTGACGAACATGTTGAAAAGTTTCACCAGGATAGGATAGGTGTCGTCAGTGCAACTGGAATCCACTGGAAGCCGACTGTTGTTGAACACTGAAATGAGAAGCTGAGTACAAGCGAAAATCAGCAGGAAAACACTTTTAGCTCAGCTGAACTAAAACAATGTCAGCATCATTGTGCGGTTGAACAAACTAAATTCAATGTAAATTAATTTAATGTTTCTGCCTGATACAGTAAATCTGAAATTATATTTGTTTTCAGCTTGAAGCTGTCTATCATACTCACCAAATATTTTACAGGAAGCAAAACTTTTGAAAAAATTGTTATCCAGTGCTAAGCAATAAATACACAGTTAAATTAAGCTAAATAACAAAATTTACACCATTATAATATCATCATCGTTTTACTGGCATTTCACAGCAAGTATGTGTATGTGTATGTACGTATGTATTTGTGTACATATGCACGTATATATCCGTGTAGGTAGATAGGTATGTATAAGACAAGTAGGCATCTATGTGCATATATATTTATGTGTATGTGTATGTATTTTTTGTATGCATATATATTTGTAAGTATGTATCTTCGTGTATGCATGTATATTTGTATTTATGTATTCACGTGTATGTATGTATATTTGTATGCATGTACATGCATGTGCTTTATGCTTTTAATTAAGCCTTCCGTGTCCAGTGATACGAGTATAAAATCCGTCTGAAACAATGGAGACAATTGCGTATTAAACCTGTCAATGCAATTAACACCGCGTGTGATTTCATAGGCTCACGCAGGCATTTCGATATCTGCAAAGCCTCAGTAGGTTACACCTTATTACTGCGTTGATATTCAGATCACGTGCAAGATATTAAGGGTTAACGATCTGCGCGAAAAATCAGACTTATTTATCGAGAGAAGGTCAAAGGCTGAAGTTATTTCGGTTGTAAAGGTGTTATTCGCAGGCCTGCGTGCTTTCATCGGATCAGCGAAGCTTTCACAACAATAAATTTTCCGAAGCAGGACAAAGCCAAACCAACAGAATTGTTTAGAAGGCGTTGCCAAGAGAAAATAACTTTTGAAAGTCAACTCTGAAAGTGGCGGGTGTTAACTTAGCCAGGACTTTTTGTATAAATAAACTTGCTGGGAGTGATAGATAGTGACCAAAGAATCAGAATACATAGTCTATGCTATGCTTGCTGGGCAACACAAAAATGTTTCTTTGTTATGGAACAGGCGAAAATGTCACGTGATAAAGGCAACAGACTGCTAATCTGATGCTTTTGCGCTGCCATGAATGTTATTGAAATAAATTGTCTAAAATATTTGGTATGTAGTAGACTAGCTATTTATCAAGATCAATATCATCATGAAGATGGGAAGATGGAATGAAATGGACAAGATCATGATCGATAACATGGATGCTGATTTCTTGGATGACTTCTGCTACCTCGGTAACTTAATAAAAACCCACAGAAGCCGAGACGGGGAGGTATAGATACGCACAGGAAAGGCAATTGCTGCTTTTGGGAGACTTGAAAAGATATGGAAGAACAGCGGATGCAGTGCGAGGATCAAGATTCGGTAATATGAACCCAAAGTATTGAGAACACTGCTATCTGGATCTGATACGAGGTCAATGACTGCGGCAAACAAGAAAAGACTGGAGGTAGCACATCGCAGATAGCTGAGGAGAATTTTGTTCATTTCGTGGGGTGATAAAGTATCAAATAAAACTATAAGAAAAAGGACGAGATAAGAGGAAATAGAGAATATCATCAAAAGAGAAGACTGAAATGGATGGGGCACATAATTAGTATGGAAAAAGATAGTGATCTAACAACTGCATGACCTCTTTAGTTATTTCAGTTTTATCATGCTTACTTGAGAACCCTCACCCTAACCAGTTTGAGTAAATTTATGGTTTCCCTCCAAATCAAATGGGGCATGACAGGATTAGTCGTCGGGATCTGTCCTTGAACATTTCTTTCAATGGTTGAGTGATCGTACATGGAGCAATTGCTATGAAATGTCAGGAATTAAACTGCTTAATAATTATCATCGCTGAAGCTACTGGCTCTAAGTTTGGCGAACCAAACGGAGATTCGATAAAGATTCGTATTTTGAAGCCTAGGAATTCATTTAGATATATTCTAAACGCTCAGATTTTTCAACTTGCTGACCAATCTTAACATGACTTCTGCATGGTTTTCTTACATATCGAATTCCAATCGGGCTTCTCCGACGGGATATGCTTCTTGACAGCGATTTCACTTTAGACTATCATCGAATGATGCTTCCCGCATTATGACTACACCGCTAGAGAGGTCATTAGATTGAATTAGATTAAATTAAATGAAAACCATCAACTTGGTGCACATTCCATCGCTGACAATAAAATAGACTCCGCGTATCAATGTGCATCCATACATGCAACACAAAATTTTGTCCTCTCCAAGGATTTGCATTTCTGCACCGCCTCCCAGATAATTTCTTTGAATTATTGGCTAAGCCAATCGGGAGAGCATTCTAATTTTCCTAGAAAATTGACATCAGCGGTCTTCCCTGATTGCTTCCAGGATCGACATCTTATTGCAAATATCATATGCTGGATGTCGCATTGTAATGCAGTTTAGCGAGCAATGGAACTGAGCATGCTATAGCGCCTTCTAAGTAGGCCTATACTTCTGGAATTGCTTATCATTTGCGGAAGCCGGTGATGCAACGGAGGAGCAAATTGTTTTTATTGGCGTTGACTATCAATCAAGGAGAGGTTCTTCGACCTATCGGTCGGTTCCTGACGAATCCCACCCTGCACAGATTTATTTAAATGAACAAGAAACACAACAACGACCATCTTGTGGGGCTCGGTAGCCTAACGGAGAGAGTGCTCGTCTTGTAACGCGGAGAGTACCGGTTCGAAACTCCTCTGAGACATTTACTATATGTAGGGACTTTGAGCAAGGCCTTCACTCACAATTGCTCGGCGCCATCGACTGATGATGTCATTAGATAGTGGCGCCTAATAAATGCAGAAATAATCTTGACCGCCGGTTATGCAAGTAAGTAAAGTATCCCAGATCCCACTAGTGAGACGTAGGGGAGGCGCTCATTTCCTTAAAAGCCGGCAGGATTTGCTGTTTACTTCCCAGCTTACACAGGTACCATATTCTACTGCTTGGTGACAGAGGATGGTGTGCACAAACAACTTGCCCAGGGTCGTTACACAGAGTCGAACCCGTAACCGCATGATCATTGACCAAACGCATTACTGATAGACCAATGTGCCCCACCAAGTATGCAAGTATCCCATATACACTGTGTCCGGAAACATTCCAAGGCTTTACGGTAAATATGAAAATAATTAGTAAACATTAATCGATTTTTAAAATTCCAAAAACAGTTTAATCATTGACGAACATTTGACTTGGAAAGAACACATAAATACCATATCTAAAAAAATATCAAAAAATATTGGTATTATCTCTCGTATCCGCCACAAATTACCCCAAAATATATTATTGAACCTATATTACTCCTTAATATATCCATATATCTCGTATTTAATCTACCCTTCAGAACCAGCACTCGATTGTCCTTTCATAGTCAAGGAATATTACCTTTTGATTGTATTAATAAATTGCAAATAGGTTTATTTATGTTTAAACTAAAAAATAATCTATTACCTGTGGACTTCTACCAATACTTTTGTATGAATTCAGATGTGCATGGTCACTATACACGATCATCTCATATGTATCATAAACATTCTGTTCACACTACTAATAGGCAGTTTAGTATTATAATATGAGATACTCAATGCACGTTTTTGGAATTTTAAAAATCGATTAATGTTTACTAATTATTTTCATATTTACCGTAAAGCCTTGGAATTTTTCCGGACACAGTGTATATGCTTATGTGTATGCATATGTGTATATGTATGTGCATTGCGTAGTGCATATGCCCGTACATATTAATAATATTTAACTAAACAACGTAACATAATGTAACTAAACATTTATATAACGCCTCACAAGCTCAACTACGTTGATGTATGTTGATGTTATTATCAAAAATTCAACGGACTGGCAACACACAAACATATACAGACAGACAAACAAACAGACAGACAGAAAGACAGACAGACAGACAAGAGAGGCCACTTAATACAAATTTAATGTAGGCTAAATAATGTCTGACAGACCGATTACCACCGACTTTATGATTGCAGTCTTGAGCTATATGAACACTCTTTTCCACTGGGCTCCATTACAGGCTTTGCTTCCTCGTTGCTAAATGGATGTCCTAGGGCGATACACAGCGGGAGATGTGGAATCGTGAGTCCGAGAATAAATGTTCCTATTTGAGGTAGTGCCATTGCAGAATAGCTTTGAATACCTTGGCTCTGAATACCTTGGCTCTGAATACCTTGGCTCTGAATACCTTGGCTCTGAATACCTTGGCTCTGAATATCTTGGCTCTGAATACCTTGGCTCTGAATATCTTGGCTCTGAATACCTTGGCTCTGAATACCTTGGCTCTGAATATCTTGGCTCTGAATATCTTGGCTCTGAATACCTTGGCTCTGAATATCTTGGCTCTGAATACCTTGGCTCTGAATACCTTGGCTCTGAATACCTTGGCTCTGAATACCTTGGCTCTGAATACCTTGGCTCTTAATACCTTGGCTCTGAATATCATGGCCCTGAATACCTTGGCTCTGAATACCTTGGCTCTGAATACCTTGGCTCTGAATACCTTGGCTCGGAATAACTGTCTAAGTGCGTTATTAATTCACCAGTTCACTCTGTCACGCGCAATAAAGTATGTTACCACACTTCGTTCAAACAGCTTGGCACATTTCTTGCAATATTTATGTCAAGGGTGTCCACACGACTGAGGGGTCTGTGGCAGCTCAGGGACAGCTGACATTAATTGCCTATTCAACAATAATCAAATCACACGACGCTGATAAATCTGATGGGCTCCATACACGTAAAGACATATCTGTAACAGAACAAAGTCGGCACTCTGAAATGAATAGTTGTATTTATTAAGCGCCACTATTTGATGGCAAAGCATCAATCGATGGCGCTGAGGAGTTGTGAGAGAAGGACTTGCTCATGGTCCCTGTACAGTAACCGTCTCAGGAGAGGAGACTCGAACCAAGGTATTCAGAGCCTACGTTGGTCCCACTTGCTGGAATCGTCTCCCTCGAGTATTGCGACTTGAGCTCCTTTCTCGCCCCCTCTCAGTGTTCCGCAGGCGCCTGAAGACTGTACTGATCAACAGTGATTTTACTTTTTCGGGTCGGAAGCACCTCTGTTGAGTTTATCCTCTAAGAGGCGCTTTATAAATCTCAAATTACAATTACAATTACAACCTGCACATACCGCGTTAGAAGGCAAGCGATTAACCAAGGCTGCTACTGTGTTATACAAAAAAGTTCTGGTCAGAATAGACACTAATGTTGCTAGGAACGTTGTCTGTCCGAATGTATGTTTGTAACAGGGCATACATACAGCATCGTTAAAAAGCTCCAAGATTGCTGCATACATAGCGATCTCACTGATCTTCACGCAGTGGCAATATACAAACTTACTGTTACTATCTGACCGACTAACTGACTAAGTGATTGATTGACTGACTGACTGACTTATTTATGAACTGACTTACTTATTTACTGATTTACTGACTTACCTACTTAATTACTTGCATACTTAATGGTAAAAAACATGAAGGTCTGCATTATAACCTGTAAATATGAGCAGCGGAAAGTGTCATTTTGTTGGTCAAAGTTCGAATGATTGAAAAGTGAATGACGTGTTTCCATAAGCAGCAAAGTGTCTGCTCTAACTGTGCCTGACTGACTTACTATTTGGCACAGTTACTTACTTACTTAATTACTTTCTTACTTACTGACATATTGACTTACTGACTGAATAATACTTACTTGTTTAGTGCGAGTGTACGTTGCCCATAGTTCAATCGTAAACAAGATCATTCAGCTGGCAGCTACATATGATGATTGAGAGGATGACTATGTTTTAGTACCAAACAGTTTATGCCCATTAGGATTCCGAACGCGGAAGAGCCTTCGTACGGGCGGAGTCTCTTCATGTGCTATTGATGCACGTTTTATCAACTGTCTCGGTCAATGAACTCTGACAGTGTGTCTTAGTACTTAGCGTGAAAAGCGGCGCTATAAAAGTGATGGTGATGATGACGACCACGATGGTTATGGTGATTTTGTTGATGGTGATGGTGATGGTTGACGGTGATGATGATAATTATTATTACGATAATGATGACGACAATGATGACGACGATGATAAGATGATGATGCTAATGATGATGATGATGATGGTGATGACGATGATGATAGTGGTGATAAATAAGATAAGATTATGATAAGATGGTTAAGATAAGATGATTATGAAAAGATGGTTACGGTAATGGTGGTGGTGTTGATGATAATGATGATGATGATGACGACGACGACGACGATGATGATGATAAATAAGATAAGATTATGATAAGATGGTTAAGATAAGATGATTATGAAATGATGGTTACGGTAATGGTGGTGGTGTTGATGATAATGATGACGATGATGATGACGACGACGACCATCAAGATGACGACGGCGATGGAATGATGACGACGTTAACGATGATGTTGACGATTATAACGACAATGACGAATTACCTCTCTGAAGCTCTGAAGCTTCACATGGGTCTAATAATAACATATGCTCTGTTGGCCACTCAAGTGTCGGCTGCGACGTAAACGTTTAAGGTTCCCAACTGAAGAGAGTGCGTGTTTTGATTGCTTTTTCGCTTCAATGCCTCTTAAAAGATGACATCTGAACTTCAGCATCAGCATCAATCATCTCCATGACTCAATTGTTTTGGCGCAATATTGCCGACCATTGCACTTTGGCCGACTATTGCGCTCACTGAATACAACACGCTCCATTTTTTCCGTCTTTGCAATTGCTCACGACAACTTAAGCTCCTTTCGCGGATGGGAGCAAAAAACCCATAAGCTAATCGTTAATTTTTATGCACATTTACAGCGCAGAAATATATGACAAATAACGAATGATACATATACAAAGTGATCTATGAATACATGCATACACGTATGTACACACACACCTACATATATATATAATATAGTTAGAGGTCACCGTATATATATATATATATCATTCCTTATTTGCAATATATGTCCGCCATTTATATAAATATATGTATGCATGTGTTAACTGTACAGACTTCTATATATATTAATATATCTCCATCCAATATTTGCCGAGAGAGGCCATACATTACTTACAAAGAAAGAAGCCGGATATGACATATGGACATAGGCTCACAGCCAGGTAGAAGAACAGACAGGGAATTGAAAATCTATTATGTTTTTAGGCCGATATCTAATATTAAAACCGAATGAAATTATGACAGCGCAAATGAAGAACAAGTGTTGCCTTCCGTCAACAGTATATTTATTGGTGTTGGCCTTGGTTCATGCAATTTCTCCGCTAAAATAAAATTGATATTTTAAGCCTTTGTTTCAGTTTAGACCCATATTTTTTATATACGACAATGTGATTAATCTTTGGTCTGAAATATGAATGCTCAGTTATATCTTGGAGAGAACCGAGATGGGAATGCTGAGATGGATACTTGAGGTGCCGTCGAAAGACAGGAAAAGGAACGAATATATAAGGCAGATGATTGGAGTAGCTTGCCTAACCGAGAAAGCATGGGAGACCAGACTAGGATGGTATGGTCATGTGGATCTGAAAGATGGTTACTAAGATGGTATGGTCATGTGGATCTGAAAGATGATTACTAAGATGGTATGGTCACGTGGATCTGAAAGTTGATTACTAAGATGGTATGGTCATGTGGATCTGAAAGATGATTACTAAGATGGTATGGTCATGTGGATCTGAAAGATGATTACTAAGATGGTATGGTCATGTGGATCTGAAAGATGATTACTAAGATGGTATGGTCATGTGGATCTGAAAGATGATTACTAAGATGGTATGGTCATGTGGATCTGAAAGATGATTACTAAGATGGTATGGTCATGTGGATCTGAAAGATAGTTACTAAGATGGTGTGGTCATGTGGATCTGAAAGATGATTACTAAGATGGTATGGTCATGTGGATCTGAAAGATGATTACTAAGATGGTATGGTCATGTGGATCTGAAAGATGATTACTAAGATGGTATGGTCATGTGGATCTGAAAGATGATTACTAAGATGGTATGGTCATGTGGATCTGAAAGATGATTACTAAGATTGTATGGTCATGTGGATCTGAAAGATAGTTACTAAGATGGTATGGTCATGTGGATCTGAAAGATGATTACTAAGATGGTATGGTCATGTGGATCTGAAAGATAGTTACTAAGATGGTATGGTCATGTGGATCTGAAAGATGATTACTAAGATGGTATGGTCATGTGGATCTGAAAGATGATTACTAAGATGGTATGGTCATGTGGATCTGAAAGATGGTTACTAAGATGGTATGGTCATGCGGATCTGAAAGATGATTACTAAGATGGTATGGTCACGTGGATCTGAAAGTTGATTACGAAGATGGTATGGTCATGTGGATCTGAAAGATAGTTACTAAGCTGGTATGGTCATGTGGATCTGAAAGATAGTTACTAAGATGGTATGGTCATGTGGATCTGAAAGATGATTACTAAGATGGTATGGTCATGTGGATCTGAAAGATGATTACTAAGATGGTATGGTCATGTGGATCTGAAAGATGATTACTAAGATGGTATGGTCATGTGGATCTGAAAGTTGATTACGAAGATGGTGTGGTCATGTGGAGTATGCAGAAGAAGAAATGTACTTCAAAAGAATTATGAAAGCAGAAACTCATGGACACCGCAGTCGGGAAAGAGAGAGGAAAAGATGGAGGGACATGATCTAACAGGACCTTAAACTACTCAAAGAAGGCAGTGGAAACAGAAACAAGTGGAGAGAAAGGATCAGTGTGGCTGACCCCTCCCCAGGAGGGATTAATTCCAGGTGGAAGGAGAGAGCTGAATTAACTGGTTACATGTAACGTCGTTTTACTTACATATGCATGTATGTATGTATGTATGTATGTATGAAAATATGTATGTATATATATGCATGTATGTATGTATGTATGCATGTATGTATGTATGTATGCATGTATGTACGTATGCATGTATGTATGTATGTATGTGTGTATGTATGTATGTATATATGTATGTATGTATGTATGTATGCATGTATGTATGTTTGTATGTATGTATGTATGTGTGTATGTATGTATGTATGCATGTATGTATGTATGTGTGAATGTATGTATGTATGTGTGTATGTATCTGGCTATTTATATAGCGGTTTTAGAATCTCAAAAAGCGCTGAAAATAGTGCGTCTGGTATGTTTTTGATAGCCTCGAGGAAACCAGCGATCACAAAACTCCATTTGTGTGATAAGATTCTTATAAGTAGGATTTTACTTCGGTATTCTATTTACCAGTTTTATGGTCGTCGTAGGCCCTAGGCACTCTCGCATTCGTAGGCCCCAACTGCCAACTCTGCAATAGAGCTAAACACATTCATATTATTTCTTAACGTCTATCTTCCCTTGCACTACTTGCAATTGAAAACGACTTAATGCGGGAAATGGCATTTTAGAACATTATATGTGATTTTGCTAATGCAAAGAGCCACAAAGTTAACATAATGTACCGCAGCTTAACCTAAACTGTTTCAGTACAAACTTTAGGTTGTTAAATTTGTATTTCCTTTTTCTATTTTCGGGTCAATTTGTATTTCCTTTTTCTATTTTCGGGTCAATCAATAAATTTATTTTTTCAATATCTCATTTTTGACTTTCGTAGGCCCCTATAAAGTTCGTAGGCCCTAGGCACAGTGCCTACTGTGCCTAATGGATAAAACGGTCCTGCTACTTACTACTAGAAGATAAAACTACAGATGTGAATGTAGTAGACCGAAGTTTCACTAATAATCCCACCTGAACTTTCAGATAATTGGTTTTATCAACACGTCTGTCTATGAGCAAAAGGGGTGTATGTATCCATGCACATTTAATCGTATTCGTAATCTCCAAATTTCTGAAGCGCTACTTAAGCTAAGCGCAGGGCACCAGCTTATTCACGAGCGCTGCGTCAAGTCAGTGGAATTGTCCAAAGATGCCTTGTCAACAATCAAGTTCGGCCGCCAGAAGACCAGAGAGACAAGGGGGAGGAGCTATTAGAGCTTGTTGTGTTTAAGCTGAGAGAAATGGGTGGGCATAGGATTCGATGGATCCTGGTGGGATTTCTTGAAAAGGTGAGACTAATATTTCCCCAACCATGTTGACCCGGTCGACGCGTGAAATACATCGCAATAAGGAATAGCACGAACTAGTGAAGTGTAAGATTCCGCTTCCTAAAAAAGAGCACCTTAGCCATAGACATTTTTCACAACATCAGTAGACAAGTAGTTTGATGTTTCGCTGTTCTCTCCAGTTAGATTAGAGGCACAACGCTTGCTAATCTTTATCCTCCGTTACAGCGACGGTTGAGGGTCGCGGAAATTATCACCGCCTGGCAGTATTTACCACGAACAATTTCCCCATCACTTCTAAACGTAGCTTGCCGTCATGAACGTTTCTTTCACATTCGTGTGTCTGTCCGTCTGTCTTACTGAACGTGTGTTCTTTTGTCCGTCTCACTAGTTATCTGTCTGTCTGCCCGTCTCTCTTTCCGTCTGCCCTAGTCTGTCTGATTGTATGTCTTTCTGTCTGTTTGTCTGGCTGTCTGTCTTTCTGTCTGATTGTATGTATATTTCTATCTATTCGTCTGCATGTCTGCTCTTATGTCTATCCGTTTATCCATCTGTCCGTCTGTCTGACTGTCTACCTCTCTCTATCTATTCGTCTTTCTGTCTGTCTACCTGTCTGACTACGTCTGTTCGTCTATCTATATGTCTGCCTAAATGAATGGCTGACGACAATTGCTGCCTCCTTTAATATTCGCCTTTCATAACAGCCTTGTAACCCGTAAGGGAAAGTTTTCCGGTTGATGGATTATTCTTGTCGCGTTGTGCTTTGGCGAAATAATCCTCAAATTTCTGAACCAGTTTCCTCTTAGAACAACCGTTGAGAGATGGAGGAGAGAGAAAGAGAAAGAGAGAGAGAGGGAGAGAGAGAGAGAGAGAGGGAGAGGGAGAGAGAGAAATAGAGAAAGAGAGAAAGAGAGAGAGGCGTGTAGTAATCGAGTGATCTTCTGTACCTCGTTGCTACGACTGTAGTGGCTTATATCGTTCATGTTCTGCGTGGATATCAAGACCAACACCACAGTTTTTTCCCCGAGGTAAATTGATTTATTCTCTCTTTTTCATCTTGGAAATTTGGACCAAATTTTAGTTATGATATTGTTTATGGCAGCTGGGTGGCTCTATACAATCTCAACAGCAGAACAGAATACTTTCTCTCTAGAAAACAACTGACCTTTAAAATAGCTGTCAATTTAGATTTACGCTTACTGCCAATTGCACTAAATTGCCATCTACAGAAACCTTTGGCTCAGATGACCAGTGGTAAGGTTTCGAAGTATTGGCCCTTCATCATCATCTATGTCGTGCTCCTCTCCAGGTCGTTGCGGTTTACAAAACGCGCACCACCATCTCTATTATGGGCTCGCCTCCAGGCTGTATTTAATTCAAAGTTCATCATTCCGCTGTTCTTGTCCATGTGTGGCGATGTCCCTTCCAACTTCTCGGAGGTTGGCATTTCGTATTGGGTGTTTTACACGTGTAATTGGAAAATCCAATGGATGACCAAGATTTGATCCTACAATATCTAGTGTTAGATTAGATTGAACAGGACTGGATTGGATTACACTGATATGGATTTGAATGGATCTGATCGGGTCAGGTGAGATTAATCTGTTGTTGACGTTTGCAGAGCGTGATTTTCCACGTGGAGCGACATCCCAACTACACGTGGTACCATCAGTGTGTGACGTTCAACTTCTTTCCGAGTCACGACCATGAGCTTGCATACAATCTGTTCAACTTCGCCGCGGTCTACCTCGTGCCTTTGGTCGTCATCATCGTCTCCTATACGCTCATTCTTCGCGTCATGTCGAAGAAGGCCAGAGAGAACAGAGGTCAGTTAGTTTACCACGTAGAAAAGGACTTATAGGCTAAATTTAAATGTACACGTTTTTCTTTAGCGACCGTATGGCCTCGATCCTGCTCATTTTTAACGAATTTATCGGGTCAGATCTTTCACCACCACCGTCCGTTTGAATGGGCGCCACTCCATTTACGGTCCCCGTTTACGGATCGCGCTAGCCGGAGATTTAAATCTCTGAAATGTAGTCAATCAATATCGGTATAACTCCGCCGTTGCCTTTAGTCGGGTAGCGCCAGTTCCAAGCCTGGCTATAGGAGGAGAGCGACGTCAACGGACTTTGATGCCACAAGATGTCGTTAAACATTGGAACTACTATCGGTATGCGAACCGGCATCCTCACGCACAGTTGAAGCCTTGATGTGCGCTTTGACCGAAGTACTTAGCTAATCAGGCCAGCTGATATACCATGGCAACGATTGTGGCGTCAATGTTTGTTGAGTCAAGTGAGTCGCCGTGACGTAGTCTTTAATCATTGTGGTCAACAAGGCCAGATGAGATTCCATGGCGACGATTGTGATGTCATTGTGTGACAGGCCATATGAGACCAATATAGGTTAGCGTTATGATGAAAAGAATAAATGTCATTTTATATGGGAAGAGGTCAATTTATATTGAATTGAGAAGATGCTCATTAATGTCGAATACGAACCAAGTCTATAGTTTTTGTTAAATCTGATTTAAAAAGGTTAGTTAATATTGACATCGATGTTAGTTTATGTCGAATATAAGCAAAAGTTATTGCTTATGTTGAAACTGAACAGAAGTTATTTAAATTCGAACATTAACAGAAGTTATAGTTTATGCTGAAAATGACTATAGGTTATTAGTTCATATTGAAAATGAACAGAAGTTACTATAAGTTGAATGTTAACAGAGGCAAATTTAAAAATGAATCAGAATAGGATTTCGTTTCAGTGAAAATTGGACATTTTAGTGTATATTGATCATGAATATAGGTGTTTCCTGGCTATGAATAAATGCACGTTTCATGTCGAATATTAACACAAGTCACGTTTCGTTGAAAATGAGGAGATATGAGTTTATGTTTAAATTGAAAACAGGAATACAGGCCAGTTTATGAGGCACCTGAACAGTGGTATGCTTTTCTCTCAAACAGAATACAGATAAGTGCAAAACAATACAGGTCAGTCAGTTCACCTACAAAGAAAAAGACCGGGGAACCGTGTTAGTGTATTTGTTATTGATTAGTTTAATGGAAACAAAGTTCGGTGCGACAGGGTTAGAGACACAGACTTATATATAGAAAGGAACACAGCTCAGTATATATGAGAAAGCGTGTGTTGATATGGACGGTCTGTTGGAGTCCATCTAATCATCCTTGTGCAGGAAAGGATCATATTTACCTCAAATGGGCTTCCGAGTCAGTCTGCCAGGAAAGAGGGTAGAGATAAAGTCGGACCGAATTAATGTCGTTCGATCGAATTTCATTAATTTTGTTCGATTTTCTCATTGGCTACGACTTGCCTTGTTCTCATTTGAGAAACGTAGGCAGACTGACAACTACACAAACATCGGAAGAGACTTCAGAGTGTCTTACAGAGACAAAAACAGTGACAAAAAGATGTAGATAGAGTGGGACAGAGGTAAATACATATTTATCACAACGAGCCCAGTAGGCCTATACAGACCAAGTATTGATATATAGGCCTATATACAGTATAACATTATATATGTAAATATATAAACACAGAGAGATCGAGACAGAGATAAAGATAGATGCAGAGATAGAGAGGTAGAATAATACAGTCATAAAGATATATTATGATCATCAAAGGAGCATAAAGAGACAGACAGACACAGACAAAGACAAAGGCAAAGGCAAAGACAGACATACAAGCAGAGAGGCTGCGAAAGCAAGATTTTGGCGTAGAGGATGCCTTAATTAGAGATATCCAATCATCGACTCTAATCAGCGTTAGGTCTAATTAAGACACGCGACAGAGGAACTGGGCTTAAATTCAGAGAAAAATCAAAAGTAAAGAAAACAAAATATCAGTGAGATCATTTCAGTTAAAAGAAGTAGGCCTTCACATTGTCTCTGAGCATCCAGAGATATGTTATTGTGGCTTAGGACTAAACAATAATTCGAAATTGCAAAAATATCTTCTTATAGAAATAAGCGACGTGTATTTGGAGAGGATTTGCAAGTTTTAATACTTTGATAGTGAGCTATCAATGCATGTCGATTGATTCTCAAACCACTATGGACCACGGTTATGAGCTCAGATGCGCGCATGCGTAATAAAATCACAATTTTATAACGCTAATACATATGACATGCACATTTACAAATTTACAACAACTATACTTCATAGCAATTGTGTTTTCATTCCTCCAAATATAAGTTAATTAACGGTGATCCTTATTATTGAAAGACCAATATCACGCCTCGGGCCGATATGTTCAGCAAACGCAATCACCACTGTAATCCACTATTTGAACAAAGTCTCATTAAGGGAAATTCCTCAAAACACGTCTCCGACGTGACAAAACTTAATCACGGTTGGAAGTATTGTTTTCCAACCGCTGCCTAATAGATGCAGCGAAGACCAAAATGTTCCATTATCGGATTCTTGAAATTCTGGCCAAAAATTGAAATGTAGGATGGAAATGTTCTGCGCGATGGTCTATTCTGTAGCGCGCTGGATTTGCATTCCAACGATTGCAGGCACGAGCCTACTAATTAAGCAGGCTACGTTATAACGACCGTAAACATGTTCTCGTGCACACTCGTGTCGTGCCTCAACTCAGATTTACTCATCTTGTGCTCGTTATAAAGTGAATTAATGCATAAAATTAAGAAATCATTAACAGTTTAAGGGCTGTAAACACCCGAAGGTAAAGGATGCATATCTGAGCTACTGAAAACAAGTAAGGAGCACAAGATCGTACAAGAAGATAGACTTGTCGCATAATTACCATCCTACTTCATAAGGAAATTCTATAGAGTCATGTAAACAAATGATGATGACGATGACGATGACAATGATGATGATGATGACGATGACGATGACGATGACAATAATGATGATGATGATGACGATATGATGAAGGCGACGATGATTAAATGCTATGAGGGTTTCTTGCTTTGGTTGTCGACGTAGAAACACAACATTCGTTGGTTTTGACATCCAAAAGAATCCATCGCAAGGGCGGAAGTAACTTTGGCCTGAGAGCCTCAAACATCGGAATCATTCAACAGGCGAAAACGCGAACTCTCAAGATGACGATTGTCATTGGTAAGAATACAGTGATGGTTACACAACAGGTAAAGTAAGATAAGAAAAGATGATAAAGTAGAAGAAGTGAAATGAAGTGAGGCAAAGTGAAGTGAAGGGAAGTCAAGGTAAGGGAAGGTAAGGGAAGAAAAGGTAAAGAGGAAAGGAAAAGGAACGGAAGGTAACGTAAGAGAAGGGAAGCAGAGTGAAGTGAAAGAAAGTCAAGATAAGGGAAGGAATAGAAGAGAAGGGAGGATAAAGAAATGGAAGAGAAAGGAAGGAAGCGAAGGCAGGAAAGACCAGTGTCAGTTGGCAGGATCCACTCTATGCGTAACGATGACTTGGACTAATTCGCTTGGTTTCTACCTACTGTAAGTCACACTAAGACCTGAGTCTGGTTCCGGGATGAACACACAGTTACGAGTCTAAAAACCATAATAAAGCTTTGGCTAACGATAGAGCTTCTAAAAAGACGAAGCTTATTCATAGTCATCAACTTAAATACGTTAGACGATAAAAGGGCTTAATTATATCGCAAAGACACGAAATGTAACTGAATTTCATGTTCCTGAATTTAGGATACATGGACATTTTTAAAATCAACTTGAATTATAAGCATATGTAGTTAGGGTAGGCCTAACTCGTGGATAGCCTATGAGGATTGGCATGAGTTAAGATAAATCCCCCGTAGACCTATATATTTATGTATGTATGTATGTGTGTATCAGGACACACGTTTAATAAAGTGCCTTTAAAGTATATCAGAAAAACTTATGCTTGTTATTTTTGCAGGATCTCCTGTTTCTATGTTTCTGTCAATATGGCGAAATGTCGACTTCTTTAGGGGCCCTACAACAAAAACATATCCCTAGATAGATGTTATACTAAATATCATAAAATACGAAGCCAAGCATCCTACTTGGGTTTCATTTTGTGGAGTTTTAAGCGGTAAAATGAAAAACAAGTCTGTCATGTCCACAGTCCAAGTCGAAAACTGTCACGCGAAGGGAAACATAAAGTATAAATGCTGCTCATTTCTATCGAATACAGACTGCCTCTCGCTGACAGTCTCTCAGCAGGTCGCGAACTGTCTCAAGAAAGATAAATCCCTCTGGCGGTGGATTAGGCTTAAATAACAGCCAGGAATGGATCTGGAAACCTGAGGACATTTTCGCTTCAAATTTCAGCTGGCTTTCTCACTATGGTTTAGTCGCCCCTGTGAAGGGAAGCATCCAGGGCAAGAGAAAAGGATTATCGGATGGAAATTGGCCCATGAGCACTTGCAAATCGAGACAGTGAGGCACAGAGAGGGATTATGCCCGAGGAACACCGCAGACCTCTTGAACCATTAAAGGACAACAACAAGAATTATGGGCAATCGATGGCAATCGATGGACATTCGTTTGTTTACAGCAGTGAGGAAAACGCACAGACGCACGCCAGTTCACTGAGTTGAAGAAGAGCTTTTCAGTAACACTTCTCCCGACCCGTAAAGTTTTGTCACGTTCTTAGCGTTAAATTTGACCGACCTAATAAATGATTCAATGCTTCATTGACTGACTCATTGACTTACTGACTGACAGACTGACTGACTATCTGATTGATTGACTGACTGACTGACAGACAGACAGACAGACAGACTGACTGACTGACTGACTGACTGACTGTAGACTGAATGAATGACTGACTGAATACCTGACTGAATGACTGACTGAATGACTGACTGAATGACTGACTGCATGATTGACTGAATGACTAACTGACTGACTGACTGACTGACTGACTGACTGACTAAACTATGCAGCAAAGTTCACACTGTGGTGTTATTATGTACTTAAAAATCAAACGGTTCATATCTGGTTCACCTACAATATTACGCATGTAATGTAACAACTTAATGTTCACATGAAAGTATATGACGCTGGGCCACTCGAGCGCCTTCGAAAAGGTCATTATTTCTCCATTTACTAAGCACCACTGCCCAATGACTGAGCATCTTTCGATGACGCTGAGCAATTGTGAGTGAAGGACTTGCTCAAAGTCTCTACAAGTATCTAAGAGGAGGCTTGAATCCGTACTCTTTGCGTTACAAGCTGAGCTCTCTAACCAGTCGGCTACGATGCCCTAGAGACGTCAAGAAGGCGCTATACAAATGTCCGGTTATTCACTTTCGGTGATTTCCATTAGTAGATGATATTCGCAAAAATATTTCCCCACAGGATACCGAGCGCTTTGGGCTTTATTGACGCAGCCGACTTTGGCCTATTTGAGCTGCATAAAGTTTGATCTCGACGACTAAACTCTAGAATGTTCTGTGGTCACTGAACTCCTCTGCTGTCCATCCTTCTGTCCATCAATTGGTCAGTGTGTCGCAGTTGATTCCCTGGCAATCTCTTGTGGTTATCGGTCGGTAATCAATGGCCAGTTGCTGCAGCTGAACCCTGTCGCATCTCACTAGCATCAATTTGGTTTCTAAGGAGTGGCGCGATTCTCCTTATATTCGCAGTTATCTATAACTTGTTTGTTTGAAAAACGGCTGTGCAATGCTAGGTTAGAGGTCGATATGTATATATAATTGTGTATAATTTTCCCCGCATCTATGCATGTACCAGCATCATGGCGCATAAAATTATTAAAATTAGGTTTTGGGGAACTGTCCTCTGTCTAATCTAATTTAATGGCTTCTATAGCGCCGTTGTTATAATGCCCAAGGCTTCAATGGATTGTAGCATTCGAGTGAATTCATAAAGGAAATCATAATCCGTTGGAGAAGCCATGTCGAATTCCAATAGGTCAGAGAAACCAGCAGCTAGGCTACGGTGGGTAAGCAAGTTGAATCCAGATGAGTTTTAAGTTTAGACCTGAACGACATCACAGAACTGACAGAACGAATGGAACTTGGCAGCGAATTCCAAAGCTGTCGACCAGAAACAGAGGATGCTCCAGAACGCAGCACTTACTGGTACGAGGGATAACAGCGTGGAGAGCAGAGAATCTGCTAAAGAAATTCAAATTAAAGTATTCTAATACGATTCAATTTAATATTAATATTAACATTGTTGCACAAATTACTTTATTAGTAATATTTGTCGAATATCTTTCGCAATGTCAAAAGATCGGGCTTCGAATCGTCGACCCTTCCAATTGTAGCGTAACGTTAACTGAAGTAAAGATAGGTTCAATCTAAGGGCTCCTGATGTCTATTCTCTATAACACTACATTGCCAGTCATTGCCTCTCTTCACGGCATAGAAATCCACTTCGCGCTTATGGTCGGTTGGTATAAAGTAGACAATTGTTGTGAATGTCTTGCCTTCAGCCGTCCTCGAGCCGATGATTAGCTGCACCACGGGCAATTTTCTGCCATCTGCTTCTGTCCCTCGCCTCGTGTAATAACTGGTCGAACGATAATTCAGTCCATGACTTGATGTTATCGATTCATTTCATGTTGGGTCTTCCCCGAGCTCAGTTGCACGGAATTCGCTGAAGGCTTATGATGCTTCTCTTGAATGTTAATCCGTGAACTACATATAAAATCAAGAATGAACTGCTAGAGCGGTATTGATCAAAAAGAAAGACGATTATAATATCGATAGAAAGGCGATAGAGACTATAGAAAGAAAGTTATTGAACAGATGCTTACGGCGACTGTGCCGTGTGATAGTACGATGAAAGTTTAAGATCTGTCGAAGTGAGAGACACTTCGAGATAGAAATCAAAAGAGAACTGTAACTTTCAAGGAATGACATTCTGAGATTCAGAGACAATTCGTGTTTAAGTTGTGGTTGATCGACGTTTGGCCAAATTATGTAAGACGCTGAAAGCACTCTTGGTGAGACGAAGGCCGGAGAATTTAATGGTTCATCAGCTTGTTCTGATTCACATTACCTAACCCAGCTCAGATTACTGACATAAGTAATCGTGAACTCGAAATTTCTAACGCGCTACTTAAAAGCAAAGCGCAGGACACCAGCTTATTCACAAGAGCTGCGTCAAGTCAGTGGGGTTGTCCAAAGATGCTATGACAAGAACCAAGTCCGGTTGTCAAAAGACCAGAGAGAGAATTAGAAGAGGAGCTGTTAGGTTGGGTTGTGTTTAAGCACTGTAAATACTAAAATATCTCCCACGTCGGTTTTTTGTTACAAAAACACGAGCCGTAGACCCCTAGTACGAAGAGTTCGTTGTTGAACGGAGCGGATAGTCTCTAGCTCTATAGCTTTTTGCCTTTCGATTTTGTTTTGACTGAGCGCATCTCTAGCTCTATAGCTTTTTGCCTTTCGATTTTGTTTTGACTGAGCGCATCTCTAGCTCTATAGCTTTTTGCCTTTCGATTTTGTTTTGACTGAGCGCCTGTGAATAAGCTGGTTTCCCCTCGGCACGGCTTTCGTTGGGCGCTGTAGAAATCTCGGAATTACGATTACGATTAACAAGGAAATTTTCTCTCTTGATCTCTGTAGATTCACCGTAGACTGACCGACTGAGTGATTGACGAATTATGCAGTAAAGTTCGCATCGTGGCGTTATTTTATACATAAAAATCAAACCGTTGCTATCTGGTACACTTACAGTATTACGCATTTAACGTTACAACGTGAAAGTACATGAACGTATACGAAGCTGGTTAGAACATAGATTTAACTTAGCAAGACGTGAAGCTGAACTGTCTTTGTTTCTAATTGCTAGACGTGATTGTTGGACATTAAATATTTTCCTCGCATCTGAAAGAACTCATTCATTGTAGGACCGATTACATCAACATCTATTTCTATAATCTATTCAACGTAGTGTAATTCTAAGTGTGCGGGCAACTTGTCAAGGGCCACACGGAGGCTGTGAAGTTTCAGGCCTGAGAACAACAAGAACTGTGGGGAAGGACCATTTACGACACACAAGGACACCTAGACAGAAGCAGAGGAATGGGCAGGCAGACGTAAACACTTATGTAGCATGAAAAGCAGCCATGCAGACTGAAACAGAGAAAACTTAAAGGCTGTATAGAATACGCATACAGAGAGAGAGAGAGAGAGAGAGAGAGAGAGAGAGAGAGAGAGAGTGATATATAGGCAGAAACAGAGATACGGAGCCTCGCGGAGCCAATCAGGCACATAAACAGAGTCAGACAGACAGAGTTAGACGGACGGACGGACGTAAAGATAAAGTTGGAGACACAGAGATACAGACATACAAAACTAGACAGAGCCAACCAACCACTGTCAGAGTAAATCATAGCTAAGCAGACACAGAAAGACACAGACAGAGAGCCAGACGAATACGCACAGACAGACACAACCATAGCCATCCTCCTAGAGACAGAGAAACAGGCAGAGACATTGATAGGGAGACACCCTGGGCTTCTTTCAGCTGAAGGGAGTATAATATTTATAGGTCCAGCTGGGTCCGTGATGGCGGTAGAAACCGCAGAGAAACAAGGTCCGCGAACAATCATTTCGCTTATAGGCACGCCCTGAACTAAAAGAATTATTCGGGTCGACAGTGCCGGCCCACTTACACCTTGTCAACAAACACATACGTGGTGCATTAATGTTATACCGACGGATATGCAAACACGTTATAAACGGGAGACAAACACATTGACAGGCAGGCATATTGTCTGACTCACTCACTTGCTGGCTATCGACTGCCTGCCTGACTGACTGACTGCCTGTGTGATTGAATGAATGGTTTACATGAACTTACTGACTGACTGACTTACTGGTTGATTGGTAAAGAATGTCATGTGATTTTGGTCGCATCCGAAGTTCGATAGAGTTTTGGTTGCATCCGAAGTTCGAACCATGTATAGTTGATATAGGAATTTGGGTTCAATTCGGTTGTGGACAGTTCAGGGGGTTATTGTTTAACTGACTAACTGACTGCATACCTGACTGATTGAATGGCCTACTTACTGCCTGACTGACTGACTGCGTGATTGAATGATTGGCTTACCTACTGACTGACTTACTGTTTGAGTGGTAACGAATGTCATCTGATTTTGGTTGCATCCGAAGTTCGAACCATTTATAGTTGATATAGGAATTTTGGTTCAATTCAAGATATTGAACGGGTGATTAGGTGTGATATCTTGTGAAATCATTTACCAAGACTTGCAATATGACTTCATCATTTTTGTTTCAGTCTCCGTTTTCATCGTTTGTTGGACTCCCTACTTCGTCATCTCCATCTGGTATTGGTTCGATAAGTAAGTTAATCGATACCAACGTCGGAATGAAATTTCTTTTAATCAAGAACTTCATTAATACATTTTTGATGTGTTCTAAAGTGACGAGAGACAGGTAAATGTGTCTACAGCACTCAAATAGTAGCTCACTACTTACGATGCTATATAGGACAGAGTACGTAATCCGGGGTGGAGGGCTGTCACACACCCTTTGTCGGTGGGTCACGCAGGAGTCCCTGTCTGGGATCGGGTGCCTGTGGCCCTGCTCGAACTGGAGAGTGACAAGCGGCCGCCCGTAAAGCAAGTGATCGGCTCGAAGTGGGTCGCCCTGTTGCGTGCAGGGTGAAATCCTGAAACCCCGTCCCCAGGGGCAGAGGGAGACGGCTCTACAGCAGACTTTGAACTGGTGACGGAAACTGTATCGATACACTTGATGGACGAGTGCTTGCACGAGTCCGCCTCCGGGCCACTCCCGAGAGGGAGGAGTCTTACCTATGAAACAGATTGAATGTCAAAGTGAAGAAATTCCAAAAGCGCAAAGGTGAAGGCCTGGAGTGACTAGTACTCTCTTAAAAGTTGCTATATAAGCTGTCTGTTAGATTACACTAAAGTTGTCTCATGCAACCTGCGACATGGGCTCTATCTCCTTTGTATGCCTATATTTCACGCCAGCAGTTGAAGACCAATTTTTTGCAACCAGGTCTGAAATACCTCTGAAAATTTTTCTTGAATATACGCTGCATAAATCAAACTTACGATTACAATTACAGATTACAATACAGTGCTAATGCCTGCTGAGTTATGTGGAATTACACGATAGTCTTTTACTCGCTTTATGTAGAGGCTTTTATGGTTGTTTAGAAACGGCAACTTTTGCAGTGCAGTGGTTTGCGTACTAGGCTGCCAATCCAGAGGTTTAAATTCCCGTCAAGAATTCTGTTCCCTAGTGAACTCAGCAATAAAATGAGTACATTAATTGCACACTGTCAGCTTGAAGATCAGATGGCGAGGAAGAGGACTGACCATCCACCTTCACAAGTGAAGCTGCGAACATTCTGTCTCCCGGGATTGTTACGCTGGGCGCTGTATAAATCTCGAGATTACGATTACACCAACAACATAAATACTACACCTGAAAGACACACAGACAATGCAAAACAAAGAAATGCGAACAACAGAATATCTTTAACATTATCCAATTCCAACACTGATTCTTAAGGAATAGCTTCTCGTTTTCAACGGAGGAGTTACCGTGTTTTGCTTCTGCAGAAAGATAATAATAATATTATTATTAATATTAATAATATTATTATTATTATTAATTATTAACGTCTAGCAAGGTGGTATCAAATGCAGAAGGCATCAATCGACGATGCACCAAAACTAAGCCTTAATCCGATTAATATCCAAAAATCAGTCCACCTAGACAGAGAGGTTACCTACGGTCGCTAACCCCAATCCCATCATGGCCACGTGTGAGGATCGATGATGCGGGCTTCAACTAGCCAGAGCCTTACCCGATTAATTCATTGAAAAAATGAGCAGAGACTAAGCCATACGGTAGCTATAGAAAAACGTGTACAATAATATTTACCTTGCTTTTCCAAACTCTGCACTGCGTTAAATGTTTGAATTGAATTCCGTTTTAGTCACTCGGCATCTCAGATAAACAACAAGGTCCAGAAGGGTCTGTTTATCTTCGCTGTTTCCAATTCCTGCGTCGATCCCATAGTTTACGGTAAGCTTGCAACTCTCAGTCCACCCTTCCTTCCTTAACCCCGTTCGCTTTGTTCATTTTGGATTCCAGTATTTACGAGTATCCTATATGTATGCATGTATGTATTATGTATGTAAATATGCATTTATGTATATATGTGTGTATTTTTATACATGCATGTATGCTTGTATTTATGATTGGATGTACGTATGTATGCATGCAGGTATGTATTAAATATATATTGATATGTTCATGTACGTATGTACGTATGTATGTCTTTACATATGCATGTAAATATATTATGTATGTATGTAAATATGTACCTACAGTATGTAAGTATGAGTGCATTTATATACCAGAAACTCGTTAGGCCTATACATCTCTCTTTGGGATAACTGTCTAAATTTCGTATCTCTTTGTTCCTGACAGCTTCAAACCAGAATTTCATGTTAGAAATAAAGCGTGTATAAACGAATCTCTGGTATATGCATGTATGTGTTTATGTATCTACGTATGTATGCGTGCAGTTGAAACTGTTACAAGAGTTTTAGGTTGTGCGAAAAGGGAGGATCGATGAGGTTTACACAATGAGGTTTACACAATGAGGTTTACACAATGAGGTTTACACAATGAGGTTTACACAATGAGGTTTACACAATGAGGTTTACACAATGAGGTTTACACAATGAGGTTTACACAATGAAGTTTACACCATGAGGTTTACACAATGAGGTTTACACCATGAGGTTTACACAATGAGGTTTACACCTTGAGATTTACACCATGAGGTTTACACAATGAGGTTTACACCATGAGGTTCACACAATGAGGTTTACACAATGATAGCAAGAGGGGGAGAACATTTTATTTTCTCTTAGTTGAGGTAAACTAAAGCAATATTTATTTACGTTAGCACTCAAAGCTAAGAGTGATGAAGTAAAACTGCGGTTTGATAAAGAATGAGGTATGAATGAAAAATGAAGGAATCAAAGAAATTAGGATGGTATAAAGATGAAAAGAAACAACTCAAAACCAAAAAGGGGGAAACGAAAGAATAACAACAAGAAAAATGCAGAGAAACGACTTAGGCCTACTTTTCTTGTTTTTATCGTCTTTCATTGTATTAAATAATAATAATAACAATAATAATAATAGTAGTAGTAGTAGTAGTAGTGGAAGTAGTAGTAGTAGTAGTAGTGGTAGTAGAAGTAGTAGTAGTAGTGGGAGTAGTAGTAGTAGTAGTGGTAGTAGTAGTAGTAGTAGTAGTAGTAGTAGTAGTAGTAGTAATAAAAGCTGTCTCCGCCCCGCATGCTAGCGACTAGCTATATGCACTTCCCATAACAGCAAGGGGCCTGAGTCTCGACAATGAGGCCATTAGAATAGCCGTCGGTCTGCGCCGCGGAATAGCAATATGCGAGCCACACACTTGTGCCTGCGGCACCTTGGTTACCGCACAAGGCTCCCACCGGCTCCCTTGTGCCCTGGGACCCGGTCGAATTGCCCGGCACGGTGTCCTCAACGACCTCATATGCCGCTGTCTTTCTAAGGCCGGTTTTCCATCCATCCAGGAACCACCGGGCCTTTCTCGAACTTATGGCAAGGAACCTGACGACCTCGCACTGATCCATTGGCGCACTGGACGCAGCCAGATATGGGACGCCACGGTTATAGACGCCCTAACTGCCTCCTATCTGACAGCGAGTGCAGTAACAGCCGGCGCAGCGGCGGAGATGGCAGCTGCCAGAAAGACCGTGAAATATAATTCACTCCATGTTTCACATTATCTTATCCCCTTGGTCTTTGAAACCCCGACTTCATAAATAACACCGGCTTACCCTTCATCTCTGACTTGGGACGCTGTCTAGTTTGCATTTCCGGAGACGCGAGAGAATCTGGCTATCTTTTGCAACGGCTTTCAATCATAATTCAACCCTTCAACACCGTTGCATTTCGCGGTACCTTCTCTCTGCCATAGCCGGATGAGAAGTAGCGGTTTCAGATGCTAATTACTGTCTCCGGACAATTATTTTCAGCACAGAAGGGATTATACCTACCTCGGGTAAAATAATAATAACAGTAATAATAATAATTGTGATAATGATAATGATAATGATTATTATTATTATTATTAAAATGATAATAACATTAATAGGTCCCAGTGGCTGATAGTAAACAATAGATTGTGCAATTGTTAACCATGGGCAGAGTAGATATTTTGGTGAACATTCGTTTACTTCACTGCAATGTTATTATTTATCTACAGCCTGTTTGGATTAGTGAAATCGGCAAATTAAAGAAATAATAAACTATTATTATTATTATTATTATTATTATTATGAAAAGGTTATAAGCCTATATATAGTTCCGTCACTTCTATTATGAAACAAATCTATTGTTAATTTGTTTGAATTATGAAAAGGATATAAGCCTATTGTTCCGTCACTTCAACTATGAAGCAAATCTATTGTTGTTGTTATTATTTATTATTATTATTATTATTATTATGTTGTAACAGTTTAATTAAAATAAATTATTATTATCATCATCATCATCATCATCATCATCATGGTTATTATTATCATTACACTAAATTAATTGCTATAACTGTTTTTCGTAGGAATGTTCTCGACTGTCTTTCGTCGGTCAATGCATAAACGGTGGCAACGCATCCGCGGCCTTGTGACCTCCATATCGAAGCTGAGGGAGCTGTGTCGGCCACGTGGACCCGAGGGACAGGGTATCTCGATGACACTTGTACCGAGGCCGGTACTCGGTTACAAGCACTGTCAGGAGGTCCCACAAACATCCAAGAAACGCATTGAAGCCCTATAGTATGTGGCATAAGCCGACTGTTTGACTCAAAGTTCATGTACAGAGGATTGATTTTGACTTCTTGTGTTGCTGACGTAAGAGTTAAATGGAATACTTGCCTCTTCTGGAATTCACATCCGAAAATTTCGAGTCACATGAGTCCTAGTTTTCTATTTTGCCTCTGCTGCACACACCTCTTTGGATGGTAATGGTGGATGAGTTACTGGATAACTCATCGAAAGTTGATGTCTGCAGCCATCGGCTCATCTGAATATAGATTGTGGAAAATAATGTAAAACTGGCCAACAACTGGAGTGCATGCCAATTAGTGTGGTTTGGCTAAACATGGAACGAGTTAAGTACATCTGTCCAAACAGGACTTCGGTAAAATCCAATGTTTATCTTTAATCGAAGTTTATCGAAGTTCATAGCTAATTCGCCTATGTAGGCTATGATGTGGAACCTTCTGCAGTTACAATTTCAATCTAGGAGTGTCGATAGCCGGAATGTTATGACTGATAAATTGATCTACCTTGCAGACATGGATGATATTCGCTTCAGGCCCACTGCAATTCAATAACTTTATTCCCGACGAAGAGCTGTTCCTGGTCCATTGTATATTTTTCGCAGATTGATTGCTATTGAATTGACAGTCTTGTCGGTTTCTGCATGAGTTCAGTGTCTTAATCACTCGATCCTAATCAAAATGGCTGCCAGAATATATGGCCTAACATAACTAACACAGATGCGTCCTTTAATCACAATGAAACAGCTTGCAAAAGTGGGTGATATGGTGGTCTACTGATTTGAGCGCACACCTTGTAACGCAGAGTGTTCGAGTTCCTTCTTCGACGATTACTGTGTGGGAACCTTGAGGAATTACCACAGGTGCTATTGCTTGGGTCCATCGATTAATGTTTTATCATTAGATAGTAGCGTTTAATAAACGCAGAAACAATAATATAATGACAGCGACTTAACTAAAACACTCAATTCAAATTTCGCTTAGTTCAACAAAGAAAAAACCTCCGCTTATGTATATGGTAGTGACACAGAGATATGAAAGACAGTTCAAAATGTAGAAGTAAGTACGAAATAACTCCAATTGATGAAGTTTATTATCCAGAAACCATTCTAACAAAGGTTAAACCCCGTTTGCCAACGAACCCCAGTTTTATAAGACTAAGACAAATAGCAGACGAAATCTAAGCAAATCTGATGACATATAGGCCTCTCCCATAATCAGTGTACGATTGCATGTGTGTAATTCGATGACATTTAACATCAAATGCAAACAGAACTAAAAAGAAAATAGGATCAAGGCGAGTTTGCATTAAATTTCAAACAATCCCAACAGATGCACATAGGATAGCATGATATTTATATAGAGCGACTCTAATATATATATATATAAATTATAAAGTATATACATACCTAGAAACAAGGCCATATATAAATCTTAATACAAATCGTAATCCTGAGATTTCTACAGCGTCCAACGATACATGCATACATACATAAATATATGCATACCTGCATACATGCGTGGATTTATACATTCATCCGTAGTGTATCTAGGTCACACGGCTTAGTGACAGAGAACGAAAGAAAGAGACAGACAAACAGACAGAGACAGACAGAAAGAACACCTCCACAACCGAGTTTTGTTTCTGCCGTTGGTCGACTACCTCGATTCATCCGGGCGAATTCTATCAAAAAGATGAATACTAATGGCCCGATCCGCTGCATTAGCCTGAGCTTCTTCAGTGACGGAGCTAGGGTTGCGCATTGGGTCTGCATTGACCTTTCACTCAAAACTGAAAACATTCCACTTTCACAGATCCTATCCTGACTCTCTTTCTTTCTTTATCACTCTTTCCGCTACAATCCCAAGCATCACCCACCGTAGCTCTGCCAGACTCCTGGATTTTGACTTGGAACAGAACACTTTTGCCAATATATTTTGTTTTTGACTGAGCGCCTTTGAATAAGCTGATCCCCGTGGCGTGGCTTTCGTTGGACGCTGTCGAAATCTCGAAATTATGATTTACAAGTAGTTGCTCTACTCCAGCATCGAAAACAACAACAGAAAGCCGATTCACCTTCTCAGAAGCCAGTCATATCTATCAACTGTTTTGCAAAAATTTTTCCTTGCTTACTTCACGGTTAGTGAATTTATTGACTGAGTTTGTTAACTGCACTAACTGTCCTCTGTCAAAGTTTAAAGTATTCGTCATCATAAACACACGACTTGCTTAATTAAAAGAGCACACCCCAACCATTATGAAGCAAACATGCTCTTTCCTAGTCAAGTGGCCAAATGGTGGTACACGCTTCTTTATCGCGACATCTAGTTCTATTATGACGTGAAATCAAAGTAAAGGAAGTGTAAGTCAATTCCTGGTTTCAAAAGGTCTAATTTCTTAGCCTGTGATGATGAGGTTAAAATCTAAATGTAACACGTTTTTCTAAAGCTACTGTATGGCCCCGACCACGCTTATTTTTAAAGAACTAATCGGAAAAGATGCCTCACCGAGGCTTCCCATTGAATGGGTGCCGCACCATTTCAAGTCCACGAGTACGGACCGCTCCAGTCTGAAATGTCAAGGTTGAAAAACGATTTTTCTGCTGTTTGCAACTATCCTTTACAAGAAGCTACGTCGTTCTTGTGCGAAAACTGAAGTAGTTTTTTGTCAGGTTTAAAATTAATTCTATCTACTGACCTGTTTCGATATTAAACTTTGCTCTGCTATAAAAATCAGACACAAGGGCTTCGGCGGTTATCTAAATCATGCAAAATCTTTAGGTACATGTCGACCATGACCTTCATGCTTTATACGAAACTTCGTACCTCCCAGGCTAAGACTGTGCTGGGTTTATTGTCAGACTTATAATTAATTATACTTTTTGAACCTCCTTCGACAACAAACTTTGCTCTGCTATTGAAAGGCAGACACGTGTTCTGCATCTTGTCTGTGTCAGCTTTGCGCAAAGTACGAATAAGCTATACACAATTGGCTCATCTGAGATCTACGGAAGCCTAAACGGGGCATGTTGCGCTTCCATTATCTTATTTAGTATGTATTACTGGGTTTACTATTACAATGCGTCTTGGGTTTCAAAGTTTAATGGTGAATAAAAGACTCAAAACAACTGCTCACTTTTTTCTGCTGCCTAATTCTTCTCTGACCGCTCACATGCTGTCATAGTTGAACCAACGCCTTCACTCTGGTCCACTGTACACTTTGGATTCCCGCGGGATTCTGACTTAGCCCAGCTTCTTTATATTCTGTATGCGGCTGAGCTGGATGCTGTCCTTTCCGCAAAGGGGGTTGCCTCACATCGATGTGCTGATGACACTCAGGCCTATTTCCATGGACCAGATACTGCAGCTGCTGCGATAGTTGATCAGCTCTGGCTGCTTGGAAGTCCTCAGACCGTCTTCGGTTGAATGCTGAATATATATAATTTATCTGGTTTAATGGTCGTGTTCAAATCTTCAAAATTGATTTTCCTACCCTTCGTCGATTTTTCCCGACATCACATTATCCACCTCCGTGCAAGAGCTCGACATTATTCTTGACCAAGGACTTGCGCTTCATATTTATGAAAACAGTGTCTGTCAAACCTCTTACTCTCATCTCCGTCAATTCCGTACTGTGCGACGTTCGCGTACCACTCAAGCTGCCTCTGCGCTGATTCATGGTTCCGTTCCCTTCAGAATTGATTTTGGACATGATATCTACTCTGGGCTGGGTTCCTCACTTACCTCGAAATTACATCCTGTTTTTAATGCTTCCGCTCGTACTATCGGTGGCACCTCGAATTTTGGAGATATTTCCGCCTACCTGCGGACATTGCATTGGTTAACTATACCTGAACGCATCGAATTTAAGATTCGAATCTTTATGCGAGACTATTTGGTGGGAAATGCCCCATCCTATCTGAGGTCTTTTGTACCTCTGCCTCATCTATTCCTGGTGGTAGCCCAATCTGTTCGTCTGCTTACGGAGCCCTTGTCGTCCCTCGGGTTCGGACCTTTACTGCCCAGAATATAGACTTTGCTTTCGCTGGTACTGCATTCTGGAACAACCATCCTTACAAGACGAGAAATGAGCTAAACAGCATGTCACCTTCTTTGTTCCGCAAGCGTTTGAAATCTGTCCTGTTTGACCGTGGGTATTTTCTGACTGGTCGGGAGCGCAACTAATGAGTTTGCTCTTTGAGTTGCGCTTTACAAATCTTCATTTACGTTATGTTTTGCTTTGTGTGTTGACTACTGTATGTCCAACGCCTACAATCTAAACTGGCTACGCGTTTCGCGGGCGGATCATAGAGTTAAATGTGCAGCGCCATTCTCCTCTGCCTCGATCGTGTTACGGCGCCATATAAATTGTCTTATAAAAATAGTAAAAAATATAAATATAAAAATAATAATGTTTAGGGCGCAATCTCCCTCGTATAACCTGTGACATGAAGAAAATTAGTTATCTTTGCCAGGGCAATACTATCAGAATTCAATGCTTCAACGCCATTGCCTTCCACGGAACTTTTGATCCGCCAGATCTTGACAATTTCTAGCTCTCCTAGAATTTTTCTTTCTCCGGTAAACTTTTGAGATGCTGAGGGATAATATATACCTCAATAAAAATGATAATAATGATGATGATGATAATAATAATCATAATTATTATTATTATTATTATTACTATTATTATTATTACCATTAATATTATTATTATTATTATTATTACTAGAATCAGCGCCCAAAATTACCCCAAGAACAGGTCTAAAACCGAAGGCAACAAGAAAAAAATTTTTTTCTGTTGGCCAGTGTTATTATTATTACCATTAATATTACTATTATTAATTACTAGGAAGAAGTTACTGTTGATTCAGTTGACTCGATCCTACTTACTCAGACGCTTGTGATGCATATCACCAAATACAATAGCACACACAAGAATTTTCGACAATTGGTTCTATTCAAGACCTCCGGTATTTAATCCCCAAATTATCTCGGCAAATGCGGCATAAACTAGGCCTGCGATGATGGAATTGCAGCAGAATGAAAGGGCGTTCGATGGGCAAAACAGCGTCGAACAAAATTGACCTTCATGCAGGTTGCATTGCAGTTTATACGTCTCTTTGGCAAACTCTTAAAGGCGCTGAATCATGGACAATCTTTATAAGTTGCAACTTAAGGTAGTTTCAAAATATTTCCTGATCTGTGCGTTGTGAAACAGCACATATATTTAGTGGAAGATTATTGCAAAACGAAAGTCAGATGCGCGACAAAGCATCATCTGTATGCACCAACGCCGTAAGGGAACATAGGATCAACAAGTTCCTTCACACTACAGATCGTTAACCTCAATGGCTCGAAACGGACACAGTTTCCGCTCTGATGTATTTGGTGAATTCAGTGATCATAAAGAGAATCTAAAGATTTCTACAGCGCCCAAAATGAGTTAATCGCATTAAGTAGCTTATTCACGGACGCTCAGTCAAAACAAAATCGACTGGCTGGTAAAATCAGATTCAGTTCCAGGTCAAGATACAAGACCCAGGTAGGTATACAGTCAGACGGTTACGGTGAAGGATTTTTAGCATTGGAGCGAATTGTGGAAGAGGAGTTTTGATGAAAGACCTGTGCAAAGATCGCAAGAGGTGCAGTGTTGATGATTTCCTCATTATAGGTCAGATAACTGATAAGTGTTGTTTTAATATTAGTGTGAATTAAGCCAATAAACAAGGTAATTTAAATAAAAATCTGTTAGGAGAATGTGATTATTCAGAAGTGTAAGTTTCTAGAACAGATTTAAAGCCCTTTTAGGCTATTTGAAACACAGATACAAAGGCCTTTTAAAACTGTTTAAAACCCATGTTACAATAAATTTTTACTTGATATTGTGCTGTATTACGGTAAAATGTATTTCTATGTATGGTTCAGTCCTTAACGGTATGTCACTTCATTTCTAATACAATCCTAAATTGCTGATACATTGTCATTTCAGCCTCTTCTGTTTTCATGTTGTGCAGTCAGTCATGATCACATTGATTCTACTCCTTGTTTTCATTGGGACGTTCTTCACAACGTTCTTGTTCCTTGGATTCTGGAATGACAGAAAGAAGAAGGTAGGAGGGCGATATCCGCCTTCTCTACCAAGTCTACCACTCGTCGGACCTTTACCAATGATCAAGGAATTCGATACACTTCCAGAGTACTTTATGAAGGTGGCCTACGAACTTGGACCAGTGTTTACGTTTAGAATTGGTAGCAGGTAAGCGATAGATTCAAAATCACAATAACTCATTTAGTCACAATGTTTCTTACTCAGTTATTTAGAGAATAGGATTGCAAGATACTTTAGTGCCTAGATGGTTAGGCTTAAATTCCAGAGATTGTGGTTCAACTACTCGGTGGGAAGATCCTTTCGACGTTAGCTTAATGAACTCCTCTTGTTTTTCGGTTCTGATCAGGGAAACGTTACCCTCCTAGCTCTCCTTGATATTAGCGCTGCTTTTGATACCGATGGTCACAGTATCCTCTTGGGGCGCCACAAGAGATCGTTCGGCCTCGTTGGTCCTGCTCATGCATGGTACTGCTTTCCTTTCTGGTCGCTTTCAGTATGTGATCTTTGGTTCAACACGCTCTTACTGGTCCTTGGTATTCCTGGTTATCCCGCCGGGCTCTGTCCTGGCTCCTTCACTTTTATACTTTACGCCGCCTACCTAAGCCTTATCCTACCTCCAACTGAGGTAGTGTCTCACCAATATTATATACTCACGGCTTAGCTGTTGATGCTGTCTCCTTAGTCCAGTTTGGTCACGGGCGTCGGAGCCACTCGAGACCTGGATGATGTCAAACCGTCTTCATTTGAACCCTGGCAACACTCAGTTCATTTAGCTTGTTAGCCGTGCCCAACTCTAAGATTGATCTAACCAGTCTACTCAGGATCTTCCCTCATGCCTCCATCTCCTCTTCATTTCGTGACGTAGGAGTGACCCTGGAGTAGGTGCTTTCTTAACTGGAACATGTGATGAATGTTTGTCGAACGGGCTTTTACCATCTGCGTCAAATACACGCTATGCACCGTTCCATCACCACCCAGGCTGCAACTCTTCTAATTCACGCATTTATTGCTCTAGGATCGACTAGTGTAAAGCTGTTCTTGCAGGCTTGGGACCATCATCCATGTCACAGCTTCAGTGTGTCCTAAATGCTGCCCCCCGATTGATTGGAGTTATCCCTAGGTTTGGTCACATCTCCGTCTTTATGTTTGAGGAATTGTACTGGCTGCCCATTCTGGCAGTAGTTATGGACGACTATGATGACGACATAGCCCACAGCTCAGACAAGAGCACAGATGAGCATCGGGGTGAGGCCAGATTGGGCAGCAGATCGCGCGACGTGGCCGGGTCGAGAAACTTCGGCCCCCATTTTTAGAGAAATGTCGCCTTTTACGTTTCTCAGTCTTTGTACAAAACTGCAGTTGCGTTTTGTAGCTGTTACTCTCTTGTCCATTTGAGAAGTTTAAGTTAGAATTTTAAAATGTCTAATACTTACCTACACATAGAAAGTAAATAGCCTACTGAACGTAAAACAAACAATCTGCAGTTATCGGCACAACTCATACCGATGGATGTTGTGACAAGGGACCCCGTTTGATTTTGATTGACAGTTAGTGGCCCGCCTTGTAGGATTATCGTACGTAATGGTTACTTATTATTCGTAAGGATGTAGCAAGGCCATAAGATCTACGTATGGGTTACGCAATGTCCGCCAGGGTGATGCAATGTACGTGAGAAGCCTATGAAAGAACTTGACTGACAGACACAGAAGACAGATGAATGATGATACCGTAGCAGCGCGACCGAGAGAGAGAAGGACTTCGCTACAGACGAAGGATATAGCCGAAGACCGTGCTCACGCTGTATGATACCCGCCGGCACAACAGTAGTTTCTTTTGTAGATGTGAGGATAAGTGTTGTAAATTTAATAAAGTTTTGAAACGTGAAGACTCTTGCCGATTAGTTTCCTGGCAGAGGGCAGGAACAGTACTCAGCGGATTTGGCTGGGCACACATCCACAGGACTTGATGAGATACACATGTGGTTTCTGAGAGCCTCTGCACCCATCCTGGCTAAACCCCTCACTTTTCTTCTTAACCAATCCATTCTTAGATCCTATGTTCCACCCCAGTGGAAAAATAGCGTCATCACCTCTGTTCCCAAGGTTCCGAACTTGCCTCATCTAGCGATTCCCCCCATATCAATAACATCCATTCTCTCTAGATTACTTGAAAAACTTATTGTTCGAAGATTCTTCTATTCTATTCTTACTCGACATTCTCTCAATCATAACTTCGTTGACCAGTGTGCATTCTGACCTACTGGTTCCACGTGTGCAGCTCTTATTTCTATTACTCACCATCTGTCTGAACTGCTCGCTTCTTAACACGTGTTTCTCTCGTATCCCTTGACTTCTCGAAGGCCTTTGATTCAATAAGCTTGTCTATTTCGCTGATAAACTTGCTGATCTTGCTATTCCTGATTACATTTATAATTGGATAATTTCCTTCCGATCCAACAGACAACATTGTGCCAAGTTCAATGACACTGTCTCTACCTTAGTTGGCATAAATTCCAGTATTGTTCAGCTTTCGGGTTTGAGACCAGTGAACTTCCTAGCTGCCATATGAAAGTTTGAGCCTTTAGCATCCAACAATAAGATAATTACAATATGCAGATGACATTTACCTATCTTATATCATCCTGCAATAGCTTGATGGTCCAGCCTGAACTGGACCATGCTACTCTTTGGGCGGCTACTTGTAACTTAAAACTTAATCATAAAAAGACATGTGAAATGATAATTCACCGGCCAAGAATGAGAAATCAGCAAATAATTTACCTATTGTGAGTCCCGGTTTAAGCAGGGTACCAGAGATGACAATATTGGGTGTTATCCTATCAAGTATGTTAAGTTTTGATTCTCATGTTGATCGGATTCATAGTCAGGCGGGTTCTTGTAGCACATGGCCTCACTGGCCCTCGGCTCTACGACGTTGTCCGAGCCAAAACACTGACCATGATGCTGGACGCCTCAGCCGTGTGGTGGGGTTATGCTGGGGCACAGGCTAGGGCTCGGCTCCAGGCTGGAACTCGGTAATTACGTTGTTAAAATCTGTTCACGAAATGTATGATGAAGTTCAGCATATTGCTGAATGTCGTGATGCGGTATACAGAATGACTGTAGTCGATCATAATTTACTTGAGGAGGTCGTGTCCTTACTTTCATCGTCTAAGGAAACTTCAGACGAGTTCAAGGCAAGAAAGCAGCCAACGTTGCATCATACAACTACCCTGGCTAATCAAGCTGAAAAATGTTTGCAACGCCAAGAGAAATGCTAGCAGCAATATTGCTAAATCAAAGGAGAGACTGATCTAGCTGCTTGAGACCAACTTCGTTATCCATACAGTGCATCGCTCAGCAACGGCTTTGCATCTTCGTATGAAGCAATAAAAGCATTGAATTCGATCAATGAAAGAGAGAAAGTGTATGCTGATCTGGTAAGGTTAATTGTTCGCCGGTTCCGGTTCTTCAAAAATAAAATCTGGCATCTGCTGCTGTAAAGCTGTCACTTATGGCAATGGTAGGCAGTACCATTGCTTGAGTTGCTGAATCCGTTTACTTTTGGTGACTCTAGTCCACCGACGAAGCAGACCTGTTTAGAAATCAGCGAGTTTGAAGACGACACTCAAGCCACCATAACTGATACAGATGAAGTCACCGACTATCTCAAATGCACTGTAGCACCAGCAGCTGCAGAAGAAAATTTCCAGATTCTTAAATGGTGGCAGAAGAACTCACAAAAGTTCTCGAGCTTTGTTCATCTTCCATTTAACTTCCATGTATAATATCCTACATTTTACATTAAAAAATGAATACTTTTGTAGTCATCCTTGTATAAAGACATTTAAAATTTGCACTATTTAGTCACACTGCTGCCTGACTAGCATAAATACCAATATTTTATATTCGTGCTACTTTATTAGTTAATTCTTATTGTTGTTTCAGGTTGAAGTACCCGGCATAACAGCATCGGATGTGGCTACTGAAAGTAATTTCAGCATTGATGGGGCCACAGTGGCTGAAAGAAGCACACGTCTTGCTCCAGACACAGTTGACAGCATTCTGTTTCTGCTTTTGAATTCAGCCATATAAATGCATCATCCATAATTATGTTACAGAATATAGATACACAATCGTTTGTTTTGTAGCTGCATGCGGTAATTGGCAACCGCGTCTCTAAGTGACTATCTTGTGGGTTCTGCTAAGTGGAGTTCGACAAAATACTGCATTAATGGCTAGAAATTGTCCAGATTTTTACAGACAACATATTACAGTATTGTGATCTTTGTAAAAACAACAGAATGTATGAAAGGTAGAGATAACAAATTTTGAAATCTTTTTAAAACTTTAAAAATATTCCAGCAAACACAAGGAACATTGCAAGTCGGTTCACTGGTTTATACAAGGTTTTAAAAATTATCAGAGTGAAAGTCATTGACATCATTCTTTGGATATCTTTGTTATAAATTGTAAAAGTTTATAACAGCTGACTCTGAGCTACATTAGAAGTCATCTGATAGCAAAAGAGCCAACAGTGAACACGCAATTATACAAGGTGTAATGCATGTGCTTCTAAATAAATATCAAGTATGGGCAATTTCATTACGCTGTCATTAACTATTGGCTGCAATCTGCAACGCGGCTTAGTTTTTGAACCGGGCCGCAGATGTTTGAACCGGGCCGCGCCGGGCCAAACCATAATTTCTCCGACGCGGGCCGGTCCGTGCCCTGTTCGAAACGGTCCGGACTGGGCCGGGCAGGAATTTTTCGGTCCGTTCTCATCTCTACACTGTAGTGTTTACTATATTTATTCACCGCGGCTATGCCATTTCTACACTAATATACACAGCAACTTTGAATATTTCCAATTCCAACGATAAACTAACTAGACTATTAAAATTATTTCTCGACAACGGTTCTTTCACTTCGCAAAGCTAAAAATAAAATGTCTAAGTCATTCTAACTCGTTCTGTGTCCAGTTGCGCGTTTGTTTGTGTCCTTCAATTCCTTTGCCCCTATGTACCTCACTGTCTCGATCTCATTTGGTCAGTCTTTTGACTACAAGTCTTACTGGTTCTGTGTCTTATTTTATCCGCCTGTTTCTGCCTCTCCAACTTCCTGCATTTCCTGTTTGCGACGTTCATTCAGTGAATGTTCTTGACCTGGAGTTTTTGCTCTTCTGTTCTGATTGTGGAACCAGAAGTTTAATAATCTTAGCTTCACATTGGTCTTTATCATAATCTACTTTACAATCGAATTTGACAGTAATTTTCAAACTCTGTAGATTTATCTTAGTTCTGAACAACAAAGAATCTATCGAAGACGCTCTTGTGAGGCATTCGTCGAGTTTCTCAGGAAGAGACAGCTTCTACACAGACAGATATCATGTTAATCAAAATCTGAAAGGTATAAAATAAAAATCTATCTAAGCTTCAGATTAGCAACTGATGTTGTCTAATCTTTCAATGCGCAGTGCAGACATTATCTGGAGAGTTGTATAGCGCCTTTAAAGAATCTTATTGCTTCACATCGAATATAAAAAGTAGAGGTCATTGTTCATACTTAATATTTTATTGGACCGTCATAGGAATCAGTCAAACGCACAAAACCCTAATATGTTTTTCTTCACTGGAAAGCTCTATCTTAAAGAACCAAATTTTGTTGGTGTTGGTGAAGTCATTCAACTACCCGGTGGCTTGATTTATGTCTCTGTAAGTTTTTACTTCTTTTTGCAGTCTTGGTGGCCTGTTAGATTTTGATGCTAGCGGCTTCCTTAAGGTTTCTGGACTTCAATAATGTTTAGGCTACCGTAGTTTAGGTTGGGCTAAGATTTTTGAAGGATTTTAATTCGCAATTTGTAAATTTCTTGACGAAATTTGACTTCATCTCTGTTCCGCTGTGGCAGGTAAGGTGTACTCTAGGCACAACGTACTTTAGAGTACATCAGACCTAGGCACAATGTACTCTACAGTAGGCGACAACTGGTGGTAGCATACACTCTAGAGTACGAAATGCCTAGCCCACACCCAGGCATAACGTACCTCAGGCATTGTGTACTCTAGTTAATTCATAGAAATTACGTATTCAAAAAATGAAGACTTTAAAATGGTATCAAAATTAACAGCAGCTATATCTTAATAATATATAAATTAAATACTTGATGAATATTTTATAGTTCAACTTATTGGAGGTAAAGCATATTATTCATCGAATCGCCTTTCTTTAAAAATTGTATACTCTTAGGTCCAGCTTGTTTTTCACTGAAAGCTTTTAATTTCAATCACTTTTTAGTCACTGCATGTAAGGTAAGTACATTGTGCCTAGGTATGATGCACTCTAGAGTCCACAGTGCCTACAGGTATCATGAACTCTAGAGTAGAAAATGTGCCTAGAGTACACCCTGCCTCCTACACCGGCATTGTCGCCAGCAGGCCTACGTACTTGCCCAATCACGCCCGCTGCTCTTTTGACCGTCACGATAGTGACTATCCCACGTTCATTCACGCAGTCTCTGCCGTCCTGCCAAGGCAAACCGTGCCATGGGCTACCCTTCAGCTGTCCAGCAGCGCCAGTTTGGCCCTACCGGGACCTCGCGGCTTCTACCGACCTACTTGTCATCTTTCGCCCGTGTGTGTATTCGTAGCGCTGCTGCTGTTGCTTGGTGGAGTTGAACTCAATGCAGGTCCTACTGCAATGCGTCAGCGTCTCGAGCCTCTCACCTTTGGGTCGTTAAACGCCCGCAGCGCAGTTCGTAAAGGTGTACTTATTCTGGACCATACAGAGACTAATAGTTAGACGTGCTAGGCGTCTGTAAGACTTGGATCTCTGCTAAGATCCCAATGCCATCAAGTTCGATATGATTCCTCCAGGGTACATGACCAGACACCTCCACTGTTCCGCCCATAGAAGAACGGGCAGAAACAGTGGTCTGGCGATCATCCACCGTGAGACGCTCACCGTCAAAACTCATCATCTTCAGAACACAGTAACAACTAACAACTTCCACTTCCAAGCCGTTCGAATCATCACCTCTAACTTCTCGTTGCTCTTCATTAACACCTACCGCTGGCCAGATTCGAACGTTAATGACTTCTACTGTGAATTCAGTAACCTACTTGCAGCAATTACTACTGTGATCGGAAGCGACCGTCTCATGATCTGCGGTGACTTTAACTGCCCTGGAAACACCTCATTCAGTATCACCGACGATCTAACTACTCTGCTTGATGTCTTCGGTTTGAAACGGCTCGTGTCAGGTCCATCATCTACTGGGCCGACCGGTGCAAGTCTGCTCGATTTAGTCATTTCTGGAGCGAATTCAACACCGATCAAGAACGTATAGGTATGCATTAGCCACGTACCATCCGACCGCAGTCTAGTAAAGTGGACGGTGGCTAGATGCCTTAACTGGAGGCAGCCGATTACGATCGTGTACCGTAAAGTGAAAACACTTGATCTTGGCTCCTTCCGACCAGCGTTAATCAATTCGCCACTGTTTTTGGCCCCTAGTGACACCCCTGACGGCTCTGCTCGTCAAGTAGATGACGTTGTCACCGACACCCTGGATCAACTGGTTCCGCTCAGAAAACTCACGAAGCGTCCAGGAAAGAAGATCAATCGCTGGCTGTCCTCAGAAGCTACAGAAGCAAAACTATTTCGAAGACGCCTTCACTTTCTCAGACTTTTTCAACAATAAGATTAAGTCAGTTAAGGCATCGATTGCCAAGCAACTGTCCGGACAATCCATGGAGCCCCTTGCTTTAGATATGGACCATGTCGGCACGCATCTTGACGACATCAAACCTATAGATGTTGCGGAAATCTTCAAACTACTGTCGTCCTTACGGGAAAGTCATCTCCGATGGATGCTTTCCCATCGTCTCTGTAAAAGTCATGTGCTGACGTGTTAACTACAAATCATCGTTCATCTAGAGCTGTAACTTATCTTTCATCAGCGGACGGTTTCTAGCCTGCTACAGATCTGCCTCTGTTACACCTCTGCAAAAAAGGAAGGTCTCGATCCAGATGATCCTTCCAACTACAGGCCAATCTCAATACACTGTCGAAAATTTTGGAACGTGTCTTCCTTGTTCGTCTCTTCCCCCACATTAATAGCTCCTGTAATTTCAACAGTCATCAATCAGCTTACCGTGGGCATCAGTCGACTGAAACAGCCCTGTTGAAGATCCTAGATGATGTTTATACTGCTTCAGGACGACATCAACCCACTCTACTTATCGGCCTCGACACCTATGCAGAAGACGTTCGGCATCAGCGATGCCGCACTGGACTGGATCTGTAGTTACCTGACGGACCGGTCACAACACATCAGCAAGGTCGCAGACGTCTACTTGTACATACGGCGTCCCACAAGGGTCGGTCCTTGGCCCGATTCTTTTCACACTCTATGTGGCTCCAGTCGCCGGTGTCATTTCCGCACACGGCATCAGTCCCACCAATATGCCGGTGACACACAACTGTACATAGCAATCGATCACATCTGCTCCGACACCAACAATCTAACATGATGTACTGAAGCAGTACGCTGCTGGGTCCTAACAAACGGACTATGCCTGAATCCAAAGAAGTCTGAAGTCGTTGTTCTTGGCACTTCCTCATCAATAAAATCGACCAAAAACCTAAAAACAGTCAACATTACGGGTACGGACATTTCGTTATCAGGAACATTTACAAGTCTTGGGGTGACGCTCGACTCTAAAATAACATTTAGCCAGCGTGTCACCGCTGTCTGCAAGACATCGTATTACCACAGAAAAGCTATGCCTCATGTTCGATCGAGCTTCCCACCGGAGCTTATGAAGACAGTCGCTTGTAGTGTAGTCAGAGCAAAACTCGACTACTGTAACTCGCTGCTGTACGACACTTCAAAGTCTAACATCGCCAAATTGCAACGCGTCCAAAACTCGTTAGCCCGTCTGGTGACAGGAACCCCAAGGTTTGAACACGTCACTTCTGTACTGGCAAATCTACATAGGCTGCCTGTCGGCTCCTGAATCACTTACAAGATAGCTCTCATCACACGTAAGACTTTCTCGGCCAATTAACCAGCTTATCTGTCATCTTCCTTACCGCAATTCTGCACCAGCCACATGGAATAGTCTTCCTGTTTACGTTACTCACAACAGTATCTCGCTAGACATATTCCTAAAGCGGCTAAAGACCAACTTGTATCGTCTTGCTTTTGTTGTCTGACCACTGTGACCCACCCACGCCTATGATTTCTCGCCGAGTCGATGGACATATGGCGTGTTAACAAATGCATTATTTACTTAATTACTTACTCATTTAAATTTTAAAAGGTTATGTCAATTGCGTTTGTAGGAATTGTGTTTAAAAACTACGATGCAGAGTTTAAAAGATACCATAAGCTGGTTTTGTCGGTCTTGAAAGAGTCCGGATTCGGATCACGAAGTCAATTGGAGACACGGATTTTGACGGAAGTCTCCGAATTGATCAAATACTTTCATGACACAAATGGAAAAGCTTTCAACCCAAAAGACGTGGCGGTGCTCAGTACTTCGAACGTCCCAGTGAATATAATTTTTGGTCGTACACGCGATTACAAAGACGGCATGAGCGAAACCACTTATCAGTCGAAGAGATACATCGGTGCCTTAGATACTCCAACACACCTGTTACCGTTTCTTAGATTTTTCCCTCCATTCAGCAAGAAATTCAGCGAACTGACAGATTGCGTTGGAAAGCTGCTTGAAGCTGTCAAGAAAGAGACAAAAATGAGTTTGGACGATAAAGCCACGGACTGTTTTGTGCGAAGATATATCGAGAAAGAAGGTCCTCACTACGACCGTGAACAGCTGATGTATACGCTGAGAGATTTCATGGCTGGGAGTACTGACACCACATCTACTATGATGCTGTGGTTTTTCGTGTACATCGCCAACAATCCTCAAGTCGCATTGAATGTCCAGAAGGAGATCGATTCTGTGGTTCCTAGAGACAGACTCCCGACAACTGATGATCAGCCAAGGTTGACTTATACTCAGGCAACCGTTCTGGAGTTATTGCGGCACAGATCCGCTGCACCGCTGGCTCTTCCGCATTTGACGCTGTATGACACCGAAGTACTTGGATACTTCATACCAGCAGATACTGTGGTAAGAAGCATACATATGTGCTGTTTCACGGCCCTACGCGTGGGTTTGTAGTTGGTTTACATAAATCAGGGTTATCCCAGTCACTGCCAGATAGGCAAAACTTCGTGCACTGGATTAGGGTTAAGCGGAGGTTACTGTAGTGTGTTCCAAATAAGCCAAAACTATTACAAATGGTCTCCTATTTGCTTCTGTAGCTGGTTCAACTGAAGAGCTTTGTCTTCGCTGCGAATTGGCATAAAGACAAGATTTTGTTCATTTGTCTCTCATTCTTGAGTTGTAGGTTCAAGAGGTAGAGTAAGAATTGCATCATCCTTGCATCATCATACTTGGCATACACAGTCGATTTTAAACAAACATTATCCAGCACTTTGATTGTTTCTTGATTTAAGGTTGTGCCCAACATTAAAGCTGCACACATGAACAAAACGGACTGGCCTGAACCAGATGTTTTTAGACCGGAACGATTTTTGGACGAGAACAACAAATTAATCAACAAGAATCGTGTCATCGCCTTTTCTATAGGCTAGTATACAATAACTTATTTTAAACATGATGTCTAATATAAGGGTTAGAAATAAATGCGAAGAACCTACCATATGGTACACTGGTTAAGTGTCGGAGGCCCCGGGAGATTGGAGTAGTTTCTAATCAAACAGTGAGTCTTAGCTGCATAAATAATTCTGCTGCCTTTACCGATAATTGATCTCTCGCCTCTGTATTATTTAATCACATAAGCATCTCTTTGTCTTACAGATATTCGAAGGCTCTCAACACGTCAAATTACCTAGGCCAAGACTTACTGCCGTTGTGTATTTCATCATTTTAAAACTAAGTTTAAGTGAGCAATCGAACTACTGTGATCGCCTGATATTGTTGACACTATTTTGATGCGTACAAAAAGTAAAGCACAATCCATCAGTCCCCAACCTTACTGCATAAAAAATGAGGGCCAACCCAAGTTGAAAAGTGAAAGCGACATGGGTTGTTGTGATCTTTTTGGGCCTCAGCCAAATATTCTTTTTACTCCGGAAGAACACTAATGATGAGTTTACTGAAGTGCAATGGTAACATGTTGGCTGATGTATGACGAGGTTTTGTTTGATAACAATTATTTCAGGTCGACGATCTTGTCCTGGCGAGGTTTTGGCTCGTCAGCAGCTGTTCCTGTTCATAAGCGGCCTAATGCAAAACTTTCACATACGACCACCAGAGGACGTTCAGTCAATATCAGTGAAAACCATCTACGGCATGACCGAAGTTCCATCGCCTTTTAAGATCCGAATGATAGCAAGAAATGGGTAAAGGATCGTCATCCATCTTCTGAACTTCTGTCATACTTGTACTCAAAGTATTAAACTAATACTAACCTCAACAAACCTTTGTCATCATATGGACTTTCGAAAAAGTTAATTTTTTAAGGATAGTGGAAGTACTCTAATATCTTCCGCATACCAGTAAGTTTTGGTTGACTGTAATATATAGTACGAAATGCTTTCTAAACGTATAGAATCAAAAAGATTAATCTGTGTAAACATTAGGATATGTAATTGTAGAAACGGCAAATATTCAGCATTCAAGTATTCGCAAGAAATATTATATGTGATCATAAACCGTCTTCCGACTCTTATTACACTGGCCAACACATAATTTGTTGCCTCAAATGTTAGGACTGTTTCTGGGTATATTTGACCTGCTGATTCCAGAAAAGGCACCAGTTTTCTCCCAGCAGGTCTAGTTTTCGAGATTTAGAACATTATGCCATATACCAGTCCTTGCCTCTGCTCGCCCATAAAACATAAGGCTATAGCTATAATTATGTAGTGCTCAATTTATTATGTGATACACTAAATAAACATAATAATACAAATAGACACGGAAGAAGCTGTCTGCCATCATGTGTGCATCCCATCTTCCTTGATATCGATTTTCCATTGTTTTGATGTCTTGGTGAAATCTTTCACCTTGCTCTTCGCTGAAGTCACCAAGATTCTCTGGAAAGCGATCTAAGTGATTGTGGAGATAATGGACTTTAATGCTCATGTTGCAGCCAAGCTTGTTGAAATGAAGAAGCATATCCTCTACTAGTTGTGCATAATTGTCTGCCTTCTTGTTGCCAAGAAAATTTTTACAGGTGTCCTGGCTGAGTGTTATACGATACTTATAGCATTATTAATAACTTAACCCTAACCTTCACATGACAATCTCATTTAAAGAAAAAATTAACTTGTGGGAAGAATTTAATTGTACTAGAACAACCATTCTCTGCAATTCTGCTAAGTGGATTAAGGGAGAGCTAGTGAACTAAAAATGTCGTAGAAAAGTGGCTCAAGGGTCGATCGACTGGAAGAAGTCCATTTCTAATAGTACACCCATAAAATCGCATTAGGACTTGGTTATTCGTTATGTATGTAGGTATGTGTGTATGTATGTCCTTCTGTATATATGTTGTTTTGTTTATGTATTTATGTATGAATGAATGTATGCATGCTCTTACCAAAGACATGTCTCAAACCATAGTCTGTTTTCTGGTCTGCTCTCGCCTTGATTATGCCAACTCGTTTTCACAGGTATATAAGATCTTGAACTGGATAGGTTTCAACGCATCCAAAATTCCCTTTGCTCATGTTGCGCTGTGCCCACTTCCAAGCTGTTATGCCAGCTCCACTGGCTTCCTGCGGAATGCCTGATAAAATTTAAACTAGCATGTTTTACATATAAAATCCTAACTGTGATTACTCCTTCCTACCTTCAATCACTAGTCTCTTCTTTCATCCCTTCTTGCAGCTTAAGATCTTCGTGTGCGGGATTCTAGCTGTGCCCGGATGCAGAACTGTCGTGAGCTCTCTTGCATTCAACGCTGCAGCCCCTAGGGAATGGAACGGGCTACCAATGTTTCTTCGAAGCTCAATCTCCCGTTCTTCTTCCAAGAAACGCCGGAAGACTCACAATCTCTCATTGGCTTTCAAACATCTGAGTATCTAACTGTTTTTCAACTAGTGATTGACTAACTGCACCTAAGTTTCGCATTATTTGTGATTTTATCCACGTGGAAAAACTGTTTAACAATTATATTAATATGAATGTATGTATAAAAACAAAATCCGTCATTGTGACCTACATATAACCTATTGACTTCGACGATATAAAGCCTATATAATGTAGCACAACATGGCATCAATAAATGTTTTAATTATTTTTTTAATTTCTAATCTTCCCAGTATATAAAATCTTGCTGGAACGAGAAAGATTATCTGATCTTTAGATAATATCTGGGTATTATCAGAAGTGTGACGTGTTCGATCGGAGTAGTTTCCTACCAGTGTAAATGATTCAGGTTTTTAGTTGGTAAAGAAAGAAATGCTTATTAAATCACCCGACAAGTTATTATTGTTTTTATTTTTTAAAATAATAATAATAATAATAATAAATTAAATTAAATTACTATTAAATTATTATTATTACTATAATGACTATTTTTATTATTAATGGTAGTAGCAATAGCTGTAGTAATAGTAGCACCAACAACAGGATCAGTAGTAGTGGCAGTATGAATAATAATATTATTGTTGTTGTTTTAATACACAATATATTACACTTAATAACACAATTTTATGCCTGGGTAGTAATGTTATTTTTTTACTTGCTTATGGTTCAAAGTATAGAAAATACTGTGATTCCCTTCAAACATTGCTTTTTTGACCAACTAATTGATATTTGGAAATTTACATATTTCCAATGAAGAAACGTGCGAATTTGCTTTTGTGCAAATAAAGCCAAGAAAGCAACATATGAGCCTATATTAACATGTATTTACATTACAGTTATACAAAAGTAAAAACAACATATTTAGAAGTGATTTTCGAGATTTACGATTGTACTATAATTCACTTTCACGAATCAGTGCCCAAATGTTCTAGTTGGTGGAAGGGCTCGCCTTGCTCCTCCGAGTACGTTCCCGTGTTCTCCTATAGAGCTTCTTGCGGAATTCTTTGCACTCTAGGATCTACTTTGTCTGTGGCCCGACAAAGTCACCGGCTCTGACCTTTGCCTCAGACAGCTTAGGGAAGAAGTCTTGAAGGTACTTGAGGGCTGCCGACACCTTATCTATAACTGTGAAAAATATTATTACTATTATTATTATTATTATTATTATATTATAAAAACAATAAAAATAAGAATATTACACTGGACTGAAGTGAATGAACGGCGATAGGTTAGAAGACCTGTTTTTTCGCAGATGATATCGCCATGCTGGACAGCACTTGCAGTGACATGAAAGAACTAACATCTAGATTAGAATCTGCCGAGATATATGAGTTTGCAACAGTTTTACCAACATAATGGGTAAAAACACCTGGCCAAGATAACCGCCTGTTTCTCGAGCTTATCGCTTTTTATCAATCAATTGATCACATACGGATTTTGCCCGATAATTTTCCTTCATTAAGGCTTCTAATGTTACCTACTATGCGTTCTTTGAGTTTTTTCTCTCATTCGCAGTCGTTCCTGAGTGTTTTAGACGGTGTTTGGACGTTTGTTATCCAAGTCTCGTGCGCCGCCAATCGATTTGTCCGTCGTAGGGGTTTCAGGTTGACCTCTGTCAAGTTACTAACTGGACAGTGTCACGCTCCAGTTAGAAAAGCGAAGAGAATCCTTGCATTGAGGTTGAACGTTTTACTGTGCTACCGTTCTACTCTACGACATTTTTTTGACTGCTGAAGAATTTCGTCCGCCCATCAGCCTGGTGGCTGAGGAAAGCCCAGACGCAGCGTCTTCTACCATTTGCGAAGGAGTGCTTGGAGTTGATGTTCGTGTGTTGCAAGCCTCGCCACATGTCATCGTTCTTGGTTTAAGAACTCGGTATATGGAGTCTACTATCAGCTCTGGTTGCAAGTCGTCGGTTGGGCTCTGCGTGTCTGAGGAAGTTAGGCATTGTTGATTATCTGAGCACTGTCGGCTTATTGATCAAATTTCTGTCCTTAATGACTTTGACATCGTCTAGGCCTCCATACGTCTATCGAAATATGTTTGAACGATAATGCAGATCATGACCTCTGTTGGAGTCGTGTGGACATTGAGGATACGTTACGTTACGCATGCTTCTTTTGGCTCATCTTGCCATTCAACATACAGCTAACTCCTTGGATCCACTACTGGCCGTTACCTGAATTTCTTAAAGGCAACACACTAGCTTTGTGGCGCATTTATTTCTTCGCTAGTTCTTTTCACTAAACCTTCCACAAGCAGCTGCGGTAATATTGATATCTGTGAGTGCGTCATAACATTCTGCCTGTTTTGAGACATTTAGCGAACCTTATTTCCCACATCATTATTCGGAAGTTCATTTCAACTCAAATTAATTTGGCTACAACGATGTTTGACTCTGAAACAATGCTTAGTTGAGGAGCGAAGTCATGCGAATATTGTTATTTCTGATGGCGATATTTTTGCTGCTTTGGTTTCTGCCTTATAGTTTCGAAGTTCCTTCGAAGCGAAATTACTATCCCGATATTGTCTTTTTAACGATTGTTTGATTTATGGCATCGACTGTGCTGTTGCTACTGCTACAGTGACATTATCTCCAATGCTTGACACATCTAGCAAACAACTATTACGCGCCTTGATGTTCCGGAATTCCATTTAAGCCATGTCCACATAGAAATTTACTTCAGTTGATAGAAAACGACGATGATAGAAAATATATTGCGCAGCAGGCACATGTGGAAACGTGGAAATCTCACTGCAAGGCGGACTGAAAATAATTGCCAGCCGCAAAGATCCGCTGCTCTTCCGAAGTACACGGACATTGACTTGGACGACTCATGGCAGAGAAAACAGTTTAAATTAACGGTATTTCTTTCCGCAACTCGTGAGGCGTACAATTGGTACGGATCGTCCGTCAACCTCAGCCAGATGTTGGAAAGCCTTATGATATCGTCGTCGGATATCTGCACTTTGTCACAGGTAACTACACACATTACCATTCACTATTACCTGTAAACATATTTCTCACACTATTTAGCTGTAAATCACAGCCAATGAAACATGTTTCTTTCTTCTACCAAACTTAATTATGACTAATAATGTCGATATTTCATCGTTATTTGCAGCCCGTTCCAGAATGTACACGGTTTTATTTGAACGATTTTACAATTGCGTACATGCGACATTTGCTTCATTTTTGGCAGAACAGCCATGCAACTCCTCCATCGGAGGAACCTACAAGAAGGCAACAAGACTTGAAGTCTTTAAGAAAGCAATGTGTCGTCTGCCGCAAGCATGTAGGAGTGACCGGCTTCACGTGCAGATGCGAATCAGGATACTTCTGCCCAAAACATCGCTACCCAGAGCAACACAACTGTTCCTACGACTACAAAACTGGCGGTCGGAACAACTACGTGCCGACAATCTATGCGTCGTTGATGAAAAAATTTAAAAACTCTAGAGCTCTGTCTGCTCGCCATGAATATGTAGTAAATGTTAATAATATACTGAAGATCTCCATCATTATAATATTTAACAGATGAGTAAAATCAGAAACTCTGGGACTTTGCTTTTCAGGCCCATTAAAAATGCGGCCATCATCTTGCAGAAACTATGAACTGTAAATTCTGCAAAAGACTAACATAACTAGATATCTTAAATGTAATAACAAGTATTTAAAATATATTTAAGTCATTCTAATTTATATTGGAGTTAATTTTTCTGGACATCGTGTAATAGCGATACAGACGCGATCGTTCCGTGCTTAATTTGCTTCTAGACGGATAAAGTAGCAGTTATGGCAAAGTACAGCTGATAACACACGAAGAAAATGTTAACTATATGTGTGTATGTATACAGTATATGTATCTATGCATGCATGTATACGTGGATGTATGCATCTATGCATGCATGTACATATGTGTATATGTTTGTGTGCGTATGTATGTATGTATGTATGTATATTGACACTTAATTTATTGCTCACAGAAACGTTGCGTAAGTAATACACAATGTAGTAAGAAGAAAAGATATCAGGTAAGCATTACATGTGTAGATAACAGCAAAACCCAAGAGAGAATTTTGGATTAACTGAATTTTCAGTTATTCCAAACCCTCAACTGCGTGAAAACAACGTCCCACACAAATAAAGTAACTGCAGTAGGCAAAAAGCAATCTGCTGTATATCAATCATTAAACCCTCAAAGCTGTAATAGAAATCAGGACGTTTTTTGATAGTTGCATAATTATAATTTAATTTCTTTCAACTAATCGTATGTTAAATGCGGATGAAGCCAGTACGATTGCTACTGGTTCAACTGGGTTGACATCAATGATTGTCTCGGCCTCTGGTGGTCGTATGAAAAAGCGTTGCACCAGTCCAATGAGAATGAGGAATAACTCAGCGCGAGCCAAGACTTCGCCAAGACAAGAGCGCCGGCCTAGTTAATACAGAAACTGAAAAGTCACATTTTTATCAGGACTTAGTTAGAAAAAGGTATAACAACAACTATTACTGTTATTATTAACAATCTTATTATAATAGTGTTTGAAGCCATATAAGTGAGATTGTCAACTCACCATCATCATCATCATCATCATCATCCTCATAATCATATCATCCTCATTATTATAATAATAATAATAATAATAATAATAATAATAATAATTATTATTATTATTATTATTATTATAACAACAGGCAACATGTTAAAAAAATATATAACATTATTGATAAACTTGATCTTATTATTTTCATATTAATTATTATTATTGTTCTTACTCTTAGCAAGAGGTGAGTGCGGTATCCCACTAACAACAAAATAAAGAATAATTTGTTCTTATTATTAAAATTGATATTATTATAAACATCATCATTATTATCATTGTTATCATCATTATTATTATTGTTGTTGTTACTATTCACCCGAGGTAAGTACAATCATCTTTTAAAGTGACAAGCGATGGGACTTCGCACTCGGTACTCGTCAGGAAATACCAGATTGACTAAGAAACAATATCTTCTGTCTTCATGCATTTTGTCATGTTATTTGGAATTCGGTCAACGTCAGCCTGAATCTAAGAAATTCAAGTCGCATGATTATACTCAGTTACTAACCAAGAGAAAACGGAATAACAGATTTTTGGCAGACAGCTTTGCCGTATATATTCAAAAATCTGTCCGGTCGAAATAGCTCTGAGTCATTCCAAACTTTTCTATCCATGGGAGCCGCATGAAGGTTTGCAAGAACCTGATCAACACATATAATATTAAAATTACCATATATATTTGTGAATAATTTGCATTGACAGACTTGTGATTGACTAAGACGCGAACCTGGACCAAGTCACGCAGCCAAACCAAGTCGCTTAGCTAGACCACGTCTCGCAGTTGATAGGTCAGAAGTTGCTCTTTCTTGAGTAAGTCGACGGCCTGACAAATTAAAGTTCGCACTCAAGATGAGCATACGATACTGACAGAGAAGCAAAAAAGATACCCACGCGTAGATCTAAAGATCATGAATAGGAGACTTTGACAAAGAAGGAGAGGTCAATTCGAGAAGTTGGTCGGACGAGAAAGAAACATTGATGCTTAAACTAATATTCTTTGATTTAAAGACATTAAACTGACGTCGTCAATACGCCCATCTGTTTGTCCACGCCTAACAAGAGTGAGGAGACCACCACCATCGGCATTCCCGATTGTATACATATTCCTACTCTCAGTCGACTGGTCTTCTTAGTAAGGACCTGATTCTGACTTGTTTTTGGTGCACTATCGGGTAATTCCATGCGCATTAAATACGGGTGCTATTGAAGTTGCTGTTTCATTAATAATTATCATAGACTCTAACAGGTATATAGCAGATATATAACATCTGAAACGCATAATTGTATAGGATAATCAAGACATGTTTCAATTCAAAATATGTAGCTTATTATGAAACCAGCAGTTTTTACCCCAAACAAAGCCCTTAAAATTATATTAATCGACTGTAGTTTTGTGTTCTTCGAAATAATTCTGATATTTTCACGTGAACATATAATTATATTCTGCTTCGTCGTACACTTCATTTATCAAAGGTTTTCAATATCAGAGTAGCATATTAAAATAATGCTCTATTTAAAACAAACAGAAAGCCATTTACGAATTATTCGTCCTTTTTATGGTGCCTGAACTCAAGATACTTATGCGTTAGACTCCTTTATATGCCAAACATATTATTAAAATGCGGGAATTTTTCAAATTCAGAGACCACTTGAGATGTTTTCACTTTACCGAACAAACTACGTTGAGATTTTATTGATATCCCTGAAAAATATTTAGAGATTAGTTTGTATAAATTTGTATCGAATTACCACAGTTCCAACAGTAGTCGCCAACATTAGTGTCATTTAATGTCTTGTGAGGAAGAGTCAACGGAGCCAGAGTTTTCCAGCGCAGCATCTCCAAAATTGTTGCCTCAACGAACGGTAGTCTGGGTTGGTCATTCATGGAAGGAAGTCTATCTCGCGGAATTACGGCTTCAATTTTAGATCTTAGACAATTCTGTATATCGGGGTTGTTGGCTAAAGCAACCAATGTCCAAAGAATAGCATTTGCTGTTGAATCAGTTCCAGCTCCGAAAATATCTCGAAGAGTGAAACTCAGTTGCTCGTGATCGTAATCTGGACCGACACTTTCCAGATATCTATGATAGAGATATAAAGTGCGCTATATGAATTTTGTGATTCACAGCAGTTGGCTTGCTTCTAGACAAAGACACTGGTAATAGATACCAACCATAGACTGAGTCAGCCTCCTGGCAGGTATAGCAGAGAGCTATTACAGCGCCTAGTACTCTCCATCCGGGACCTTACAAGTAACTCACGTGGAGGTCGCAGGGAATCACGTGAAAACTACCTTAGACAACAAAGACAGTCTCTGACGAATTCCTAGAATCAGAATCAGAGATGCACGTGAACGCAGGCAAGAAGACTGAGATCTAAGACGTATGGCAGCCCAGAGTCCAGACAAAGGCTGTACGAGTCTAGTAGAAAGTAGCTCGAGAAGCGCGCACTGAAGGCAGTTGGAAGAGAAGATCGGAAGAGAGCAGTCGCACACGATTCTGCCGGGAGATGGAAGACGGCGAGGAAGAAGAGGACGAGGACCAACTGAGACTATACGTAGAACTTAGTCAATGTGAATGTATTAAGAATTAGATTAGCTTAAGACGTATGTTATCAATTCTCATACAACCTCTGTACGATCGTGTTATCTGAACGTAAGTGTATTAAACAATTATTTTATAATAATCCATTGTCTCACTATTCGCTCACTGTTAAGATATCTGTATAGCGCCTCTTTCAGGGTACAATCATTTCGAAACATCAACTCCTAATACGTCCGACCTTAATATTCATTGCGTCACTGAAGCCGCACAATTTATGAGCTTAGTTCATTCCCACTAACAGAGTACCTAACCGGACCATTAGGCCACATAGGCCTTGGCCATATATCTACGAACAAAGCAATCTTCTGCACCGTCTTCTAGACTCTTATCAATCTCGATTCGAAAAACCTTGGGGATCATCTTGTGACTTATCGACCAGCTCACGCAGTTTATCTCGATGAAATGGAAGAAATCTAAGTATAGGAGCAACGTCTAAAACCGTATCAAAACTATCAGAAACTCTCTTTATTTGGTATCCGAGCTCACTCATTCCAAGACTATATCATCTCTGCGTCCAAAGATGATATTCGTGAGGATGTTTGTTGTGGAGAGATAAACAAGTTCTCGGGGATTGAAGGATTGTCCATTTAATGTCAGCACATAATCTGTGAAGAATTAAAATTCTGTTAAGATCCTCGATTCCATCGTGCTTTTAACTCCGAATCCCAACTGTTTTAAAATGGAGACTGAGAGTTGGTGGTACTTCTTCCATTTTTGAGTAGTGTTCATTGAGTCCAAGCCTGGGTAAATAACATTGACATTTATTTTCACAGTGTAGTGAAAACTTAGCAAGACGACGATGATATTAGTGTTAACATGTTGCAGATTATGTTGTTTAGTTTATTTTAGTTATCTATGTTTGGTAAACTTATAAGAACTTTTCTATTGATTTGTTGGGCCAAGCTGTCGTTAGCAGCTAATTTGCACGCAACGAGATTGAAAGGGAGATGAAGTTGGAAGGTTGACAGCTGAAGGTAGATAGAGGGGTTGGGCGGACGGGTAGTGATAACGGGGCAACAGATAGATGATTGACAAGAGGTAGGGGAGAAGTTGAAAGGATGAAGAAACGAGGGAGAAGAATTCTGTCAGTAACGGCCGGAGGCGTGGGTTCCCTGGAGAGCAAACGGAGATAATTACTGCATCTCGTAAACGGGTCCACGCTAAGCTGTCAGGCCTAAGCGAATCACGTGACTCTGAAGTCCTGCAAATACCTTCCCTATATATTTGTTAATATACACATGTAAATATTCACAACTCGTTAAGTCTCGATATTTTCGGACAAATCAATTCATGGAACAAACGTGCTATGAAAGGTCTAAAACCCCTGGAGTTAAGTCTCTGGTCATTAGCATCGTTCGCCACCAAGAACTGATAGAAGACCTGCAGTCTCCAACGGTCCTACATCTACGTAGACTCCGGCTATAAGAATCATAATTTCAGTACACACACCAATTTCACTGTCAAATTAACATGTCATGTAAGAATTCATTTTATAAATGAGACAGTCGAGTGTTCGGTGGGATTTTGAACATTTGGATCGCTCTGTTTATGTCATCAAGTTTGCATTATGCGGCATTGTCTCTGATGAAATCTGTTTGCAGGTGATGGATATGTGCAGAGTTTAGAATTAGAATATAAGAGATTTGCTTATATATCGTGGAGTTGGAATGGGGTCGAGATTTACTTTATTAATTGCTTATTATGTTAATTCAAGAGTCCAGCAAAATGTATTTTTTGCTACTTACTTGTTACCAGCTCTGAATGTGAAGATGGGTCCAAGTTGATCTGCTTTTCTCATGAAAAAATCCGCGATATTATTGAAACCCCGAATGAATGGCAAAGACCCGACCAGTAGTAGAGATGGAAGAGAAGGACGATAACGACGTCTTGCCTTCCCTAATTCATTCCACCGTCGAAGGAGAAAGCATAAAGACAAAATTATTTCCACAAAAACAAAGAATTCCACCGGCATCAACATTCTACCTTTCTCTGAATAACAAACGCACACGCAATCGGCAGACCTAAAAAAAGCAGTTTATTTTGAAGTTTTATTGCTTGTTAGTTTCTTTATATTTTAATTTTAATTTTTAATTTAATTTTAACAAGTATTTTACTACATTACTTAATCATTATTACTTTATATTTATGCTAATATACATTTTTCATTTTAATTTCAAACTACCTCTTTCGTCGTAGCTGAGCTGGCAGGGCCTCCCTCTGAATACATAACTAAAACGCGAATTATATAAGAATGAATGAATAAATGAATGGTTAACGATTGCCAAATCCTGAATTAGTAGCGCATAGATTTTGAGCAAGTTCAGCTCTGTCAAATATGAATGCGCTACAATTTGAGCACACATAATATTGTAAAATATTTATTTCAGTTAGTACGCGATAGGTCACTAAATCTGTATTTAAGAATCGATATAATTATTTGCGAACAGCTCTTCTTCGGTCGGTACACGAAGTCCTCTCAGCAGGCCGGAATCCGCAATTGCTGTATTATTGAACCAGCGCTTGACCGAATAGACCAATGTCACAAAGTATTATATGAGCATATGATTAACGATCTTTGCAGTTGCTGAATATTTCCATTTCGGTCTTAAACAATTTCCTTACATGTAAAAAGTGAATTTAGAGTCACCTTATTGATATGTTCAAACATATGACTGCATGAATCTCTTGTACGTGTGTAAGTCATGAATTGGGTTTTATGTTTTGGTTTGGGCCAGTTGAACCTCTCGGCGGACTTTGTGTTTTTAATGGTACACTGTAGTACGGAAGCCCACTGTGGACTTGTAGTTTAATTAATTTGCGTCTTTTTTGTTTTAAATGTATGTTTGAATGTGTGTGTAAGATTGTATGTATACAGGCATGCACTTGTATATTTATGAAATAGCGCTCATACGAACTTCCTAGTGGCGCTATCTAGCTGGCCATCAGGATGATCCAAGCAGATGCGGCTTAAACTAAAGAGAAAATGTACGTTGAGTAGAAATCACATGAAACAGGGCGCATATTCACCGGATGACTGTTCCAGTAGGAAGGTCCAATTTATAGCAAAGTCGAATGCGTCTGAACTGATGGGGGAAGAAGTGCACTTCAATCGATGCGGGGAGCGCAAGTAATGATTGCCGACCCGGCTTACTCGATACCGGAACACGCACCTCTCTGATGTGTGCTATTGCAGTGCCTTCCAATGACACTTGTTCCAGCAGGAGGATATTGATTCGAACCCGTTCCTTTAGAGACAGCCGGTTTTCTGTTCTGCCATAATTTTATTATTACCCCATCAGAAACTAATCTTTCATATATTTTCATGAGAAGGCTTTTCTTAATAAATTTAAACAGTGAAAATATTTTTGGACGGTTTGGACACTACTCTTGCAACACAGTTGATAACTGAGTTCTGTTTAGATAATGTCTAATGCCTTTTAAGGTTTCCGTTCCCCTTAGATGCTAACCAGGTGGGAATTGGGCAATAAGGAGATTACGATGTCGGACATAGTTTATGATGAACTTCTTGAATTGAACTTTCACAATTAAATATGTATGCTAAATTAACTATGGTTACTCTCTAAAAGTAGTGTCGAGAATCGGTCAAAAGTGTGTATCCAAGCTCAGCAAATAATTTTGAGGTCTAGCTCTTTGCAATATGGAGAATTCTCTGCAACAGTTTTTTTTTATTACACTTTGCTGCATAAACATACATTTTAGTGTAAAAAATCACATCAACAAAAGATATAAATAGAGTAGTCTACACTTTTTTAAAAGAGTAACTAACGAATTGTGCTGAATGAAATGCTATGACAAAATATGATTATCGTAATCGTAATCGTAATCTCGAGATTTCTACACCGCTCAACAAAAGCTAAGTCGCGGGAACCAGCTTATTCACAGGCGCTCAGTCAAAACAAAATCGATAGGCAAAAGGGTCAAGATCCAGGAGTCAGGCACTCAGACAGTCGGACGGCTACGGTGGATGCTGTTTGAAATTGAAGTTAGTTACAGAATGTTTAGTTAGTTACAGATTTTAGTTACAGATTAGCTACAGAATGAAGAACACAGTTGTTTCTGAACGCTTCTTATGGATATGATAGTAGACAACATTGCCGTAATTATGATGCATTATTGTAGCACACCCAGTAATACCCACTAGATAAAAAAATGGAAACGCAAAATGCCCCTGTTGGGCTTCCGTATATTTCAGATGCGTCCATAATGATGCTGTTTACTTGTACCTTGCGCATATCTGACCCAGGCAGAATGCTCAACACGTGTTAAGCAAGACAGCTGCAAAAGAAGTTTATGATAGAAATATATTCAAAGTTTTTGCAGTAGGTACATCGCCACCTCATCGGTTGTGCCTGCTTTCTTATGGCCGAGCAAAGTTTAATATCGAAACAGCCCTCGATATTTCGCCTTCAGTAATTAGAGGATACATTTAATAGCAAGAATGTAGCCTATGACTTGCACAACAATCAGTGCCTATGTGAAGTTCGATTGGCGCGACGTAAATCTTAAGGTACATTGATGCATAGAAACAAGGCGCTATGTAAGTCTTACGATACATGCATGCATACATAAATATATGCGTACGTACATACATTCGTGGATGTATGCATGCATGCGTAGTGTGTATTGGCCGCACGGCTTAGTAGCAGAGAGCGAGAGCAGAAGGAGAGAGACAGACAGACAGACGTAGAGAGAAAGAGAGACAGACAGAGAGAGACACACTGAGAGACAGAGAGACAGACAGAGAGACAGAGAGTGTGGAACAAACGTAAATATAATGTATGGGTATTGGCTAGCCCGAGCCCGAATACCCCAGCAAGTGAATAGCCTAACCGCTAAAGTTTAAGCCTTTCCAAAACTTACAACACGAGTACAGGAATGTTGTGATCGCATCAGGTTACAAAACAAGTCATAATTTTTGTACCAACCTCAGTCAGTAGTTAATCCTGCGGTCTGCCCTTGTAGAACTACAAAAAGCGGATGTTTAAAACTGTCAAGTAGTATAGTGCCTTGTTGTACTTCATATGTTATCGAGGAAGCATCAAAGAAAGCCCATAAGAGACATGCGTTGAATTTGCTTTATCTCGTGGGCACTAAATGGCCAAAGAAAACACTGCATTCCTCCTGAGAATTCCCTAAGCATCTCAACAAACGAGTTCTTGTTTCTGCAGTTGGTCGACTTCCTCGACTATCCGGGCGAATTCTGCCAAAAAAAGATGGTTACTAATTCTGGAAATACTTTGCAGACATCACTAAGATATTGTGCATATCCATCTTGGTAGCTGCTGAGTACTTCCTTTTTAGTTGAAACAATTTCCTTAACTGTATAAAGTGAATTCAGAGTAAAGTTATTCTTGTGTTCAAACGTTAAGGCTTGCCTCTGCAGAAGCAAAAACTCGCTCATTAAACTTGGTAATCGTGGAGAAATCCGCGTCATTGGCCTAAGCGTCTTCAGTATCGGAGCTAGAGTTGAGATACCAAGTAGTTGCTCTACTCCAATACCAGAAGCAACAGATAGTCGATCCAACTTCTCACCAGCCAGTGATATCGGGCAACTGTTTTGCAATGTTATATCTTTATTGACCTCACAGTTAGTGAGTTTATTAACAGCAACAACTGTGTTTTGTCCAAGTTTAAAGTCTTCGTCATCATGAACACATGTCTTGCATCCAAGACCATATCCCAGGCATTAAGATGCAGACCATTTCTTTCCAAGTAAAATTCTAATCATATGGTCAAGTGGTGGTTACACGCTTATTTAACGTGCCACTGCGTTTTATTATCGCACAAAATCGATGTTAATGAGTCTATATCAAGTCCCGATTTAAAATAATAAAGTCTGTTTTCATAGCCTGTGATTACGAACTCTAAATGCACACGTATGATCGCGACGATGCTAATTTTTAAAGAAATAATCTAATAAGTTGTTTCTCAAACGCTCTCCGTTGAATAGGTGCCACACGATTTAAAGTCCCAAGTACGGACCGTGCTAGCCTGAATATGCATACATGTACCTACATACGATGGAAAAATAGAGTAAAATCTATATGTACACGTTTTTCTGTAACTACTGTATTGCCTGCGACCATGCTTATTTTTTAAAGAAGCAATCGGATAAGATCCTTCATCGAGGCTTTCGGTTGAATGGGTGCCACACCATTTAAAGTCCTCGAGTACGGACCGTGCTAGCCTGATCTGTCAATATGGCAAACGGTTTTTCTGCTGTTTGCCAATGCCCTTTACACTAAGCCACGGCCTTGTGCGAAAACTGAACTTGTTTACTGTCAGGCTTATAATTCATTGTATCTCCTAAATCTGTTTCGAATATAAACTTTGCTCGATTAAAGAAAGTTGACAACACGGCTTCGGCGTGACCTAAAATAAAGCACAAATTTAAAAATTTCGCCTTTTGCAAATATCTTGTCTAACACGTGTTGAGCATTCTACTTGTGTCGGTCCAGCGCAAAGTGCGAGTATGGGGGGGGGGCACCTGAGATCTACGGAAGCTCAAAAGGGACATGTCTCGTTTCCAATTTTTTATCTGTTTGGTATAACTGAGTTTAGTACAACAATGAGTCTTAGTTTTTAAAGCCTAGTGGTGTCTTATACAATAAAATTAACCATTTAACATAAAAGACGTTCACAAACAACTGTGCACTTTATTCTACAACTATAGCATACATGCCTGCACACACATATATTTATGTGTGCGTGTTCTCAATATATATATAGATTCAAAACTTGAAGAAACCGCGCAAAGTCACCAGTGGGCTTCCGTAGTACGGTCTAACCAATGGCAGGGTCATGGCCGAGCTCAATTCAACTCCACCCTCCACCCAGAAGCCAGAATATAAACCCAAATGCAATAACCCATCTGTGTACAAGAGCTTCAGGCAGTTGTACACGTTAAGTTAACAATAAAACTGACCTGACTTCACTTTAAACAGGTATGAAAATTTGTTCAACCGTAGCGGAAGTGTTTAGCAAATGTCGAGACGGGTTTGTTTAAGCTTACATTAAATTTCTTCTCGGTGGTCGTTTTGGTCACGCGATGGTTCTATAAGCCAGCGATTTGGGGTTCGCGCTTGCTGGGAGGACTTCGTGAACCGACCCCAAGAAGAATTAAACGCAAACAACTGCCTCACGTCTAAGAATAAGATTTGCTGGCCTTCTGCTCGAAATTACTGCAACACATGTTAAACAATATTTTGTATGCACAAATAGATGCGCGCACATTTTTGGGCAATTTGAGGTTTGGAAAAGGAAAGACATATGCGCTATAGCTGAGCATTTGGAGATGGTAATAAGTGAATTATTCATCATTCCTCATCCTCTACGCTAAGTTGTAATTGTAATTGTAATCTGACATTTATAAAGCGCCACTTCAAGAATAGACTCATCAGAAGCGCTCCCGACCCGAACCAGTGAGACCACTGGCAAATAATACAGACTTCAGGCGCTTGCGAAACTGTGGAAGAGACAAACTGAGGAATATTAGCCGAAGCTCTCGGGAAAGGCGATTCCAGCTATTGGGTCCAACATAGGCAAAGCTTCTAGACTGCGCTGTAGCAGTGCGCCTACGAGGGACAGTCAGAAGTCCAAGGGAGGCCGACCGGAGAGTGCTACGGCCTGGAACCAAGGAGACCGAAATGCAGAAGTCCCTAAGATATGATGGAGCAGAGCCAACAAGACAATTACGCATAAGTGTTAGGATCTTGAACTGGATACGCTGCTGAATGGGAAGCCAGTGTAGAGTGTCCCGTATAAAGGAAGTTATATGGCCATACCTGGGTTAGGGTTAGGGTTAAGTGCTTCGGAAACTCCGAATATGCTGTCATCATTCAACACTAGTTGGTAGCCTTTTGGTTGGGCTTTGCGCATGTGCGCGAGTTTACCAATGGTGACTCTTCTACTCATCCGAGCAATGTTTACTAATGGACTCAATGACATTTAACATCGTTAGCGCAGAGAGCGCCTCTGATGAGTTTGTCTTCAAGAGGCGCTATACAATTTACAAATGCAAAAACAATCACAATTCATTCATTATTTCAGCGCATTATATGATGCCCTTTTAATTTTTTGCGGGGCACGGTAGTCTACTGGAGACAATGCTCTGCTTGTAACGCGAAGAGTACAGATTCGAAACTCCTCTGAGACGGTTACTGTGTAGGGACCTTGAGCAAGTCCTTTACTCACAGTTGCTCGGCGCCATCGATTGATGCTAAGTCATTAGAGAGTGGTCCCTAATAAATGCAGAAATAATAATAATAATAATAATAATAATAATCGCGACCTATCTTATATCTATCGTGATCGAGGAAAGAGGCGATGGAAGAGAGCCGAAGAGATATTCTTCTTTAATTACAATGACTAAAGGAGAAAAGTACAGCTACGTGTAAATCTACTTGAAAATCAATCTATCGAAATTCTATCTATTATTCATCGTCATATAACGCGTAACAGTCTCAGAATCTGTTCGACTTAATTCTTCTAAAATGTCTCTGCCTCGCTGCATGTGTGTTTCCCGAGTGTGTCCTGACTATGTCCAACGTCCTCCTTAAATGCGGTCCGATCCCTATGCATCGCTCGGGACTATAATATAACGGTTCTTTCCAGTTCCTCAGAAGAACGACCTCACTCGCTGATCGGGTGTTGACTTAGATAATTTACATAACATACTCCGCGACGGTCTATCGTACTTCGTCGGGTGTCACTGATGGCCACCTGTTGACACCGGTCAAAGGTCAGTTCCATCCGTCGGTTAGAGATGTGCGGGGGGAGATGCGTGTGGTGTTTTCGTTGATGTCTTTGGCGCCAGAGAGTCGTTGGTCCCCCATGGCCATCCACGACGTCTCCTCAGAACCGGATCCACCCTGCAAACGTCGGAGTTTCCTTTGGCGCTTCCTCCCATTCCAGCCACTGCGAAAGAGACGGTGATAGAATTTAAAAATGTGAATTTCAAAAACAACGATCAACATCAAGGACTGTAAGTGTTGTAATGTTATACATTCCAGGAAGATGGTTCAAAGGATCAGAAAAGGCAAAGAGCTTCGATCTATGACGATTGAAGCTCATTGCCTTTTCTGACCAGGAGAACAACAGGTCTCCACGAGCTACCGGAAGAAGTTATCATTGACTCATATAGCTCGATCTCATTTACTCAAAAGCAACACACCGACCATATGCACGTAGAAACGAGTGTCAGTCGTGTGACCCAATGCAATAATACATAAAAGAATTTTCGACAGTTGATTTCGCCGCGTTGAGAACGGATTGACTTAACCAGGGACCTCAGTAGACTTGCGATGATAGTATTGTAGCAGGATGATGGTCACAACATCGTCGAACAAAATTGGCCATTATACAGTACGCATTGCAGTGTACGAGCGTCTTCAGCAAATTACCAAAGGCGGTTAACCTTCTAACAATCTTCAAAAGGTGCAACTTAGAGTAGGTTTAAAATATGTCCTGATCTGTATACATTGTGGAACAGCACATATATATTGAAAGAGAGTGTTTGTCGTACTGTGCCCGTCTGCGTCGACCAAAGGACCGCCGGCGAACACAAATCTCCGTTCATCGTAAACGTAATTCCGAGATTTCTACAGCGCCCAACGAAAGCCGCGCCGCGGGGACCAGCTTATTGACAGGCGCTCAGTCAAAACAAAATCGATAGGCAAAAGAGTTCGGTTCTAGGTCAAGATCCAAAAGTCAGACGGAGTGACAGCGTGGCAGCTATGGGGAGTTTTTGGGGTTGGAGAGGTGAGAGATAAGAGAAAGAAGGGGTGTCAGGATAGGATCTGTGAAAGAGGAATGTTTCGGAACGTTCAGTATCTTGGTGGCGGGTGGTGCTATTGATTAGCGGCTTAATCTTTGGAGGACTTAGGCCTTTCACAGCACACAGGTTCCTTGATGGCATTGCTCCACCGTGACGAGACGTAATGAACGATTATTTTGTTTACAAGTATATTAACAGTATGTATAATGTATTTACAACAACATCAGTAACTTCAGAGTCCTCGATTCGCATCGGTCTGCTTAATTAAGCGTAGTGCGTTTAAGAGATGCAGTATCTTTCTTAATCTTTATGCTCTCTGGAACCTAACGCCTGCTTGACCGTTTTACAGCGAATGCCCTCTTCGCTTCGCTCCCTTGCTTAAATTCCCCTCCATCTGTCAATCATCCAACTTCACCCTTTCGCCCTCCGATCGGCGTTCCTCTGTTCCGCCTCTCTCTATCTCTGTCTGTCTGTCTGTCTCACTCTTACCTCCACCTGTCAATCACGGACGTCCTATACGCCTCGTTTCCAGCACGTTAATGACAGCCTTGCCTAATTGTTCCCCAGTTGGCCGTTCAAATTAATTACACAAGCACATAAGGCTAAATTATCCGACATAATTCGATTTCCATTATGCAAAAATTAAAACCCTCATTGTTTTCCAAATTTTCACTACACATGTATATAGTGGAAGATTATTGTAAAGCGAAAGTCATATGCGCGACAAGGAATGATCAATATGCACCAACACACTCTTCGGCTCTGATGTAATCTGATGAAATCAGTGATCGTAATCGTAATCTAAAAAATTCTACAGCGCCCAAAGAAAGCCAAATCGCAGGAACGAGCTTATTCACGGACTTCCATTCAAAAGAAAATCGATAGGCTGGTGAGATCAGATTCGGTGGAGGATTTTAAGAATTGGAGCAAATTGTAGAAGAGGAGTGCTTTCAGTTTTGAGTGAACGACCTGCGCAGAGATTGCAAGAGGTGCAATGTTGATGACTTTGTAGGATGGGTAAGATAATTGTGGTAAGTGTTGTTTTAATATAAGTGGTAAACAAGGTATTTTAATTACTGACAGTCAAGAGAATGCGGTTATTCAGGAGTGTAAGTTTCAGTGTTTCTAGAACAGATGTAGAGCTCTTTTGAGCTATTTAAATACCGGATGCAAAGGTCTTTCAAAAACCGTGTAACATTAAGTTTCGTTACGTTTTGTTGTGCTGCATAACGGTAAGAAGTTTGCAATGTTTGCTTCTCTCTTTAACAGTTTATCATTTCATTTCTTACAGAATCCTAAATAACTGATACGTTGTCATTTCCGCCATTTCTGTTTTCATGTTGTGCAGTCAGTCATGTTCACATTGACTCTACTCCTTGTTTTCATTGGGACGTTCTTCACGACGTTGTTGTTCCTTGGATTTTGGAATGACAAAAAGAAGAAGTTAGGACGACGATATCCGCCTTCTGTACCATGTCTACCGCTCGTTGGGTCCTTGCCATTCATCAAGGAATTCGATGCACTGCCAGAGTACTTTATGAAGATGGCCTACAAACTTGGACCAGTGTTTACGCTTAGATTTGGTAGCAGGTAGGCGACAGATTCAAAACTTATAACTTATATAAGTAGTGGATTTTTGTAGAAGACAAAAGTTAATGATAAATATTACCTAGTTCCAACAAGAAAAAACTCGAAGGAAGGCCCCTGGGGATGCTGCCCGATATCAACTGGACTACATCATGGTAAAACAAAGATGTAGAGACAGCGTAAAGAATACCAGAACTCTACCGGAAGCGGATGACGATACAGATCACAACTTCGTAGGCATAACGATCCATCTACCATTTAAATTCATCAAGAAGAGAAAAGAAGAAATGGGATCAGGAGAAAGAAATTAAAGAACTATCTGAAAAGATCGAGAAGCACATAGTAGAAAGAAGTGCAGCCATGAGATAGGAAAGATGGAGAGGGCTGAAGGAGATTATTACTAAGGAAACATTAGAAACGGTGGGATATCTCAAAGGAAATCTTCCCGCAAGCCATGGATTACAACGTAAATGTTTCAGGATATATGAGAGGAGAAAATGGAAACATCAGATTACTGAGAAAGCTAAAAATGAATATAGCAGACTCAATAACAAACTACGAAGAACTACAGAGATGGCCAGAGAAAAGTGGTGATAAGAGCAATGCAGAGATTTTGAAGAATTACAAAGTACGGGACGATTTGGTCGAGTGTACGGAAAAGTGAAGAAGATGACAAAAGGGTCAACCAGAGGAAGTGGAATAGCGGTAGAAGACAAGAATCCTAGGATCCTACAAGATCCCAATGGTGTCTGAAGATGGTGGAAGGAATATATAGAGGACCTCTACAAGAGCAAGAACAAACCCACGCATCTTAATCAGGACTCACCCCCCCACCGGAAATTGGGGAAGAAGTAGGACCAAATGTGCTGAAAGATGAGGTACTAGTAGCCATTAGCGAAATGAAAAATAACAAGGCGAGTGGAACTGACAACGTACCGTCAGAGATACTCAAAAATCCTGGAGAAAAAGCAATGGCTGAACTGGTGCCAGGACATATACTGTGTCGAACAGGGGTAGTGTCTCACTTGTATGCCGATGACACCCAGGCACATAACCATGGCCCAGCTGTCGAGGCTGTCTTCTTAGTCCAGATATTACTTCGGGCATCTAAGGCACTCGAGGCCTGGATGAAGTCAAACCGCCTTCATTTGAACCCTGGCAAGATTCAGTTCATTTGGGTTGGTAGCCGTGCCCTACTCTCTAAGATTGATCTAACCAGTCTTCTCAGGCTCTTCCCTCATGTGTTCTTCTCCACTTCAGTTTCTGACCTTGGATCGACCCTGGACAAGGTGCTTACTTAGCTGGAGCATGTGAAGAATGTTTGTCGAACGTGCTTTTGTCATCTACAACAAAAACGCACCATACGCCGTTCCATCACATCCCAGGCTGCAACTATCCTAATTCACGCAATCTATTTGCTCTAGGAACGACAGAGGTTATGCTATCCTTACAGGCTTGGGAGTCTCCTCCATCTCGCAGCTACAGTCTGTCCTGAAGGCTGGAAGTATCCCTAGGTTTGGTCACATCTCCGCCTTTATGTTTGAGGAATTGCACTGGATGCCAATTAAGGATCGTATTCAATTCAAAATTATGGTTCTAGTGCGCAATTGTTTTTCTTCCTCACTCTTCCAGGAAAAGTGCTTGAAGACATCGCCTCTGGGATGTCAGTCCGGGAGCGCCTATGATGAATTTATTTTGAAGTGGCACGTTATTAAACCCTGATTACGAATACCACAACATGCATAAACACATGGAAACATACTCCTTGAAATTTATCTACTCAATGCATTTATACAGCGCTTCTACAAGATACCTACTCAGAAGCGCTCAACTCATATAGATAGGCTATAACCATTGTAAAGGCGGAGGTTATGGTCGATTATGACGACGACATATCCCACAGCGCAGACTATTCTGCTACTCTGTAGTAGTTGCCATGTTTATTCACCGAAGTTACACTGTTTCTACACTAAAAGACAGTAACCGAAAATATTTCAAATTCCAATGATAAACTAACTAGACCATTAAAATTAATGCTGGGCAACGCTGCATTCACTTCGTAATGCTAAAAATGAAATGTCTAGTCCTTGTTTGTGTCCAATTTGTTTCGCTTATATGTACGCCTCTCTGTCTAGATCTTGATTCGTTTGTCATCACATTCACTTGGTAGGACTCTTGTCTACATGTTTGACGGTTTCTTTATCTCACTTCTTCTGATTTTTTCTGTCTTCCCATCTTTTTGCACTTCGTGTTTGTGACATTCACTCAATGAATGTTCTTGGCCTGGAGTTTTCGCGCTTTCGTTCTGAATGTGGTCTTGACATCTCGTCTTTCTACGTGGTTCGTTTAACAATCTTAGCGCCACCTAAGTACTTATTGTAATTTACAGTCACTCGTGTTTTACAGATATTTTCAAACTTTGTAGAAATATGGTAGTTCTAAACAACAAAGCATCCATCGAGGACGCTCTAGTGAGGCATTCGTCCAGTTTCTCAGGAAGAGACGGCTACTACACAGAAAAATATCATTTTAATCGAAATCTGAAAGGTATAAACTAAAGTGCAATTAACTTTAAGTTTAATATCTGAGCAGACGTTTAACACCTCTAAAGAATCTTATCGATATACATCAAATATAAAACAGAACTTGTCATGGTTTGTTTCTGATGTTTTTATTGGACCGTTGGCCATAGGAATCAATCAAAGTGCAATCCCTCTATATGTTTTCTTGCCTGCTTGGCTATAGCATAAAGAAAATCATTTTCAATATCTGTAAGTTGTGTTTGTAGGAATTGCGTTTAAAAACTACGATGAAGAGTTTAAAAGATACCACAAGCTGGCATTGTCGATCTTTAAGGATTTCGGATTCGGATCGCGAAGTAAGTTGGAGACACGGATTTTGGCGGAAGTCTCCGAATTGATCAATCACTTTCATGATACAAATGGAAAAGCTTTCAATCCAAAAGATGTGATGGTTCTGAGTACTTCGAACGTCCCATTAAAAATAATGTTTGGTCGCAGACACGATTACAAAGACGGCATGAGCGAGACCATTTATCAGGCAAAGAGATTCGTCGATGCCTTAGATAATTCAACAGACTTTTTACCGATACTCAGATTTTTCCCTCCATTCAGCAAAAAATTTAGCCAAATGGCAGATTGCATGGGAAAGTTGCTCGAAGCTATCAAGCAAGAGGTGGACATGAGTTTGGATGATGAAGCCACGGACACTTTTCTGCGCAGATATATCGACAAAGAAGGTCGAGACTACGACCGTGAACAACTGATGTATACGCTGAGAGAATTCATCGGTGGAAGTGTTGACACCACATCTACCATGATGCTGTGGTTCTTCATTTACATCGCCAACAATCCTCAAGTCGCAGTGAATGTCCAGAAGGAGATCGATTCTGTGGTTCCTAGAGACAGACTCCCGACGATTGATGATCAGCCAAGGTTGCCTTATACTGAGGCAACCATTTTGGAGCTAATGCGGCACAGATCCGCTTTGCCGCTGTCTATTCCGCACTTGACGCAGGATGACACCGAAGTTCTTGGATACTTTATACCAGCAGATACTGTGGTGAGAATTAAAAATATGTGGTGTTTCGTGAGTTTCTAGTATATTTCACATGGACCAGTATAGTCCAAATCAACTCCAGAGAGGCCAAAATTACCGCACTGGATTGCGATTAGACGGTTATAGCTGTGTACCAAATATGCCAAAGCTATGAAAACTGGTCCCCAATTTGCTTCGGTATTTCATTCAATTGAAGGAAAATATTTTCGCTGCCATTTGGTGTAAAGACAACATTTTTTGCATTTGATTCTCATTCTCAAGGTTACAGCATTAGTATGAACACAAACATAGGTTAACGAGCTGGAGTATCAATTGTTTTATCCCTTCAGCATCAAACATGGCATATTCAGTCGATTTTAAACGAATATTATCCAACGCTTTGGTTGTTTGTTGATTTAAGGTTGTGCCCAACATTAAAGCTGCACACATGAACAAAATGGATTGGCCTGAACCAGATGTTTTCAGACCAGAACGATTTTTGGACGAGAACAACAAATTAATCAACAAGAATCGTGTCATCACCTTTTCTCTAGGCTAGTACACAATACCATACTTTTCAATATGTTGTTTATTGTAAATGTTATTAATACATGCAAAGATTTGACGACGTGTTACATTTGCCTAAAGTGGCGGCGGCCCCGGAATAGTTTCAAATCAAACAGTGAGTCTCAGATGTATTATTCATTATGCTGTCTTTCTCGATAATTGATCTCTCGTTTCTGTCTTGTTCAATCGTGCGAGCACCTCTAAGTTGTAACGATATTCGAAGGCTCTCTACATGTCAAAATTTGCTGGGCAAGTACTCTCTGCTATTACATGTTTCAATCATTTTGAAATAAAGTTTAAGCAAGCAATTGAACTGTTGTGGTCGCCTGATATTGTTAGCACCATGCTGGTACGTATAAACAGTAATGCAAAATCGATCAACCGCGAACCGTTCTACATATAAAAATGAGTTCCAACGTAAGTTGAAAGGTTAAACCGACGCTGGTTTTTGGGATCCTGTTTGCGCCTTAGCCAAATTATCTTTTAACCTTGAAACTACACTTATGATGAGTTTGATGACGTGCAATGTTAACATGATGGTTGATGTATGGCGGTGTTTTGTTAAAAAAATTATTATTTCAGGTCGACGATCTTGTCCTGGCGAGGGATTGTCTCGTCATCAACTGTTCCTGTTCATAAGCGGCATAATGCAAAACTTTCACTTACGACCACCAGAGGACGTACAGTCAATATCAGTGAAAACAACCTACGGCCTCATCGAAACCCCATCGTCATTTAAGATTCGAATGATTGCAAGAAATGGGTAAAGGATCGTCATCCGTCTTCCGAACTTCTGTAATACATGCATCAAAAGGAACAAACTAACACTCACCCCAACAGGCCACTCTTAGTATATCGACTTATGAGAAGGTTTATGTATTTTATGGAGAGTGCAAACAAGTGACAATCCTCGGCATACAGAAAGTTTTGGTAGACTGTTATATGTAGAACTAAATGCTTTGTATCGTATAGCATCATAAAGATTAACCTATGTAAACATTAGGCTACGTATTATTGAAACTGGAAACATTCAGCATTCAAGTGTTTCGCAAGAAATATCTATGTAATCATAAACTGTCTTCCGACGCTTGTTATACAATACTTATAGCATTACTAATAAGTTGATCCTGACCTTAACAGGACAATATCATTTAGAGAAACAGTTAACTTGTGGGAAGAATTGAATTGTACTAAAATAACCATTCTGTGCAGTTCTGCTAAGATGATTATTAGAGAGCTCATAAAATGGAAATATCGTAGGAAAGTGGCTATTCTGTCGATCGACTGGAAGTAGTCCATTCCTAATAGTGCATCCATAAGAACGTATAAGGCATTGGTTAACCGTTATGAATGAATGTATATACTGTATGTATGTATGTAATTATATGTGTACATATGTTTGTATGACTGTATTTTTCTCTGGATGCATTTTTCTCTTACCAAAGACATGTCAGAAACCACAGTCTGTTCTCTGGTCTACTCTCGCCTTGATTTTGCCAACTCGGTTTTCTCATTAATAGGTTTCTTGCCTCTGTCTCCTCGATATCTCTGCAGCCTTTGACACCATAGATCACAATATCTTACTCCACCGACTTTCAACCTGGTTTGGTTTTGCTGACACTGCTCTCTTATGGATACAGTCTTATCTCTCCTCCCGCTCTTTCTCTGTTAAAACTTCGGAAGCCTCTTCTAAGTCATGCCCTCTCACTTGCGGAGTTCCACAAGGCTCCGTTCTTGGACCTCTTCTGTTTGTCCTCTACACTACCCCACTCAGTTCACTCATTAAAGCATCCTCCGTTGACCATCACCTCTATGCTGATGACACCCAACTATTCATCTCTTTCTCTCCAAATTGTTTCAATGAATCTACAGACCATCTTCTTTGTGTGGTTAAACAAATTTCCTCTTGGATGACATCTATTCTCTTATGCCTGAACCCATCTAAAACTGAATTCATACTTATAGGCCTACGTGACCAGCTCAAGAAAATTCCTGACCCCTCTATCACCCTCAGCCTGGACTCTGCCTCCATCCATACCTTTAATACTAACTCCTCTGTCCGTAATTTAGGTGTTATTTTCGACCAGAACCTTACTTTTTCTGATCATATCACCCATCTTTCCCGCTCTTGCTTTATGCATATCCGCGACCTTCGCAGAATCCGTCCTATGCTTGACTTCAAAACCGCATCTATCATTGCCACATCCATAGTCCATGCTAAACTTGACTACTGCAATTCACTTTTCCTCAATATTGACACAACCCAGATAAATCGCCTACAAGCTATCCAGAATGCTCTCGCACGTGCTGTCACCAAAACCCCCAAACACCATCACATCACCCCTGTTCTCAAATCACTGCATTGGCTTAAAATACCAGAACGAATAGAGTACAAAGTCTTATCCCTCACCAACACACTTCAATCCTCCCAACCCTCCTATCTTCGTCAATTATTTACAATCCAACCACTCCGTTCAACCCGCTCCTCATCTGTCCTATCACCTCATCCTTAAAATTTGGAAATCGCTCCATAGCCATAGCTGCCCCACCCCTTTGGAATAAACTTCCGCCAGAATTGCGACAGTTGTCTGGTCAATCATTCGTACTCACCAACACTTCACCTCTTTCAGTTTCTGCGCAGGTCTTTCACTCAAGACTGAAAACATTTCTTTTCCAGAAATCTTATCCTGATTCTTCCTCTTCCCCTTATCTCTCTTCTCGCTTCAATTTCAAACAGCATCCACCGTAGCCGTCCGACTGTCTGAGTGCCTGACTCCTGGATCTTGACCCTTTTGCCTATCGATTTTGTTTTGACTGAGCGCCTGCGAATAAGCTGGTTCCCGCGACTTAGCTTTCGTTGAGCGCTGTAGAAATCTCGAGATTACGATTACGATTTACATATATCTCAGATCTTGAACTCAAGAGGCTTCAACGCATCTAAAATTCCCTCGCTCGTGTGACGCTGTGCCCACCTCTTTGCACGAATTCCTTAACCTTATTAAGCCAACTGCACAGGCTTCCTGTGAAATTCCGGATAAAATTTGAACTGTAAAATCCTTACTATGAGCACTCATACCTACCTTCAGTCTATAGTCTGTCCTTACATCCCTCCTCGCAGCATAAGATCTTCGTGTACGGGCCATCTACCTGAGCCACGATGCAGAACTGTCGTGAGCTTCCTTATCTTCCATCCTGGTGCCCCTAAGAAATGGAACCACGTGCCAATGTTTCTTCAAAGCTCAAACTCTCTTTCTTCCTTCATAAAAGCCTGAAAACTAACTATTTCTCATTGACGTTCAAACATCTAGGTGTCTATCTATCTCTCCGGTCGACTGACTAATTGAGCCTCAGATGCGCATTATTTGCAATTTCATCCGGGTGAAAAATCTTCGTAATAATAATAGTAATAATAATAAAAATATGTAAGTATGTATATGGAGTAGTAAAAGTAGCAGTAGTTGCAGCAGTGGTAGTTGTAGTAGTAGTATTAGTAGTAGTTCTAGTAGTAATGGCATAACATAACTAACATAGATGCGTTCTTAAGCGCATATGTAACATCCTGTAACTGTGGATGACATGGTAACCGATTGGTACATGCACCTGCCTTGTAACGAGGAATGAGTAGGTTCGAGTCTTTCATGAGACTGTAACCGTGCGCAGCGTCTTCTATTGTCTGTGAGGGATTGTTTGGAGTTGAGGTTCGTGTGTTGCGAGCCTCGCCGGGTGACGTCATCGGTCTTCTTCTAGGACCTCGAAATATGGTGTCTTCTAACAGCTATGGTTGGCAATCCGTCAGTTCGGCTCTGCGTGTCTGCGGGAGCTCAGCATTGGTAAATATCTGAGCAATGTCCCATTTTTGATTAACTTTTTGTCCTTAATGACTTTAACATCGTCTAGTCCGGCGCAGGTAGCGCTTTTGTGAGATACGTAATAGTATCGTTTTTGTGACATACTTAATAGGTGTTATAACAGATGTCGAGATACATACATACATATATTAAAATATATTTAAACAGACGCCATCGATTTTATAGCAGAACTGGTTTATTGTCAGACTTATAATTAATTATATATAGTGACCTGTTTCAATTTTAAAATTTGCTCTGCTATAAAAAATCAGACACAAGGGCTTCGGCTGTTATCTAAATACAGCAATATGTTGACCATAAGCTTCACGCTTTACACGAATTTTGTCCGACTTATAATCGGTTATACCTTTGAACCTCCTTCGGCAACAAACATTGCTCTGCTGTTGAAAGGCAGCTGAACACAGAAAGGCAGACACGTGTTCAGCATCGTATCTATGTCAGCCTTGCCAAAGTACGAATAACCTACACGGCAATTGGCTCATCTGAGGTCTACGGAAGCCCAAATGGGGCATGTTGCGTTTCCATTTTCTTATTTAATATGTATTACTGGGTTTACTATTATAATGCTTCTTGGGTTTCAAAGTTTAATGCTATCTCATACTATATGAATGAAAGACGTTAAAAAACAACTTAGCACTTTATTCTATTACCGTTTTTTATTCTGTCATGCATCCATATTATCTCATAACAGTTTATTCAACACTGTTGCCTAGATAGCCATATTTAATTCAGAACACACACTTAAAACTTAATCGTCAAAATAAAACTCTCATCATAAATTATGACCGATATTGTGACCTACTAATTATCCACTTCCCATCAGATGACATCCCGTGAGAACAAAAAATGATTAAGTGGCTATCAGATAATATCGAGAGAGTACACAATAACTAACTGTGCTACTAGAGTAGTGTCTAAACAGTAGAATAATCCCAGAGTTTAAATTGGCTAAGAAAACCTTTCTCATGAAATCACACGCCACACTTGTTCCTCAGGGAACCCGAATATAATGCTGCCAGAGCAGAAAACTGGCATCCTCTAAAGGAACGAATTCGAATCAATATTCTCATCCTGGAAGAAGTGTCATTGGTAACCATTGCTCCTGCATATATCAGAGAGGTGCCTGTTAGGTATCGAATCAGCCGGATCACCAAACACAACTTGCGCTTCCTGCATCGATTGCAGTGCACCTTTTCCGCGTAATAGTTCCGTCGCATTAGATTGTACTACTGGAACATTCATAATGTAAATAGGCCTATGCTCGCTTTTCCTCTAACTCAGCCAATATACATTTTCTGTTTTCCTTATATTGCACCTACTTAGATCAGCTTGATGTCCTTGATAGCCTTATTAGAAAGTTCTCATAGGCTTTTTCATAAATACATAAAACATATACATTCATACACACATACATAAATGCATGTATACATGCATGCATACATAACTTCACGCATACACAGACATGCTTACATGCAGGTAGGCTTATCTGTTTAGCACACACGATACAAAAATGAAAAATCCGCCATAATTCCCCTGTGGCCTTCCGTAATACGACGTAACATTTTAGATAGAAGGCCCACTCAGAGGTTCGAATCTAACTAAACCAGTTTCTAGCCCTTATTCATGACCGACACATTAATGAGTTCTTGATGCAGTTGTGCGTCTGAAGTTAACAATAAAATAACTTTGAATATTCAATTCTGCAGGTAAGAAAATTGTTTCAATCCAAACGAAAATATTCAGTAACTGTCAAAATGGGGTTAACAAGCTTTGGACTACGTGAACATTAAACTTGGTGAAGGTAGTCTAAATGGTGGCGCGCTGTTACTGTAAGCTAGCGACTTTGGGTTCGCGCTTGCTGAGAGGGTCAGAATCTGTAAGAGTTCAGTCTTCGAAATGTCCCTGTCTCGCTGCATGTGTGTTTATCGAGTGATCGTAGTCATGTTAAATTATTTGCTCTCTTTGAGGTCAGTGAGGCTTTTCATACTGTACCACGTTAGTATTCTACGGCGTCTGAAAACCCCCTTTGGTAACTCTGGACTTCCACTTAGCTGGACATGCTCGTTCTACCCTAACTTACTGAAAAGGGTAAGTCTTAAGTCGAGAACGAATGACATGAGTCTGAGCATAACGCACTGATGCAGGATAAGAATTACAAGAATTCGGTACACCAACCGAAAAATCTCGCTTACCAGGAACAATTCTAGTTTCTCTAGCACGACGAAAAAGCCATTCAGATGACCTGGTTGAATAATAATGAGCTTGAGGAGTAAGGACTGATTATAAATGTTGTGGTTATTATTATTATATATTATTATATAATATCATTATATACTATAATCATATATTATTATATGAGGGCCGATACCTATGCATAGCTCGATCATAACGGTTCTCGCCAGTTCCTCAAGTGAATGAAGCCACCCTCCGATCGAGCGCCACTTTAATTAAATTACATAATGTCCTTCGCGACGGACAATAGGACTACGTCGGGTGTCATTGATGGCGCCTGTTGACACGGGTCAAATGTAAGTTCCGTGCGTCGGTAGGAGATGTGCGAAGGGAGATGCGTGGGGTGTCTTCGTTGATGTCGTTGGCGCCAGAGAGTTGTCGGTCTCCCATGGCCGTCAGCCACGTCTCACCAGAATCGGATTCAACTTGAATACGTCGGTGGTTCCGTTGGTGGTTGGGACAGCTGTGACAATTATACATCCAGAGGTTCTCCCAATCGAGCCACTTCGAAAGAGGCCGTTATTAAATTAAAATAAACAGTTGGAATTTCAAAAACAATGAGTAACATAAGAGTCTGTAGGTCCTAAGTAATAAAATGTGAAACGTTCCAGTAAGATGGTTCAAAGTATGAGAAGAAGCGATGGGCTTCAATCATTGTATCTAACCATGAGACCAACAGGTCTCCAATTCCGACCAGGAAGAAGTTATCGTTGACTCAGTTGACTAGATCTGATTTACTCAGACGCTTGTCATGCATATGACCAAATAAAATATTACACACAAGAATTTTCGACAGTTGGTTACTATTCAAGAGCCGCGGTGAGTACGGATTGAAGTATGACCCGTCAAAAGCGTCCACGATATTTGCACCCCGACAAATGCGCTTTAGAGATTATAATGAATAATAATATAAGATTTCTAATTTACTTTGGCTTGCAATTTTAGTATCTGAAACATGATCTCGGGCCCTAGTGAAGTTCATTATTATAATTATTATTGCTGTGGATATAAATCGTCGAATACAGGCTGTTACACAAACTTACGACACAGTTCGGATCAATGACTATATTTGGAGAATTTCCATCAGTTTGGAACTCTGCTGGTTTACTGTTTTATTACCAGTTAAACCACCATGCTTAACGACACAGGCCCACTGCTTTTAAAGAAAAAATTCTGTAAGGTGAATGCGCTTTTTCGTTATTATTCTTGCATGCCTTTTGTCGAGGCGCGTTTGTCAGGAGCGCTTTGACAGTGCACCGGATTGAAGTTACCACGTCTTCCCTAGGAGTGCGATGATTGAATTGCAGCAGAATGAAAAGAAAATTCACCTTCATGCAGTACGCATTGCAGTTTATATGCGTCTTTGGCAAACTCTCAAAGGCGCTGAATCATGGACAATCTCTAAAAGATGCAACTTAAGGTAGTTTCAAAAATATTTCCTGATCTGCGCGTTATGGAAGAGCACATACATTTAGTGGAAGATTATTGCAAAACGAAATTCATCTATGTGCACTAACCCCGTACGGGAACGTAGCATCAGCAAGTTCTCGCAGACTGCAGATAGTTGACCTAATTGGCTCCAAAGAGAAACACAGTTTCAGCTCTGATGTTTTTTTGATGAATTCGGTGATCGAAAAAATGGAAATCTAAGAGTTCAATAGTGCTCAAATTTGAATCGCAGGAACAAGCATATTTACGGACGCTCACTCAAAATCAGTATATCAGACAGAAATTGGGGGTGGCATGTATATCTTACAAGGTACGAGAAGCCAGGTTGAGAGATATGGTCATGTGATGAGGAGAGTAGAGGAAAATTGCATTAAAAGAATTATGACGGCAGAGGTTTTTGGGACGCCGCAGTCGGGGAAGACAAAAGAAGAGATGGGGAGACATGATTCTGCAAGACTTAAAGCTCCTCAGATTGAAGAAAGAAAATACTGAAGACAGAAACAAATGGAAAAGAAGGATTCGTGTGGATGACCCCTCTCCTATAGGAGGGATTAATTCCAGCCAGAAAGGAAGGAAGAACTCTAAACACAATCGATATGCTGGTGAAATGAGATTCGGTTCCAGTTCAAGACCCAGATATCCCAAGACCCAGACAGTTATACAATCCGACGGTTACGGTGGAGTGTTTTTTTAGAATTTGAGTGAATTCTGGAAGGGGAGTGTTTTCAGTTTTGAAAGAAAGACACGGTGCAGAGATGCAAGAAGTGGAATGTTGATAAGTTCCTAGGATAAGTAAGATAATTTAAGACAGTGTTGTTTTAACATTTGTGTGAATTCGGCCAATAAACAAGGTAATTTAACTAAAACTTAGGAGAATGTGATTATTCAGCAGTTTAAGTTTTAAAGTTTTTACATCTTTTGCGCTATTTAAATCCCAGATGCGAAGGCCTATCAAAACCCATGTTATATTACGTTTTTTGCGTCATGTTGGGCTTTATTTGCTATGTTTACTATGTTTGGTTCTGTGATATGCAGTATGTCATTTCATTTCTAACACAATCCTAAATAACTGATACATTTTCATATCTACCTTTTCTGTTTTCATGTTGTGCAGTCAGTCATGCTCACATTGACTCTGCTCCTTGTTTTCATTGGGACGTTCTTCGTGACATTATTGTTCGTTGGATTCTGGAATGACAGAAAGAAGAAGTTAGGACGGCGATATCCGCCTTCTCTACCATGGCTACCACTCGTCGGGTCTTTACCATTCATCAAGGAATTCGATGCACTGACAGAGTATTTTATGAAGGTGTCCTACAAACTTGGACCAGTGTTTACGCTTAGATTTGGTAGCAGGTAGGCGATAGATTCAAAACACAATAAGTCATAAAGTGGCAGTCTTCTTACTCAGTTATTTGGAGAGTATTATTGCAAGATATTTTAGTGCCTTGAGTGCTATGCTGAAAATTTAGAGATTGTGGTTCAACTCCTCTCCTAACTGGGTATTTCAAGTATTCTGGCCATATGTCTTCATCTAGGATATAAAATGAGTAGAGTTTGCCGTACATCGAGAATGCTCCTCCTCCGTCTTTCCTCCCAAAGGATTCCAGGACGTCGGACCTTAGGGCGATCTGTGTGGAGGGTCTGCGCCGGCCGCTGCTGTCATCGCCGTCGAAGTCCTGCGAGCTGGACCTTCTGCCGCTCTTTCTACTCAAATTCTACATGGCCGACCTATTGCCCTTATTGCCTTCACTTTGTAAAACTGCTATGGGTGATGGCTCCCTTCCACCATCAAGGAGACGGGCTACTGTCCTTGCTTACCCTAAGCGCCCTGGTTTAGACATAAATGAAATGGCTAACGATAACCTATCCTTGAAAAACTGTCGCCTTTTATATTTCTCAGTCTTTGGACAAAAACTGTGGTCGCGTTTTGTTACTGTTACTTTTGTGTCCATTTGGAAAGTTTAAGTTAGCATTTTAAAATGTCTGCTGCTTAGTTACACAGAGAAAGTAACTAGCCTACCGAACAATAAGCAACCAATCTGCAGTTAGAGTCACGTCGCATACCGATGGATATTGTGACAGGGTACCCTGTTTGATTTTGCTTGACAGTTTGAGACCTGCCTTTGTAGGAGTATCGTACGTAAGGATTATCCATTATTCGTCAGGATGGCGCAACGCCACAATATGTACGTACGTTGTACGCAGAGTCTGCCAGGGTGATGCAGTGTACGTGAGAGGCCTATAAAAGGACTTGACTGACAGACACAGAAGACAGATGACCGATGCTACCGTAGCAGCGCGACCGAGAGAGAGAAGGACTTCGCTATTAAAGTTTATATTAAATTTAAATTTAACGGTTATTTTTGAACTCTGTAGATTTGTCTCACAGTCACATATGTCTTTATTAAAGTCTAAATTATACTTAAATTGAACTCTGTAGATTTGTCTCACAGTCACATATGTCTTTATTAAAGTCTAAATTATACTTAAATTGAACTCTGTAGATTTGTCGTAGTTCTAAACAACAAAGCGTCTATCGAGGACGTCTAGTGAGGCATTTGTCGAGTTTCTCGGGAAGAAACGGCTTCTACACAGAGAAATATCATTTAAACCCAAGTCTAAAAGGTATACACTAAAAATCTATCTAAGCTTCAAGTTAGAAATTGATGTTGTCCAATCTTTCAAAAGCGCAATGCAGATATCAGATAGTTAGTTCTACAGAGCCTTTGAAGTATCTTCTCGCTGCACATCGAATATAAAAAAGTGGTGATAGTTTCTACTTAATATCTTATTGGACCGTCATAGAAATCAGTCAAACGCACGACACCCTTAGATGTTTTTCTTAACTGGAAAGCCGTATCTCAAAGAACCTAATTTCAAATAGTGACTCAATTGTGTTTCCAGGAATTGTGTTTAGAAACTACGATGCAGAGTTTAAAAGATACCATAAGCTGGTTTTGTCGGTTGTAAAAGATTTCGGATTCGGATCACGAAGTCAGTTAGAGATGCGGATTTTGACGGAAGTCTCCGAATTGATCAAATACTTTCATGATACAAATGGAGAAGATTTCAATCCAAAAGATTTGACGATGCTCAGTACTTCAAACGTCCCAGTGAATATATTGTTTGGTCGTAGACGCGATTACAAAGACGGCAAGAGCGAGATTGCACATCAGGTGGGGAGAGTTGCTGATGCCACTGATCCTGCATTGGATCTATTCCCGATACTCCGTTACTTTCCACCACACAGCAAAAAATTGACGGAATATATAGATTCCGGTGGAAAGCTGCTTAAAACTATCATGAAAGAGACAAAAATGAGTTTGGATGATGAAGCCACAGACTGTTTTGTGCGAAGATATATCGAGAAAGAAGGTCCAGACTACGACCGTGAACAGCTATTGTTTGTCCTGAGAGATTTAGTCGGTGGGAGTACTGACACCACATCTACCATGATGCTCTGGTTCTTCATTTACATCGCCAACAATCCTCAAATCGCGGAGCATATCCAGAAGGAAATTGATTCTGCGGTTCCTAGAGACAGACTTCCAACAATTGATGATCAGCCAAGGTTGCCTTATACTGAGGCAACCATTTTGTAGCTAATGCGAAACCGATCCGTTTTGCCGCTGGCTATTCCGCACTTGACGCTGGATAATACCAAAGTACTTGGATACTTTATACCAGCAGATACTGTGGTAAGAATCATACATATGTGCGGTATCACGTGGCCTACGTTTGGATTTGTAGTTGGTTTTACATAAATCAGGGTTATCACATTCACTGCCAGATAGATAAATCTTCGTGGGTCGAATTGCGGTTAAGAGGAAGTTAATGTAGTGCGTTCCAAAAAAGCCAAAACTATTACAAATGGTTCCCTATTTACTTCCGTAGCTGGTTCAATTGAAGAACATTCTATTCGCTTCCATGAAGTATAAAGACAAGACTTTTGCACTGGACTGCGATTATCGAGTTGACTATATAAGTATAAACAGAATCGTAGGTTCACGCGGTAGGGTAACAATTGCGTTATTCTTGCATCGTCACACTTGGCATATACAGTGGATTTTAAACGAACATTATCGAAGGCTTCGGCTGTTTGTTGATTGAAGGTTGTGCTCAACATCAAAGCTGCACACATGAACAAACTGGACTGGCCTGAACCAGATGTTTTCAGACCGGAACGATTTTTGAACGAGAACAACAAATTAATCAACAAGAATCGTGTCATCACCTTTTCTCTGGGCTAGTACCAATAACTTACTTTAAAAATGGTGTTTACTATATCTCTTAGTAATAAATGCGAAGAATCTACAATATATTACACCTGGTTAAAGTGTCGTGTTGTCCGGGAGTTTGGAATAGTTTCTAATCAAACAGTGAGTCTCAGATGCATAATTAATTCTGCTACTTTAAGCAATTATTGAGCTCTCGCCTGTGAATGATTTAATGAGGTAAGCATCTCTAAGTCTTACAGATATTCGAAGGTTCTAAAGATGTCGAAATTATCAATTACTTTGCAACAAAGTTTATTTGTGCAATAGAATTGTTTTAGTTGCCTGTCATTGTTGATACTTTGATGGTACATACAAAAAGTAAAGAACAATCCATCAGCCATCCAAATTTTCGGTGTGAAAATTAGAACGAAATCAAGTTCAAAGGTTAAAAAGTAATATGGGTTGTTGTGATCCTGTTTGAGCCGCAGCTAAATGATCTTTTAACCCCAGAACTATTATGATGAGTCAAATGACATGCAAAGATAACATATTGACTGATGTACTACAAGATTTTGTTCGATAACAATTATTTCAGGTCGACGATCTTGTCCTGGCGAAAGATTGGCTCGTCAGCAACTATTCCTGTTCATAAGCGGCCTAATGCAAAAATTTCACATACTACCACCAGAGGACGTACAGTCAATATCAGTTAAAACAATCTACACCATCACCGAAGTCCCATCGCCTTTTAAGATCCGAATGATTGCAAGAAATGGGTAAAGGATCGTCACTCATCTTACGAACTCCTGTAATATCTGTACTAAAAGTATTAAATTAATACCAACCCAATAAACATTTCTCATTATATCGACTTTCGAGAAAGTTTAAATTTTTTATGGATCGTACAAATAGGCGACGATCTTCCGCATAACAGGAAGTTTTGGTAGACTGTAGTATATATTTTAAGATGCGCTGTATCGCACGGCATCATAAAGGCTAATCTATTTAAATATTAGGATATGTATTATAGAAACTGCAGCACTCAGCATTAAGATGTTTGGAAGAAATATCTATGGGACCAAAAACCATCTTTTGACTCATACAATACTTATAGCATTACTAAAAATTTACCCAACCGTAACAGGACAATGTCATTTAAAGAACAATTAAGTTGTGGGAAGAATTAAATTGTACTAAAATAACCATTCTGTGCAGTTCTGCTAAGTGGGATTAAGGGAGAGCTAGTGAACTGGAAATGTCGTAGTGGCTCGTGTCGATCAACTGGAAGGAGTCCATTTCTATTAGTATATCCATAAGAACGGATAAGGCTTTGGTTATCCGTTATGTAGGGCCTATGTATGTATGTCTGTATGCATGTATGTAAGTATTTGTGTAAGTATGTTTGTATGTATGAACGTATGTTTGCTCTTACCAATGAAATGTCACAAACCAGTCTGTTTTCTGGTCTACTCTCGCCTTGATTATGCCAACTCGGTTTTTAGAGGTATCTCAGATCTTAAACTCAAAAGACATCAGCGCATCCAAAATTCTCTGTCTCGTGTGGCGCTGTGCCAACTTCCTTGCACGAATTTCTTAAACCTGTAATTTCAACTGCAACGGCTTCTTTTGGAATTCCTGTTAATATTTAAACTAGCATGTTTTACCTATAAAATTCTAACCATGATCACTCCTGCCTACCTTCAGTTATTAGTCTCTCCTTACATCCCAACTCGCAGCCTAAGATTTTGGGTTCAGGCCTTGCAGCTGAACCACGATTCAGAACTGTTGTAAGCTCTCTTGCATTCCACGCTGCAGCCCCTCAGGTATGGAACCGACTTCAATTGTTTGTTCGAAGCTCATTCTCTCGTTCTTCCTTCAAGAAACGCCTGAAAACAACTATTTCTCATTGGCTGTCAAACATCTGTGTATATAACTGTTTTTTGACCTAGCGACTGACTAACTGCGCCTAAGTTTCGCATTATGTGTGATTTTGTCAGCGTGAAAAAATTTCTTTCAATTATTAATATGTATATGTGCATATAAACAAAATCCGGCATTATGACCTACACATAATCTATTTTCCTTGACGATAAAGGCCTAAATAAAGTAGAATAACATTGCATCAACAAATGTTTTTATTATTTTGCAATTTCTAACCTTCCCAGTAGACAACATCGTGGAAAGCAAAGATTATCTAGTCTTTACATAATATCTGGGTGTTATCAGAGTTATCATATGTTCGACCGGACTAGTGTTCAACCAGTCTAAATGCTCCAGGTTTTAAGTTGGTAACGAAAGAAGTGCTTACTAAATCACGTGAGATGCAATTCTTATTCTTTGTTATTGTTATTGTTGTTGTTGTTATTATTATTTTTTATTATTATTATTTTAATTATTATCATTAATATTATTGCCATTATTATTATTATTTTATTGTTATTATTATTATTATTATTATCATTAGTAACAGTAGTAGTAGTAGTAGGGATGGTGGTGGTAGTAGTAGTACTACTAGTAGCAGTAGTAGTTGTAACAGCAGTAGCAGTAATAGCACCAACTACAAAAGTATTAGTAGTAATAGTATTAATAATATTACTATTATTAGTTATAATACATTTTATATTATTATTAATTATAAAGTATCAAAAGGTAAAATTACTTTTTACATAGATAATTTATTATCCATACTATTTGTTTATATATTATTTGTCCCATTTATTTTTTTTTCATTAGTCCACTTGTCCCAGCTTTGCTTCGAATACAAACGCCGCTTGCTTTCTTTATATTTTCACTGTTCAACAAATTTTTAATTTTGGTTTGTTCCTGGGTAGTTAGTGTTATTTCCTATGTGCTTAAATCTCAAAAATATAGGAAATGGGCATTATTCCCCAAATACTTTGCATTTGTTACCACGACAGTCATTTTCTGAAATTTTCCTACTTTACAGAACATCGAAGATGAATTCATTGCTGCGTAAAGTTGGAGTAGCTGTTAGAACTTTCTAGAACTTTCGATAATATTGTAGAACGTCCGAGAACGTTCTGGCCCTTTCCAGAAAAATAAATAGCAGTATAAATGCAGTGGTCTTAAGCCCATTAGTTCAGTTTTTGTTCTAGCTAACTAAGTAGATACATATCTGAGATATCATCAAGGAGCTGCAAGCATCCGGTAGACGCATTTTGCTATGTCTGCGGCCAATTTATCAAGACTAGAACGATAAAGCACTCCGTGGAAGCATCTATTAAGATTTGTGAAGCATACGAGGCATATTTCGGCATGTCTGTCGGGGACCAAGACAAACCCTAGGCACCTCATTTCACCTGCGTGCACTGCAAAAAAAGGCTGGAAGGTAAGATGGACAATTTGCACTTGATACTCGCTTAGATGGCTACATTTTATGTTAGAAAAGTTGTGAAAGTTTGAAACGTTGTAATTTCACAATGTTTGAAAATTTTCAGTGTTATTGAATACATATATGATATATGAAATATGTTGCAAGAATGTCTTACACATTAGTCTTGGGTGAAATACATTTATTTTCTTATGATCGCAATTTCATTTTCTTCTTTTACAGGATGGTACAGGAGGGAAAGGCGCGCCATGAAGTTTGCTATCTCAAGGATTAGGCGAGAACCCAACCACTGCTTCAAAAAGTCGGACTGCCAAGAATGCACGAAGTATCACGTATCCAGACTTTCCTTTATCCAACGCCCCGTGCTACACTGCCTTGAGCTTCCCGTACCCACTCCTTCGGAGAGAAAGCAGCTGTCTTCATAAGACAGCAGTAAGTCAGGGAGCAAGGAAGACGTTGGAGATCCAGGTTACAATTTCGGAGCTGAACAGAGAAACCCATACTATCCCAACCAAAAAGACCTCAACGACTTGTTGAGAGTTCTTGGTCTCACCAAGCCGAGCTTTCGACGTCTAGGATCAAGCAGTGGCACATGTGGAGGGAAAGCTAGAATGCTACCTAAGCGTACAACGTGCAACAGGTGTTGTATCGTAGGAGTGTCAGTTGACGGGCGGGAAGCGTTTTTTCGATTCCCACTCTAGTACGAGGATGTCCAGTATAAGGATGTCAATGGTTAGGGTTAGTGTTAGGGTTAGGGTTAAGGTTAGGGTTATGATAGATACTGTAGGAATGGGAAATATGCCGCTAAACCCTATTCCTAAAATCTCACGTTTACCACTGACAACCTTCTACAAGCGTGGGAAGGGAAAGACGTGGGAGAACGCCAAACTATAAATAGGCATAAGTGTGAGGTGAAGTCCAGTGCAGCTGTTGGTGTTTGAGGTTTCGTCCTCGTTGGTTTGTTCTTGTGGTTGGCCGGACTCACAAGATGCCGTTTTGAAGTTGATGCTTTCTCCCTGTCGTGGGTGACATGCCTTAGTGACGTTTATGTTTTTGTCAAACTCTACTCCAAGAGAGAGTTGCTGTTCCATTTGGCCGCTATGGTCGTTTCTGTATGCATATATTGTTGTCTAATGAAGAACTAAACACATGCAATAGTCAACTATATATATATATATATTGTATATATTGTTGTCTAGAAAGAAGTAAGCACCCGCAATAGTTTTAAATAATATTATTTTTTACATGCTATTTACAAGCAAAATATCACTCTGTCGCTTCCAGAGAATCTGAAAAGACGACAATATGAGGTATGTTAGCGATGGTAGCCCATTATATTGCCCTCTGTATGGCCATCATTTTTGCCGCCAAGACTGATCAGCCGTCGCTCATCCGGTAGCTTCCATGATGGTCAAGAGAGGGCACATAAAAGAGCATGATGCTTTACCTGCGGTGATCTTTGACCCATCCGTATCGACAGCCACTCGCCCGTCGTAGGTTTGGATGTGACCCTCAGCGATGGCTCTCCTTCGGAAAGATGTCTGTAGGTCTGATCCTCTCCTTCAGGGTGGTATCTATGATGGACGAGTAAAGTTGCCACGGTGGTCGAGTAGAGCAGGTGAGCAGAGGAATCGTCGGAGGGACGACTTCTGCTTCGATCTGTCTCGCCTTGATCCGGATGGGATCCGTGTCGCGCTTTGCTGCCTTCAGATTTCTTCCGCTGGAGACGACTTGTATCTGGTGACCCGGCATGGCGTTTATCTTCATGACATACTCCATCATCTGCTGCTTGCGCCGGAGGTGTAACGGCATTTCGCCGCAGTCGACCTGAAGGGCGGCCAGACTTGTTCCTCGAAGTGCTCCGGTCGCTTTCGTCAACGCTTTGCACTGGATTGTGTCGAGCGTTTTCTTCATGTTCGTCGTGGCACTTTCGTAGGCAATGCAGCCGAAGTCGATGACGGAGCGTATCAAGGCTCGATAAACCATCAGGAGGGTGTCTTTCGACGCCCCCAGTGCGATCCTTCAATGGCGCGCATCAGGTTGAGGCGCTTCTTGCAGCGATCGGCCACCTACGGTATGTGATCCGACCAGGTGAGATGCCGGCCAAAGATCACACCCAGAAACTTCACGGTCTTCTCGTAGCCCAGGATGGAAGTCCCGAGCTTCAGCGGTCGGTGAGCTGAGGTTGTTCCGCAGCGATGAAATTCCACGGCAACGGTCTTAGTTGTCGATACCTTGAAGCCCCACTCGTCAAAGAATTGCTTCTGTTGATCGAGGTAGGACTGCAGGTATCGTTGGTTCACGTCCGGGTACGGCCCTGCTCGCCATATGGCGCTGTCGTCTGCGTACAGAGACAGCTTGACGTCGTTCTTTGGATCCGGGATGTCGTTCATCATGATAATGAACAACTCAGGGCTGATGACACTGCCCTGCGGCGATCCGTTTTCCATGTGGAAGAGATCGGACAGCGCTGTTCCGACGCGAACCCGGATCTTTCTGTCGGTCAGGAAATCCCGAATCCAGTTGAACATCTGACCAGTGATGTTATGATGGCGTAGCTTGTGCAGTAGGCCGTCGGTCCACATGAGGTCGAAGGCTTTCTCGAGATCCACGAAGACTCCAATGAGGGTGTACTTGGCGTGAATGGCTCGCTGGATGTCGTCTTGGAGCCGTACGATGTGATCCTGGCAGCTTCTCAGCCTGCGGAAGCCGGACAGAAACTTGTTGAACTGGTTGGTTGATTCCATGTGCCAGTTCAGCCTGTCGGTAACTTATCGCTCCATCAGCTTGCACAGCACAGAGGTCAGCGCAATCGGACGATATGAGTTTCCCTCGTAGGCTGGTTTGTTCGGCTTCAGGATCGGGACGACGATGGAGTTCTTCTAGAAAGCTGGAAGTTTGCCCTGTTGCCATACCTCGTTGAATAGTTTTAGCAGCGCTAGCAAGCTGGGCTGAGGAAGCTGGGCCAGGATCTTGTACGTGATATTGTCTTCGCCGGGGATCGAGTCCTTCTTACACCGTAGGAGGGCGAATCGTAGAGCCTGGATGGTGAAGGGCTCGTTGAAGGGTACTTCATCAGAGGGCAGCTGACCACCGTGTAGTTATTCGAAGTGCTCGCCTTCAAAGTCAGTCTTGCGCTTCTGGAATTCCACAGTGTGATTTTGATTGCTGCTCACTTCAGAGAAACACCTCCCGAAGAATTCCGCTTTCTCCCCGTTTGTAGTGTATTGATGTCCGTCCTTTTTCAGCGTTGGTATTGCTGGTTTCGATCTCGCGCCGGACATCTTCCTCAGTGATCCCCAGATCTTTCCAAGTTTCGACCTGTCGTTGAGTGTCGTGCAACATTCTCTCCAGGACGCCTTCTGCGCATCCTTGATGATCTTTTGGGTCACTCCCTTGATGCGTCGGTAGTCAGCAACGTCCTCCGGATTCCGAGTTTTCGGCATCTTTTTTCCTTGCATCGGTGCGCATCTTGACGTGTCTTGTGCATTCTTCAGTCCAGTACAGCACGTTCTTGTTGTTCTCTCGGGGAGGAGTAGTCACTGGGATGTGTAGCGTAGCAATCTCCTTCAGCGTTTCCACGATGCTGTTGTGGCTCATCTCGAAGTCATCGGTGACGAGATCTGGTGTGATTGCTTTTCTGAAGTCCTCCCTGAAGGCCGTCCAGTTGGCCTTTCGGTAGAGCCACCTCGGTACGAAGGGCTCTGCAACCGAGGCTACCTCCTCCACGCCGATGACGATGGGCGAATGGTCACTTCCCATCGAGTCGTCCGGGACTGTCCAAGTGCACTTTTGCGCCAAGAGCGTCGAGGCCATCGCAAGGTCCAGATGACTGGAAGTTCCGAAGACGTTACTGACAAAGGTGGCAGTTCCAGTGTTTAGAGCGACATAGGAACTGGCTTCCATGTCGTCTTCTAACTGCGAACCCCGCGCATCAGTAGAGTTGGACCCAAAGACGTGCTGCGCGCATTGAAGTCGCCAAGCACGATCGCCCGTCCCTCTCGAAAGAAGCTCGAGTATGTGTTCGGGAGTAGAGGTCTCTCCGAATCACCTGGCCGATGGTAGACGTCCACGATCGTGAGCTTCTTCGCCAGTCCATCGATTGAGATGGCGATCGATTCCGGATCGTCGGTGGTGCCAGTCTGGGAGTAGGCGATTCTTTTCCTGACGAACTTGGCCACTCCTCCTCCCTGCTTTCCCGTGGATCGGTCATGTCACACACAGGTGTAGCCTGGTATTTCAAGACTGTTTGTTGGTCTCAGCCGTTTCCAGAACGCATATGACCGATGGCGGGTCCGCATCTCGGAGATGCGGTGCCTCAGCTCCCCATGCGGGCTCTAAGGCTACACGCGTTCCACTGCAGTATGGTGAGATCCATGCTGGGTTTCACAGAGAGGAGTGGCAGACGTGGTTTTCTTGGCATCGAACCCTTCGCTGATTGCGCTGGTGACTTTGTCGGTGACCACATCCATCGGAATATTGAAGTGCGAGTGGATGGCTGCCGAAAACAATTTTAGCAGCTTCCCTGCTGGCATCGAGGCGTAGTTACCTTTACCGACTTCCTCTCCGATCGCATAGGCGGCTTGGCACAAAGCTTGGAGAGCCTTGAGTTGCACGCCAGTTTATCTAATCAAGGACTCACTTGTCCCCTGTCCTTGTGTGTGTGCGTGTTTTGGTTGTGTTTTCCCCTGTCCTTTGGACGCACCAGGGGCGTGTGCGTTCTGTGATTTTGCTGCTGCGCTTTCCCCTTCCTTCGACGCACCAGGGACGTGTGAGTTTGCTGGCTGAGATGTCCCCTGTCCGTTGGACGCACCACGGGCGTGTACAACAGAAGGAAATACAAAAACAACAAGAGACCGATAGCCAAAGATGTTCCACATGAGTTTGCATCTAATACAGGTCGGAAAATAATGTTACTCGCAGAACACATCAACGAATTTAAAAAGCAGCACAAGGAACCAGATGAAAGTAATGGGACTGAGCTAAGTAAAAAAATTCCCCAGACCGCAATGATACTTGTGTGAATTCAATAATATACTTATCTCCTCCAGATTTGGTAAGAAGCAGGATGAAAAAAATAATTACAACAACAGCCGCAACAGTATGAAACCAAGAAATAAATAATTAAAACTTATATCAGCAGCCATGCAAGACAAAATAAGCTAAGTCTGAAAATTCTCATGCTAAAAATAAATCAATTTCTAAAGCCACAAATTTATATAATACTAGAAGAATTTTAAATCAACACTCCCTCTATACTGTCTAATTGCTTAACCCAGACAGGCAGTAGTAAAGACAGAAAGGGATTTGTTTAAACTTTCCTTCCCGAAAATCAGAAACGCCTGAATAACGGCATACATACAAAAATACAGTATATGCAACAAACGTACTTACATATATACAACATACATACTATTCATACAACTTAAATGGCGCCATAAAGCTATAATTCAAGACAGAGATGCCTTATAGACAACGACATACTAGGAAATGCCAACTTAACATGGAATCAATATTTCCGTCCACATGCATATCGTCGTGTTATTTAAAACGTCGGTTCACGATTATTTGCATCTAGAAAATACAAATCCATGATCGATCTCAAGTGCTAAACAAGAGAAAACAAAATAGCAGATTTGCGACCGATTATTTGACCGTCCTTGTCCAAAAATCTTTCTGGTCGAAATAACTCTGGGTCTTTCCAAACTTTTTGATCCAAGTAAGCCGAATAAAGTTTTAGCAGAACCTGATAACACACACTGTATAATATAAAAATTGATATAGAGTAGATTGATTTGATTTGAGAGAACCCTGACTGAGTAAGGAGTGGCTAGGCTAAATCACGCAGTTGGTAGTTTGGAGCTTCTTGTTTCTCTAGGTTATATGAGTAAGCCGACGACTTGAAGAATCTAAGTAGACACTCTAGACGAGAATAAGATACTGACAGACGAGCACAGAAGATACGACGCATAGGACTCGAGATGCAAAGGTGACTCTGACAAAGAAGGAATGGTCTAACGAAAAGGTGGTCAGACAGAGAAGAACATTGATGGTGCTCTAATTAAACTAATAAATTTCTTCGAATAAAATAATGTCGTCGACGGTATGCCATGCTGACATGCGCCAACTATTATCAAAATACAGAGGCTACCTAGTACCCAACTGGAAATATTTTCTCTGGAACAAAATAAAACTCCGCTTATATTGATATCCCTAAATAACTATAGTAATTAGTTAATATAAAGTATACCTAATTGTCACAGTTCCAACGGGTACTAAGTAGCCGCCAACATTATTGTCATCCAGTGTCATGTCAGGAAGAGTCAATGGAGTCAAAGTTCGCCAGCGCAGTATCTCCAAAAAACTGTGCCTCAACGTACGGTAGCCTGGGTTGGTCATTCATGGAAGGAAGACTGTCTCGTGAAACTACTGTATCAATTTATGGCTTTAGGCGATTCTGTACATTTGGGTTATTGCCTAAGGCAATCAGTGTCCAAACAGCTTTTGCTGTTGTGTCAGTTGTCGCCACAAATATATCTCGAAGCGTGAAACTCAATTGCTCGTGATCATAATCTGGACCCAGACGTTCCAGATATTTACGAACAAAGCAATCGCCTTCACCGTGTTCTAGACTCTTACGTATCTCGAATCGAATAATCCGGTAGATCATATTGTGACTATCGACTATCTCACACAGTTTATCTCGATGAAATGGAAGAAATCTGAGTATAGGAGCAACGTCTAAAGCCGCACCAAAACTTTCCAAGGCCCGCTTAATTTGGTAACCAAACTCACTCATTCCAAGGCAATAATCATATCTGCGTCCAAACATGATATTCATGATGATGTTTGTTGTAGAGAGATACACGAGTTCTTGGGGTTTGAAGGATCGTCCATTTAGTATCAGCACATTATCTGTGAAGAATTCAAATTCTATTAAGATCCTTGATTCCATCGAGCTTTTAACTCCGATTCCAAACTGCTTTAAAATGGAGTGTGAGAGTCGGTGGTACTTCTTCCATTCTTGAGTAGTATTCAGTGAAGCCAAACCTGGGTAAATAGCATTAGCGTTCATATTCAAACCAATTTAATGGTCAAATTAATATGAATGCAAAAATTTACAACCGCCTGTAACAGTTCATTTTATAAATGGGACAATCAAGCACTCAGCGGGATTCTGAACTTTTGAATCTCTCTGTTTATGTTATCATCATTCCACATTTTGTGTGATGGGGTCTGTTTGCGGACGGAAAAATTATATATATATTTAATTTTCAAGTTCAACTCCTCAAAATTTTTATGAATTACAGTTTGAGCATACATGGTACTGTTAATTAATTATTTCAGTTAGTACGCGACAACGTTACTAAATCTGAATTTAGGACACGAAATAACAGAACACTGGCAGTTTTCTGACCCATCATACAAAGTCAGCTATGCTCCACCGCTTTCAATTTCTGCACTGGCCTTTCATTCAAAACTGAAAACATTCCTCTTTCACAGATCCTATCCTGACTCCCCTTCTTCCTACTGTCTCTCTTTCCGCTCCAATCACAAACGCCACTAATCTTAGCTGCCACGTGGTCTCTCTTCCTTACTCTTGGATCTCGACTTGGAACCGAACACTTTTGCCTATCGATTTTGTGTTGGTTGAGCACCTTTGAATAAGCTGATTCCCGTGATTTGGTCTTCGTTGGGCGCTGTAGAAATCTCGAGATTACGAGTACGATTGCGAAAACATCTTCTTGGGTGGGTACACAAAGTACTCTCAAAAGCGCCGAACCCGCAATCGCTAGGTTACAGAACCAGTGCGCCACCAAATAGATCACCGTCACGATGTTAAATATAAGGTTTTTGCTCATATTGACAGTTGCTAATTACTTCCGTTTCGATTTAAGCAATTTCTTTACCTGTTCAATGTGAATTAAGATTTACTTTATTCTCATGTTCATACATGTGACTGCATGAAGATCTTGTATGTGTGAATCATGAATTATCGTTTATGTTGTGCTTTGGTCCGAGTTGAACCTCTCGGTGGACTTGAAGACTTATCGCGATTTTTTTAATTTCTATCTTTTGTGCGATGTATGAATTTATGTATCAGAAAGTATGCATGTATGCATGCATTTCTGTTTTTTGATGCGGCGCTCAAAACAGCATTCTAATGGCGCTATCTAGCTGGTTATCAAGCTGGTATAAGAAGATGCGAATTAAGCATTAAAAAATGTATGTTGAGTTGATTCACATCAAACATTGTGCATATTCACAAGATGACTTTTCCAATAGGAAGGTCCAACTGATATTAAAGTCGAATGCGTCTGAAGTGATGTGAAGTAAAGGTGCACTTCAATCGATGCGGGGAGCGCAAGTAGTCATTGGCGACTCAGTTGACTCAATATCGGAACACGCATCTCTCTGATGTAAGGTATATCAGTGCCTACTAACGACACTTGTTTCAGCAGGAGGATATTGATTCGAATCCCTTCCTTTAGAGGAAGCCAGCTTTCGGTCCTGCCAGTATTTTTGTTTATGACCCTGATAGGAAGTAGTCTTTGGTGTGTTTTCATGATAAATCTTTTCCAAATAGATTTAAACCCTGAGAATTTTTGAACTGTGTGCAAACTACTATGGTAGCACAGTTGATACCTGAATACTACTCAGATATTACCTAATGCATCTTGAGGTTTTCCGTTATCAATGGATGTTGTTATCCAGTCTGAATTAGACAATAAAAGATTACAATGGTGGACATGGTTTATGATGAACGTCTTGAATTGAAGATTCAGAATTGCAGTAAGTGTATGTGCTGAATTAACTATGGTTAACTAGACAACAGTGTATAAAGAAATGTTGTGACAGAATATGAAATTATGACATAATAAGAATAGTTACTAAATAAAGTACACAGTTGTTTGTGAACGATCTTTATGTGCATGATTAAAGAAACATTGCCGTATGACAATTAGGACACATTATAGTAGCACATCCAGTAATACCTACTAAATAAAAATGGAAACTTAAAATGTCCCTTTTGGGCTTTCGTATATTTCAGTTGCGTCCATAATGATGTAGATTACTTGTACTTTGCGCTTGACTGACCCAGGCAGAATTCTCATAACGTGGTATCCAGGACATTTGCAAAAGACGGCCCTGATGGAAATATACTTGGTTATTGCAGAAGGCCTATGTACTTCACCGCCGAATCCCGTGTGCCCGCTTTTCTATAGCCGAACAAAGTTCAAAATGGAAACAACCCTGGATATTACGCCTATTTAATAATCAGAGGAAAATTTTATTAGGAAGAATGTAGCCCATGACTTGCACAACAACCAGCACCTATGTGAGGTTCAAATGAATCTTAGGGTGCATAATTGCATAGAAATAAGGCGTTATATAAATCTTATGATAGTTGCATGCATACATAAACATGTGCTTATCTACATACCTACGTGATTGAATGCATGCTCGAGTTGTGTGCATTGGCTACACGGCTAAGTGACAGTGAGATAGATAGATAGATAGATAGATAGAAAGAGAGAGACAAATGTTTATATATGTATGTGCCCAGACTGAACGGAAAGCCCGAGCAAATGAATAGCCCTAACTTTTAAGCCTTTCCAAACTGGAAACACGAATTCAGGAATGTTGTGAGCGTATTAGGATACAAAACAGGTAATAAATAGTCAGTAGTTAGTCCTGCAGTCAGCCCCAATAGAACTTTGAAAGGCGGAGATTTATCTCTGTCAAGATAAATAGTTGCATTGTTGTACTTCATATGTTAGCGAGTAGCATCTAAGAAAAACCCCTCGGAGACATGCGTTAAATTTGCTTTGTCTCGTGTGCACTAGATGTGCAAACAGAGACATTACATGCCACCCGTGGCCTTCCTTAAACTTCTCCACAACCGTATTTTTCTTTCAGCCGTTGGTCAACTACCTCGAATTATCCGGACGAAATCTGCGAAAAAAGATTACTACTAATTCCAGAAGTACTTTGTAGTCAAGATGGACTTTGAGGTTGGCCTCTCCAGAAGCAATAACTCGCTCCTCGAACTCGTTAAACATCGTCAGATTCGCCACATCACCCTAAGCTCCTTCAGTGCCGTGGCTACTGTAGTGTTGAAATACCAAGTAGTTGCTCTACTCCAACACCAGAAAAAACAGCAGAGAGCCGATCCACCTTCTCACCAGCCAGAGATAACAGCCAGCTATTTCGCAATGTTTTATCCTTGTTTATGTCCCAGTAAGTTAGTTTATTAACTGCACTAACTGTCTTCAGTCCAAGTTTAAGTCTTTGTCATCGTTAAGACAGGTATCGCATCCATCACCGCACCCCAAGTATTATGTGCAAACCACCTCTTTCCAAGTGAAACACTAGGCAAAAATGGTCAAATGGTTGCACACGCTTCGTTGTCGCGGCATGTAGTCCTATTGTGACAAAATCGAAGTAATAAAGTCTAAGTCAATTCCTGGTTTAAAACAAAAACGTCTATTTTCTTAGCCTATAATGACAAGGGTCAAATCCAAATGTACATGTTTTTCTATAACTATTGTATGACTGCGACTATGTTTATGTCTAAAAGAAATAATCGGCAAAGATGCTTCACCGAGGCTTCCAGTTGAATGGGTATCACACCATTTAACATCCACGAGCACGGACCCTTCTATTCTGAATTTTTAATTTGGCAAAAGCGCTATTTTTGCTGTTTGCCCTTTACACGAAGTGCGCAAACTCAACTGGTTTACTGTCAGTCTTATAATTAATTATATATATTGTGACCTGTTTCGATTTTAAAATTTGCTGTCCTGTAGAAAAACAGACACAAGGCTTCGGCAGTTACCTAAACATACCAAATGTAGAAATATGTTTACTTCGACAAACATGCTTTACACGGGTCTGGGCTAAATTGTACTGGTTTATTGGCCGACTTATAATTAATTATACCCTCTGAACCTCCTTCGACAACAAACAAAATCGAGAGAGTGCACAGTTACTAACTGTGCTACTAGAGTAGTGTCCAGACACCCGAAAACTTCCAGAGTTTAAATTGACTAATAAACCTTTCTCATGAAATCACACGGCAAACATGTTCTTCAGGGGGCCCGAATAGAATACCACCAGAGCAGAAAACCGGCTTCCTCTGAAGGAACGGATAAGAATCATCAATATTGTCCACCTGGGAAAAGTGTCCTTGGAAAGAATTGCTCCTGAATACATCAGAGAGGTGTGTGTTCCAGCATTAAATCACCCTGAAGGTCAAACACAACTTGGCCTTTCTGCATCGATTGCAGAGCACCTTTTCCGCCCACCAGTTCAGACGCGTTAGACTTTGCTATTCATTGGACCTTCCAACTGGAACAGTCATGCTGTGAATATGCGCCTTGTTTCCTCTGATTCAACTCAACAAACAAGTTCTGTTTACCTTATGTTGCACCTACTAAGATCAGCTTGATGGCCTTGATAGCCTTATTATGAAGTTTACATAGGCGCTATATCATGTATACATAAATACATGCATGCATATCTACTTGCAGACAAACATACGTACATACTTACATATTATATACTTTCATACATGTATATATACATCTTTGCATACACATATGCATATATACATGTATACATACATACCAACCAACCCACCTACATACATGCACACATACATACATACATATATGCCTTCACGCATATACCAAATTCATATATTCATATATCTGTTTAGTGCGCAAAGGATACAAAATGGAAAAAACCGCGACAAGTCCCCTGTGGGCTTCCGTAATACGGTGTATCATTATAGACAGCAGGTCTACCTAGAGGTTCGACGCGACCCAGACCAATATATAAACCCTAATTCATGACAGATACATTTACAAGTGCTTGGTGCAGTTGCACGTTTGAAGTTTACAGTAAGATAACTCTGAATATTCAGTTTTTGCAGGTAAGAAAATTGTTTCAGCTGAAACGAAAATATTCATTAAATGCCAAAGTGGGTTAAACAAGCTTTGGACTAGGCCAACATTAATTTCGTGACGGTGGTCTAACTGGAGTCGTGCTGGTACTGTAATCAACATAGAAATCGTTACTGACTGGAAAAGGCCCTAATGTGTAGCATCTTGGTGTGCTAAACGCGAATATAACCATAAAAAATTTTTATTGGCTCTCGTTTTGAAAATATTTCATATAGTTCATTTTTTATGTTTCACCATGTAAATTTATGCAGTAGGACTGCGACAATATCCTAAATAAGTCTAGAATGATGTAATATTCCACCTCATTGCATAATCCCATCATGGACACATCACGCACAGTTGATTACGTCATTTTCTGATGCAATGTAAAACTACAGCCAGTCGGCTGCTGACGTAAGATGACGTCAGCAGTGTACTATATAAAGCGAGTCGGAACGGTTGAGCATTTACAATATTACAGACTTTGTGCGAGACAGTTTAAGTTACTGTTTTATAAAACTATTATTACTTTATCCATTTAGATACAATACAGAACAGTAATGCCTCGGAAGTGCGTAAATACTGTGGACAACTTTTGTTACATTTGTGGGGAAGTGACATTTGCCAACCAGAAGAAAAGTATCACTTATCAAGTCAAGAAGGCATATCATGCTTACTTCGAATGCAAGGTTGGTGACCAAGACAAGCCATGGGCCCCGCATATATGCTGTGCTACATGTACAACACAGCTTTCACAGTGGTTGAATGGCAAAAGACCATCAATGCCGTTTGCAGTTCCCATGGTGTAGAGAGAGCAAAGCAACCACGTAGATGACTGTTACTTCTGCTTGGTTCCTCCTCTTTCCGGTGGAATAACGAAGCAAAAGAAGTCGACAATAGTCTACCCAAACATTCCGTCAGCATTGAGACCAGTTCCACATGGTGATGGACTTCCTATTCCAGAACCTCCAGCAGAATATATTTTCCTTGATTCATCTGATGAGGACAAGGGTGAGCCGACATGTTCTTCTCCTGGTCCGTCAGCGTGCAGTGATCCCGATTTTCACTGTGGTGCATCATCAACCCCACACAGAATAACACAGAAAGAACTAAATGACCTTGTTCGTGATTTGGACTTATCCAAAAACAAGGCAGAATTGCTAGGATCAAGACTCCAACAATGGAATCTTCTAGAAGAAGATGTCACAATTACTTCATATAGAAAGCGCCATCAGCAGTTGGAACCTTTCTTTATGAAGGAAGGTAATCTGGTATTCTGTTCCAATATTGACGACCTCATGAATGCCTTACAGATCACTCATGACCCACAAGAATGGAGACTCTTTGTAGACTCTTCAACACTGAGTCTTAAGGCTGTGCTTTTGCACAATGGAAACCGTCTTCCATCTATTCCATTAGCGCATGCTGTCCACATGAAAGAGACATACGATAACCTAAAACAGCTACTGCATTCCATTGACTATAACAGGTACAAATGGCACCTGTGTGGTGATTTGAAGGTAGTTGCCATTTTAATGGGACTGCAGCAAGGATATACAAAATATGTGTTTCTTGTGTGAGTGGGATAGCCGAGCAAGAGAGTTGCACTACGTGCGGAAGGAATGGACTCCCAGACAAAACATGGCAGTTGGACAGAAGAATATCCAGCACCCAGCTCTGGTCGAGGCTCACAAAATCCTACTACCACCCCTTCACATCAAACTAGGTTTGGTGAAGAACTTCGTGAAAGCCATTGACCGCACTTCGCCAGCTTTCCGATACCTGCATGAAAAATTCCCTCGACTCAGCGAAGCAAAGATTAAAGAGGGAGTTTTTGTGGGTCCTCAGATTAGAGAACTCTTCAAAGATGACCGCTTCAACAACTTGCTGGAGGGTGATGCGAAACAAGCATGGAATGCTTTTCGTCTAGTGTCTACAGACTTTCTGGGGAATGTTAGGGCAGAAAACTACAAGGAACTAGTAGAAGACATGCTCAAGCAGTACCAGAAATTTCGCTGCAATATGTCTCTGAAGATGCATTTCCTTCATTCCCATCTGGATTTCTTCCCTGACAACTGTGGTATGGTTAGTGACGAACATGGAGAACGTTTTCATCAAGATATCGCAACAATGGAGCAAAGGTACCAGGGAAAATGGTCCACTACAATGTTGGCTGACTACTGCTGGACACTCCGCAGAGATGCTCCCGAACAGCTGTACAAGAGACAGGCAAAAAAATCTAAGAACTAGTCTATGACCTGGTTTTTACAAATATTAACTGTAAGTGTATCACTATTGGCCTGCATTGTGCGATATAAAATTACTTCATTTCAGATTACAAAAAAACTAGAACCAATTCGGCATTTTCACTGTCATATTCGTGTTCAGCACATACAAATTGATAAGAACTGACTAATTTCATTTCAGTAACATGACTTTTGTTAAAATTTGTTGTCCAGTGTAATCTAGCGACTTTGTGGTCGCGCTTCCTTAGACGACTTCGTGTAGCAATCCAGGAAGAACTGTTCGCAGATACTTGCCTCACGTCTAAGATTCAGATTAGCTGACCTTGGGCGCATGGTAACTGCAACAAATATTAAATAATAGTTCATATGCTCAAATAGATACCCACACATTTCTGGACAAGTTGAAGCTTACCAAAAATATATGAGCTCCTATTCGAGCATTTGGTAACTGTAATGATAAATTTATTCATTCATTAGTTGATCCAAAGCAATTATATATCGCTCCATTAACTTATTGTCGCGACCTTTCTCTTATCTATCGTTGTTGAGTAAAGGTGCGAGGAAATCACTCTCGAACAGAAGGGATTTTCTTGTTTAATTACAATAACTAACGGCGATATCTACATCTTCGAGTACCCCCAGTGGAACCTCATCCTATCGATATTCCATCTAAAAGCTGTCGTCATATGCGTAACAGTCTCAGGATCTGTAAGAGTTCAATCTTCTAAATGACTCTGCCTCGCTGCATGGGTGATCTTAGTCATATTACATTATATGCTCTTTTTGATGTCAGTTTGGCTTTTGATACTGTACTAGTCTAGTCTTCAACGGCCTCCGAAAACCTCCTTTCGCGTCTCGGGACTTTCACTTAGCTGGATCAGCTCGTTCATCTCTGACTGCCCACATGGTGTCATAGTTGGACTAACGCCTTCTCCCTTGTCCACTATGCACTTTGGATTCCCGCAGGATTCTAACTTAGCCGCGTTTCTTTATATTCTGAATACGGCTTACCTGGATGCTCTCATTTCCGCAAAAGCAGTTACCTGACATCGATATGCTGATGACACTCAGGCCTGCTTCCATGGACCAGATACTGCAGCTGCTGCCCTAGTTGATCAGCTCTGGTTGCTTGGAAGTCCTCAAACGGAGTTCCATTGAATTCTGAATAGACGCAATTTATCTGGCTTAATGGTCATGTCCAAATTCCAAAAATTTATTTTCCTACCCTTCGTCGATTTTTCCGACATCACGTTATCCACCTCCGTGCAAGAGAATGACATTATTCTTGACCAAGGACTTGCGCTTCATATTTATGAAAACAGTGTCTGTCAAACCTGTTTTTGTCATCTGTGCCAATTCCGTAATGTGCGACGTTCGCGTACCACGCAAGCTGCCTCTGCACTGATTCATGCTTTCGTTTCTTCCAAAATTGATTATGGACATGATATTTATTCTGGGTTGGGTTCCTCACTTACCTCGAAATTACAATCTGTTTTTAATGCTTATACACGTGTTATCGGTGGCACCCCGAAATTTGGAGATATTTCCTGTGCATATGCGAACACTTTGCATTGGTTATACTTATCTGAACGCATCGAATTTAAGATTCTAAACTTTATGCGAGACTGTTTGGTGGGAACTTCCCCATCCTATCTGAGATCTTTTTGTTACTCTATCTCATCTATTCGTAGTTGGTCGTAGCTCCATCTGTCCTTCTGCTCACTAAACCTTTATTGTCCCTCGGGCTGGGACCTTTACTACCCAGAATATAAGCTTTGCTTTCGCTGGTTCTGCATTCTGGCACAACCTTCCTTACAAGACGAGAAATGAGCTAAACAGCATGTCACCTTCTTTGTTAAGCAAGCACTTGAAATCTGCCCTGTTTGACCGTGGGTCTTTTCTGACTGGTCGGGAGCGCTACTACTGAGTTTGCTCTTTAAGTTGCGCTTTACAAATCTTCAATTATGATAAGTTATGCTTTGTGTGTTGACTTTGTCAACATGGTTATGTTAAGCTACATAAAAGTCTTATAAAAATAGTAATAATAAAAATAAAAATGAAAATAATAACAATACTTAGGGCGCTATCCCTCTCGTATAACCAGTTATCTTTTCCACCGCATTACACTCACAAATCAATGCTTCAACCCTATTGAATTTCACGGCACTTTTGGTCCGCCAGATCTTGACGATTTTTCCAGCTCTCCTAGAATTTTTCATACTGTGGTAAATTTTTTAAATACTGAGGGATCATATATAACTATATATATCAATTAAAATAATAATAGTAACAATATTAAAAATTAAATTAGTTATTATATTATTATTATGTTTAATATTTTTAGTATCGTTTATATGTTATTTTTATTATAATTAGTATATTAATAATAACATTATTATTATTATTATTATTATTATTGATGTTAGTTGAAAACTTCTACAGCTCCGGTGTCTTTTTGCACAAGGCATTATCCGACTGCGCATCAAATTCACGTCACATTTAGGTAAATATCCAAAAGATCAGTCCACTATGACAGACAGGCAGTCTACAGCGGAAAAGCGAACTGAAACAGGTAAGTCTTAAGTCGAGAACGGAATGTTATAAAAGACTGGTCATGACGCACTGATGCAGAGAGAGAATTCCAAAATTCCAAGGCCGTCAGTCACGTCTCAGCAGATTCGGATTAAACTTGAATGCGTTGGTGGTTCCTTTGGTGGTTGGTACAGCTGTGACAATTATATAACCAGAGGCTCTCCCAATCCAGCCACTTCGAAAGAGACGGTTAAAAAAATAAAATAAAATGTAGAAATCTAGAAAACAACGAGCAACATTGGAGTCTCTAGGTTCTAAGTCATAAAATGCGAAACCTTCCAGGAATATGGTTCTAAGCATGAGAAGAAAATGTGCTTCAATCATTGTATCTAACCACGAGATCAACAGGTCTCCATTGCCGACCAGAAGAAGTTATCGTTGACTCAGTTGACTAGATCTGATTTACTCAGATGCGTGTCATGCATTTGACCAAATACAATATTACACAAGAATTTTCGACAGCTGGCTACTATTCAAGAGCCGCGGTTGAGTACAAATTGAAGCTTGACCAGTCGAAAACGTCCACGATATTTGCACCCCACAAATGCGCCGCTACATGTACGCCCCGACATTTAATCCTCAAATTATCCCGAGAAATGCGTCGTTAACTTCCAGAAAAATGCGCCCCGACAGAAGCGATAACATTACACTTTAGAGATCATAATGTGTGGTATAAGATTCCTAGTTTAGTTTGACTTGCAATCTTCGTACTTGAAATATGATATGGCTCGAAACAGAAACAGTTTCCTCTCTGATGTGTTTTGACGAATTCAGTGATCTGGATCAAAATCTAAAGATTTCTACAACGCACAAAGTGAGCTAAATCGCAGGAATTAGCTTATTAACGGAAGCTCAGATAAAGGAATATCGATAGGCTGATGAGATGAGATTCGGTTCCAGGTCAACATCCAAGGCCCAGGAGTTATTCAGTCAGACGGTTACGGTGCAGTGTTTTAAGAATTTGATAGAATTACCGAAAAGGAGTGTTTTCAGTTTTGGATTAAAGACCTGTGCAAAGATGCAAGAAATGCAATGTTGATGAATTCCTAGAATTGGATAGATTATTGAAGAAAGTGTTATTTTAATATTTGGGTGAATTCGGCCAATAAACAAGGTAATTTAACTAAAAATCAGATAGGAGAATGTGAATATTATGGAGTGTAAGCTTGAATGTTTTTAGAACAGATTTAAAGCCCTTTTAGGCTATTTAAAAACAGATACAAAGCGCTTTCAAAACTTTTTTAGAACCCATGTTACAATAATGTTTTACTTGATAATGTGCTGTATTACGGTAAAATACATTTGCTATGTATGGTTCAGTCCTTAAAGGTAGGCCCCTATGCCATTTCATTTCTAATACAATCCTAAATAGTTGATACGTTGTCATTTCAGCTTTTTCTGTTTTCATGTTGGGAAGTCAGTCATGCTCACATTGACTCTACTTCTTGTTTTCACTGGGACGTTCTTCGCGACGTTCTTGTTCGTTGGATTTTGGAATGGCAAAAAGAAAAAGTTAGGACGGCGATATCCGCCTTCTCTACCATGTCTACCACTCGTCGGTTCTTTACCGTTCATCAGGAATTTCACTGCACTTCCAGAGTACTTTATGAAGGTGGCCTACGAACTTGGACCAGTGTTTACGCTCAGACTTGCTAGCAGGTAGGCGATAGATTCGAAAACACAATAATTCAATAAGTCACAAAGTCCTCTTCTTACTCAGTTATTTACAGAGCAGCATTGCAATTTATTTTATTGCCTTGAGTGCTAGGCTGAAATTCCAGATATGATATTTCAAATTCTCTCCTGAAAAAGGTAATTCACAATTTCTGGCCAGTTGTCTTCTTCTACGATGTAAAACGTGTCCAGTTGCCTTACATTGTCGGTGGGAAGATCAAGTGGTGAGGAAGAGGACTGCGAGTTGGACCCTCTGCCGCCGTTTTTACTCAAATTCTTCGTGGATGGCCTACTGCTCGTTTTGTATTCACTGTGTAATACTGCTTTGGATGAGGCTCCCTTCCACCATACAGAGTCGGACTGTTTTCCTTCCGTATCATATGAATCGCCCTGGTTTAGACAATAATGATATAGCTAACTATAGACCTATATCCAAATTATCCTTTCTAACTATACTGGTGGAAAAGCAAGTCTCAATATAGGTATTGCAATAACTTCAAGCTAACTATCTTCTGCCTAGAAGTCCAGTTTTAGAAGGATCCACTCAACAGAATCGGTTATTGTCCGCATTTTAGGTGATTGCGATGGGAATTTCGATCAGGGGAACTTTACCCTCCTAGCTCTCATTGATATAAGCGCTGCCTTCGATACCGCTGGCCACAGAATCCTGTTGGGTGCCTCGTTGGTCCTGCTCTTTCATGGTTCCGCTTTCATCTCTGGTCATTTTCGGTATGTGATATTTGGTTCAACACGCTCTTACTGGTCCTTGGTATCCCTGGTTATCTCCGGGCTCTGTCCTGGCTCCTTTACTTTAATCCTTTCAATCGCCAACCTAAGCCTTACGCTGTCTCCAATGGGGGTAGGGTCTCACTGATATGTTGATGACACACAGGTATATCCTAATGGCATACCTGTTGATGGTGTGTCCTTAGTCCAGATATTATTTTAGGCGTCGGAGGCACTCGAGGCCTGGATGAAGTCAAACCGCCTTCATTTGAACCCTGACAAGACAGTTCATTTGGATTGGTAGCCGCGCCCAACTCTCTAAGATTGATCTAACCAGTCTACTTAAGCTGTTCCTTTATTTCTCCTTCTCTCCTTCAGTTCGCGACCTGGGAGTGACCCTGTACAAGGTGCTTTCTTAACTGGAGCATGTGAACAATGTTTGTCGAACGTGCCTTTACCCTCACGATCCAGGCTGCAACTCTTCTAATTCATGGATTTATTTCCTCTAGGATTGACTAGAGTAATGCTGTTCCCGCAGGCTTGGGACTATCATCCATTTCGCAGTTTTAGTGTGTCCTAAATGCTGACGCCCGCTTGATTGGAAGTATGACTAGGTTTGATCACATCTCCGCCTGTATGTCTGAGGAACTGCTAAGGCAGCTTTGTGTTCTGACCTCCTCTAACCGTTGCCGCAGATTATTTCCTTCCGCGGTTCAGGGCAACTTGTTTGTTCCATCAGTCCGAACAGCCTCAACTGAACGCAGAAGTTTTCCTTTGGTCGGCCCAACTTCTTAGAAAGGTTAGCTTGGTGACCCGCGGATGAGGTTCTCTGCCTTCCTTCTTCTGTCTTCCGCAAGGGCTTGAAGAACATTCCGTTCCCCAGCGATTCTGGGTTGTCGAGCCGAGGTCGCCTATAATGAGTTTATCTTAAAATGGCGCTTCATAAATTTTTCATTACGATTACATGCAATGGTGCATGCATACATATATACAGACAGACATCACATAGATACACACACATTGAAATTTATTTTTTTCAGTGCATTTATATAGTGCTTTTTTGACGTACCTTAACAAATATAGATATGCTATAACCATGTGTAGCGGCGGTGATTATGGACCATGCAGATGACGACATAGCCCACAGCCCAGAGATGAGCGTGGGGCCGGCCGGACACTAAGTCGCGGGCCGTGGCCGGGCCGAGAAACTTCGGCCGGCATTTTTGGAAAAAATGTCGTCTTTTACATTTCTCAGTCTTTATATAAAACTGCAGTCGCGTTTTGTAACTGTTACATTTTTGGAAGTTTAATTTAGCATTTTAAAATGTTTAATACTTACCTACACACAGAAAGTAACTACTGAACATTAAGCAAACAATCTGCAGTTAGAGTCACGCCGGATACGGATAGAAAGTGTGACAGTGTACCGTGTTTTATTTTGATTGACATTTTGTGGCCCGCCTTTGTAGGAGTAACGTACGTAAGTGTTCCGCAATATGCCTAAGCATGGTGCAATGCCACAAGATGTGCGTAGGGTTACGCACTGTCCGCCAAGGTGATGCAATGTAAGTGAGAGGCCTATAAAAGGACTTGACTGCCAGACACAGAAGACGGATGACCGATGATACCACAGCAGCGCGACCAAGAAAGAGGACTTCGCTAGAGACGAAGGATATAGCCGTCGACCTTGTTCACGCTCTATGATACCAGTGACAGTAGTGACAGTAGTTTCTTTTGTAGATGTGATGATAAATGCTGTAAATTTAATAAAGTGTTGAAACTTGAAGACTCTTGCCGATTAGTTTCCTGGGAGACCGCAGGAACAGTACTCAGCGGACTAAAATTCACTCCGGGCGTTGGTAACGGGCCTCCTGTTGAAGACTGTTCGCGGAATCAGCGCCCTCGACGAGGAGAAATCTTACTATATCATGATTGTAAATATTCATGCTGTCTATGCGCACATATCTGGCGTGTGAATGATGTCATTCCGGTGTGAACTGCGTTAATGACGTCACTGTTATCTGTGGCTGTTGAAAGATAAATTAATAGTTTTAAAAGCTTTGATTTAGTGAAAATTTGTCAGGGCTTCTGCTCCCAGTTCCAGCAGTAGTAGTAGTGGTAGTGGTAGCAGTGGTAGTGGTGGAAGTGGTAGTAATGGTAGTGGTAGTACTAGTAGTAGTAGTAATGGTAGTGGTAGTACTAGTAGTAGTAGTAGTGGTAGTAGTAGTAGTGGTAGTGGTGGTAGTGGTAGTAATGGTAGTGGTAGTACTAGTAGTAGTAGTAGTGGTAGTGTTGGTAGTGGTTGTATTAGTAGTAGTAGTAGTGTCAACAGTGTTCCACACCGTTTCTCAGTGACAGCAGTGATGTCCGCAAACACAGTAAATATGATGATGATGATGATGATGATGATGATGATGATGATGATGATGATGATGATGATGATGAGTTCCCTGCCCGAAGGCAGGTCTATTGGCTTTATGCCACCCGGAGATGAGACGAGTGAGGTGGTTTCCCGTTGCCTTACTCACAGACAATTGTGAGTAAGCAACGCAGTGGCTTGAGGCAGATTCGAACCCGCGACCCTTCAGTTACGAGGTACCGACCATACCACCACACTACCGCGTCCCTATAAGAAGGCGGAATCGAAGACTGAAATGTGGAAGTACTTTGTTGTCATTTTTGGTTCGTCATCCGGTAAAACTGTCCCATTTGTGTCCTGTTTACGATGCTGTAAAATAATGAAATATGGAAGTCGGACTGAAACTTCACATCTAAACCGACATGCATCAAATTGCCCACCAAATGGTGATGCCAGTGCACACCCCATTTCAGAAGCCTATGGCATCTAAATCAGTACCTCAGCAAGCTAAACTTGAAGTACTGCAGAAGTGTGTCTCATTTGTTGCCAAGGACGTTAGACCATTTTATTCGGTGGAAGGTGTGGGAATTCGAGCTCTGGCTCAAGCGTTGATTTCTACTGGAGATAATTACGGTAATATTCCAGTTTCGGAGATATCTCTCATCGCACTACTATTTCACTTGCTGTGTAAGAAACAACAGAGAAGCTGAAAACTTCTGTTGTCCAGGACCTGCAAAAATACATTGGCCAAATATGGGGGCGAAATGAGGGACTGAGGAATAGGCTCAAACGAGCTGTTTATCATTAACTTGTCATTACGTTTCGGATTCTTGGAAACTTGTCGAACTCGTTCTAGCTATTCCTCAATTTGACCCTGAACCTCGATACACCGACGATAATATTTGAAAGGCACTTCAAGACATTTTAAAAGAGTTCAACCTTCCGCAATTTCTTGATGACAATAGTCTATTTCCTGGACTCGTATTTGTCTCAGACAGAGGTTCTAACTTACCTGAGGAGGTCGTATCTTTACTTTCGACGTTTAAGAAAACTTCAGACGAGTTCAAGCCAAGAAGGCAGCCAACGCTGAACCTGCCACTACCCTGGCTATGCAAGTTGAAAAATGTTTGCAAATCAAAGCCAAATGATAGCAACAATATTGCTAAATTAAAGAAGAGACTGATCGAGCTGCTTGAGACCAAATTAGTTATCCATTCAATGTATCGCTCAGCAACAGCTTTACAATCTCGTATGAAAACAAAAGGTATTGATCTCGATCATTGAAAGAGAGAAAGTGTATGCTGATCCAGTCAACAGAAGCAATGGTACTTGCGAGCTCGTGATGCTGTAGTTACAATTAATGCTAAGGTTGATTGGTGGCCGAATCAAGTTCTTGAAAAATGTTATCTGGCGTCTGCTCCTGTTCATCAGTCATAGTTGACAATGGTAGGCAGTATCTTTGCTTCTGTTGCTGAATCAGCTCAGTCCATTTACTTTTGGTGACTCTATTCCACCGATAAAGCAGACCTGTTTAGGAATCAGCGAGTTTGAAAACGGGACTCAAGTCACCATAACTGATACAGATGAAGTCACAGGATATCTTAAATGCACTGTAGCACCAGAAGCTGCAGAAGAAACTTTCCAGATTCTTAAAATTACAAACGATACCGAGGTTTGTTTATCTTTTAATTAATTTCCATGTTTAATATCCTGCATCTTTACAAAAAAATAATATGTTAGCAGTCATCCTTGTCTGAAAACTTTTAAAATTTGCACTATTTAGTCTCACTGCTGTTGACTATCATAAATTAAGGATGTTCATATTCATGCTACTTGGTTAGTTAATTTTTATTGTCGTTTCAGATTGAGCAGATTGTCTCTCTCTGCCTGACTCTTGGATCTTGACCCGGAACCGAACCCTTTTGCCTATCGATATTGTTTTGACTGAGCGCCTGTGAATAAGCTGGTCCCCGCGGCACGGCTTTCGTTGGGCGCTGTAGAAATCTTGGGATTACGATTACGATAATTACGATTACGAGCATCATTGCTCGTCAAGTATTTGGCATAAGAACATCGATTGCGGGGAGTGAAAGAATTTCAGCGTGGCCGGTGCCACATTGGCTGAAAACCTTGCTCCTGACCCAGTTAACAGCGTTCTGTTTCTGAATTCAGCTGTGTTACCCAAATGTATATAAACATTTGTTTTGTAGCTGCATGCGATAATTGACAACTGAGTCTCTAAGTGACTATTTTCTGGATTCAGCTAAGTAGAATTCAAAAAAGTACTGTATTAATGGCTAGGGGTTGTGCAAATAAGTTTCAGCCAACATACCCCACTACGGTATTTTTGGCAGAAACAACAGAAAGTATGAAAGGTTGTGATTGTGATACAAAATTTTGAAATCCTTTTAAAACATTAAAAATACTACTGCAAACAAAAGGAACATTGTTAATCGGTTCACTGGTTTATACAATGTTTTAAAAATTATCAAAGTAAAAACCATTGACATCATTCATGTGACTGATTGGATATCTTTCTAATAAATTATAACAGTTTATAACAGCTGACTTTGAACTGCAAACGTAGCGCGAAAGTCACCTAATAGCAAAAGAGCCAAAAGTGAACATGTAACAATTCTATAAGGTGTAATGCTTACGCAACTATATAAATATCAAGTATGGACAATTTTATCACTCAATAATTAATTAGCTATTGACTGCAGCCTGCAACGCGGCTTGAATATGGACCGATCAGGACCGGACCGGGCCAAGCCATAATTTTTTTCGACGCAGGCAGGACCGGGCCTGGCCGGCATTATCGGCCCGTTCTGATCTTTACACTGTAGTGGTTGCTATCTTTATTCACCGCGGCTACGCTATTTCTACACAAAAAGACGCAGCAACTTCAAATATTTGCGATCCCAATCATAACTAACTACACTATTAAAATTATTTGTGTACAACGGTTCTTTCACTTCGTGAGGCTAAAAATAGAATGTCTAAGTCATTCTAACTCGTTCCGTGTCCGGTTGTCCGTTTGTTTCTCTCCTTCAATTTCCTCGCCTACATGTACCTCTCTGTCTAGATCTGAATTCGTCTGTCTTTCGACTGACGTGTTGTGTGTCTCGTTTTATCTGGCTGTTTCTGCTTCTCCATCTCCTTGCATTTCCTGTTTGCGACGTTCACTCAGTGAATGTTCTTGGCCTGTACTTTTTGCGCTTCTGCTCTGATTGATGCAGCAGAAGTTTAATAATATTAACGTTACTCTGGTCTTTATTACAGTCTATTTTACACTCGAATTTGACAATAATTTTCAAACTCTGTAGATTTGTCGTAGTCCTGAACAACAAAGCATCAATCGAAGACGCTCTTGTGAAGCATGCGTCGAGTTTCTCAGGAAGAAACGACTTCTACACAGAAAAATATCATGTTAACCAAAATATGAAAGGTATAAAATTAAAATCTATCTACGGTTCAGATTAGCAACTGATGTTGTCTAATCTTTCAAAGCGCGATGTAATCATGTATCTGGAGAGTTGTATGGCGCCTTTAAAGAATCTTATTGCTATACATCGAATATAAAACAAGAAGTGGTCAAATTTTGTACTTAATATTTTGTTGGACCGTCATAGGAATCAGTCAAACGCACGACAACCTTATATGCTTTTCTTGACGGGAAGGGTGTAACCTAAAAGAACCTGCTATCAAATAGTTATCAGTCACTTGTGTTTGTAGGACTTGTGTTTAAAAACTATGATGCAGAGTTTAAAAGATACCACAAGCTTGTTTTGTCCACCTTGAAAGATTTCGGATTCGGATCGCGAAGTCAGCTGGAGACACGGATTTTGATGGAAGTCTCCGAATTGATCAAACACTTTCATGATACAAATGGAAAAGCTTTCAATCCAAAAGATGTGATGGTTCTGAGCACTTCGAACGTCCCAATGAATATATTCTTTGGTCGTAGACGCGATTACAAAGACGGCATGAGCGAGACAATTTCTCAGGTAAAGAGATTCATCGATTCCTTAGATCCCGCAACAGACCTCTTGCCGTTTCTCAGATTCTTCCCTCCATTCAGCAAGAAATTCAGCGAAATGACAGATTGCAATGGAAAGCTGCTTGTAGCTATCAAGAATGAGGTAGACATGAGTTTGGATGATGAAACCACGGACTGTTTTGTGCGAAGATATATCGAACAAGAAGGTCCTCACTACGACCGTGAACAACTGATGTATACGCTGAGAGAATTCATCGGTGGAAGTGTTGACACCACATCTACCATGATGCTGTGGTTTTTCATTTACATCGCCAACAATCCTCAAGTCGCAGTGAATGTCCAGAAGGAGATCGATTCTGTGGTTCCTAGAGACAGACTCCCAACACTTGATGATCAGCCAAAGTTGCCTTATACTGAGGGAACCGTTCTGGAGCTAATGCGGCACCGATCCGCTTTGCCGCTGTCTATTCCACACTTGACGCTGCATGACACCGAAGTACTTGGATACTTTATACCAGCAGATACTGTGGTAAGAAGCATACATGTGTGCTGTATAACGGGCAATCGTTTGGGTTTGTAGTTGGTTTTACCTAAATCAGGGCTATCCCAGTCACTGCGAGATAGAGAAAACTTTGTGCACTGGATTGCGGTTAAGCAGAGATTACTGTAATATGTTCCAAATAAGACAAAACCATTACAAATGGTCTCCTTTTTGCTTCCGCAGCTGGTTCAATTGAAGAGCTTTCTCTTCGCTGCCAATAAGTATAAAGACAAGATTTTTTACACTTGATTCTCATTCTCGAGGTTATAATAGTAGTATTGACACAAGCATAAGTTTACGAGGTAGCGCAACAATTGTTGTATGCCTGAAGCATCGCAATTGGCATATTTATAGAGTCGATTTTACACCTACATTTTAAGATTTTAACCCCCATTCCATTTTAAAAGAACATTATCCAAAGCTTTGATTGTTTCTTGATTTAAGGTTGTGCCCAACATTAAATCTGCACACATGAACAAACTGGATTGGCCTGAACCAGATATTTTCAGACCAGAACGATTTTTGGACGAAAACAACAAATTAATCAACAAGAATCGTGTGATCACCTTTTCTCTAGGCTAGTGTACAATTCATTACTTTAAATGTGGTGTTTCTCGTAACTGTAAATGATACATGCGATGAATCTACAACATGATACATTTGCTTAAAATGGCGGCGGTTCCGGGAGTTTGGAATAGTTAACAATCAAACAGTGAGTATCAGATTTATTATATATATGCTACCTTAACCGATTATATTTCTCTCGCCTCCATATTATTTAATCCGATAAATACCTCAGTATTAAACATTTTCGAAGCCTCTCAACATGTCAAAATATCTAAACCAAGACTGTCTGCTATTGTTTGCTTGTTTCAATCATTTTAAAAGAAATTGCTCTGGTCTCCTGTTGTTGTTGACATCATGCTGTTGCAAATTAAAAGTTGAGCACAATCGATCAGCCCTCACCTTTCTGTATAAAAATGAGGGCGAACGCAAGTTGAAAAGTTAAAGTGACATGGGTTGTTGTGATCCTGTTTGAGCCTCAGCCAAGTATTCTCTTAACTCTGGAACTACACCTTTGATGAGTTTAATGGCGTGTAATGGTAACATGTTGGCTGATGTATGACGAGGTTTGTTGGACAATGATTATTTCAGGTCGACGATCTTGTTCTGGCGAAGGATTGGGTCGTCAGCAACTCTTCCTCTTCATAAGCGGACTAATGCAAAACTTTCACATACGACCACCAGAGGACGTTCAGTCAATATCAGTGAAAACAACCTCTTTCCTCATTGAAGCCCCATCGTCTTTTAAAATCCGAATGATTGCAAGAAATGGGTGAAGAATCGTCACCTGTCTTCCAAACTTCTGAAATACTTGTGCTAAAAGTATTAAATTAATATTAACTCCAACAAGCCTTATATCGACTTTCGAAAAAATTATACCTAGTGCATCTAGGTGACAATCTTCCGCATAGACCCTAATTGGTAGACCCTAATTATGTAGTTCGAATTGCTTTGTAAACTTATAGCATCATATAAAGATTAATCTATGTTAGCATTAGGCTGTGTAATATGTCACGTAACCTGGCTTCAAGTGCACTCCTGAATTTTCTGAGGAGGCATCAACAAATTTTAGTTGTGCTGCATTGCATTATATAGAAACTGCAAATATTCAGCATTCAAGTGTTCGCAAGAAATATCTCTGTGAATATAAACCTTCTTCTGACTCATGTTATACAATACTTATAGCATTACTTATAATTTAACACTAACCATAACAGTACAATCTCGTTTAGAGAAACAATTAACTTGTGGGAAGAATTCTAATAAAATTACCATATTGTGCAGTTTTGTTATGCTGATTAGGAGAGAGCTCATATTTTGGAAATATCGTAGAAAAGTGGTTCAAGTGTCGATCAACTGGAAGAAGTCCATTCCTAATAGTGCATCCATGAGAACGTATTAGAGTTTGGTTATCCGTTATGTATGTATGTATATATTTATGTATGTATGTAATTATGTATATGTATGTATGTATGAATGAATGCATGTTTGCTCTTATCAAAGACATGTCACAAGCCATAGTCTGTCTTCTGGCCTGCTCTCGACTTGATCATACAACTCAGCTTTTACCTGTATCTCAGATCTTGAACTGAATAGGCTACAAAGCATCCAAAATTCTCTGACTCGTGCGGCGCTGTGCATGCATGTTTTACCTTTAAAATATTAACTATGAGCACTCCTAACTACCTTCAGTCACTAGTCTCTCCTTACATCCTCCTCGCAGCCTAAGATTTCGGGTACAGGCCTTGTAGCTGAACCACGATTCAAAACTGTTGTAAGCTCTGTTGCATCCCACGCTGCAGCCACTAAGGAATGGACCCAACTATCAATGTTTCTTAGAGCTCAATCTCTCCCTCTTACTTCAAAAAGCTCCTGAAAACTCACTATTTCCCATTGACTTTGCAACATCTGGGTATCTAACTGTTTTTCACCTAGCGACTGACTAACTACTCTTAAGTATTGAAAAATTGGGCGAAATAAAGATCGAGGAAAGGAAAGTCCCTATGACAGAATCATGAGGTACATGTGTTGTGAAGGATCAACAGGATCAGAGCGTGGTAAGTCTACTGCCACTCATTGGGAACGATCAGTAATGTAAGAAGATACCCAGAGAAGAGCAGAACCAGGAATTCCAAAGGAAGGATAGATACCAGACAGCAAAATACCATGATCTACAGTATCAAATGCAGCAATCAAATCAAGAGATATAAGGAGCGATGCTTTGCCAGAATCCATTGAATGAAATAACATATAAACTGCTAAGGGGGCCAGTAAGAGCAGGGTCATTTGAATGATGTTTACCATAAGCCGACTGAAAATGATTAAACTTCGAAGATGTTATATCCCCTGAAGACGCAAGAAAAATAGACGTTAAACCAGTTAGAGGTATAATTCAGATTGGCAAAGGTCGGTAATTATTGGACAACCTGAAGTTTCCCATTCGAGCATTTAGTAAACGTAAAGGTGAATTTGTTCATTCATTAATTCAAAGTAGTTATATAGCGCTCCTTTAACTTGTCGTGGTCGAGTAAAGGGGCGACGAAATCACTCTTGAACATTGTTTAAAAACAGTAACTTACAGAGTTAACTACAGCAACGTGTACCTCTACGTGAACCTCATTCTATCGAAATTCCATCTAAAAGCCATAGTCTAATTCGTAACAGTCTCAGAATCTGTAAGAGTTCAATCTTCGAAATGTCTCTGCCTCGCTGCATGTGTGTTTATCGAGTGATCGTAGTCATGTTACATTATTTGCTCTCTTTGAGGTCAGTAAGGCTTTTGATATAGTATCATTCTAGTCTTCAACGGTGTCTGAAAAAATCCTTTGGGGACTTCCACTTTGCTGGATGCAATTGTTCATCTCTGACCGCTCACATGCTGTCATAGTTGTACCCACGCCTTCTCTCTTGTCCACTATTCACTTTGGATTCCCGCAGGATTCTCACTTCGCCCCGCTTCTTTATATTCTGTACACGGCTTACCCGGATGCTGTCCATTCCGTAAAAGGGGGTTCCTCATATCGATATGCTGATGACATCCACGCCTACTTCCATGGGCCAGCTATTGAAGCTGCTGCCCTAGTTGATCAGCTCTGGCTGCTTGGAAGTCTTCAAAGCGTTTTCGGTTGAATTCTGAATAGACGCAAGTTATCTGGCTTAGTGGTCGTGTTTGAATCTCTAAAATTGATTTTCCTACCCGTCGTCGATTTTTCCCGACATCACATTCTCGATCTCCATGCATGACCCGGACATTATTTTTGACTAAATGCTTGCGCCTGGTATTTATGTCAATATTGTCTGTCAAACCCATTACTGTCATTTGCGCCAATTCCGTAGTGTGCTACGTTCGCGTACCACTCAAGCTGCCTCTGCGCTGATTCATGGCTTCATTTCCTCCAAAATTGATTTTGAACATGCTATCTACTATGGGCTGGGTTCGTCACTTACCTCGAAATTACAACCTGTTTTAATGCTTTTACGCGTCTTATCGGTCTCACCACGAAATTTGGCGATATTTTCTATATATATGCGGGACACTTTGCATTGATTACCTATATCTGAACGCATCGAATTTAAGATTCTAATCTTTATGCGAGGCTGGTTGGTGGGAACAGCCGCATCCCATCTCAAGTCTTTTTGTACCTATACCTCATGTATTTCTGGTCGTAGCTCCATGTGTTCGGCTGCCTAAGAAGCACTTGTCGTCCCTCGGGCTCGGAACTTTACTACCCAGAATATAAGCTTCGATTTCTTTGGTCTTGCTTTATGGAACAACCTTCCTTACAAGTCTAGAAATGAGCTTATATTTTAGGACTGGCCGGAAGCGAAACATATGAGTCTGTTCTTGAAGTTGCGCTTTACGAATCTTCATTTCGCGCCTATAGAATTATACGGTACTATGTCCACTTTTAGCGAAACTGAGAAAAACGATTTTTTAGTTTTGCTGACGCAAATCGTTTTTGCTTGGGTATTTATGACATTTTAATTGAGATATTCGGACAACGCTGTTTTCTGCTAGTAGGATTATGTGTTTAATTCGATCATTAAGTTAACCGAATATGCGTAATTTTGACACAATCATGACAGGGGTGACAATTTTGTGGACATAAAGCTATATAACCCCAACCACGTCCTTGATATTCAAGTTGAACAATGTAATTGTGAGCATTTGACTCAAAATTATACTGCTCTATCTCTATCTCTGAGGATGATGATATTAAAACCAAGCCACTTTAAGCTTTATTTTCAAATAGTTCATTGTGGAAAGAAATACAGTTACTTAAATGAAAGCATTTTCTGTGAGTTTTTGTTGCATTACTCGCAATGAAGGGAGGTGCATTTGAAATTTATCACCATAGCTTATTCTAATTTCTTGCACATATCCAATAATATTATACAGAGATAAGTTCATAATGCCGCCTGGTAGCATTATGTGCTTAATTGTTTACAGGTATTTCCTCTGTCACTTCAGTATTGCAACCAGTACATAACACATTCTTTACTTATGGCCTGGTTCTCCAAATCTGTGTATAATTAATCGATTTAACATTTTTGTGGTAAAGCAGGAACGAGATTAGCGTACAATGTGCGTGAACAGAATTTCTGTTTTGTGGAATGCATGAATCTGATCACAGAGTGAAGTTAGTCAGTGTAGGCTGATGCTTCAGTACCTCTTCCATGACTTCACAAGACTACTTGCAATATCATGTGATATGACATCATCTGTGCCTTGTTCAAACGCTTGAAAGGCTGTGTCGTGCTCTGGTGACATGATGTCACCTGTGCCTTGTTCAGCTGCTTGAAAGGCTGTGTTGTGCTCTGGTGACATGATGTCATCTGTGACTTGTTCAACTGCTTGAATGGCTGTGTCATGCTCTGTTGACATGATGCCATATGTGCCTTGTTCAGCTGCTTGAAAGGCTGTGTCGTGCTCCGGTGACATGATGCCATATGTGCCTTGTTCAGCTGCTTGAAAGGCTGTGTCGTGCTCTGGTGACATGGTGTCATCTGTGCCTTGTTCAACTGCTTGAATGGCTGTGTCATGCTCTGGTGACATGTTGTCATCTGAGCCATGTACAGTTAACAGATAGCATGCATATTTTGTTTTCTTTGACCTGATCAATGGATAAAATAAGATTGAGTATTTCGGTCCCCGTGTATGGACCGTGATTCTGTTATGTTCTCATATCTATTTATGCCAGGTAGTCCAGGCTATGGGCATTTAAAAAGGCCATATTTAAAGTGCAGTGTCAAATTGATACGGCACTGTGTACGTGAAGTTCATCCTTGTTAAATAGCAATTTTAAGTGACGCGACGGACAATAGGACTACGTCGGGTGTCATTGGTGGCGCCTGCTGACACGGGTCAAATGTAAGTTCCGTGCGTCGGTAGGAGATGTGCGAAGGGAGATGCGTGGGGTATCTTTGTTGATGTCGTTGGCGCCACAGAGATGTCGGTCTCCCATGGCCGTTCAGTCACTTCTCACCAGATTCGGATTCAAATACGTCGGTGGTTCCTTTGGTGGTTGGCACAGCTGTGACAATTATATATCCAGAGGCTCTCCCAATCGAGCCACTTCGAAAGAGGCCGTTACAGAATTAAAGTAAAAAGTAGGAATTTTAAAAACAACGAAGAACATCGGAGTTTGTAGGTTCTAAGTAATAAAATGTGAAACGTTCCAGTAAGAATTGGAAAGAATTATGGAAGAGGAGTGCTTTAAGTTTCAGTTTGGGATGAAAGACCTGTGCAAAGATGCAAGAGATGCAATGTTAATGAGTTCCTAGGATTCGATGGATATTTGAAGAAAATGTTGTTTTAATATTAGTGTGAATTCGGCCAATTAACAATGTAATTTACCTAAAAATCTGTTAGAAGGATGTGTTTATTATGGAGTGTAAGTTTTAATGTTTCTAGAACAGAAGTAAAGCCCATTTGCGTTATTTAAATCCCAGTTGCAAGGGTCGTTTTTTAAGCTTTTTAAAGCCCATGTTACATTTACTTTCACTTGATACTCTGCTGTATTACGGTAAAATATATTTGCTATGTATAGTTCAGTCCTTAACGGTATGTCGTTTCATTCCTAATACAATCCTAAATACTTGATACATTGGCATTTCAGCCTCTTCTGTTTTCATGTTGTGCAGTCAGCCATGATCACATTGACTCTACTCCTTGTTTTCATTGCGACGTTCTTCGCGACGTTCTTGTTCGTTGGATTTTGGAATGGCAAAAAGAAAAAGTTAGGACGGCGATATCCGCCTTCTCTACCATGTCTACCACTCGTCGGGTCTTTACCGTTCATCAGGAATTTCACTGCACTTCCAGAGTACTTTACGAAGGTGGCCTACGAACTTGGACCAGTGTTTACGCTCAGACTTGCTAGCAGGTAGGCGATAGATTCAAAAACAATAATTCATTAAGTCATAAAGTGCTCTTCTTACTCAGTTATCTAAAGATTAGGATTAAAATTTATTTTAGTGCCTATAATGCAAGGGTGAAATTTCAGAGATTATGGTTCAAGTCCTCTCTTGACAAATGTAGTACACATTTTCTGGCCAACTCTCTTCTTCTAGGGCATAAAACGTGTACAGTTGCCGAATATTGTCGGTGGGAAGATCAAGTGGTGAGGAAGAGGACTGGCAATTTACCTAACGCTCCATGTATTTCGCTTCCTTTCGACGCTAGCTTAATGAGCACCTATTGTTTTTGTTGTCATCAGTCTCTCTCTCATTTTTCTAATGCTTCCTCTTTTCATTATCTCTCTCCCTCGTCATGCACCTTCTTCTTCTTGAGATCTTTTTTAATATGGGTGAAAACCAATAATTGCATCACATTCAAGTCCAGATGTTGTGTACGGTTAGATTGAAATTTGGTCGCATTAATAGTATATTCATGAAATTGTTTTCGGTTGGTATGCATAATTAGGCCTAAGATCAAATTTAGTGAGCTTAAAAACCTGTCCTCTTGATTGGTGCTGTGGTCTTTGTGTGCCTGAGGAGAAGTTTGTTGAACTCTGGGATTATGCTTCCTAAGAATTGCTATGAAGGCGTGCAAGCAAGTATGTTACCTTCAGCATTCTAGCTGTACATTCATACACTGTGTATGATAAACACACATCAGTTATTCGTCAATGCATGAATACATACATACATCGACTTCCGACCGCCACATCCAACATTCATGGGCGGAGATTACCTGGACTTTGTGCATGAAAAGATGGACTCGGTCCGTCGTTCCATCGACAATGCTCCTTCTCCGTCTTTCCTCCCAACGGATTACAGGATCTCGGACCTTTGGCAGATCTGTGTGGAGGGTCTGGGCGGCTGCTGCTGTCATCGCCTTCGAAGTCTTGAGAGCTGGACACGCTGCCGCGGTTTCTACTTAAAGACTGCGTGTACTACCTACTGCGTTACCTGCATTCACTGTGTAATACTGCTTTAGGTGAGGGCTCACTTCCACCACCACAGAGGCGGGCTGTTGTCTTTCCTTACCTCAAGCGCCCTGGTTTAAACATTGATGATATGGCTAACCATAGGCCCATATCAAACCAATCCTTTTAATGGAAATTGGTTGAAAAGCATGTCTCAATTTAGATATTGCAATAACTTGAGACTAACTCTCTTCTGCCGAGAAGTCCGGTTTTAGAAGGATCCATTCAAAAGAATCAGTTATTGTCAGCATGTTATCTGACTTCGATGGGAGTTTTAAACAGGGCTTCCTAGCTCTCCTTTTCGATGTTCGCGCTGCCTTCGATACCGTTGGCCACAATATCCTCTTGCAGAGCCTCGAGAGATCGTTCGGTCTCGTTGGTCCAGCTAATGCATGGTTCTGCTTTCCTTTCTGGTCGCTCTCAGTATGTGATCTTTGGTTCAACACGCTCTGGCTGGTCGTTCATCTCCCTGAGTCACCCGCAGGCTCTGTCCTGGCTCCTTAACTTTTTATCCATTACATAGCCGACCTAGCCGACCCACCCATCTCTCCAGCTCTTGCTTTATGCATATCCGTGATCTTCGCAGAATCCGCCCTATGCTTGACTTTGAAACTGCATCAACCATCGCCACATCCATAGTCCATGCTAAATTAAACTATTCCAATTCACTATTCCTGAACATAGGCTCCACCCAAATAAGCCGCATTCAAGCCATACAGAACGCTCTTGGTCGTGCTGTTACCAAAACCTCCAAGCACCATCACATCACTCCTGTTCTTAAATCACTACACTGGCTTAAATACCTGAAGGAATCGAGTACAAAGTCCTATCACTTACCTACAACACATTTCAATCCTCCCAACCGTCCTATCTTCGTCAGTTATTTACAATACAACCGCTTCGCTCAACCCGCTCTTCTTCTGCCCTAACACTTCTCCGCCCTCCCATCACCTCATCCTTAAAACTTGGTAATCGCTCCATAGCCATAGCTGCCCCACCACTCTGGAATAAACTCCCCCTTCGAACTGCGACTGTTTTCTGACTCGTCATACAAACTCATCGATGCTGCACCACTTGCAATTTCTGCATCGGCATTTCACAAAAAGCTATAAACATTCATCTTTAACAGATCCTATCGTGACAGCCCTTCTTCCTCTTATCACTCTTTCCTCTCCAACCCCAAATACCATCCACCATAGCTGCCCTTCTGAGTTTTGGATCTTGACTTGGAACCGAAGCGTCTTGCCTATCGATTTTGTTTTGACTGAGCGCATGTGAATAAGCTAGTCCCCGTCACGTGACTTTCGTTGGGCGCTGTAGAAATTTCGGGATTACGATTACGATTAGCCTTATTCTGTCTCCATCTGGGGTATTTTCTCACCAATATTTTGGTAACAGATAAGCCTATACTTACGGCTTAGCTGTTGATGCTGTCTCCTTAGTCCAGAAATCACTTCGGGCATCTAAGGCACTCGAGGCCTGGATGAAGTCATACCGCCTTCATTTGAACCTTGGCAAGATTCAGTTCATTTGGCTTGATAGCCGTGCCCTACTCTCTAAGATTGATCTAACCAGTCTTCTCGGGCTCTTCCCTCATGTGTTCTTCTCCACTTCAGTTTCTGACCTTGGAGTGACCCTGGACAAGGTGCTTACTTAGCTGGAGCATGTGAAGAATGTTTGTCGGACGTGCTTTTGTCATCTACAACAAAAACGCACCATACGCCGTTCCATCACACGCCAGGCTGCAACTATCCTAATTCACGCAACCTATTTGCCCTAGGAACGACAGAGGCTATGCTATCCTTACAGGCTTGGGAGTCTCCTCCATCTCGCAGCTACAGTCTGTCCTGAAGGCTGGAAGTATCCCTAGGTTTGGTCACATCTCCGCCTTTGTGTTTGAGGAATTGCACTGGATGCCAATTCAGGATCGTATTCAATTCAAAATTATGGTTCTAGTGCGCAACTGTTTTTCTTCCTCACTCTTCCGTAAGTGCTTGAAGACATCGCTTCTGGGATGTCGGTCCCGGAGCGCCTATGATGAATTTATCTTGAAGTGGCGCGTTAATAATCCTTGATTACGAATACGATAACATGCATAAATACATGTGAACATACAGATGTAGTTACACACACATTGAAATGTATCTATTCAGTGCAACTATATAGCGCTCCTTCAAGATACCTACTCAGAAGCGCTCAACTCATATAGATAAGCTATAACCATATGTAAAGGCGGAGGTTATGGTCGATTATGATGACGACATAGCCCACATCGCAGACTATTCTGCTACTCTGTAGTAGTTGCCATGTTTATTCACCGAAATTACACTGTTTCTACACTAAAAGACACAGTAACCGCAAATATTTCAAATTCCAATGATAAACTAATTAGACCATTAAAATTAATGCTGGGCAACGCTGCTTTCACTTCGTAAAGCTGAATATGAAATGTCTAAGTCCTTCGAACTCGTTCTGTATTTGGTTGCCCGCTTGTTTGTGTCCTTCAATTTGTTTCGCTTATATGTACGCCTCTCTGTCTAGATCTTGATTCGTTTGTCATCACTTTCACTTGGTAGGACTCTTGTCTACAACTTTGACGGGTTCTTTATCTTATTTCTTCTGATTTTTTCTATCTTCCCATCTTTTTGCACTTCGTGTTTGTGACATTCACTCAGTGAATGTTCTTGGCCTGGAGTTTTTGCGCTTTCGTTCTGAATGTGGTCTTGACATCTCGTCTTTCTACGTGGTTCGTTTAACAATCTTAGCGCCACCTAAGTACTTATTGTAATTTACAGTCACTCGTGTTTTACAGATATTTTAAAACTTTGTAGAAATATGGTAGTTCTGAACAACAAAGCATCCATCGAGGACGCTCTAGTGAGGCATTCGTCCAGTTTCTCAGGAAGAGACAACTACTACACAGAAAATTTTTATTTTAACCGAAGTCTCAAAGGTATAAACTAAAATGCAATTAAGTTTAAGTTTAATATCTTAGCAGATATGTAACTCCTTTAAAGAATCTTAACGATGTACATCAAATATAAAACAGAACTTGTCATGGTTTGTTTCTGATGTTTTTATTGGACCGTTGGCCATAGGAATCAATCGACATTCAACCCCTCTATATGTTTCTCTTGCCATCATGGCTATAGCATAAAGAAAATCATTTTCAATATCTGTAATTTGTGTTTGTAGGAATTACGTTTAAAAACTACGATGAAGAGTTTAAAAGGTACCACAAGCTGGCATTGTCGACCTTGAAAGATTTCGGATTCGGATCACGAAGTAAGTTGGAGACACGAATTTTGATGGAGGTCTCCGAATTGATCAATCACTTTCATGATACAAATGGAAAAGCTTTCAATCCAAAAGATGTAATGATCATCAGTGCATCGAACGTCCCATTAAAAATAATGTTTGGTCGCAGACACGATTACAAAGACGGCATGAGCGAGACCATTTATCAGGCAAAGAGATTCGTCGATGCCTTAGATAACTCATTAGACTTCTTACCGATTCTCAGATTCTTCCCTCCATTCAGGAAAAAATTCAACGAAATGACAGAGAGCAATGGAAGGATGCTGGAAGCTATCAAGAAAGATATGGACATGAGTTTGGATAATAAAACCACGGACTGTTTTGTGCGAAGATATATCGAGAAAGAAGGTCGAGACTACGATCGCGAACAGCTGTTATATATCCTGAGAGATTTCAGCGGTGGGAGTACTGACACCACATCTACCATGATGCTGTGGTTCTTCATTTACATCGCCAACAATCCTCAAGTTGCAGAGAATCTCCAGAAGGAGATTGATTCTGTGGTTCCTAGAGACAGACTCCCGACGATTGATGATCAGCCAAGATTGCCTTATACTGAGGCAACCATTTTGGAGCTAATGCGGCACAGATCCGCTTTGCCGCTGTCCATTCCGCATTTGACGCTTCATGACACCGAAGTTCTTGGATACTTTATACCTCAGATACTGTGGTGAGAATTAAAAATATGTGGTGTTTTGTGAGTTTCTAGTATATTTCACATGGACCACTATAGACCAAATCAACTCCAGAGAGGCCAAAATTACCGCACTGGATTGCGATTAGACGGTTATAGCTGTGTACCAAATAAGCCAGAGCTATCAAAAATGGTCCCCAATTTGCTTCGGTATTTCATTCAATTGAAGGAAAATATCTTCGCTGCCATTTGGTGTAAAGACAACATTTTTTTGCATTTGATTCTCATTCTCAAGGTTACAGCATTAGTATGAACACAAACATAGGTTGACGAGCTGGAGTATCTTGTTTTATCCCTTCAGCATCAAACATGGCATATTCAATTCATTTTAAGCGAATATTGTCCGATGTTTTGGTTGTTTGTTGATTTAAGGTTGTGCTAAACATTAAAGCTGCACACATGAACAAATTGGACTGGCAGGAACCAGATGTTTTCAGACCAGAACGATTTTTGGACGAGAACAACAAATTAATCAACAAGAATCTTGTCATCCCCTTTTCTCTAGGCTAGTATACAATACCATACTTTTCAATATGGTGTGATAAAACGACGCTGGTTTTTGTAATCTTGTTTGAGCCTCAGCCAACTGATCTCTTAATGTTGGATGAGTTTAATAACGTGTAATGTTAACATGTTGACTGACGTATGACGAGGTTTTGTTCGATAATATTGATTTCAGGTCGACGATCTTGTCCTGGGGAGATATTGGCTCGTGAGCAACTCTTCCTGTTCATAAGCGGCATAATGCAAAACTTTCACATACGACCACAAGAGGACGTTCAGTCAATATCAGTGAAAACAACCTACGGCTTCATCGAATCCCCATCGTCATTTAAGATCCGAATGATTGCAAGAAATGGGTAAAGGATCGTCATCCGTCTTCCGAACTTCTGTAATACATGCATCAAAAGGAACAAACTAACACTCACCCCCACAGGCCACTCTTAGTATATCGACTTATGAGAAGGTTTATGTATTTTATGGAGAGTTCAAACAAGTGACAATCCTCGGCATACAGAAAGTTTTGGTAGACTGTTATATGTAGAACTAAATGCTTTGTATCGTATAGCATCATATAGATTAACCTATGTAAGCATTAGGCTACGTATTATTGAAACTGGAAACATTCAGCATTCAAGTGTTTCGCAAGAAATATCTATGTAATCATAAACTGTCTTCCGACGCTTGTAATACAATACTTATAGCATTACTAATAAATAAATCCTGACCTTAACAGGACAATATCATTTAGAGAAACAGTTAACTTGTGGGAAGAATTGAATTGTACTGAAATAACCATTCTGCGCAGTTCTGCTAAGATGATTAGTAGAGAGCTCATAAAATGGAAATATCGTAGGAAAGTGGCTATTCTGTCGATCGACTGGTATAAGTCCATTTCTAATAGAACATCCGTGAGAACGTATTAGGTCTTGGTTATCCCTTATGTTTGTATGTATATATGCATGTATGTATGTATGTATCTATGTACGTATGTTTGTATGAATGTATTTTCTCTTACCAAAGACATGTCAGAAACCACAGTCCGTTCTCTGGTCTACTCTCGCCTTGATTATACCAACTCGGTTTTTAGAGGTATCTCAGATCTTGAACTCAAAAGTCTTCAATGCATCCAAAATTCTATGGCTCGTGTGACGCTGTGCCCATTTCCTTGCACGAATTCCTTAACCCTAGTAAGCCAGCTGCACAGGCTTCCTGTGGAATTCCGGATAAAATTTGAACTGTAAAATCCTAACTATGAGCACTCGTACCTACCTTCAGTCTATGGTCTCTCCTTACATCCCTCCTCACAGCATAAGATCTTCGTGTACGGGCCATCTACCTGAGCCACTATGCAGAACTGTCCTGAGCCCTCGTACCTTCCACCCTGCTGCCTCTATGGAATGGAACCGAGTACCAATGTTTCTTCGAAGCTCAAACTCTCTTTCTTCCTTCAAGAAACGCCTGAAAACTAACTGTTTCTCACTGACGTTCAAACCTCTGGATATCTATCTATTTCACCTGTCGACTGACTAATTTCGCCTCAGATTCGCATTATATGTGATTTCATTCGGGTGAAAAATATTAGTATTAATAATAATAATAATAATAATAATAATTATTATTATTATTATTATTATTATGTTAATTATATTATTGTTATTATTGTTATTATTGTTGTTGTTATTATTACTATTATTATTATTATTATTATTATTATTATAATAATAGTATTATTAATATTATTATTATGTCACTTCAATTATGATACAAATCTATTGTTGCTGGAGCAACTAGAGCTGCTGTGGCGTCCTGGTTGGCACACTGGAAACAGGTCGACTAGCTGCACCTCCGAATCGCATGATCTTGTCTTTAAGCGCCGTGGTGAAGAAGCAACCCTGAGTTAATGGTCGCGTAAGTGTAGAGCGTTCTGTGGGCGTTTCTTCGATGGGGCGCAAGAACTTCCGGTGTGGATCGGACGAACATCCAGCACTACCAACTCCCTCCTCTTCATCGCCGTCGTCGTCTGCTTCGAAAGCGCCTGCGTCGTGGGCTTCGCTGACCCGAGCGTCGACGTCTCCTCGACCTCGACCCGCCGGCTGACCTTCGACAGGCGGTGTGGCTCTTTGACCCAGAGGATCGGTTGGGGCCCGTCGGCTGGGTTTCGACGACCAGTTCCAGGTTCTCTCCTTTTCTTTAATCTTGGCTTCAGGCACGGTGATTGTTCTCTGGAATTGCCAGTCTTCGCTTAAATCTGGCTCCAAGAATGTGCCATTAAAGGCAATCGCGTTAGATCGCTGGATTATTATTATTATTATTATTATTATTATTGTAATTTGTATGCATGTATTTATGTATGTCTATGAATTAGTAGTAGTAGCAGTAGTTGCATCAGCAATAGATGGAGTAGTAGTATTAATAATAGTTTTAGTAGTAGTGGCATAACATAACTAGCATAGATGCGTTCTGAAACTCCTATGTAACATCGTGTAATAGTGGGTGACATGGTAGCCGATTGGTAGGAGCGCTTGCCTTGTAACGCGGAATGAGTAAGGCCGAGTCTTGAGACGGTAACTGTACAGTAACCCTGAGAAATTCTCTGAAGTACTGCGCTTCAGTTTCATCGACTGATGCTTTGTCATTAGACAGTGACGTTTACCAAATGCATGTGCAATAATATAGTAACAACGATCGGACTAAGGGACAGAACCATACAATTAACTGGTAAAAATATCGACCCCCGCGAAAGTGTCCGTGTGCAGCGTCTTCTTCTATCTGCGTCGGATTGCTTGGAGTTGATGTTCTTGTTTGTGAGTCTCGCCACATGACGTCACTCTTGTTCTTCGCTACGAAGTCTAGGAACTCGGAATATGGTGTCTACTATCAGCTCTGATTGGGAATACGTCGGTTGGGCTCTGCGTGTCTGAGGGAGCTCAGCATTGGTAAATGTCTGAGCAATGTCCCCTTTTTCATTAACGTTTGTCCTTAATAACTATAATATCGTCTAGATTGATGCTGATAGCGCTTTTGTGAGATACGTAATAGGTACTATAATAAGTGTCGACATACATACATACACATATTAAAATATATTCAAACAGACACCATCTATTTTATAGCAGAATATTTTATGGCAGAATATGCCATCTTACACTTGCATGAATTTGCGAACTACAGAATAAATATGACCAAAAAAATGAACTATGATAGGCAAAGAATGACAACTCCTGGAAATGGCGACCTTGGGACAGACGGTATCTTGAGAGAAACACCGGGATAATTACGATAATATTTACGATAATACAAACAGATAATGATCTGGCTTTTAAAACCAGTTATCTTTTACAAACCGACGAACGGTAATCCTGGAAATTATTTTAACTTTATATTTTAATTCAGCTAACAACATATAGACTGAAACTTAACTACTCTTAAACTCACAAATTAAGTTTCCACCCTTAGAAATCGAAATCCAAAATAACCTTGTGTAGGCATAGAACTATATTCTGAGACGTGCGACAGTACATAAAGACACACATGCAGTTCTCTTGAGCCCTTAGCTAGCCCGAACTACGTCAGAAGTAGGCAGTTTTTGCACCAATATGAGATACAGAAACATGAAAGTCAGAGGATGTGTGTGAGCATTGGGATCTTATTAGTATAATTTATAACTCAGTTTAGGCCTTATAATCATGCCTGAAAAACTAACGAGTCTTTCTCCGGGTGAAGAGGAAGGAAGGTCAGCATTGGATTGCACAAATAATTTCTTTACAGTTGGGTAGCTGTGAAGCATCAAAAGGCCCTTTCGGTCATCCTCGAGATACTGCAAAATTTCTATCTCACTTTTGTTTCTTGTTGCAGAGTTTGTGGACACTGTATTCTTATCACTGTTAAAACTGAAGAATTCATCATCTGTTGAAACCGAAGAATTCATCATCTTCCTCAACTTTTCCTTCACCATTAGTAGGCCTACTTTTGGTTCATTACTGTCGACATTTCTAGACTTTGTTACTAGTAAGTCCTGTATTTGTTTTCGCTGGTCTTCAAACTGTGGAGGTAGCCAACGTAATTTGAAATATGGATGAGTAACTGTAGAAAGGATTGCAGTACTTAGCTCTGGCCTTAATTCAAGAAAACATTGAAAAGTTTGTAAAATCCACGTGTAACAGCATCAAGAAGAGGGCCACAGTGACAGAAATTGTTTGACTACAAAGTAATGATTTTTGTTTGTATGGCTAACACAGTTGGTATATGTTGTCCATAATAGCAGTTATCTTGACCCTGCAATGTATCCAAACCAGTAGTGATGGACTTCAGTATTTGGATTCACTCATCCATGAAGTTCAATTCGACATCCTTGAATCATGGTAGTTCTAAAGTGCTCATCAGCTATACCAGCTTCCCACGAATTTCAGTAAGTGCTTTCAAACTGTCGTACAGAGAATTCCATCTTGTGCGACATGGAGTTGGTAACTGACGATGGCAGATTTGATCAATCTTCTCCGCACTTTTTGGTCGTGAGCAGGAATTCCAGATGGCTAAACATTTCCTTACAGCAGAATGATTAAGTTGTGAAAAAGTTGCATTCTTCAATGCAAGGCTGGCATCGGTGGTTGCAACTAAATTGAGTGCATGACTTGCACATCTAAGATGGAAAGACAGCACTATCTGTCGTTCGTTTGAATCTGTTTCTACTGTAGATAAACTGCCACCAGTGGCAAAGAATAAAGTTTTGAATTCATCCTTTTATTCTTCATCGTCTCCATCACTTACATCATCATCATCAATATTGATATCTCTGGAATGAACGATAGCAACATTAAACTCTGTGAACGCTTTAACGAAATTAGAGCCATTGTCGGAAACAGTTGCAACAATTTTGTCATGTGTCAGACCAAACTCAGTATGTGTCATAGATCAGTTCCGCTTCTCAATCATATGTGTGTGATCCAACAAAACGTCTGCATGCTAAGGCAACTGAACGTCGCTCAAATGTAGCTTCTTCAATCCAGTGACATGGTACTCCCATGTAACTTCTTTATTTGACCAAACATCTGCTGTCGTGCAGACATATCGTTGTTTTGATAATTCTTCTTTTTTTGCTTTCATCCGGTTCTCTACTGCGTCACATATTCTTCGACCTAAAGTTCGTCGGGCCATGACTGTGGCATCAGAGCAGAGGTCAGCTACAAGTTCTTTAAATTCTGATTCCTCGACGATGGACAAGGGATGCATTCCCTTTACCACGAAGTTTGTGATCAGTTTGTCAGCCTTCTTTTGAAACACTGTTTCTCTCATTTAAAAAATTATTGTTTGACTAAGCTGTGGCTCTGGAGTCTCTGGATCTAGTTTTCTTTTTGGTAGCAAGTGGTTTTGTCCAGTTGTGTTTATGCTTTTCATATTCTTTAAGCTTGACTGGGTGGACTCTCTAGGATATAAACATCACAATGGATCGATTTAGAATTTATTTATTTTCTACAAGTTATGGCACACTATAATTTTATGTCTTACAACAGCTAATTCCGCCAGTCAAAACCCTCTGTTGTTCCCTAAGACCCCGTGCCCATGACCGGTTGATCCCTCGTGCTGATAGTTAAATGCGTAAATCATTTCTTATTAGGATGTTTTACGCTTTATAAGTTTTTTCTTTAAATTGTGTCTATTAGTCAACAACCAACCAAGCACCAGTGCGCATAGTACTTGACCGCACATGATTGGCTTCTCAGAGACTTTCCGGAAATATCAGCAACACACGCATCAAACTAATGAACTATGAAAGAGTAATGAATAGACAATCCATAAGTCAGTATAGGCAGCTAATTATGAAGAAAATTTACCTTCAGATGTTTCAAAAAAATTGACAGCGCGTTTGTGGATCCTGAGATCACCTTTATCTTTGGAGAGTTTCTGCATACTGATTTCATTTTATAACCTTTTTCTTTACTTTCACCATTCTCACGCTCTGTTATTTCAAAAACACGCTATCCAATGGCAATAAGAATATTTCCAACTAAACTAGTACACGTGGCTAGATGCTCCGCCATTATCGGTTTTCTGATGCAATAAAAATGCACAAACTTGTCCACCAGAGCACCATACTAGGCCGGATCAATCGTTTGCGCGGTTAGTAGTAAGTAAGTAAGTAAGTGCTGGACTATCAATTGAGAGGCCGGGGTTTCAAATTCTCGCAACAGGAGAAAGATGTTTCGATTTGTTTGTTTGATTTGCAGCTCCTACATTCGATGAACTCACCAATAAATTGAGGACCCTGATCGTATACTGAAGGTGAGCAGATGAGGTAAAAATGGAGAGAGAGGACTGACTACCAATCCTTATGTAATTCCCCTTGCCCTACTTCACGCCATGCACAATTCTTCGTTGCCATTTTCTATTCCTAAATTTCTAAGTCTTGCTGCTGCTAGTAAGAATTTAGGATATAGATAGAGAGTTTCAAGCCTTTGCCAACAGGAAGAAACTGGCTTTCAGTTTTGTTATGCAGCTTGCCTTAGAAAGAGACAAGAAGGAGGACAAAGAGGAAGACGAACACGGAGAAGGAGTGAGAAGAAGAAGAAGAAGAAGACAAGAAGAAGGAAAACAAGAACAAAGAGAAGATAATATTTATGCATGAATGTGTGAATGTATTCACATGTATGTATGCAAGTATGCATAAATATATGCATGTATGTATGCATGAATGTATATATGTATACATAGACATGTGTATGCATGTGTTTATGTGCGTATGCATCTTGACACTTAATATATTGCTCACAAAAACGTTGCCTAAGTGTTGCATAATGCATTAGAACAAAAAATTGTCATTAAGCATTTCATGGTTAAGTTAAAAGAAAAAGTAGTGCCCCATATCTCACAAATGAGACCTATGGCAGACGCTCATCTCTTTCTGTTGGCTCTTGAGCCGGAAATGGACGAATCCCAAGGTCCTGGACACATGGCCACTGCGTCGAAGGTCTTGCCGTTTACTTCTCGGCGTACGCCGGTACCAAATTATACTGATTGGCGATAGGGGTACGGTGTGCTCAAACCACTGTCCCAGGGTCGTCATACGAAATCCAAACCGCAACTGCATGATCATTGACCAAACGAGTTACCGACAAACAACCGTGCCGCACCTTCATAGTTAGTAACAACAAAAGCCACGAGAGAATTTTGGAACAATCTATTGTTGTATTTATTTCACACGTTAATCTGCGTGACAACACTAAGTTCCGCACAAATCAAGTAACAGCAGTGGGCAAAAAGCAATTAACCTCATTCACAAAACCTTGAAAGTTGAGAGAGAAGCTAGGTCACATTCGGTAGTAGGTTTATTTAATTTCTTTCAATGAGTCGTATTTTAAATGCGGATGAAGTCAGTATGATAGATACTGGTTCAATCGGGTTGGCATCGACGGTTGTCTGGCCATCTGGTGGTCGTATGAAGAAGCGTTGCACCAGTCCGGTGAGAATGAGGAATAACTCAGCGCGAGCCAAGACTTCCCCAATACAAGAACGCCGCCCTGGTGAATGTAGAAACAGAAACTTCACATCATAGGATGATTTGCGACTCTTTCCTATCATTAATTTCATAATTATGATTAAGAGTTCTTTTATGAAAATGATTATGATTACAATTATTATGATTATTATGTTTATTATGTTTATTAGTATTAATATTATTATTATTAATTTATGACCGAGGTATTTATGATCCCTCGGGACTTATTAAAAAGTGCTTCGGAGAAAAAACATTCTGGGTTGGCTAAAACTCGTCAAGTTTTGGCATAGAAAAGGTGCTTGGGAAGGCGACAGCATTAAATCGTTGGATGGCAACTGGTAGGCGTTGAAACAGATGGCATGTCTCTCTTGTCACCAGAAACCAGCATCAGAGAGCGCCGAAGCTCAGTTATGAAAGTAAGCCCTGCGTAAATAATTGGGCCTAGAGTTTCAAAAGCAAGGGAACAAAATAATATTGCTGCAGAAATGGGTTATATTTTGGTGTTTTTCTAGGTCCTGCTAGTTCCGCTGCTCCACCGGCCGAGAAAGAAGTATCAGCCAAGTAAGAAGCAGCCAGGGTGTCAGCCATAGTGACATCCAAAATCAAACTTCGGCCACCGCGCCACGGAATGAGCCTAAGCTCGTCGGGTCTTTACCGTCTGTTCTGGGTAGTCCTGCGGGTTCTTTGACTGTAGAGACACCCGCGTGAATAAGGCTACGGCAGATTAGATCGTTCAAGACGGCGTGCCAGGTAAAGCGACCAGGGCCCAAGTCACAAGAAAGGCCACGCAATCCATCTGCTGTCACAAGTGATCCACATTGGCATACTTGCTCCCAGGCGAAGGCTCACAGCGATTCTCACCGCCTCATCTTCCAGTCTAAGGCCTCATGTGGTGATGGGCAGAGCAAAAGTCAGCCTCCTGCATGCGGTGCTGATATCGCTTTGAAGCGCGCCTGATGGTATACATCGTTGGGAGAGGCTTCGAGATTGGTAGCAGCCTTTTGAATTAATGGACGATCCCAGTAAGACTGTTTGTGCCAGAGATTCAGGTCTGGTTGCATTATCTTATTCTCCTCACACCAATGCTGCCGCGTGGCTTCAAAATATGCGTCGTCTTTGTTTGTATATTGCACAGCATGGAGATCGGAGAACTCGGATACCTGCAGCGGAGGCCAAGAAGGCAGGAAGCGCAAGCGAGGTCACCCGACGTATGCCAAGTTCCCAGCTTTGACCAGGAGAGAAGCTTGGAGCCATTGACTGTCGGTTAAGGAAATATTGGGAACCGAACATAGGCCATCGCGTAAGAGAGAATCATACTTTGCCAGGTGGGGTGGTCAAGGCATGGGCAGCATCGTAAGGTATGCAACAGCTTTGGTGAGCTCAACAAGTTTCTAAGCAGTAAAAGGGCACCATGTTTGGCAATAATTCCCAACCTTTAAATAGCCAGGGATAGTTCCGAGCAGCGGGATTCGAGAGTACATGTGAGGGCTTCCGAGGTCGACAAAGGGGCGCCCAATAGAGTAGCTTCTTCCGGCTTAACGAACAAAAATTGATTGAGAGGTTCTAGAGTAGTCGCCGCTGGGGCATGTGAAATTACCTCGCACTTCGAGGGGCTAAGTCGTAGACCGAGAAGTTCACATTCTCATTCAACCCCTCTCACGTCGGCAGCTACATCGGGTGCTTTCCCACCCCAGGCGAGGTCGTCCAGATAACCCAATACTAGTGGAGCAGAGAGGCCTTGAAGAATTGACTGAAGAGGAAGGCAGAAGAAAAGTGGACCAATTGGATCACACTGTTGAAGACCGGCCTGAGAAAGTAGGGTGTAATTGCTGTTAAGAAAGCGGCTGGATGCATGCACAGACGCTTCACCGCCGCCAGGCACACCTACTCCGACCTGTTTATTGGGCAGATATGTGAGGCTTTAGGAAGAGAAATGTTGTTAGCGCATTTGGATGCCAATCTGCGCCAATAGTATCCTATAACTATTGGGTGAAGACCACCAGATTGCTTCCGTGGCGCAAGAAGTTTGCCTCCAAAGAAAGTTGATCGAACTTGCTCAGGGAAGAAAGGATATTAATTACGGCAGTGATTGCTGAGACGAGTTCGGGTCCGGTCTCGACAGAACCGGCCAAATCAAGCAGATGCGGGGGTCGGAGACCGTCGGGCCCCCGGATGACCCCGCTGGAAAAGAGCGAATGCTGCCCAGCACCTCCTGTTCGGTGGCCTGGAAAGGTGTGACATTGCTTACTGGAGGAAATGAAGCTTAGGTTGGGGGAGGCGCAGGGTGCTTCATACGTAACTCTTCGAGAGTATCCAGGTTTACTGGTGCTGGTTTATCGTCTGAAGTGAGTATTCTTACTGCTGCTTTGATGTTGCCATCTTCCAGCTTTGATGCAATGGCCGCTGCGATAATTTCATCGTTACTGGGTCTGGATCTGCTTTTATGCATGGGCGTGTCAGGGAACTGGGTAAAGAGTTTCTCAGCATTAGCAGTGAAGGTGTCAAAGAAATTGTCCACTCTCCTCTTAATGGTCGATGCCATATTATGACATTTGCCTGTTCTGATTGGTTGTTCGAGAACAATTGGACCAAATGCTAGAAGGGTTTGCCAAAGGCTAGGGTTGAGAGTTTCACCCAGGATTTTGTTAATTATGGTGGTTAGCAACCTACCCACCTATGGCATGGCTGCTGTGGGGATGTGCTTCAACAATTTGTGTTGTAAAGTTGGGTGCGGAATTTTGCTTTGAGGGGTATAAGGCTTTGCTGTGGTGTTTTCAGAGGAAAAGCCTATTCCAATCTGAGTGCAGGGGGAACCAGGAGTAGCCACAGGGTGACCAGAGTTATCTGGAGCAACCACACTATTATTTTGTTGGAGGTTGTTTAGCAGGGGCTTATGCGAAACAGGGCAGCGATTATTACGTGTTCTGTGTATATGAACCATTCCGTCTTTGTTGTGTAGTTTTAACACTGCCCGACATACACTGCATGATCCACTGCTTTTTGTGAGGCCTCTACAGGGGTAGAAAGTTGGTTCGATGAGGTGTTCATTGAAGACTGAATAAAACGCAGTCAGTGACAAACTTCTCGATCTCGAGTAAACATGCAGTCAACAGGCGTGATCCATACGCTGTGGTGTCGGGGGGCGGGGCGTGTCAAGCTCTGCGCCGTCGATTAGAGGAGCATAAACGTCACAGAAAGGGTGAAAAGATAAAAAGCATAAGCTTTTCGACAAACTGGCCGCAAGTACTGAATCATACGCAACAGGCCAACGACAATTCGCGAACAAGAACTTGAAAAAAAAACAATTAAGCCACAGCTTCCCCGCTTGAAAGATAAAAGTCGCCATTTTGGACGAGAGCCAATCCCAGACAATTCTGGCTATTATTATTATTATTATTATTATTATTATTATCATCATCATCATCATCATCATCATCAGTCATCATCATGGCAATGGCAGGATCAATGTTTAAGTGTATTCAACAGTTTAACATGGCAAGGTTCCTGAAAAGATGATGGCGTTTCCACTCTGCAGTACAGCCACCGAGATCAGCTACCTGCTCCAAAGCAGGTAGCTGATCTCCAATAAATCTTGTGCTGAATTAGTCAACCTTCGTCCTAACTCCGACACAAAGTCCGACCCTTCCGTAGTCCGTGCGCCGCTGGTCAACCGTGTAACCGCCACAGAAGCATGGGTTTGGGCTATAGTGGCGTATTCTAATCTTTTGGCTGAGGCTACCTGGTTGCGGTCTCTGTCTCGTCGGTTGATGTAAATCCAAAATGTGATGCTGTAAATGTTAACGGTTGCAATATGACATGAAACTCGCTGCCATCTTTGCCTTAGTTTCCCAGAAATGCGAGCGCGCCTGTGATAACTTTATATAACCTGGGCGTTACCATAGATAAAATGTACTTATGCAGCCGTAGTCACGACATTATGAGAAAAACAAGTTCCTACTTAAGCGGGACACTTTACACTGGCTGCCCATTCAGCAACGTATTGAGTTAAAGATTTTAACCCTGTTGTGGAATTAGTTCGTTGGCTTTACTCCATCGTACCTTATGCCCTTTGGTCTCTTCGGTCGTGGGCCGTGGCTTTCTTCGGTCGGCTGATCATGGGTGCCTGGCTGTCCTCGTACCTCTACGGCTCAGCGCAGAAGCTTTGCCTGTGTTGGACCAACAAGCTGGAATAGCGTTTCTCGTGAGTTTCGGCTCGAGCTCCTCAGTTTGCCACCTACGCAGTTTCGCAGGGGGCCTGAAGTCTGTCATATTTGACAGTGGTTTCACTGGTCTGGGTCGGTTTATACATGCAAACATACATAGTATTCATACAACCCAAGTGGCGCTATAAAACAAAAGCTTTATGCAATGGCGCCTTATAAACAACGACATACCAGGATATGCCAGCTTAACACAGAAACAATAGTTTCCGTCTACATGCATTTCGTCATGTTAATTGTAATTAAGTTCACGATTTCTTTGAATCTAGGAAATTCAAATCCCGTAGTCGAGTTCAAGTACTAACCAAGAGAAAACGGAATGACAGATTCGCGGCGATTACTTGACCGTCCTGATCCAAAAATCTTTCCGGTCGAAATATCTCTGGATATTTCCAAACTTTTGGGTCCATATGAGCCGCGTAAAGGTTTACCAGAACCTGATTAACACATATAAAAATAAAATTGATATACAGTTGCGAATGATTTGATCTGACAGACTGCTGACTAACTAAGATGCGAAGCTAGTCTAAATCATGAGGCAAGACAATCTCACGTAGCTATACCAAGTAGCGCAGTTGGTAGGTCGCAGCTGAGTACGGCTTGGTTCTTATGCGTCATGGGTTAAATCAGATACGGGCGGTAAAGTTGCTAATTATGTATTAATAATTATAAACATATAATACATATATCAAGCAGTATATAAGCGAGTTTATTGTTCATTTTGCTCGCATTACAACAATGCAGCGTCCTCCCGGTGGTTGAGCCCTCTACGTGGAATGGTATTCTTCATAAATCTGCGTTTCCTTCTAACGAAGGATGCAAACATTCACTTTTCACCAACAGTTTTACACCGTTCTCTTTTGTTGGAGCTGAACTGGTAGTGCCTCTGGGTATACTACTTGAAGGGACGTTATGCAAATGTTCTGAATGAATGGGTGAATGAATGAATGAATGAATGAATGAATGGACGGCTTAACGAATCTAAGAACGCACTCGAGGTGATTAAACGACAGTGACAGAGGAGCGTAGAAGATACTGTCTCACAAGACTCGACATGAAAAGGTGGCTCTAACAAAGAAATATTGGTCGAATGAAAAGGTGTTCAGACGGAGAAGAACACTGATGCTGCTGTAATTAACTAATATACATCGAATTATAGAAATTAAACTGACATAATCTGACTGCCATTCTGTTAAATGACTGGTGAAATTTTATCCACGCCAAAGAATACCACCATCGGCAATCCCGACAATATGCACATTCTTACTCTAAGTGCTCAGAACTACATGTTAGGGACCTGATTACTTCTTGGTTTTTGTGCGCCATCGGTTAATTCCTGGAGCAATAGATACGGCCGCTATTGAAGTTGATGTTTAATTAATTTTTTATAGACATTTATATTACAGATATATAACATATATATAACACCTAGTAACGCATAATTGTATAGGATGATTCTCACATGCTTCAAGAACCGCGCACTCTTCACAGTATATAAATCCCTAAAATTTAGTTCAGTCTGCTGTAGTTTTTATGTTCTTCGACATAATTCAGATGCTATACTTGCGACGAAACATTATCACATGAACAAATAATTATACTCAACTTCGCAGTAGGCCTTATCATTCAAAGATTTTCAATACCGGAATACTCTATTAAGTTAATGCTCTGAATAAAAAAACAGAAAGCCGTTTACACACATTACTCGTCCTCTTCAAGGTGCCTAAAATAAGGACTCCTCGACATGCGCCAAATATCAATAAAGTGCTGGTGTCATTTAAGTTAGTGCATCACTGGATAGATTTTCTGTGCACCGAAGTAATGCTACTAATGACACTTAGCTTTTGATGATATTCCTCAAAAATCTTTAATGATTAGTTGGTATAAGTTTTATCGAATTACCACTGTTCCAACGGGTACGAAGTAGTCGCCAACAGTAGTGTCCCTCAGTGTCATGTGAGGAAGAGACAAAGGGCCCAAAGTTCTCCAGCGCAGTATCTCCAAAAGTGTAGCGTTAACGAACGGTAGTCTGGGTTGGTCATTCAAGGAAGGAAGTCTGTCTCGCGGAACTACGGCTTCAATTTCAGCCCTTAGGCGATTCTGTACATCGGGGTTGTTGGCTAAGGCAATCAACGTCCAAAGAATAGTATTTGATGTTGAATCAGTTCCAGCTCCGAAGAGATCTCGAAGAGTGAAACTCAGTTGCTCGTGATCGTAATCCGGACCGACACTTTCCAAATATCTACGAACAAAGCAATCTTCTGCATCGTCTTCTAAACACTTATCAATCTCAATTCGAAAAATCCTGTGGATCATCTTGTGACTGTCGACCTGTTGATTCAGTTTATCTCGATGAGATGGGAGAAATCTAAGTATAGGAGCAACGTCTAAAAGCCCATCCAAACTAACGAAGGTCCGCTTCATTTGGTATCCAAGCTCACTTATTCCAAGATCATGATCATGCCTGCGTCCAAACATGATATTCATGATGATGTTTGTTGTACAGAGGTACACGAGTTCTGGTGGATCAAAGGATTGTCCATTTTGTTTTAGCACATAATCTGTGAAGAATTTAAATTCCATTAAGATCCTTGATTCCATAACACTTTTAACTCCGAATCCCAACTGCTTTAAAATGGACTGCGAGAGATGGCGGTATTTCTTCCATTCTTGAGTAGTCTTCATTGAAATCAAACCTGGATAAACAGCATTATCATTTATTTTGGAATCAATTTCATGGTCAAATTAATATGATTGATAAGCTTCACAAAGGTATGTGAAAATTCATTTGATTGCAAGCCAAACTTCAAGCATATCTTCAATAGGGAAGCCATTTGCTTTGAAGGACAGTCTACGGGGCATTCTAAAATATTGTATTCGATGTAATTATGTCCTACAATGCATCAGCTTACGTCAGTCGGTATACGATTGAGAAATGTGTTAGATATGCTGACCTTTAGTATTCGGATTGATAACGCTTTCGGTGTACACCGGGACTCTACCCGAGAATGCAGAGGAATGGTTAACTAGTGCATCTTCGATGACTTCTCTGCTATTCAGAACCAAGACAAACCTGCAATCCAAGACATCCAAGTGCGTTTGAATGTTCAGCACGTGAATATAATAATTTCTTCATTTGAACAGCACATTCGTTTATAATTGCCAGACGATAGTCTGCATGTAATGGGAAACAAATGTTTTTAGGATCGTGTAAATCTAAGCATAGGAGCAAATTCTGAACCGCATCCAAATTCTTCGTATAGTAAATGCAAAAAATTTACTGAAAATAACGAACGACTAAGAACAAACGTAGACGATTAAAGTGCAGAGTATTACTGAAACCTTATATTTCTAAGTTATATTAAAATTCCTATTTGGCAATCAGGGCTCGATCAATTGAAATATATGAAAATTACTTCCAAATCATGGAGGTGGAATGAGATCGAGATTTACTTATTAATTGTTTTACATTAATTAAAATCTGCAGCAAATTCTACTGTTTACTATTTACTTGTTTCCAGCCCTGAATGTGAAGATCGGTCCAAGTTGATCAGCTTTTCTCATGAAAAATTCCGCGATATTGTTGAAGCTCCGTATGAATGGCAAAGACCCGACCAGTGGTACAGATGGAAGAGATGGAGGATAACGACGCCTTGCTTTGCCTAGACCATTCCACCATCGAAGGAGAAAGCACGCGGACAAGCAAATTCCCAACAAAACAAACAATTCCACCGGCATCAACATTTTACCTTTCTCTGAAAATCAAGCGACACGCAAATCCGCAAACTTTAATCAGTTTATTTGGAAGTTTCATTATTTGTTAGTTTATTTCTATTATTATTTTTATTTTAAAACTTTATTTTAACAAGTATTTTGATATTTTATTTGTGATCTTTTTATCTGTTTGCTTTCTATTTCTGTATTTCAGATTTGCATTTTTGTTAATTTTTGAAAACTTCTTTCGCAGGAGCTGGGCTGGGAGCGCCTTACTCTGAGTGCATAACTTAAAGGGACGTTATATAATTTCTCTGAATGAATGAATGAGGGTTATCAAACTCTGAAGTAGTAGTGAATAGATTTTGAGCAAATTAAACTCTGCCCATTAAGTATTCTTCTTCTGGTTCTCTGCCAAAAGGCAGATTCAATCGTCCGCCACTCCTGTATGTGCTGAGCTTCTTCTTTCAATCTGCTGTATCAGTCTGTCATCATCCAGTCCATCAGTATCTGCCTGGGTCTTCCTCCTGTCTTTCTCTTCTCCATTCTGCTCTCAATGACGATTCTCAAGAGTGAGTCCTCCCTCTCAATATGTGGCCAATCCATTTTCTCACTCGTTTTCTTATTTTAAATATCACGGGTCGTTCTTCCAAGCTCTTTTCAACACCTCCTCGTTTGTATGTCCATCCAACCAACTTTTTCCATCCTCCGCCAAATACACATTTCAAAGGCCTCCAATCGCCTGATGTCTTGTTTTCTCATGGACCATACGGTTCCATATGGGTCCATACGGGTCCATTCAATTCACGCTATATGTCATAGCTTTCACCATTCTTTTCTTTAAGTCCTTGTTCAATTTTCCTGTCAGTAGCTCTTTTTGGTTTGATAAAGTGTCTTTGCCCAATGCTTTTCTTATTTTAATTTCCTTGTGGTATTTTGCATCTTGCGTGACAACGCTCTCCAGGTAACAGAGTTCCTTTTCCTTTTCTGCTTTTACTACTGTTTCTTCTCCTTTGCTTATACTTATGATCTTTGTCTTTTGATGGTTTGATAATTTTCATGCCATACTCAGTTGATATGGTGTGCAGACGGTCCATCATTCTTTGCAGATCCTCATGACTACCCAGAGACATCGCTGGTCATCTGCGAAACATAGAGCCTTTGACCTTTATTCTTTCTTCTTCTGTATCTTTTAGTGCCTCTCGGATAAGTTTGTCTATGTAGATGTTGAAGAGTAATAGCGATAATGGGCACCCTTGTCTCACTTCTCTGCCGAGATTTCGGGGTTCTCAAAAAATCCTCCATCTTTACTTATCCGTATTTTCTGAACCATGTATAGATTTTATATAGGCTTTCTGTCACTCCAATCGATTTCCAGTCGTGTGAGCGCTTGTATTAGCCTTCTCTAGTCGACTCTAACAAATATCTTCTCATAGTCAACAAAACATATGTACACATCCAGTCAATGTTGACAACTCCTCTCTGTCAGCACTCTGAAGACTCCAGTGGCGTCCATTGTTCCTCTGCCCCTTCTGAATCGAAACTGATCTAAGAATCAACTTGTTCTACCTTTGCCTGTATTCTCTTTGTAAAAATTGGCGGCATAATCTTTAAAGCATGAGTTAGCAGAACAGATAGTATGGTGATCCTCGCAACCCTTGCATTTGGCTTCTTCTTGAGTGGAAATCATGATGGTCTGCAAAAAGTCTTCCGGCCATACTCCAGTTGTGTAGATATCTTGGCACAGCTTTATCAACTCTATCTTTGACTGTTTGCCATTAGACTATGTGTCCCTCTATCTGACTTCTCACCTCTGTCTCGATCGTCTGTGCCTCAACTTATTTACGAGAGGTTACCAATAACTAACACACACACACACTTATATACAGATACATGCAAACTGAGTAACCTGACCGTATACTGTCAGTGAGCCTTCGAGGGGGCGAGTGAAAGAACTGGCTACCAGCCCTTAAATAACCTGCCTCTTCTTGTTTTCACACAATGCACAACTCTGCTTTGCAATTTCTCTGTTCCTAAATTTATAAGCGTTGCTTTTGTCATACCAGGTTTCGCGATATAAACACAAAGTTTAAAAACTGAGTCAACAGCAAAAAGCTGGCTTTCAGTTTCGTTATTAGTCGGAAGATAAGGAGAATAAAAAAGAAGAAGAAGAAAAGGAAGCAGAAAAAGAATAAGAACAAAACAAAAGGAACAAGAACAAGACAAAAAGAACAAGAAGAAGCTAATATGTATATGTATATATATATATGCTTGTATGTAGACACTTAGTCGATTGCTCACAAAACGTGGCCTGCGCTAGGTTAAGTGGAGCAAGATTTACTAAAAACAAAAATTATTAATAAGTATGAAATACTTTGATAACAGAACAATTCAACGAAAGAATTTTGAATTAACCGAATTTTCAGTTGTTTCACACGTTCGCCTGCGTGGCAACGTAAGATTCCACACAAGTCAAGTAACAGCAGTGGGCAAAATGCAATTAACCTCATTCATGAAGCCGTCAAAATCGTAGCAGACATTGATTTGGTAGTTGAATTATTTAATTTCTGTCAATAAGTCGTATGTTAAATGCTGATGAGGCCAGTATGAGAGCCACTGGTTCAACTGGGTTGACATCAACAATTGTCTCGCCCTCTGGTGGTCGTATGAAGAATCGTTGCACCAGTCCGGTGAGAATGAGGAATAACTCGGTGCGAGCCAAAACTTGGCCAAGACAAGAACGCCGCCCTAGTGACAAACATTGACATCTTTTAGCATGACTTAGCGACTGTTTAATAATAATAATAATGATAATAATAATAATAATATATAGGATAATGATGATGATAATAATAATAATAATAAACTAGCAACAACATCAACAAAAACAACAACAATAATAATAATAATAAGTGCCTAGCGTTCTCCATATAATAGTGCTGACGATGCTATGGCGTTGTTGTTCACCACAATGACACAGCTGTTGCTCGCATAGTGTGGTGCCAAGTCGCGTTCCAACCGCGATCCGTATCACCTCATCAGGAAGTCGGAGTCCCAATTCGGTTACTAAAGAAGCCAGCATGTATTCACCAGAGTGTGGCGCCTGAGAGGCCAAGAGAAGAGCGCGTTCTTTTGGGTTGTTCGCAGACCCGTGTAAGCTCGCCCACCCCTTGATTATCAATCGATTGTCCCGTTTCCTTTGTCGATAAGCTACTGATCTTCGTGGCGGTTCTGAACCCGTGAGGACCATCTATGCATTTTGCTCTAGACTAATAACTGTCTATACTGATTGGGTGCGTGGACTAAGATAAGTAACACACGATTTAGTTCGGGACCAGAAACCCCAAACCAGAGCTGGAGACGATGCATAGGAATAGAATAGTCAATAGTATTAATAGCAGAAGACACGATAAGACGAACAAGTGCACTCACTCTACCCTTATTCACGGAACACTCGAAGTCATTATGAACATCAAGAAGAGAGGATTGCGTTGTGTGAAACTTACGATGTGCAGAGTTAGAGTAATATTACTGAGTTGGATGATAGGTGAGTGTGCATACGATTCACAACTACCCGTTCTGTTATTCCCATTCTGTATACGCTCATCAGTCATCTGTGCCTTTCCATTGGTCGGTCCCTTAGTGAGGAATATTGGTGAATACTAACCAAGAGAAAAAGCAATAACAGATTCTTGGCAGATTACTTGACCGTCCTTGTCCAAAAATCTGTCCGGTCGAAAAACATCCGGGTCTTTCCAAACTTTTGGATCCATATGAGCCGCATAAAGGTTTACAAGAACCTGAATAACATATATAACATGAAAATTGGTATGTAGTTGCGAATGATTTGACTTGACATAATCCTGACTGACTAAGACAAGCAACTACGCCAACTCACGCAGGAAGACAACTTCACGTAGCTGTACCAAGTAACGCATTTGGTATGTAGGTCGGAACTGATTGGGTCGGAACTGATTACGACTTGGTTCTGATGCGTCATGGGTTAATTCTTTGCGCACCAGATACGGGCGGTATTGAAGTTGCTAATTAATTTTTAATAATTATAAACATATAATACATGTATCAAACAGATATATAACATACTAACAAATTTCACTTGCTTCAATTCAAGATATGTAGCTTATTGCGAACAGAGCACTGTTTCCAACATACAAAGCCCATGAAATTATTTAATCTGCTGTAGTTTTCGTTTTCTTCGAAATAATTTTGACACTATACTTGTGACGAAATATTTTCACGTGAACACATAGTTTCGCAGTAGGTCTATACTTTATCGTCGAAGATTGCTAACATCGGAATAGCCTAGTAGTATAATGATCAATTAAAACAATCAAAAAGCCATTTACAAATTACTTATATCTATTAGAAAGATGCCTGAACTCAAGATCATAAAGAGTTAGGCTACTTAATCTGCACCAAGTATTAATAAAATACTGGAATCGTTTAAGTTAGTGCGTTACTGGATATGTTTTCTGTGCACCGAAGTAATGCTACAAATAACACTTAGCTTTTGATGATATTTTTGAAAAGTCTTTAGTAATCAGTGAGTATAAATTTTATTCAATTACCACAGTTTCAGCCGGTACAAAGTAGTCCCCAACATTAGTGTCACTCATCGTCATGTGAGGAAGAGCCAACGAACCCAAAGTTCTCCAACGCAGTATCTCCAAAATTGTAGCTTCAACCAACGGTAGTGTGGGTTGGTCAGTCATGGAAGGAAGTCTATCTCGCGGAATTACGGCTTCAATTTCAGCCCTTAGGCGATTCTGTACATCGGGGTTGTTGGCTAAGGCAATCAGTGTCCAAAGAATAGCATTTGCTGTTGAATCAGTTCCAGCTGTAACTATGTCTCGAAGAGTGAAACTCAGTTGTTCGTGATCGTAATCCGGACCGACATTTTTCAGATATCTGCGAACAAAGCAATCTTCTGCATCGTCTTCTAGACTCTTATCAATCTCAATTCGAAATATCTTGTGGAGCATATTGTGACTGTCGACGTGGTCACGCAGTTTATCTCGATGAACTGGAAGAAATCTAAGTATAGGAGCAACATCTAAAACTGTATCCAAACTATCAAAAATTCGCTGAATTTGATATCCCAGCTCACTCATTCCGAGGTTATAGTCATGCCTTTGTCCAAACACGATATTCATGATGATGTTTGTTGCGCAGAGATAAGCGATTTCTCGGGGATTGAAGGATTGTCCATTTTGTTTCAGTACATAGTCTGTGAAGAATTCGAATTCCGTTGAGATCCTTGATTCCATCGTGTTTTTAACTCCGAATCCCAGTTGCTTTAAAATGGAAAGGGAAAGCTGGTGGTACTTCTTCCATTCTTGAGTAGTGTTCATTATAGCCACACCTGGGTAGAAAACATTTATATTTATTTGTAAACGAATTTGATGATCAGATTAACGTGAATGCCAAAATTTACAATCGCCTGTAGTAGTTCATTTTATGAATGAGATAATCACGCATTCAACGGAATTCTGAACTTTTGGATCTCTCCGTTGATGTCATCAGTCCTAAGCGTGCATTATGCGGCACTGTCTGTGATGAAATCTGTTTGCAGGTATTGAATATATATATTTATGCAGTTTCATTTATTAAAGAAAATGATTTTGAATTACCGTTAGGTTTGTTACAACCTTATAAGAGAAAGAAGGGGGGTTGAGCCTCTCCCGATCATTGTACCGTTTAGAAACCTTGATCAAATTCTTAAGGCACAACTGATTTACATTATCAATTGAATGCCAGGCATTGTATATAGTATTAACTCTGATTAAGAGGAAAATTGAAAGTCAACTTCGAACATGGGTTAGGTTAGGGTTAGAAACCAAATGTTTTAAAGGACAGTCTCCGAGCATTCACGATTACATGTGGGTGTTAGATATAATAATGTGCTACGGTGCCTTAGCTTACGATTAAGCGATATAGGCTTGAGAACTGTGTTAGATATGCTGACCTTTAGTATTCGGATTGACAACGCTTTCAGTGTAGAGCGGGGCTCTACCTGAGAATGCAGAAGCATGGTTAACTAGTGCATCTTCAATAACTTCTCTACTATTCAGAATTAAGACAACCCTACAAACAAGGACACACAAGTGCGCCTGAATGTTTAGCACATGAGTATAATATTTTTTCTTCTAAACAAGACATTCGTTAATTCCTGCAAAAGGTTAATCCGAATGCAGAGGGAGTGAAGTTTTATAAATCGTTTAACTGTTTCTATATTGATTGTTACACATTTTCTTAAACTCATTCTAGTCAACGACTAAAGAAAAACGTACATGATTAAAGAACTATTATGAAAACTTTCATCTCTAAAGTACTCCACCAAGTCAAATTTGTTATTCAAGCTCGACCAGTTGGAATTTATGAGAATTACTTCCAAATTATGGAGGTGGAATGAGGTCGAAAATTATTTTATTAATTGCTTAGCATTAATTCAAGATTGCCGCAAAATGTTGCGTTTGCCACTTACTTGTTTGCGGCTCTGAGTGTGAAAATTGGTCCAAGTTGATCAGATTTTCTCATGAAAAAGTCCGCGATATTATTGAATCCCCGTATGAATGGCAAAGACCCGACCAGTGGTAGAGATGGAAGAGATGGAGGATAACGATGCTTTGCTTTGCCTAGACCATTCAACCATCGTAGGAGAAAGCATGCGGACAAGCAAATTCCCACAAAAACAAAGAATTCGACCGGCAACACCATTCTATCTTTCCCTGGAAATAAAAAAATAGGCAATCCACAAACTTGAATAAAACAGTATTTAAAATATTTATTGGTTGATAGTTTATTTCTTTTAATTTTAATTTTAATTTAACAACTATTTTCATATTTTTCTTTCGATATATTACTTTCCGTTTCTGGTTTTCAAATTTATATTTTATATTTCAAATTTAAAGCGCACTATTTCGTTGTAGCTGGGCTGGTATACGCGTCTCCCTCTGAATATATTTTATAATCTAGAGGGACGTTATTATAATTTCTCTCAATTAATGAATGAATGAATTAATTAATGTAAGAATTAACGAATTAATGGTGCATGAATGTATGAATTTACCATAACGATTATCAAATGCTGAAATAGAAGATTATGAGGAAGTTAAACTTCGCCAAATTTGTGTGCACTTCTGTTGGAGCATACATAGAATTGTTTAATATATATATTTATGCGACAAGATCGCTTAATCTGAGTAATATAATAAGCATAGGCATGATAAGATAATCATTCGCGCACAACTCTTCTTGGGTCGGTGCAAGAAGTCTTCTCAGCAGGCCGGAAACCGTAATCGCTTGGTTGCAGAACCGAATAAACCGCCGTTACGTAGTTTAATGTAAGATTTTGTAATGTGCTTACCAGTCTTGGCAGTTACTGAGTACTTCTGTTACGGTTGTAATTATTACCTGTAAAAGTGAATTTAGAATAATTTTATTGCTAACTTTACAGGTACGACTGCATGAAGCTGTTGTGTATGTGTGAGTCATGAATTAGGTTTTAGGCCTATATTCTGGTTTGGGCTGAGTCTGACCTCTAGGTCGACCCTTTATATACAGTATTGCACCGTAGTACGGAAGCCCACTGAGGAGATGTCGCGTCTCTAGTAATTTCATATCCTGTGTTTATTTTATATGCAAGTATTTATGTGAAAGCATGCATTTACGTGTTTCTAAAATGGCTTTCATAAGAACTTCCTAATAGCGCTACATAGATGACCATGAAGCAGGTCTAAGCAGATGAGTTCTTAATTAAACACAACATGTATGTTAAGCTGAATCAGGCCAACCCGTGCGCATATTTACAGGATGACTGTTCTAGGTGGAAAGTCCAATGCATAGTAAAGTCGAATGATTCTGGAGATTCGTTCAAGCAGGAGGATCTTGATTCGAATCCACTCCTTCAGTGGATGCCAATTTCCTGTTCTGCCAGTATTCTGTTCTGACCCTCTAGGGAACTAGTCTTTCATGGAATTTGATGAAAACGTTTTCATAATTACTTCAAACCTTGAGAATATTTTGACTGTTTTGTCACAACTGTAGTAGCAGAATTGATATGAAGATTTTATAATGCCACTTGAGAGTTTCCGTTCTCATTGAATGTCATTCAGTGGGAATAAGATAATAAAAAGATTTCAAGGTCGGGCATGATCTATCATGAGCCTCTTGAAATGAAGATTCAGAATTAAGTATGTATGCTGAATGAACTATGCTACTGTCTAAAATATAGGGTCGTGAAGCAGGTTAAACGTGTGCATTTAGTCTCAACATCTAAAATTGCGGTTTAGTTGTTCGGAAATGTGGAGACCTCTGTGCAACAATTTTCGTAGATTACTCGGTTGTTTACTATGGTGAAAGTTGACACACTGTTGCACGAACATCCATATTAAAGTAGAAAAATCACATGAACCAAAGATAACCCTGATAAAGAAAGTAGTCAACGTTACATAAAAGATTAACTAAGCAATAGTGTTAAAAGAAATGTTTATGACACTTAAGAATAAGGATAGTTAAAGAATGAAGAACTTAGATGTTTATGAACGCTTTTTTGTGGATATGATAGAAGACAACATTATCCTATGACAACTAAGACGAATTATAGCAGTGTCAGCTCCATTATACGGTCAGGCTTAGCTCGTTCGCATTTCCATACCTAGCGGCGTGTGAGAGGCAGATCGATGTGTACAACTGTTCTCTAATCAGGTGTTGATTGTTTGATGATAGCTTAGACGTAGGCCAACGCGTAACCGCGCACCTATTAGGGGGAAGTGGTAGAGCTGGCTTACGATTCGTTTTCTGATTGGCTGGCACCTGTGTGATGTGCACACAGGGCGGCTGTCTCGCATCTCGAATTTCCTGCAGTTTAACAAACGGTAGATACTGTTGTATTAGTCAAGGGTGTACATTATCATAATTGTCTAGACAGGAAGTCTGAGATTCGAATTAAGTCCGTGTGGTTGATTTTGAAGAAGAGCTGATTGACATAAATTATTGTTTTAACTGAGACTGTCTGTTGATGTGAAAAGGAAGCGTATTATTGATAAATGTAGTTTATTTTCGACAATAAAGAAAGACGGAGAATTTGTTCTTTCAAATGTGAAATAGGAAGAACTTTGAGCACATTTAAACTCGGAGTCACACAGAAAGGTTACTGTTCTAAGTGCAGTGTAGGCATTGTAGGACAATTTCAGCACAGTAGTCAGTATACACAGGATCTCAATGGTTTGCCAACCATTTGAACGCATTACCATTTGTCAGCCTAAGAAGAGGTGGTGACAAGTAGCATACCCAGTACTACGTATTAGATCAAAATGGAAACGCCACGTGGACTCGGTTGGGCTTCCGTAGATCTCATATGAGTCTCTATTGATGTTGCTTACTCGTACTTTTCGCTTGACTTACACAGGTAGAATGCCGTGTAACTAACAATGCAGATAGACAAGATATTTGAAAAAGGAGATCATAGTTGACGTATATTTAAAGATTTTGCAAAATTCACATCGCCGCCGAAGCCCTTATGCCGGTTTTCTATAGCCGAGCAAAGCTTAATATTGAAACAGGTCGAAGAGATAAATATTAGTCTGACAACCTTTCAGCCAGGCACAGAGATTCGTGTAAAAGACTTTGGTAAACACCAAATAATGTAATTGCAATTAATAACTTCTATCTCTCCGGAGTCTAATGCGCAATGCATCAACCGATGGCTCACCAAACCCAAACCGCAAACAGGTCAATGTCGCGACGGTCAGCCCAGTATGACAGAGACTCAGCTCTTGATGAATAAGCAATATGAAAAACATAAGTATCAACTGAGAACGAATTGACACAACCGATTTGGCAGATCGAATAAATATAGGGAGAGAGTTCCAAAATTTAGATCCAGTAACTGAAACAACTCGTTAACCAAGAAATTTTGAATATTGCATACAAAATTCTTGAAGTCATTAAATCTGAATCTTAGATTAGGGACATGTGTTTGGGAACTCTTCTTAGATCTGCACACAAAGTCCTGCCAACAGGCGCGAACCCGCAATCGCTGGGTAACAGAACAGCGCGCTACCGATTAGACCACCGTCACAAAATTTAATGTGAGCATGCGCATATAAGTCGGCAATTACTGAATACTTTCGTTACAGTTGAAACAATTTTCTTACCTGTAGAAAGTGAATGCATAGTAATTTTATTGCTGACTTCAAATGCACGACTACATGAAGGTGGTGTACATGTATAGGTTATGCATTAGGGTTTATATTTTCGTTTGGCTCGGATTCAGCAATCAAAAGCATATTCAAAAGACTCCTCAACAAGACAATGAAAATTGCACAGAAGACGATTGGATTTTTATGAGATGCATGAATCGAGTGGGTACAGATTACGGCACTTTCTTGTGGTATATATGACAGCGTATATGGTTGTCTTTGCCAATAATCTCGACCTACACAATCCCATAAGGGCAGAAATTGATGCCATTGTTTCTCTGGATGGACACTGGTCTTAAAATAAATAACCAAGACTCCTGTTCGCTACGGCAACGGTTATGGGAATATTGCGTTTGAGAACACCGACACCATTGGGAGTTCCCCGACGAACGCTACTTGACGCCGATCTGGAAGATTACTTCGTACCAGCAGGGACTTTGTAAAGTTGTCTCATTTTGGATCTTCATACTTTAACAGCGCTACTTTATACGTGCAGCTGTTTTGCAATTACACAACTTGTGTATAAATAGAAACATTGATCCCACGCCGTTTCGTGGAAATTAGAACTGATGGAACATTGTTAAAATAAGGAAAATGTTTTTCTCACAGTTTGCCTCCGCTATCTTGAATTTCTGTATAAGATTTGGAAAGTTAAAGATGTAAAGCGCGATGATGCAAAAATTCAACGATGTTTTGCAACTACTGGGTGAAAGTCGCGAAGCATCCCTCGATATTGCGACTTCGGTAATTAGGGGATAGATAGGGTAATTATGAGCAAGCATGTAGCCTGTGACTTGCGCATCAATCAGCATCTATGTGAGCTTTTGAAGTGGCGCTACATAAATCTTAAGGTACAAACATTCTTAGATAAAGGCACTATATAAATCTTACGATACATTCGCTACGACATATAAATATATGCTTACCTACATCCCAAATACACACGTGGATGAATGCATTCATGAGTGCATGCGTGGTGTGTATTGTCCACCCGGCTTAGTGACAGAGAACGACAGAGAGAGAGAGAGAAAAAAAACAGAGAGAGAGAGAGGGAGAGAGAGACAGAGAGAGAGAGCGCAACAAAGGCAGATATATGTATGCGAGTAGACTCGCCCGAGCGCCCGAGCACTTGAATAGCCTAACCGCTAAGTTCAAGCCTTACAAAAACTGGCAACACAAGTATAGGAATGTTGTCAGCGCATTACGTTGCAAAGCAAGGCACAGTCTTTGTACCAGCCTTAGTCAGTAGTTAGTCCTGCGGTCGGTCTAAATAGAACTACAAAAAGAGGAGCTCAAACCTGTCAAAGCCTTGTTGTTATCGAGCAAGCTCCTAAGAAAGCCCATTTTAGACATGCGATGAGTTTGTCTTATCACGTGTGCACTAGATGTACAAACAAAACATTGCATGCCACTCTAAGCTTCCAGAATCATCTCCACAGCAGAGTTTTTGTTTCCCCCATTGGTCAACCACATCGACTTATCCGGGCGAATTCTGTCAAAAAGATTTTTACTAATTACAGAAGTGCTTTTAGTCAGCACTAAGAGAATGGACTTCTAGTTTGCCCCTGTAACTGGAACACGGTTATTGTGGCCAGATTAGCTGCATTGGCCTAAGTTTCTTCAGTGCCTGAGCTAGTCTTGAGATACAAAGTAGTTGCTCGACTCCAACACCAGATAGTCGATCCATCTTCTCAGCAGTCAGTGACATCAGTATGTAATCGTTATTTACTTCATACATAGTGAATTTATTACTGCACTTACTGTCTTCTCTCCAAGTTTAAAGTCTTCGTCATCATAAAGACATGACTTGCAGTCAAGACCACACCCCAAGCATTAAGATGCAAGCCATCTGTTTCCGAGTAAAACATTAGTCATATGGTCAAATGGTGGTACACGTTTATTTACCCAGACTTTTAGTTCTATTACGGGACAAAATCGAAGTATATGAAGTCCAAGTCAATTCCTGGTTTCAAATAAAAAAGTTTATTTTATTAGCCTGCAATAACAAGAGTAAAATCTAACTGAACGCGTTTTTCTATAACCACTGGTTGGTCGGGACCTTAGTTATTTTTTAAAGAAGCAATCATATAAGATCCTTCATCCAGTCTTCCCGCTGAATGGGAGCCAAGCCGTTTAAACATCCTAAGTATGGACCGTTATAGTCTGACATGTCAGTGTAACAAAACGGTTTTTCTGCTGTTTGCAACTACCCTTGACCTTGTGCGAAAACTGAGTTATTGTCAGGCTTATAATTAATTATATCTCCTGACTTGTTGCCATATTAAATTTTACTGTGCTATAGAAAAAAACAGAAACTAGAGCTTCAGCGGCTATCTTAAGACCGCAAAAGCTGGAGGTACATGTTGACCATGTCCTTCCTGCTTTACACGTGTCTGGGCTAAAACTGTACTGGTTAATTGTCAGACGTATAATCAAATCTACCCTCTGAACCTCCTTTGATAACGAACTTTGCTCTGCTATAGAAAGGCAGAAACAAGGTTTTCTGCGATTAACTGAATACTGCAAAACTTAAAAAATGTGTTGACCTTGATCTCAACTTGCAGATGTCCCTTACCACGTGTTGTAGCTTACTCGTAAGCTACATAATTATGCGCTCATCTCAGGTCTACGGACTCCAAATCGGGACATGTCGCTTTCTCATTTTATTATCTAGTGGGTATTACTGGGTTTGCTATATATATATATATATATATATATATATATATATATATATATATATATATATATATATATATATATATATATATATAATGCGTCATAGTTTTCAAAGTTTAATGCTGTCTTATATTATGTACACATAAGACGTTAGTAAACTACTTCGCAGTTTAAAACTTTATTCTGTCATAGATCCATATTATCTTATAACAATTTATTCGTCAATGTTGCATAGATAATTATAATTAATTCAGCACACAATTATGAACTTTCAAATCAAGACGCTCATCATCGACATTGTGGCTTAATTATTATTCAATTCCAATTAGAAAACATCCAATGAGAACGGAAATGATAAAGGGGTCTTTCGCTAATATCTAGATATCACATTCTTATCAACTGTTCTACTAGAATAGTGTCCAAACAGCCGAACAGTCCCTGGGTTTTAATTGGCTAAGCAAACATTTGTATTGAACTCACACGACAGAATAGTTCTTGAGGGGTCACGAATAGAACACAATCATAACAGAAAACTGGCCGAATGCCAATGGAACGGATTTTTGATCCAAATCTTCCGGATGGAAAAAGTGTCACTGGTAGGCCTTGCTCCAGCATACAATAGTGGTGCGTGTTACGGTATCGAGTCAGCCGGATAGCCTAACACTACTTGCGTTTCCTGCATCGATTGCAGTGCACCTTTTACGCACATCAGATTAGTCGTATTAGACTTTGTAAAGCATTGGTCCTTTCTCCTGAAATAGTCATCGTGTGAATATGAGCGTTATTTCCTCTGATTCAGCTGAATATACATTTTCTGTTTACAATATTATGCACCTGCTTGATGAACTTTGTATCTTTATTTGAGAAGTTGTCATAGGCGTATCATATATACAAAAATAGATGCATACATACATACTTACAAACATACATACATGCTTGCAAATATACATATATACATTCCTGCATAAAAACATAAATGCATACATGACTTGACGCATATACAAACATGCATACATCATATTTCTGTTCAGTTCACACAAAATTGAAAACACTGAGACAAGTCCCCATTGGGATTCCGTAATACGGTTTTACATTACAGACAGAAGGTCCGCCAAGAGGCTCAACGCTACCTAGACCAGAATATAAACCCTAATTCATGACCCACACATTTGCAAGTGCTTGACGCAGTTGTGCGCCTGAAGTGAACAATAAAGTTACTCTGAATTCACTTTTTGCAGGATAAGAAAATTGTTTCAACCAAAGCGAAAATACACAGTAAGTGCCAAGCTTAGGACTAGGCCAACCTTAAACTTTCTGAAGGTGGTCTTATTGTCGCCACCTTTCTCCTATCTCTCGTGATCGATCCAAGGCGCCACGAAATATCACTCGAGCCGAAGGATTTTTCTTCTTTAGTTATAATAACTAACGGAGATAACTACAGCAACGCGTACCTCTACTTGGACCTCATCCTATTGAAATTATATCAAAAGTCGATCATAATATGCGTAAGAGTTTCAGAATCTGTTCGAGTTCAATCTTTCAAATGTCTCTGTCTCGCTGCATGTCCTTTAATCATATAAGTAAGTGAGTAAATAAGTAAGTAAGTAAGTTTATTCTTTATTAACCAATAGCTAATCGCACCTAGGTCAATATGTGTTGAATATGTCCTGCACCCTGCAGCATAGCCAATGCTGGAAGCGCGTTCCTCAGCGGATCACCCCTGTGCCTAATCACATACACGGCTATGAATGGTCTTTTTGCTTACTTTATATCCGACTTCTGGTTTCGAGCAGCAGATAACCAGAACACATATCGACTCCGATCCTGAACAAAGAATCAGCGGCATGTCCCGCGGTCTTCCACGAGGTTCGCGAAAGTTCCTTCTCTGTCGCCGGATCCACTGCATGGAACAATCTTTCTGACCATGTGACAAATCCTCATCCCTGGAAAGGCTCTTTAGGTTTACCAAAGGATGGGAATTGAAGAGTAACACAACTATGATAAATTGAAGGAGAAGTTATTGAGAAGGTTCCGTTTAACAAGTTTAAGAAAAGTGAATTGAAAACTGAAGAAACCCATTTCAGTTGATGGAGAGATTAAGACGGTATCTGATCCTGTGGATTCTGCATTGCGGTTTTATATGTATCATTGACAACTTCTCAAAGCGCTGAATCTAACAACCTTAAAATGTGCCACCTAATGTAGGTTTGAAATAAGTTATGCCTGACGGCTCGAGACAGAAACTGAAGCCTGCTGCTCTGATGTACACTGAAAAATGCAGTGATTGTAATCGAAACCTAAAGTTTTCTACAGCGCACAAAAAAGTTGATTCGCAGGAACTAGCTCATACACGGATGCTCAACTTTAACAAAATCGACAGACTGATGAGATCAGATTCGGTTCCAGATCAAGATCCAAGAATCTGGCAATTACACAGTCAGACGGTAACGTTGGAAAGTCTTTAGAATTAGAGCGAATTGCGGAAGAGGTGTGTTTTCGATTTTGAGTGAAAGCCCTGCGCAGGCATTGTTGATGAGTTCTCAGGATGGGTAAGATAAGAGTGAAAGTACTGCTTTCATTTTAGTGTGAATTCAGTCATTAGAGAAGACCGTTTCACTAAAAGTGAGTTGGGAGAATGTAGTTTTTCTAGAGTGTAAGCTTTCATGTCTGTAGAACAGTTGCAAAAGCCTTTCAAAACCCATATTTACGTTTGTTACCTCATGTTTTGCTGTTTTACGGTGAGATATGTTTACATGTGCTTGTTTCTGTTCTAAGCGGTGTGACATTTCATTCCTAAAACAATCCTATATAGATAATACGTTGTCATTTCCGCCTTTTATGTTTTCATGTTGTGCAGTCAGTCATGCTCACATTGACTCTACTCCTTGTTTTCATTGGAACGTTCTTCATGACATTATTGTTCGTTGGATTCTGGATTGGCAAAAAGAGGAAGTTAGGAGGGCGATATCCGCCTTCTCTACCATGTCTACCACTCGTCGGGTCTTTACCATTCATCAAGGAATTCGATGCACTTCCAGAGTACTTTATAAAAGTGGCCTACGAACTTGGACCAGTGTTTACGTTTAGATTTGGTAGCAGGTAGGCGAAAGATTCAAAACCCAATAATTCTTATTCAGTTATTTAGATATTAGGAATGCAAGATATTTAGTGCCTACAGTTCTATAATGTAAATCCAGAGATTGTGGTTCATATCATCTCCAGAAAAAGGTGTTTCACGACTTCTGACCATATATCTTGGTTCACCACTTAAAAGTGCCTCCAATGAGATTATCTTGAAGTGGCGCTTTACAAATTTTTGATAACGATTTCGATTACGAAAACGAGCACCGTTTGCCGTATATTGTCGATCAAGCGGTATGGAAGAGTAATTGCAATCTGCCCGACGCTCTACATCTATGGCTTCCTTTTGACGTTAGCTAAATGAACTCTTCTTGTTTTCCTTCCCCTCAATCTCCCTCTCATTTTCCTGTTGCTTTCTGTTTTCCTTCTCCTTATCCTCTTCTCCTTCTGTAGATTCTTCTCATAATTTTTTAGTCTGTGTGAAACCTATTATTTCATCATATTCAAGCCGAATGGAACGCGGTGGTGTAGTGGTATGGTCTGTACCTCGTTACCGGAGGGTCGTTGGTTCGAATATCCTCAAACCACTGCGTAGCCACCTTGGAGAAGTTGCTCACCCACAATTGTCTGTGAGGAAGGCAACGGAAAATCACCTCACTCAACTCATTCCCGAGTGCCTTGAAACCAATGGACCTGCCTTCGGACAGAGAACTCATCATCATCATTGAAGTCGAGATGTTATGGACGGTTATGTTGAAATTTGGCCGCATTGAACATGTAGTCGTTAATTTGTTTCGGTCGGTATGTGTAAATTGGCTTAATACAAGAGACATTTTAAAATGCGTCCTGTTGCTGGACACTGTGATCTTTACGTGCATGAGGTGAAGTTTGTTGAACTCTGGGAGTATGCTTCCTAAGAGTTTCTATGAAGGCGTGTAAGCAAGTGTGTTATCTTCAGCATTCTAGCTGTACATTTATACACTGTGTATGATAAGCACGTAGCAGTGATTCATCACTACACGCATACATTCCTACATCGACTAACTACCGACACATCCAACATTCACGGCCGGAAATTACCTGGACTTCATGCATAAAAACGTGGACTCGGTCCGCCGTTCCACCGAGAATGCTCCTCCTCCGTCTTTCCTCCCAACGGATTCCAAGATGTCTGACCTTGGGCCGATCTGTATGGATGGTCTTCGTCGGCTGCTGTTGTCATCGCCGTCGAAGTCCTTCGAGCTGAACAATCTGCCTCCGTTTCTACTTAAGGACTTCGTTTACTACCTACTGTCTTGCCTACATTTACTGTGTAATACTACTTTAGGTGAGGGCTCCTTTTCACTATCACACTGACGTGATATTTTCTTTCTGTACCCTAAGCGCCACGTTTTAGACATTAATGAATTGGCTAACGATATACCCATATCCAATCTATCCTTTTTCTATCGAATTTGGTTGAAACGTATGTCTCAATAAGGTTATTGCAAAGACTTGAGGCTAACTCTCTTCTGCCTAGCCAGCAGTCCGGTTTTAGAAGGTTCTATTCAACAGAATCAGTTACTTTCCTCATTTTAGCTGACTCCGATGGGACTTTTGATCTGGTGTCTATATTCTTCTAACTCGTTCTTTGTTTGTCTTTGTCCTTCTATTTGTTCGCCTATATATACGTCTATCAGTCTAGATCTTGATACGTTTGTCATCACTTTCACTTTGTATGTTTTTTGCCTACATGTCTTACTGGGAGCTGTGTCTCATTTTGCATCATGTTTTCAGTCTTTCCATCTGAATTGCATGTCCTGTTTGTGGGGTTAACTCAATGAATGCTCTTGGCCCGAAGTTTCTGCACTTCCTTTCTCAATATGGGCCTGGTTCCTGGTATCCGTACGTGGTCCCATTTATAATCTCAGCGTCAAAGAGGTTATTATTACGGTCTATATTACTCTCGTACTTTACAGTAATTTTTGAACTCTTTAGATTTGTCGTTGTTCTAAATAACAAAGCATCAATAGAGGACGCTCTAGTGAGGCATTCGTCCAGTTTCTCGGGAAGAAACGACTTCTACACAGAGAAGCATCATATTAACCCATATCAGAAAGGTATAAACTAAATATCTAACAAAGCTTCAGGATAGCAACTGTCTATTGTTTCTATGCACAATGTGGACATGTATCTGGGGAGTTGTATAGCGCCTTATAAGAAACTTATTTCTGCACAGCGAATATAAAAAACAAGTATTCAGAGATTTTTCTTGACATTTATTGAACTGTCACAGAAATCCGTCAAACGTACCACACCTTCAGATGTTTCTTGCCTTCAAGTCTGTATTTAAAGAACCTAATTTCAAATAGCTATCAGTCAATTTTGTTTCCAGGAATTGCGTTTAAAAACTACGATGCAGAGTTTAAAAGATACCACAAGCTGGTATTGCCGATCCTGAAGGATTTCGGATTCGGATCACGAAGTCAGTTGGAGATGCGGATTTTGCAAGAAGTCTCTGAATTGATCAAACACCTGCATAATGCAAATGGAAAAGCTTTCAATCCAACTGATTTGACGATCCTCAGTACTTCGAACGTCCCATTGAATATACTCTTTGGTCGTAGACATGATTACAAAGACTGCAAGAGGGAGATCATTTATTATGTGAACAGATGGGTCGATGCCTTAGATCCTGCACTGGACCTATTCCCGATACTCCGTTTCTTTCCTCCATACAGCAAAAGATTGAACGAAATGATAGATTGCGGTGGAAAGCTGTTGGATGCTATCAAGAAAGAGACAGAGATGAGTTTGGACGACAAAGCTACGGACTCTTTTGTGCGAAGATATATCAAGAAAGAAGGTCCAGACTACGACCGTGAACAACTGGTATATACGCTGAGAGATTTCATCGCTGGGAGTACTGACACAACATCTGCCACGATGCTGTGGTTCTTCATTTACGTCTCCAATAATCCTCAAGTTGCAGAGAATCTCCAGAAGGAGATTGATTCGGTGGTTCCTAGAGACAGACTCCCAACACTTGATGATCAGCCATGGTTGCCTTATACTGAGGCAACCGTTCTGGAACTAATGCGGCACAGATCCGCTTTGCCGCTGGCTGTTCCGCACTTGACGCTGCATGACACCGAAGTACTTGGATACTTTATACCAGCAGATACTGTGGTAAGAAACGTATATGTGTTCTGTTTCATGTGCGGGTCTGTAGTCGGTTTCACGTACGCCAGGTTAAGCGGAGGTTACTGTTGTATGTTCCAGATGAGCAAAAGCTATCACAAAGAGTCTCCTAAATGCTTCGGTATTTCGTTCAGCTGTAATTCAGGCTTATATGTCTTTGTAGTTGATTTCACCTGGACGAGTATAATTCAGGTCTTCTCTTGAAAAAGCAAAATTACCGCACTGGATTGCGGTTAAGAGCAAGTTAAGCCAAAGATATCACCAAGGGCCTCCAAATTGTTCCAGTAGATCAGTCAATTCAACTATATTCTCTTCGCTGCAATAATTATAAAAACAAGATTTGTTTTCATTTGATTCTCATTTTCAAAGTTACAGTATTGGTTGCAACGCAAACGCGTTTACGGGGTAGAGTAATAATTGCTTTATCCCGGCAGCATCAGACATGGCATATCCAATCCATTTTTACCAACATTATCCAGTGTAATTGTAATTTGTAATTGTAATCTGACATTTATAAAGCGCCACTTCAAGAATAGACTCATCAGAAGCGCTCCCGACCCAAACGAGTGAGACCACTGGCAAATAATACAGACTTCTGGCGCTTGCGAAACTGCGGAAGAGACAAACTGAGGAATACTAGCCGGAGCTCTCGGGAAAGGCGATTCCAGCTATTGGGTCCAACATAGGCAAAGCTTCTAGACTGCGCTGTAGCAGTGCGCATACGAGGGACAGTCAGAAGTCCAAGGGAGGCCTACCGGAGAGTGCTACGGCCTAGAACCAAAGAGACCGAAATGCAGAAGTCCCTAAGATATGATGGAGCAGAGCCAACTAGACAATTACGCATAAGCGTTAGGATCTTGGACTGGATACGCTGCTGAATGGGAAGCCAGTGTAGAGTGTCCCGTATAAAGGAAGTTATATGGCCATACCTGGGACGCCTCCAGTAAAACGGACAGAAGCATTGAGAACAGATTGAAGCTTGGAAATTTTGGCAAGTGAGAGTCCAGCAAAGATAGCGTTACCAAAGTCCACCCTGGTGCAGATGAGGACATGAGTTAGAGTAGTAACGGCATGAAAGGAGCGGGAGCGGCGGATGGTACGAAGCTGACGAAGATGGTAAAAGCATGAGCGGGAGACACTGTTAACATGATCGATCAAGGAGAGTTCCCGGTCCAGAACAACCCCAAGATCACGGACTTCGGAACAGAATAGAATGTCCGGAAACCTCTGGCGTAAGGATGATGAATCAATCTTTGCCAGCTGAGCACGACCACCAAGCCAGATGAACTGGGTCTTAGCAGAGTTCAGTCGGAGGCGATTAGAGGACATCCAGAGACCAAGGGCAGATGTTGCGTCAAGAATACTCTCAACCAGAGAGGAAGCCGCTTCCGCTGGGCCATGAACGAAGGCCTGAGTGTCGTCTGCATACTGATGGACAGCAACACCCATAGGAAGGAGAATCCGCGCCAGGTCGGCAGTGTACAGAATGTAGAGGAGAGGGGCCAGAACAGAACCCTGAGAAAGGCCAAAAGGTATAAGCGAAAAGGCGGAACGTGTAGGCACAAAGATAACAGAATGAGAGCGGTCTGAGAGGAAAGACTGAAACCAAAGAAGGGCCGTATCAATAATGCCAAAAGATATTTCTAGACGCTTTGCTTCTTTATTGGTTTAAGGTTGTGCCCAACATTAAAGCTGCAAACATGAACAAAACGGACTGGCCTGAACCAGATGTTTTCAGACCGGAGCGATTTTTGGACGAGAACAACAAATTAATCAACAAGAATCGTGTCATCACCTTTTCTCTTGGCTAGTACACAATACGATAATTGAAATAGGGAGTTTATTGTAACTGTTATTGATACATGCGAAGAATCTATAACATGATACATTTGCTTAAACTGGTGGCGGTGACGGGAGTTTGGAATAGTCCAAATTCCTAGTGAAACTCAAATATATTTGCTACCAGTCCTGAGAATGTATACCTCATCTCTGCATTATTTAACCGGGTAGGCGTCTCTAAGTCTTCCAGATATGGGAAAGCTGTCAACAAGACAAAATATTCAGATCTCGACTGACTTTTATTTTGTGTTTAAATCATTTTGAAACAAATTTTAAGTGAGCAATCGAACTGGTTTGTTCGCCTGATATTGTAGACACTATGCTAATAAGTAAAAAAGTTAAGCACAATCATTCAGACTCCAACTTGTCTGTATAAGAATATGAATATTAACGCAAGTTGAAATGTTAAAGCGTCATGGGTTGTTGCGATCTTGTTTCAGCCCCAGCCAAATATTCTCTTAACTCCGGAATTAGACCTGTGATGAATTTAATGGCGTGCAATAGTAACATGTTGGCTGATGTGTTTGTTTGATAACAATTATTTCAGGTCGACGATCTTGTCCTGGCGAGGGATTGGCTCGTCAGCAGCTGTTCCTGTTCATAAGCGGCATAATGCAAAACTTTCACATACGACCACCAGAGGACGTTCAGTCAATATTAGTGAAAACCGTCTACGGCATGACCGAAGTCCCATCGCCTTTTAAGACCCGAATGATTGCAAGAAATGAGTAAAGGATCGTCAACCGTCTTTTGAACTCCTGTAATACTTCTGCTTTAATTTTTATTACTTACTAAATCAATACTAACCCCAGCAAGCCTCTCTCATTATATCGACTTTTGAGAAAATTTATATCTTTTATGGAGAGTGCAAATAAGTGACAATCTTCTGCACACCCGGAAGTTTTGGTAGACTGTAACATGCTGAACTAAGTGCTTTGTTAACATATAGCATTATAAAGATTAATGAATGTGAACATTAGAGTATGTAATTTGGAAACCGCAAATTTTCCGGATTCAAGTTTTCGCAAGAAATATCTATGTGAACAAAAACCGTCGTCCTCATAGCCAGTAATTCCCAAGATAAAAAGTGAAAACGCGACATGGTCTTTTTTGGCTTCCGTAGACCTCAAATGAGCCCATAATGAAGTAGCTACTCGTACTTGACTGACCTATGCAGAATGCTCAACACGTAAGAAACAAGACATTTGAAAAAGAAGTCCATAGTTGACATATATTCAAAGTTATTGCAGTAACTACATCACTGCCGAATCCCGTTTGCCTACTTTTCTATAGCCGAGCGAAGTCTATTGTCTAAGAAGAAACAGTTAAAAGTCTGAAAATGAACCAGTTAAGACTTCACCCAGATACGGCGATTCAAGTAAAGCACTTTGGTAAATACCATAAACTATTTTCGCCATCTCGACATATTCAGGCACAAGGACTTTATATGGGGTGTCACCCTTTCAAAAAGAACGAAGTATCATACTCGACTATTCTTTGAAGAATGAGCTTCGTGGCGGTCATACAGCCGCTCTAGAAAAATGTGTACATTTAGATTTTACATTAGAAATCACATGCTCAGAAAACACGCTTTTATTTTGAACGAGGACTTAATTTGGACCTTGCTCCTTTACTTCGTTGGGCAGTATTTACAGCGCCGCCGAATCTCTGGTACCTGATCTTCTATAGCCGAGCAAAGTTTAATGTAGAAACAGGTTGAAGAGAAAAATATAAGTCTGACAACATTTCAGCCAGGCACAGAGAATCGTGCAAAGGACTTTGGTTAACACAAAAAAACTGTTTTTGCCAACTCGACAGATTCTAGGCAGCACGGGCTGTCGGCGATGACTTTAAATGGCGTGGCGTCAATTCAGAAGGGGAGCTGTGGTGATATATCTTACCAGATTGTATATCTAAATAATGAGCATCGTCGCGGCCATATAGACCCCCTAGAAAAACATATACATTTAGATAATACATTAAAAATCACAGGCTCACAATACAGAGGCTTTACTTTTAGAGCAGGTCTTGCTTTAGATTTTAATTTCTTCCATTATTTGCGATGATAAAACGCAGTGTGAGCAAAAAAAGAACCATTTGACTATTGTTTCTGCTTGGGAAGAGATTGTTTATATCTGAATGCTCAGGGGGTCGAAAAGGATTGCAAGACTAGTCATCTTGCTGATGAAGACTTTAAATTTGGGGAGAAGAATATTATTGCAGAGAATAGAATCACTGTTACAGAAACAAAGATAAAACATTTCAGAAAAAGGAGCCTGTTAAGGTTTGCTATAGAGTGCCACATTCGGCAGAGGAAGCTGATCAGGGACTATGCAAACTAGTGGAAAAGGCTAACAGAGAGACATTCTTGATTATTGGGGACTTTTCACTAGCATTTTCATTCGCAAACATTGGATGGAAAGAGAAAAAGATAGGATTTTCTTAGATTTTATTAATTCAGCTTTATGCAACAGCATGTATAGAACCTACCATGGAAAGATATTTTGTGGAAACTAGAGCTGATGGAACATTAATTAAAATACCGAACACGTTTTTGTCAAAAATTGCCTCCGCTAACTTCAGTTTTTCTTACAAATGCGGTAGCTTTTACTACATCTAGTAAGTACATAAGTATTGCATTTTTTAACACGCCACATGTCCATCAGCTGAGCGAAGAATCATAGGAGTCGGTGCGTCACCTCGTACGTAGGGCTAAAATCGAGGTACTGGAATGGTAACTGGTTACTTCTGTCGACGTTTAGCAATGCGCAGGTGTGCTATTTTTAGACATGTTGCGCACTAAATTAATAAGATCTGGAAAGTTAAAGATGTAAACCGTGACGGTGCACAGATTCAAGGACGTTTTGCAACAGCTGGATAATGGTCGCGAAGCACTCACTAGGTCACACGGCTTAGTGACGGAAATAGAAAGAGGAAAACAGAAAAAGAGAGAGCAAGAGAGAGAGCGAGACAGCGAGCTAGCAAGAATGCGAGAGCGGAACAAACGCAAATATATTTATGTTCGTAGGCTGGCCCAAGCGCCAGAGTAATTTAGTAGCCCATCCGCTAAAGTTTAAATCTAACCAAAACTTACAACAGGAGTACAAGAATGTTGTGAGCGCATTAGGTTAGCAAAGCGAGTCATAATTTTTGTACCAGCCTCCGTCAGGAGTTAATCCTGCGGTTGGCCCTAGTAGAACTACAAAAGCGGATGTTTACACAAGTAAAGTAGAATGTGCCTTGCCGTATTTCATGCATTATCGATCAAGCATCAAAGAAAGCCCATAAGAGAGATGCATTGAATTTGTTTTATCTCATGTGGACAAAAGGGACAAATAAAAACACTGCATGCATCTTGTGGGCTTCTCTAATCTTCTGCACAACCAAGTTATTGTTTTTGGCGGTGGTCGACTACCTCGGCTCATCCGGGCGAAATCTGCCAAAGAAGATGATAACAAGTTCTCAATTGGAATTTTTTGGACTTGACCAAGGCTTTCGATAGGATAAATCATAGGATTTTATTAAAGAAACTTGAATTCTACGGAACGAGAGGCGTATCACTGATGTGGTTTACGAATTATTTGGGTAACAGGCGGCAACAGGTGCTGTGTAATGGTGCCCTATCTAAAAGTAAACTTATCCGCTGTGGAGTACCCCCCGGGTTCAATTCTCGGCCATCTATTATTTTTGACATATATGTATATAAACTATCTTCTGCATTCGTCAAAATTATTTCATTTCTTACTTTTTGCAGATGATACCAATGTATTTTTCTCACATAAATCACTTGACACTCTGTTTGAAACTGTTAACAAGCAGCTTATATTAATCACCGAGTGGTTTCGTGCTAATAGGCTGTCGTTAAATTTAAAGAAACCCAACTTCATTCTATTTTCCTCACATAGGAAATCTGTAGTTGGACCTGGGTGTTAGTATTGACGGATCTCGGGTTTCTCAAGTCACTTCGTGTAAGTTTCTCGAAGTATATATTGATAACCATATCACATGGGAAGACCACGTGTATCATATATCCTGTAAAAGAGCTAAAACTATTGGAATATTTTTTCGTATTCGCCACATTTTGCCAAATCACATTTTGTTAAACTTATGTTATTCATTAATTTATCCATATCTAACATATTATAATCTCGTTTGGGCATCTTATTACCACTCCAGAATATCAAGCTTATCTATTTTACAACGACGTTCGGTTAGAATAATCGCCGGGAAATTGCATGGAACATTGTTATATAGATCGTAATATTATGAAGTTTTAACACATAAATAAGTATCAAATATCCTTGTTCATGTTTAGATATTACTAAAATGCGTTGCCTTCTGTATTCAGTAATTATTTATGAGTGTTGCTGATTGTCATACACATTCCACGAGATCTAAGTGTAACTACAATAAATTTTTTGCCAGGAGTAATACAAGACAGTTTGCTTTGAAATATTCAGGCCCATTGTTATGTAACTCAGTTCTAAAGAATTTACGTTCTTCACCTAATTTAAATTTATTTAGGATGCATATTATTCGGTATTTTAGTGTTTCTTATGACTGAACATTGTATAATATATTTGAATTTTAGTTTTGCCAAAGTAGTAGCCTGATTTTTTCTTTGTGGACAAATGTTGTTTTCAACTTAGTAACACAAACACCTGCGCAATTTACTCAATAACTATTCTTATTCTGTCGTAGCTTTACATTCTGTCATAACATTTATTTCAAAAGATGAAGTGGCCATTAGCTAATATCTAGTTACTACTGAACTACTACTATCGAGGCCAGTGTCCAAACAGTCAAACACTCCCAGGGTTTAAATTGGCTAAGAAAATGTTTCTCATAAAATCGTATGAAAGACTAGTTCATAAATGGGCCCGAATGGAATACTGCGAGAATTGAAAACTGGCTTCCTCTTAAAGAACGGATTCGAATCAATATCCTCCTGCTCGAGCGAATCTCGTTGATAGGCAAGGCTGCAGCATACAACAGAGAGGTGCATTTTCCGGTATCGAATCAGCCAGGTCGCCCATCACTACGTGCCCTCCCCGCATGGATTTGCGCCGTTTCCGCACATCAGTTCGGACGCATTCGACTCTACTGTGCATTGAACCTGCCAACTTGAACAGTCGTTTTCTGAATATACCTGCTGTTTTATGAGATTCAACTGAACATACATTTCCTGTGTAACTGATGTCACACCTTTTAAGAACAGCTTGATAGCCCTGATAGCGCCATTCGGAAGTTATAAATAAATATATATATATACATGTATACATATATGTATCTATGTAGTACATACACAGGATAGAAAATTGAAAAAAACCGCTATAAGTTCCCTGTGGGCTCCCGAGGAACCGTCCACTCCGTCCGACTTGTTCTTTCCAATGCGCGCTGTCCTGCCTAATTTCTAGCCAGCGTCTCCCAGCCTCTGAGTGTATCGCCTCTTGGCTGGCGAACCCCTCCGACCAGCCCAGGATTTGAAACCCTTACCATATTTGGATCTCTCCCTGAACGAATTAGCATATCACCCAGACTGTGCTAGTTTGGATGGGCTAGCCGGGCTTACTCATTTCTGCCAATTTTCCTTCGAATCTCCTTTTAAGGGAATATCAGTTTCATGAGCGTCATCTTCCTCTGCATTGTCTTCCCGGCCCGTTGCGAGGCTGAGCCGTTCTAGCACCGGGCTATGACTTGTACATCAACCCTTCCTCCACTTGCTATGCTGGATAAGAGATTGACACATTCCAGGTTAGCGGCCAGCATCCACGCGTTTGACTAAAAAGTCTGCCAACTTACTGAGTCACCCTGGATTGCACAATGTACTGCCTTTATATAGCGCACTTTCCAGCTCGGTCACAGATTAGTTGCTCGCAATACTTATCTCGCATCTAATATTCAAATTTACTCACCTTGTACGGGTTATAACTGGAACAAATAGCAGACTATTTTTGTATGCTCAAATGGTTTTTGCGAACGCATTTTAAAATTGAAGTTGAAGTTTGCAAAAGACACATGCCCTGCTACTTGAGCATTTGGAAGTGGTAATGATAAACTTATTCCTACATCCATTCATTCATTCATTCAACGTAATTATATAGCGCTACTTTAACTTAATGTTGTGACATTTCTCTTATCTATCGTGGTCGAGTAAAGGTGCGACCAAATCACACTCGAGCAGATGGGATTTTCTTCTTTAATTATAACAACTAACGGCGATAACTACAGCTGCGTGTACATCTACTTGTAAGTTAATCTATTGAAATCCTATATGAAATCTTATGCGTCACAGTCTCTGAATCTGTTCGAGTTAAGTCTTCGAAATATCTCTTTTTCCCTGCATGTGTGTTTCTGTCGTGTGTTCTGACTCTGTCCAACGCCATCCTTCTTTTCGATCCGATCCCTATGCATCTCAGTGGACTATAATTTAACGGTTCTCGCTAATTTATATATCGGCTGTTGCTTGTTCGCCACAGTCCATAGGAGTTCTCTTAGTGTCACAAATAGAAGCCTGTTTGGCATCGGTCCAATGCCAGTTCCGTGCGTCGGTTAGGGAATAGGGATATCCCGAGGGAGATGCGTGGTGTGTCTTCGTTGAAGCCGTTGGCCCAAGAAAGTCATCGGTCTCCCATGGCCATCCACCAGAACCAGATTCATCTTAAATACGTCGGCGATTCCTGTGGTGGTTGACCCAGCCGTGACAGTTAAGTCAGAGAGTTATACACACAGAAGCTCTCCCAACCCAGCCACTGTGAAAGAAATGGTTATAAAAATGTGGATTTCCAAAACAACGACCAGCATCAGAGGTTGTGAGCAATATAATGTAATACGTTCCAGAAAGACGGTTCAAAGCACCAAAAAACGCGATGGGCTTCAGTCATCGTAACTGACCACTACTTACTCGAAACAACAGGTCTCCACAGGCTACTGGGAGAAGTTACCGTTCATTCAGCTGGCTCGATCTTGTTAACTCAGTGGCCATACTGACCATATGACACAACGAAGAAATACATAGAAGAATTTTCGAGAGTAGGTTACAATTCAAGCGCCGCGAATGAATAAGGATTGAAGTTCCCAGGTGACCTAGGTAGGCCTGCGATGGTAGATTTAAAATACTTCATGAGCTGGTTGTTGTCGAATAGCACAAATTTTGGTGGTAGATTATTGCAAATCGAAAGTCAAATGCGCGAGAAGGAGATGTGCCCCATCGTCGTAGGGGAACGTAACATCAGGAAATCTGCAGATGTCGACCTGACCGGCTCGAGACAGAAACAGTTTTCTGCTCTGATGTATTCTGATCAAATCAATGATCGTAATCATAATTAGACATTTTCTACAGCGCCCAAAGAACTCTGATTCGCAGGAACTAGCTTAATCACGGACTCTCAGTCAGAACAAAATCAATAGACCGGTGAGAACAGATTCGGTTTCAGGTCAAGATACAAGGGCAAGGCAGGTATTCAGTCAGACGGTCACGGTGATATGGTTTTTAGAATTGGAGCAAATTGATGTAGAGGAGTATATTCGGCTTTTGAGTGAAAGACCTGCACAGAGATTACAAGAGCTGCAATGTTGATGGTTTCGTAAGTTCTTGTCCGTTGGATTTTGGCATGGCAAAAAGAAGTTAGGACGGCGATATCCTTGTTTATACCGATCGTAGACACAGTGAGTCTAGACACAGTGAGTCTCAGATGTGTTATTAATTACGCTACCATTCCCGCTACCATTCTCTCGCTCCTATGATATTTAATCAAATAAGCATCAGGTCGACGATCTTGTCCTGGAGAGGGATTGGCTCGTCAGCAACTGTTCTTGTTCATAAGCGGTCTAATGCAAAACTTTCACATACAACCACCAGAGAACGAGCAGTCAATATAAGTGAAAACCATCTATGGTTTCATCGAATACCCGTCGCCATTTGAAATTCGAATGATTGCAAGAAATGGGCGAAGGATCATCACCCGTCTTTTAAACTTCTGTTATGCTTTCACTAAACTAATAAATTAATGCTAGCCCCAACAAGCCTTTCTCATTATATCATTTTTGAGAAAATTTCTTTCTTTCATGTAGAGTGCAAATAGATGACAATCTTCCGAATACAAAGAAGTTTTGGTAGACTGTACAATAATATGTAGCACTAAGTGCTCTTTAAACGTATAGCATCATAAAGGTAAATCTACGTAAACATTTGGATATGTAATATAGAAAAACTGCAAATATTCAGCTCTCAAGTGCTCGCAAGAAATATCCTTGTGACCATAAACCGTCTTTCGACACTTAATATACAATACTTTTAACATTACTAATAAGTTAATCCTAACAGTAACAGTACAATCTTATTTAAGGAAGAAATTAACTTGTAGAAATAATAGAATTTTTTGCACAGTCGATTACTAGAAAGCTCATGAATTGGAGATATCATAGGGAAGTGGATCTTGTGTCGATAGACTGGAAGAAGTCCATTTCTATTAGTATACCCATAAGAACATTTCTATAAGTACTCCCAGAAGAACATCTTAGGCATTGGTTATCCGTTACGTATGTTTGTATGCATGTATGTATGTATGCATGTATATATGTATCTATTTATCTATGTATGCATGTGTGTATGTATTTGTGTATTTATTTATATATGCGTGTATGAATGTATGTATGTATGTATGTATGCATGTAAGTATATATATACGTACATATTGCTTACATGTATGTATGTATGTATTTATGATGTATCTATGTATGCATGTATGCATATATCTATGTATGCATGTATGTTTATATGTATGTTTATATGTATGTATGCATGTATGTATGTATGCATGTATGTATGTATGTCTATATGTATGTAATTATGTGTCTATGTATGTATGAATGAATGTGTGTTTGCTCTTACCAACGAAATGTCACAAACCATAGTCAGGGATCTGGTCTGCTCTCGCCTTGATTATGCCAACTCGGTTTTTTATAGGTATCTCATATCTTAAACTCAAATGTGAAGTTACTTCATTATGGATCAGCTGTTTTGCAATTTACACAACACATGTAAATAGAAACGTTGCTCCCAAGCAGTTTCGTGGAAAATATAGCTGATGGAAAAAGGTTTTTCTCAGAGTTTGCTTCCGCTAAATTCAATTTCTATATACATGATTTGGAAAGTTAGAGATGTAAAGCGTGGTGATGCAAAAATTCAAAGACGTTTTGCAACTGCTGGGTAAAATTCGCGAAGCACCCCTCCATATTGCGATTTGGGTAATTAGGAGATAGACTTAAGAGCAAGCACGTAGTCCGTGACTTGCACATCAATCAGCATCTATGTGAGCTTTCGCAATAGCGCTACGTAAGTCTTAGGTACAAACATTCTTAGAAAAAAGGCGCTATATAAATCTTACGATATATTCGTTACGACACATAAATATATGCTTACCTACGTCCCAAATACACACGTGGATGAATGCATTCATGAGTGCATGCGTGGTGTGTATTGTTGTCCACCCCGCTTAGTGACAGAGAACGACAGAGAGAGAGAGAAACAGAGATAGAGAGAGACAGAGAGAGATAGTGTGTGTTTGTGTGTGTGTGAGAGAGAGAGAGAGAGAGAGAGAGCGAGAGAGAGCGCGGAACAAATGCAGATATATGTATGCGAGTAGACGAGCCCGATCGCCCGAGCACTTGAACAGCCTAACCGCTAAAGTTCAAGCCTTAACAAAACTGGCAACACAAGTATAGGAATGTTAGAAGCAAATTACGTTACAAAACAAGTCACAATCTTTCTACCAGCCTTAGTCAGTAGTTAGTCCTGTGGTCGGCCCAAATAGTAATACAAAAAGCAGGGAACTCAATCCTGTCAAAGCCTTGTTGTACTTCATATGTTATCGAGTATGCTCCTAGGCAAGCCCATATCAGACATGTGATGAGTTTGTTTTATCTCCTGTGCACTAGATGTGCAAACAAAACATTGCATGCCCCTCTAAGCTTCCAGAATCATCTCCACAACAGATATTTGTTTCCCCCGTTGGTCAACCACATCGACTTATCCGGGCGAATTCTGTCAAAAAGATTTTTACTAATTACAGAAGTGCTTTTAGTCAGCACTAAGATAATGGACATCTAGTTTGCCTCTGTAGCTGGAACACGGTTATTGTGGCCAGATTAGCTGCATTGGCCTAAGTTTCTTCAGTGCTTGAGCTAGTCTTGAGATACAAAGTAGTTGCTCGACTCCAACACCAGATAGTCGATCCATCTTCTCTGCAGTCAGTGACATCAGAATGTAATCGTTATTTACCTCATACTTAGTGAATTTATTACTGAACCAACTGTCTTCTCTCCAAGTTTAAGGTTTTCGTCATCATAAAGACATGACTTGCAGTCAAGACCACAACCCAAGCATTAAGATGCGAGCCATCTCTTTCCGAGTAAAACATTAGTCATATGGTCAAATGGTGGCACACGTTTCTTTACCCAGACTGTTTTTTCAATTACGAGACAAAATCGAAGTATACGAAGTCCAAGTCAATTCTTGGTTTCAAATAAAAAAGGTTATTTTATTAGACTGCAATAACAAGGGTAAAATCTAACTGAACGCGATTTTCTATAACCACTGGTTGGTCGGGACCATAGTTACTTTTAAAGAAGCAATCATATAAGATCCTTCATCGAGTCTTCCCGTTGAATGGGAGCCAAGCCGTTTAAACATCCTAAGTATGGACCGTTATAGTCTGACATGTCAGTGTAACAAAACGGTTTTTCTGCTGTTTGCAACGACCCTTGTCCTTGTGCGAAAACTGAGTTATTATCAGGCTTATAATTAATTATATCTCCTGACTTGTTTCGATATTAAACTTTGCCGTGCTATACAAAAAAAAAAAAAACAGAAACTAGATCTTCAGCGGTTATCTTAAGACCGCAAAAGCTGGAGGTACATGTTGACCTTGACCTTCATGCTTTACACGTGTCTGGGCTTAAACTGTACTGGTTAATTGTCAGACGTATAATCAAATCTACCCTCTGAACCTCCTTCGATAGCGAACTTTGCTCTGCTATAGAAAGGCAGACACAAGGTTTTCTGCGATAAACTAAATACTGCAAAACTTAAAAAAACATGATGACCTTGATCTCAACTTGCAGATGTCCCTTACCACGTGTTGAGCATTCTGTCTTTGTCAGTCAAGCTCAAAGTACGAATAAGCTACATAATTATGCGCTCATCTCAGGTCTACGGAATCCAAATCGGGACATGTCGCTTTCTCAGTTTATTATCTAGTGGGTATTACTGGGTTTGCTACATATATATATATATAATGCGTCATAGTTTTCAAAGTTTAATGCTGTCTTATAATATGTACACATAAGACGTTAGTAAACTACTTCGCACTTTAAAACTTTATTCTGTCATAGATCCATATTATCTCATAACAATTTATTCGTCACTGTTGCATAGATAATTATAATTAATTCAGCACACAATTATGAACTTTCAAATCAAGACGCTCATCATCGACATTGTGGCTTAATTATTATTCAATTCCAATTAGATAACATCCAGTGAGAACGGAAATGATAAAGGGGTCTTTCGCTAATATCTAGATATCATATTCTTATCAACTGTGCTACTAGAATAGTGTCCAAACAGCCGAACAGTCCCTGGGTTTTAATTGGCTACGCAAACCTTTGTATTGAACTCACACGACAGAATAGTTCCCGAATAGAACACAATCATAACAGAAAACTGGCCGAATGCCAATGGAACGGATTTTTGATCCAAATCCTCTGGATGGAAAAAGTGTCACTGGTAGGCTTTGCTCCAGCATACAATAGTGGTGCGTGTTCCGGTATCGAGTAAGCCGGATAGCCTAACACTACTTGAGTTTCTTGCATCGAATGCAGTGCACCTTTTACGCACATCAGATTAGTCGTATTAGACTTTGTAAAGCATTGGTCCTTTCTCCTGGAATAGTCATCCTGTGCATATGAGCGTTGTTTCCTATGATTCAGTTGAATATACATTTTCTTTTTACATTATTTCGCCCCTGCTTGATGGACTTTGTATCTTTATTTGAGAAGTTGTCATAGGCGTATCATATATACAAAAATAGATGCATACATACATACTTACAAACATACATACATGCATGCAAATATACATATATACATTCCTGCATAAATACATAAATGCATACATGACTTGACGCATATACAAACATGCATACATCATATTTCTGTTCAGTTCACACAAAATTGAAAACACTGAGACAAGTCCCCATTGGGCTTCCGGAATACGGTTTTACATTACAGACAGAAGGTCCGCCAAGAGGTTCAACGCTACCTAGACCAGAATATAAACCCTAATTCGTGACCAACACATTTGCAAGGGCTTGATGCAGTTGTGCGCCTGAAGTGAACAATAAAGTTACTCTGAATTCACTTTTTGCAGGATAAGAAAATTGTTTCAACCAAAGCGAAAATATACAGTAAGTGCCAAGCTTAGGACTAGGCCAACATTAAATTTTCAGAAGGTGGTCTAATTGGTGGCGCGCTAGTTCTGTTCGGGTTCGCGCTGCTGAGAGGACTTCGAGTATCGACCCAAGGAGCATTTTTCGTAAAACTTGCCTCACGTCTAAGTCTCGTATTTTGCTGACCTCGTGCGCATGACAACGGCAACAAATATTAAAAAAACATTTTCTATGCTCAAATAATTGCGCACACATTTTTTTCACAAGTTGAAATTTGCCAAAAATATATGCGCTACTATCTGAGCATTTGGTAAACTTAATGGTAAATTTATTCATTCAATCATTCATTCAGTGCAAATGTTTAGCGCTCCTTTAACTTATTGTCACCACCTTTCTCCTATCTCTCGTGATCGATCCAAGGCGCGACGAAATATCACTCGAGCCGAAGGATTTTTCTTCTTTAGTTATAATAACTAACGGAGATAACTACAGCAACGCGTACCTCTACTTGGACCTCATCCTATTGAAATTATATCAAAAGTCGATCATAATATGCGTAAGAGTTTCAGAATCTGTTCGAGTTCAATCTTTCAAATGTCTCTGTCTCGCTGCATGTCCTTTAATCAAATAAGTAAGTGAGTAAATAAGTAAGTAAGTAAGTATATTCTTTATTAACCAATAGCTAATCGCACATCGGTCAATATGTGTTGACTATGTCCAGCACCCTGCAGCATAGCCAATGCTGGAAGCGCGTTCCTCAGCGGATCACCCCTGTGCCTAATCACATACACGGCTATGAATGGTCTTTTTGCTTACTATATATCCGACTTCTGGTTTCGAGCAGCAGATAACCAGAACACATATCGACTCCGATCCTGAACAAAGAATCAGCGGCATGTCCCGCGGTCTTCCACGAGGTTCGGCGAAAGTTCCTTCTCTGTCGCCGGATCCACTGCGTGGAACAATCTTTCTGACCATGTGACAAATGCCTCATCCCTGGAAAGGCTCTTTAGGTTTACCAAAGGATGGGAATTGAAGAGTAACACAACTTTGATAAATTGAAGGAGAAGTTATTGAGAAGGTTCCGTTTAACAAGTTTAAGAAAAGTGAATTGAAAACTGGAGAAACCCATTTCAGTTGATGGAGAGATTAAGACGGTATCTGATCCTGTGGATTCTGCATTGCGGTTTTATATGTATCATTGACAACTTCTCAAAGCGCCGAATCTAACAACCTTAAAATGTGCCACCTAAGGTAGGTTTGAAATAAGTTATGCCTGACGGCTCGAGACAGAAATTAGAGCCTGCTGCTCTGATGTACACTGAAAAATGCAGTGATTGTAATCGAAACCTAAAGTTTTCTACAGCGCACAAAAAAGTTGATTCGCAGGAACTAGCTCATACACGGATGCTCAACTTTAACAAAATCGACAGACTGATGTGATCAGATTCGGTTCCAGATCAAGATCCAAGAATCTGGCAGTTGCACAGTCAGACGGTAACGTTGGAAAGTCTTTAGAATTAGAGCGAATTGCGGAAGAGGTGTGTTTTCGATTTTGAGTGAAAGCCCTGCGCAGGCATTGTTGATGAGTTCTCAGGATGGGTAAGATAAGAGTGGAAAGTACTGCTTTAATTTTAGTGTGAATTCAGTCATTAGAGAAGATCGTTTAACTAAAAGTGAGTTGGGAGAATGTAGTTTTTCTAGAGTGTAAGCTTTAATGTCTGTAGAACAGTTGCAAAAGCCTTTCAAAACCCATATTTACGTTTGTTACCTCATGTTTTGCTGTTTTACGGTGAGATATGTTTACATGTGCTTGGTTCTGTTCTAAGCGGTGTGCCATTTCATTCCTAAAACAATCCTATATAGATAATACGTTTTCATTTCCGCCTTTTATGTTTTCATGTTGTGCAGTCAGTCATGCTCACATTTAGTCTACTCCTTGTTTTCATTGGAACGTTCTTCATGACATTATTGTTCGTTGGATTCTGGATTGGCAAAAAGAGGAAGTTAGGAGGACGATATCCGCCTTCTCTACCATGTCTACCATTCGTCGGGTCTTTACCATTCATCAAGGAATTCGATGCACTTCCAGAGTACTTTATTAAAGTGGCCTACGAACTTGGACCAGTGTTTACGCTTAGATTTGGTAGCAGGTAGGCGAAAGACTCAAAACCCAATAATTCTTACTCAGTTATTTAGAGATTAGGAATGCAAGATATTTAGTGCCTACAGTTCTATACTGTTAATCCAGAGATTGTGGTTCACATCATCTCCAGAAAAAGGTGTTTCACGACTTCTGACCATATATCTTGGTTCACCACTTAGAAGCGCCTCCAATGAGATTATCTTGAAGTGGCGCTTTACAAATTTTTGATAACGATTTCGATTACGAAAACGAGCACCGTTTGCCGTATATTGTCGATCAAGCGGTATGGAAGAGTAATTGCAATCTGCCCGACGCTCTACATCTATGGCTTCCTTTTGACGTTAGCTAAATGAACTCTTCTTGTTTTCCTTCCCCTCAATCTCCCTCTCATTTTCCTGTTGCTTTCTGTTTTCCTTCTCCTTATCCTCTTCTCCTTCTGTAGATTCTTCTCATAATTTTTTAGTCTGTGTGAAACCTATTATTTCATCATATTCAAGCCGAATGGAACGCGGTGGTGTAGTGGTATGGTCTGTACCTCGTTACCGGAGGGTCGTTGGTTCGAATATCCTCAAACCACTGCGTAGCCACCTTGGAGAAGTTGCTCACCCACAATTGTCTGTGAGGAAGGCAACGGAAAATCACCTCACTCAACTCATTCCCGAGTGCCTTGAAACCAATGGACCTGCCTTCGGACAGAGAACTCATCATCATCATTGAAGTCGAGATGTTATGGACGGTTATGTTGAAATTTGGCCGCATTGAACATGTAGTCGTTAATTTGTTTCGGTCGGTATGTGTAAATTGGCTTAATACAAGAGACATTTTAAAATGCGTCCTGTTGCTGGACACTGTGATCTTTACGTGCATGAGGTGAAGTTTGTTGAACTCTGGGAGTATGCTTCCTAAGAGTTTCTATGAAGGCGTGTAAGCAAGTGTGTTATCTTCAGCATTCTAGCTGTACATTTATACACTGTGTATGATAAGCACGTAGCAGTGATTCATCACTACACGCATACATTCCTACATCGACTAACTACCGACACATCCAACATTCACGGCCGGAAATTACCTGTAATTCATGCATAAAAACGTGGACTCGGTCCGCCGTTCCACCGAGAATGCTCCTCCTCCGTCTTTCCTCCCAACGGATTCCAAGATGTCTGACCTTGGGCCGATCTGTATGGATGGTCTTCGTCGGCTGCTGTTGTCATCGCCGTCAAATTCCTTCGAGCTGAACAATCTGCCTCCGTTTCTACTTAAGGACTTCGTTTACTACCTACTGTCTTGCCTACATTTACTGTGTAATACTGCTTTAGGTGAGGGGTCCCTTTCACTATCACGCAGACGTGATATTTTCTTTCTGTACCCTAAGCTCCACGTTTTAGACATTAATGAAATGGCTAACGATATGCCCATATCCAATCTATCCTTTTTCTATCGAAATTGGTTGAAACGTATGTCTCAATAAGGTTATTGCAAAGACTTGAGGCTAACTCTCTTCTGCCTAGCCAGCAGTCCGGTTTTAGAAGGTTCTATTCAACAGAATCAGTCACTTTCCTCATTTTAGCTGACTCCGATGGGACTTTTGATCTGGTGTCTATATTCTTCTAACTCGTTCTTTGTTTGTCTTTGTCCTTCTATTTGTTCGCATATATATACGTCTATCAGTCTAGATCTTGATTCGTGTGTCATCACTTTCACTTTGTATGTTTTTTGCCTACATGTCTTACTGGGAGCTGTGTCTCATTTTGCATCATGTTTTCAGTCTTTCCATCTGAATTGCATTTCCTGTTTGTGGCGTTAACTCAATGGCTGCTCTTGGCCTGAAGTTTCTGCACTTCCTTTCTCAATGTGGGCCTGGTCCCTGGTATCCGCACGTGGCCCCATTAATAATCTCATCGCCAAAGAGGTTGTTATTACGGTCTATATTACTCTCGTACTTTACAGTAATTTTTGAACTCTTTAGATTTGTCGTTGTTCTAAATAACAAAGCATCAATAGAGGACGCTCTAGTGAGGCATTCGTCCAGTTTCTCGGGAAGAAACGGCTTCTACACAGAGTATCATCATATTAACCCAAATCTGAAAGGTATAAACTAAAAATCTATCTAAGCTTTAGGATAGCAACTGTCTATTGTTTCTATGCACAATGTGGACATGTATCTGGGGAGTTGTATAGCGCCTTTAAAAAAACTTTTTTTCTAGACAGCGAATATAAAAAACAAGTATTCAGAGATTTTTCCTGACATTTATTGAACTGTCACAGAAATCCGTCAAACGTACCACACTTTCAGATGTTTCTTCTTGCCTTCAAGTCTGTAAAGAGCCTAATTTCAAATATCTATCAGTCAATTTTGTTTCCAGGAATTGTGTTTAAAAACTACGATGCAGAGTTTAAAAGATACAAAAAGCTGGTATTGTCGATCCTGAAGGATTTCGGATTCGGATCACGAAGTCAGTTGGAGATGCGGATTTTGCAAGAAGTATCTGAATTGATCAAACACCTGTATAATGCAAATGGAAAAGCTTTCAATCCAACTGATTTGACGATCCTCAGTACTTCGAACGTCCCATTGAACATACTATTTGGTCGTAGACATGATTATAAAGACTGCAACAGGGAGATCATTTATTATATGAACAGATACGTCGATGCCTTAGATCCTGCACTGGACCTATTCCCGATACTCCGTTTCTTTCCTACACACAGCAGAAGATTGATGAAAATGATAGAGAGCGGTGGTAAGTTGTTGGATGCTATTAAAAAAGAGACAGAGATGAGTTTGGATGACAAAGCTACGGGCTGTTTTGTGCGAAGATATATCGAGAAAGAAGGTCCTAATTACGACCGTGAACAGCTGGTATATACGCTGAGAGATTTCATCGGTGGGAGTACTGACACAACATCTACCACGATGCTGTGGTTCTTCATTTACGTCTCCAATAATCCTCAAGTTGCAGAGAATCTCCAGAAGGAGATTGATTCTGTGATTCCTAGAGACAGATTACCAACAATTGATGATCAGCCAAGGTTGCCTTATACTGAGGCAACCATTTTGGAGCTAATGCGACACCGATCCGTTGTATCGCTGGCTATTCCGCACTTGACGCTGCATGACACCGAAGTACTTGGATATTTTATACCCGCAGATGCTGTGGTAAGAAACATACATGTGTTCTGTTTTATGTGTGGGTCTGTAGTCGGTTTCACGTACGCCAGGTTAAGCGGAGGTTACTGTTGTGTGTTCCAGATGAGCAAAAGCTATCACAAAGAGTCTCCTTAATGCTTCGGTATTTCTTTCAGTTGAAGGTCATTCTCTTAGCTGTAATTTAGGCTTATAAGGTTTTGTAGTTGATTTCACCTGGACGAGTATAATTCAGGTTATCTCTTGAAAGAGCAAAATTACCGCACTGGATTGCGGTTAAGAGCAAGTTAAGCCAAAGATATCACCAAGGGCCTCCAAATTGTTCCCGTAGATCAGTCAATTCAGCTATATTCTCTTCGCTGCCAATAAGTATAAAAACAAGATTTGTTTTCATTTGATTCTCATTTTCAAAGTTACAGTATTAGTTGCAACGCAAACGCAGGTTTGCGGGGTAGAGTAATAATTGCTTTATCCCGGTAGCATCAGACATGGCATATCCAATCCATTTTTACCTACATTATCCAATCCTTTGGTTCTTTATTGGTTTAAGGTTTTGCCCAACATTAAAGCTGCACACATGAACAAATTGGACTGGGCTGAACCAGATGTTTTCAGACCGGAACGATTTTTGGACGAGAACAACAAATTAATCAACAAAAATCGTCTCATCACCTTTTCTCTTGGCTAGTACACAAAACGATACTTGAAATATGGTGTTTATTGTAACTGTTATTACTATATGCAAAGAATCGACAACATGATGCATTTGCTTAAAGTGGTGGCGGTCACGGGAGTTTTGAATGGTTCAAATTCCTAGTGAGTCTCAAATATATTTTAAATTATGCTACCTGTCCCGAGAATTGATAACTGGTCTCTATTATAATATTATTTAATCGGGTAGGCGTCTCTAAGTCTTCCAGATACGGGAAAGCTGTCAACAAGTCAAAATATTCAGACCTCGACTGACTTTTATTTTGTGCTTAAATCATTTTGAAACAAAGTTTAAGTGAGCAATCGAACTGTTTTGTTCGCCTGATATTGTAGACACTATGCTAATAAGTAAAAAAGTTAAGCACAATCATTCAGACTCCAACTTGTCTGTATAAGAATATGAATATTAACGCAAGTTGAAATGTTAAAGCGTCATGGGTTGTTGTGATCTTGTTTCACCCTCAGTCAAATATTCTCTTAACTTCGGAACTACACCTATGATGGATTTAATGGCGTGCAATGGTAACATGTTGGCTGATGTGTTTGTTTGATAACAATTATTTCAGGTCGACGATCTTGTCCTGGTGAGGTATTGGCTCGTCAGCAGCTGTTCCTGTTCATAAGCGGCCTAATGCAAAACTTTCACATACGACCTCCAGAGGACGTACAGTCAGTCTCAGTGAAAACAATCTATGGAATCGCCGAAGTTCCATCGCCTTTTAAGATCCGAATGATAGCAAGAAATGGGTAAAGGATCGTCACCCGTCTTTTGAACTCCTGTTATACTTCTGCTTTAATTTTTATTACTTACTAAATTAATACTAACCCCAACAAGCCTCTCTCATTATATCGACTTTTGAGAAAGTGTACCGGTATATCTTTTATGGAGAGTGCAAATAGGTGACAATCTTCTGCACACCCGGAAGTTTTGGTAGACATGCTGAACTAAGTGCTTTGTTAACGTATAGCATCATAAAGATTAATGAATGTGAACATTAGAGTATGTAATTTGGAAACTGCAAATTTTCGGCATTCAAGTTTTCGCAAGAAATATCTAGTGAACAAAAACCGTCTTCCTCATAGCCAGTAATTCCCAAGATAAAAAGTGAAAACGCGACATGGTCTTTTTTGGCTTCCGTAGACCTCAAATGAGCCCATAATGAAGTAGCTACTCGTACTTATCGCTTGACTGACCTATGCAGAATGCTCAACACGTAAAAAACAAGACATTTGAAAAAGAAGTCCATAGTTGACACATATTCAAAGTTATTGCAGTAACTACATCACTGCCGGATCCCTTATGCCTGCTTTTCTATAGCCGAGCGAAGTCTATTGTCTGAGAAGAAACAGTTAAAAGTCTGAAAATGAACCAGTTAAGACTTCACCCAGATACGGCGATTCAAGTAAAGCACTTTGGTAAATACCATAAACTATTTTTGCCATATCGACATATTCAGGCACAAGGACTTTATATGGTGTGTCACCCTTTCAAACAGAACGAAGTATCATACTCGACTATTCTTTGAAGAATGAGCTTCGTGGCGGTCATACAGCCGCTCTAGAAAAATGTGTACATTTAGATTTCACATTAGAAATCACATGCTTAGAAAACATGCTTTTATTTTGAACGAGGACTTAATTTGGACTTTGCTCCTTTACTTCGTTGGACAGTATTTACAGCGCCGCCAAATCCCTGGTACCTGCTTTTCTATAGCCGAGCAACGTTTAATGTAGAAACAGGTTGAAGAGATAAATATAAGTCTGACAGCATTTCAGCCAGGCACAGAGAATCGTGCAAAGGACTTTGGTAAACACCAAAAAACTGTTTTTGCCAACTCGACACATTCTAGCTACCACGGGCTGCCGGCGATGACTTTAAATGGCGTGGCGTCGTTTCAAAAGGGGAGCTGTGATGATGTATCTTACCAGGTTGTATATCTAAATAATGAGCATCGTCGCGGCCATATAGACCCCCTAGAAAAACATATACATTTAGATAATACATTTGAAATCACAAGCCCACAATACAGAGGCTTTACTTTTAGAGCAGGTCTTGCTTTAGATTTTAATTTCTTCCATTATTTGCGATGATAAAACGCAGTGTCGAGCAAAAGAACCATTTGGCTACTGTTTCTGCTTGGGAAGAGATTGTTTATATCTGAATGCTCAGGGGGTCGAAAAGGATTGCAGGACTAGTCATCTTGCTGATGAAGACTTTAAATTTGGGGAGAAGAATATTATTGCGGGGAATAGAATCACTGTTACAGAAACAAAGATAAAACATTTCAGAAAAAGGAGCTTGTTAAGGTTTGCTATAGAGTGCCACATGCGGCAGAAGAAGCTAATCAGGGACTATGCAAACTAGTGGAAAAGGCTAACAGAGAGACATTCTAGATTATTGGGGACTTTTCACTAGCATTTTCGTTCGCAAACATTGAATGGAAAGAGAAAAAGATAGGATTTTCTTAGATTTTATTAATTCAGCTTTATGCAGCAGCATGTATGGAATCTACCATGGAAAGATATTTTGTGGAAACTAGAGCTGATGGAACATTAACTAAACTACCGAAAACGTTTTTCTCATAAATTGCCTCGGCTAACTTCAGTTTTTCTTACAAATACGGAAGCTTTTACTACATCTAGTAAGTACATAAGTATTGCATTTCTTAACACGCCACATGTCCATCAGCTGAGCGAAGAATCATAGGAGTCGGTGCGTCACCTCGTACGTAGGGCTAAAATCGAGGTACTGGAATGGTAACTGGTTACTTCTGTCGACGTTTAGCAATGCGCAGGTGTGCTATTTTTATACATGTTCCGCACTAAATTAATAAGATCTTGAAAGTTAAAGATGTAAAGCGTGACGGTGCACAGATTCAAGGCTCTCTATTATTTTTGACACATATATGTATATAAACTATCTTCTGCATTCGTCAAAATTATTTCATTTCTTACTTTTTGCAGATGATACCAATGTATTTTTCTCACATAAATCACTTGACACTCTGTTTGAAACTGTTAACAAGCAGCTTATATTAATCACCGAGTGGTTTCGTGCTAATAGGCTGTCGTTAAATTTAAAGAAACCCAACTTCATTCTATTTTCCTCACATAGGAAATCTGTAGTTGGACCTGGGTGTTAGTATTGACGGATCTCGGGTTTCTCAAGTCACTTCGTGTAAGTTTCTCGAAGTATATATTGATAACCATATCACATGGGAAGACCACGTGTATCATATATCCTGTAAAAGAGCTAAAACTATTGGAATATTTTTTCGTATTCGCCACATTTTGCCAAATCACATTTTGTTAAACTTATGTTATTCATTAATTTATCCATGTCTAACATATTATAATCTCGTTTGGGCATCTTATTACCACTCCAGAATATCAAGCTTATCTATTTTACAACGACGTTCGTTAGAATAATCGCCGGAAAATTGCATGGAACATTGTTATATAGATCGTAATATTATGAAGTTTTAACACATAAATAAGTATCAAATATCCTTGTTCATGTTTAGATATTACTAAAATGCGTTGCCTTCCCTATTCAATAATTATTTATGAGTGTTGCTGATTGTCATACACATTCCACGAGATCTAAGTGTAACTACAATAAATTTTTGCCAGGAGTAATACAAGACAGTTTGCTTTGAAATATTCAGGCCCATTGTTATGTAACTCAGTTCTAAAGAATTTACGTTCTTTACCTAATTTAAATTTATTTAGGATGAATATTATTCGGTATTTTAGTGTTTCTTATGACTGAACATTGTATAATATATTTGAATTTTAGTTTTGCCAAAGTAGTAGCCTGTTTTTTTCTCTGTGGACAAATGTTGTTTTCATTTTAGTAAAGAATTGATTAGCTGCTCGTAAATAAGTCATTAGCCGTCGATATATTATTGTGTTAGGCTGCCCTAAATTAGCGAGACATTGGTCCCTTTTGGGTAGATCTTTGCATCCAAATAAGTGTTTGTGTTTTTACTTAGGCAATGTCTTATTCTCTTTTTGTAGCAAAAAAAACAGTAAACAAAAAATACAACGGCTTGTGCGGTGAACTAAGTACAGCCAAGACTTTAAAAATATGTCGACGATGCCCTCTTCTTGCAAATGTCTTCTACCACGTGTGGAACATTCCGCCTGTGACAGTTAAGAGCAAAGAACGAGTAAGCTACATCAACATAGGCTAATCTGAGGTCTATGGAAGCCCAAACGGAACACGTTTGGTTTCAATTTGTTTATATGGAAGCTATTACTGGGTGTACTACTATAATGCGTCTTCGTTTTCAGTGTTCAATGATGTGTTATACTATGTGCCTAAAAGACGTTCACAAAGACCTGCGCAATTTATTCAATAACTATTCTTATTCTGTGGTAGCTTTACATTCTGTCATAACATTTATTTCAAAAGATGAAGTGGCCATTAGCTAATATCTAGTTACTACTGAACTACTACTATCGAGTCCAGTGTCCAAACAAACACTCCCAGGGTTTAATATAACTGAATTCACTTTTTGAAGGTAAGAAAATTGTTTCAACCGTTTACATTACCCTTATATTACATTACACTGCAAATCTTACATTGAACTTCGTGACGGCGGTCTATTCGGTCGTGCGCTGGTTCTGTATCCCATCGATTGCGGGTTCATGCCTTTTAAAGGACTTCGTATATCTATAGCCTAGACCTAAGTGCCTAATTGGTCCGTCCTGTATTCAGAGTCTTGGGAACTTACAAACTATGCTTCCTTAGTGGTACGTGGAATATCAAGGTCTGGCGCATTAGAAGTTGATTATTCGAAATGGTTATACCTAAAAGAGGCGCTACACGAATGGTGTTACAATGAACGAACAATAAAGCGATGATTTCTACAAAATTATTATTATTACGCACGTTCAGATTATTTGACTGTACAGCAGTTGAATACAATCGACAGGATTGATCCTAATCTAAACCCTAATACATTGATATTAACTAGATTCTACACAAATAGTTCACCTTCTTCGGTCGTTTCGTCTTCCATCTTCGACTTCTTCCATCTCCAGAGGAACCGTCCACTCCGTCCGACTTGTTCTTTCCAACGGTCTGGAATGCGCGCTGTCCTGCCTAATTTCTAGCCAGCGTCTCCCAGCCTCTGAGTGTATCGCCTCTTGGCTGGCGAACCCCTCCGACCAGCCCAGGATTTGAAACCCTTACCATATTTGGATCTCTCCCTGAACGAATTAGCATATCACCCAGACTGTGCTAGTTTGGATGGGCTAGCCGGGCTTAGTCATTTCTGCCAATTATCCTTCAAATCTCCTTTTATGGGAATATCAGTTACATGAGCGTCATCTTCCCCTGCATTGTCTTCCCGGCCCGTTGCGAGGCTGAGCCGTTCTAGCACTGGGCTATGACGTGTACAGCAACCTTTCCTCCACTTGCTACGCTGGATAAGAGATTGACACATTCCAAAACAAACAATTCCACCGTCATCAACATTCTACCTTTCTCTGAAAATCAAGCGACACGCAATTCCACAAACTTTAATCAGTTTATTTGGAAATTTCATTATTTGTTAGTTTATTTCTATTATTATTTTTATTTTAAAACTTTAATTTAACAAGTATTTTGATATTTTACTTATGGTCTTTTTAGCTGTTTGCTTTCTATTTCTGTATTTCAGATTTGAATTTTTGTTAATTTTATAAATCCTCTTTCGCAGGAGCTGAGCTGGGAGCGCCTTACTCTGAGTGCATAACTTAAAGGGACGTTACATAATTTATCTGAATGAATGAATGAGGATTATCAAACGCTGAAGTAGTAGTGAATAGATTTTGAGCAAATTAAACTCTGCCCATTAAGTATTCTTCTTCTGGTTCTCTGCCAAAAGGCAGATTCAAACGTCCGCCACTCCTCTATGTGCTGAGCTTCTTCTTCCAAGCTGCTGTATCCGTCCGTCATCATCCAGTCCATCAGTATCTGCCTCGGTCTTCCTCTTGTCTTTCTCTTCTCCATTCTGCTCTCAATGACGATTCTCAAGAGTGAGCCCCCCCCTATCGATATGTGACCAATCCATTTTCTCACTCGTTTCCTTATTGTAAATATTACGGGTCGTTCATCCAAGCTCTTTTCAACACCTCCTCGTTTGTATGTCCATCCAACCAACCTTTTCCATCCTCCGCCAAATACACATTTCAAAGGTCTCCAATCGCCTGATGTCTTGTTTTCTCATGGACCACACGGTTCCATACCGGTTCATACGGATCCATTCAATTCATGATATATGTCACAGCTTTCACCATTCTTTTCTTTAAGTCCTTGTTCAATTTTCCTATCAGTAGCTCTTTTTGCTTTGATTATGTGTCTTTGTCCAATGCTTTTCTTATTTTAATTTCCTTGTGGTATTTTGCATCTTGCGTGACAACGCTCTCCAGGTAACAGAGTTCCTTTTCCTTTTCTGCTTTTACTACTGTTTCTTCTCCTTTGCTTATACTTATGATCTTTGTCTTTTGATGGTTTGATTATTTTCATGCCATACTCAGTTGATATGGTGTGCAGACGGTCCATCATTCTTTGCGATCCTCATGACTACCCGTTGGCCATCTGCGAAAAAATAGAGCCTTTGACCTTTATTCTTTCTTCTTCTATATCTTTTAGTGCCTCTCGAATAAGCTTGTCTATGTAGATGTTGAAGAGTAATGACGATAATGGGCACCCTTGTCTCACTCCTCTGCCGAGATTTCGGGGTTCTCAAAAAATCCTCCATCTTTACTTATCCGTATTTTCTGAACCATGTATAGATTTTCTATAGGCTTTCTGTCACTTCAATCGACTTCCAGTCGTCTGAATGCCTGTATTAGCCTTCTCTAGTCGACTCTAACAAATATCTTTTCATAGTCAACAAAACATATGTACACATCCAGTCAATGTTGACAACTCCTCTCTGTCAGCACTCTGAAAACTCCAGTGGCGTCCATTGTTCCTCTGCCCCTTCTGAATCGAAACTGATCTAAGCAATCAACTTGTTCTACCTTTGCCTGTATTCTCTTTGTAAGAATTGGCGGCATAATCTTTAAAGCATGAGTTAGCAGAACAGATAGTATGGTGATCCTCGCAACCCTTGCATTTGGCTTCTTCTTGAGTGGAAATCATGATGGTCTGCAAAAAGTCTTCCGGCCATACTCCAGTTGTGTAGATATCTTGGCACAGCTTTATCAACTCTATCTTTGACTGTTTGCCATTGGTCTATGTGTCCTTCTATCTGACTTCTCACCTCTGTCTCGATCGTCTGTGCCTCAACTTATTTACGAGAGGTTACCAATAACTAACACACACAAATATACAGATACAGATACATACAAATGCTTGCATACATACATACATACTCTGTGTACATATATACCATACATACCTATCCCTCAGAATTCCCGGTAGCTTGTTTGTTGACGCTGAGGAGTCAGATTTCCATGGACTGTTCGTTAGGTTTAACTTCAATATTATTTTGTAGAAATATTGCGTAGCTACTAGCTACTAGCCTTAGACAACATTAACAGGTTGGCCTGCTACATCGTTAGCGACGCCATGATGGCGACTATGTCTGACGTACGACACAGATCGGCGAATTCGCTAAGTCCCAGGGTGTTTACCGTTAACAACTAGGGTAGGCCTACTAATGAATTCACTGAGCCATGTCGTACACTGCTCTGCAAATTCGTAAACATCGTGGGCTCTAGCAAATGCCCTGAGCCGTGTACGACAAACCTTAGCCGTCTGTTAAAGGCAATAATAGGTATGAACTCTTCTAACTCATCAGCTGCAACAGCCTTGCTAGTTAAGCAAGCTGGTCAAGCATATCAACGATTTTGCATGAGCATGTTATGAAGTTTGCCACAATATTATGTTTAGAAGCGTGGAAAATGCCTGTAATCAAGTATGTTTATGTAGGTCTTTTGGGGCTGAGAATAATTTTTTGAAACTGGACCAAATATTGCATCACCCATTTTTTCTAGAATGAGTGCATAGCTGCACTCAGTCTAGCTTCTCTGATCCGGTCATAACCGATTTTGTCTAGAATGAGTGACCAGCTACATTTGGTGTTGCTTTGTTATCAGATCATAGACAATTTCGACTAGAAAGGGAGCTCCGCTCCACTCGGCACAGTTTCGCTGATCAGGTCATAACCGATTTTTTGTCTTAAATGAACGAGCAGCTTCACTCGGTCTCCTTATTATCAGATCACAGTCGATTGCTTCTATAAGTAGTTAGATGTTTCACAGGTATGTCTATGAAGGCCTTTAGAGGTTGAGAATAATTACCGAAACTAAACCAAATATTGCATCACCGATTTTTGTCTAAATTGAGCGGGTAGCTCTACTCGACCTAGCTACCGTTGATCCGATCATAGTCAATTTCCTCAGCAATGAGTTAGCAGCTGCACTCGGTCTAGATTCGTTGTATCACGTGATATTACATTACATTACTTAGATGCTGTGATGATACTTGCTGGGCGTTGAAGGAAGTATGATGTCAATTACTTAATTATGCCACTGAACGCAGTTATAGAATATGACTGAACTGATTTCGCATTTGAGTTTGCCCAATAGATAGGACTATCGTCCTGAACATCATGAATCAAACTAGAAGAGGATTTCGACAACGGCTCTGGATTGCCTATGTCGACCTAAGGACAGCCTTTACTCAGTGGTTCGTGGTGCCGCGTGGAAGCTACTGTTATCTTCTGGAATATCGGAGAAGATAGTAGGCCACGACAAGAAGTACGATTCGCAACGATGTTGAAATATCGGAATGGCTCAGGGTGGATAGTGCAATGCGACAAGTTCCCACACCTTATGGATGAGATCATGAAGGTATATGTACTGGACTATGCTTATGATGTGGCTCTTTTTGCCGAAATAATGGAGATCCTGGCTCTGTCAATGAAGATGATGAAAGTAGAGGCACACACATTTGGCTAGAAATCTACTGAGCCAAGACAAAGTTTCAGACGACAATGGACCAACGTCCCACTCTGTATTACGCACAGGTGGCAGATAACCAGATGGAGCTATGGTCCAGCTGCCCGAGAGCCCAACACTGTACTGTTACGAGGCAAAGCAAGAGTCGTAGAGTCCATTTATTGAATTCAAAATCTGTTAGTACTTTTGTGAGCACGTAACACGTATAAGTCGTCTGCTCTAGATGGAGTAATTTATAATCTATGACAAAATGTGAATTGAATTCAGTGAAATGAATTCAGTGGGCATTTAATATTGACTTAGTATGCTGGTACTTAGGAGTCTTCAAGGCCCTGTCCTTAGAGTCTTGAACCAATTGTAGTCTGTGCGGGGCTCCCTCAGGCATTCCAGTTAGACGTGAGTTACTGTATTCATGTCTGCTGGAAACCAATGCATTCACTAGTAGGTTAAAGACATTCTGATTCAAGATAGATCTGATTCTACAAATATCTTGTATGTGAAATTGAGCGGATATGTTTATGGCCTGAAAATTGTTAGATAATTACATGGTGTAATCAAGCACCATCACTTTTTAAATTGCTTGCGCATCCAATACGGTTAATGAGTAGGCCTAACCACTAAACTGAATATAGGTTATCGAAAATAAATTTGCAGCGTTGTTGGTTTGTACCTAGCAAAATGTGCAGAAGCGATGCACGGCAAATTTCTAGGGATAGTAGATGTGATGACTAGCGACCTGGCTGATTCGATACCGGAAAACGCAGCTCTCCATGCATGCTGGGGCAGTGCCTACCAACGAGAATCGTTGAGTAGGAGAATCTTGATTCGAATCCGTTCCTTCGGAGGAAGCCAGTTATGTTCTGCCGTTTTTCGTTTCTGGCCCCTTTGGAACTAGTCTTTAAGGTGATTTGTTTAGGAAGTTTTCACCATCTTAAACCCTGGAAGTATTTCGACTGTTTGGGCACTTCTTTAACAGCACAGTTGATAGCTCCTTATTATCTAGGTAGAATCGAATGACACTAGAGATTTTACGTTCTCAGAAGATGTTTTCCGGTGGGAATTTAATCATGAGATGGCTACAATGTCGGAATTGGTTTGTGATGAGCGTCTTGAATTGAAGATTCAGAATTAAATATTATGCTGAAATGACTATGGTTACTGTCTGCAAAATAATATCGAGAATCGGTCTAAAGTGTATATTTAAGCTCAACACCTAATTTCAATATGGAGGCTTCTCTGCAAGAATCTTTGTAGATTACTCACTCGTTTACACTAGTAATAAACACTAGTAAATACGTTGCATTAACATCCATAGCAGTGTAGGAAAATCACATCACCAAAAGACAGAAACAAAGAAGTCTCCACTTATTTTTGAAGGAGTAATTAAGCGGTAGTGTTGAAAGAAATGCTATGGAGCTATGAGAAAATAAGAAAGGTTATAGGACGAAATACGCATTTGTGTGTGAACGTCTTTTATGCAGATAGTATAGGAAACCATTAAACTTTGACAACTAAGACTAATATAATAGTATATCTATAAATACCCACTAGTAATAGACAGTGACACCCACGAAAAAATTGGAAGCGCGACATGGCCTTTTTTAGGTGGGCGATAGTCTTGTAGTTTCTCCGTCGCTTCCACATACCTCTCTCGTTGTTTCGATTCCACCCAACAGAGCAGTCTACCTCTTCAACCTCTGAACCTCTGTCTAAAAAGAACCTGAATTTACCTGCCCACCTATCTGGTTTTTGATTGAGCGGCTGTGATTAAGCTGGACCCCTCGACTTGGCTTCTTGGCCACTGGAGAGTTGTGGAGATTAAGATTATTGGTTAGTAGCTAGCGTGCTGGACTATGCACCGAGTTACCAAGAGGTTGAGAATTCAAATCCTCAGTCAGCTGAAAGTTGTTTCAAAATGTCTGCTTCATTTGCGTCTGCTATCGAACTCACCTGCAAACTGAGTAACCTGACCGTATACTGTCAGTGAGCCTTCGAGGGGGCGAGTGAAAGAACTGGCTACCAGCCCTTAAATAACCTGCCTCTTCTTGTTTTCACACAATGCACAACTCTGCTTTGCAATTTCTCTGTTCCTAAATTTATAAGCGTTGCTTTTGTCATGCCAGATTTCGCGATATAAACACAAAGTTTAAAAACTGAGTCAACAGCAAAAAGCTGGCTTACAGTTTCGTTATTAGTCGGAAGATAAGGAGAATAAAAAAGAAGAAGAAGAAAAGGAAGCAGAAAAAGAATAAGAACAAAACAAAAGGAACAAGAACAAGACAAAACGAACAAGAAGAAGATAATATGTATATGTATATATGTATATGCTTGTATGTAGACTCTTAATCGATTGATCACAAAACGTGGCCTGCGCTAGGGTAAGTGGAGCAAGATTTATTAAAAACAAAAATTATTAATAAGTATGAAATACTTTGATAACAGAACAATTCAAAGAAAGAATTTTGAATTAACCGAATTTTCAGTTGTTTCACACGTTCGCCTGCGTGGCAACGTAAGATTCCACACAAGTCAAGTAGCAGCAGCGGGCAAAATGCAATTAACCTCATTCATGAAGCCGTCAAAATCGTAGCAGACATTGATTTGGTAGTTGAATTATTTAATTTCTGTCAATAAGTCGTATGTTAAATGCTGATGAGGCCAGTATGAGAGCCACTGGTTCAACTGGGTTGACATCAACAATTGTCTCGCCCTCTGGTGGTCGTATGAAGAATCGTTGCACCAGTCCGGTGAGAATGAGGAATAACTCGGTGCGAGCCAAAACTTGGCCAAGACAAGAACGCCGCCCTAGTGACAAACATTGACATCTTTTAGCATGACTTAGCGACTGTTTAATAATAATAATAATGATAATAATAATAATAATATATAGGATAATGATGATGATAATAATAATAATAATAAACTAGCAACAACATCAACAAAAACAACAACAATAATAATAATAATAAGTGCCAAGCGTTCTCCATATAATAGTGCTGACGATGCTATGGCGTTGTTGTTCACCACAATGACACAGCTGTTGCTCGCATAGTGTGATGCCAAGTCGCGTTCCAACCGCGATTCGTATCACCTCATCAGGAAGTCGGAGTCCCAATTCGGTTACTAAAGAAGCCAGCATGTATTCACCAGAGTGTGGCGCCTGAGAGGCCAAGAGAAGAGCGCGTTCTTTTGGGTTGTTCGCAGACCCGTGTAAGCTCGCCCACCCCTTGATTATCAATCGATTGTCCCGTTTCCTTTGTCGATAAGCTACTGATCTTCGTGGCGGTTCTGAACCCGTGAGGACCATCTAAGCATTTTGCTCTAGACTAATAACTGTCTATACTGATTGGGTGCGTGGACTAAGATAAGTAACACACGATTTAGTTCGGGACCAGAAACCCCAAACCAGAGCTGGAGACGATGCATAGGAATAGAATAGTCAATAGTATTAATAGCAGAAGACACGATAAGACGAACAAGTGCACTCACTCTACCCTTATTCACGGAAGTCATTATGAACATCAAGAAGAGAGGATTGCGTTGTGTGAAACTTACGATGTGCAGAGTTAGAGTAATATTACTGAGTTGGATGATAGGTGAGTGTGCATACGATTCACAACTACCCGTTCTGTTATTCCCATTCTGTATACGCTCATCAGTCATCTGTGCCTTTCCATTGGTCGGTCCCTTAGTGAGGAATATTGGTGAATACTAACCAAGAGAAAAAGCAATAACAGATTCTTGGCAGATTACTTGACCGTCCTTGTCCAAAAATCTGTCCGGTCGAAAAACATCCGGGTCTTTCCAAACTTTTGGATCCATATGAGCCGCATAAAGGTTTACAAGAACCTGAATAACATATATAACATGAAAATTGGTATGTAGTTGCGAATGATTTGACTTGACATAATCCTGACTGACTAAGACAAGCAACTACGCCAACTCACGCAGGAAGACAACTTCACGTAGCTGTACCAAGTAACGCATTTGGTATGTAGGTCGGAACTGATTGGGTCGGAACTGATTACGACTTGGTTCTGATGCGTCATGGGTTAATTCTTTGCGCACCAGATACGGGCGGTATTGAAGTTGCTAATTAATTTTTAATAATTATAAACATATAATACATGTATCAAACAGATATATAACATACTAACAAATTTCACTTGCTTCAATTCAAGATATGTAGCTTATTGCGAACAGAGCACTGTTTCCAACATACAAAGCCCATGAAATTATTTAATCTGCTGTAGTTTTCGTTTTCTTCGAAATAATTTTGACACTATACTTGTGACGAAATATTTTCACGTGAACACATAGTTTCGCAGTAGGTCTATACTTTATCGTCGAAGATTGCTAACATCGGAATAGCCTAGTAGTATAATGATCAATTAAAACAATCAAAAAGCCATTTACAAATTACTTATATCTATTAGAAAGATGCCTGAACTCAAGATCATAAAGAGTTAGGCTGCTTAATATGCACCAAATATTAAAAAAAATGCTGGAATCGTTTAAGTTAGTGCGTTACTGGATATGTTTTCTGTGCACCGAAGTAATGCTACAAATAACACTTAGCTTTTGATGATATTTTTGAAAAGTCTTTAGTTATCAGTGAGTATAAATTTTATTCAATTACCACAGTTTCAGCCGGTACAAAGTAGTCGCCAACATTAGTGTCACTCAGGGTCATGTGAGGAAGAGCCAACGAACCCAAAGTTCTCCAACGCAGTATCTCCAAAATTGTTGCCTCAACGAACGGTAGTCTGGGTTGGTCATTCATGGAAGGAAGTCTATCTCGCGGAATTACGGCTTCAATTTCAGCCCTTAGGCGATTCTGTACATCGGGGTTGTTGGCTAAGGCAATCAGTGTCCAAAGAATAGCATTTGCTGTTGAATCAGTTCCAGCTGTAACTATGTCTCGAAGAGTGAAACTCAGTTGTTCGTGATCGTAATCCGGACCGACATTTCTCAGATATCTGCGAACAAAGCAATCTTCTGCATCATCTTCTAGACTCTTATCAATCTCAATTCGAAATATCTTGTGGAGCATATTGTGACTGTCGACGTGGTCACGCAGTTTATCTCGATGAACTGGAAGAAATCTAAATATAGGAGCAACATCTAAAACTGTATCCAAACTATCAAAAATTCGCTGAATTTGATATCCCAGCTCACTCATTCCGAGGTTATAGTCATGCCTTTGTCCAAACACGATATTCATGATGATGTTTGTTGCGCAGAGATAAGCGATTTCTCGGGGATTGAAGGATTGTCCATTTTGTTTCAGTACATAGTCTGTGAAGAATTCGAATTCCGTTGAGATCCTTGATTCCATCGTGTTTTTAACTCCGAATCCCAGTTGCTTTAAAATGGAAAGGGAAAGCTGGTGGTACTTCTTCCATTCTTGAGTAGTGTTCATTATAGCCACACCTGGGTAGAAAACATTTATATTTATTTGTAAACGAATTTGATGATCAGATTAACGTGAATGCCAAAATTTACAATCGCCTGTAGTAGTTCATTTTATGAATGAGATAATCACGCATTCAACGGAATTCTGAACTTTTGGATCTCTCCGTTGATGTCATCAGTCCTAAGCGTGCATTATGCGGCACTGTCTGTGATGAAATCTGTTTGCAGGTATTGAATATATATATTTATGCAGTTTCATTTATTAAAGAAAATGATTTTGAATTACCGTTAGGTTTGTTACAACCTTATAAGAGAAAGAAGGGGGTTGAGCCTCTTCCGATCATTGTACCGTTTAGGCACCTTGAACAAATTCTTAAGGCACAACTGATTTACATTATCAATTGAATGTCAGGCACTGTATATAGTATTAACTCTGATTAAGAGGAAAATTGAAAGTCAACTTCGAACATGTCTTTACTGTCGATCGAAACCAATTGTTTTAAAGGACAGTCTCCGAGCATTCACGATTACATGTGGGTGTTCGATATAATAATGTGCTACGGTGCCTTAGCTTACGATTCAGCGGTATAGGCTTGAGAACTGTGTTAGATATACTGACCTTTAGTATTCGGATTGACAACGCTTTCAGTGTAGAGCGGGGCTCTACCTGAGAATGCAGAAGCATGGTTAACTAGTGCATCTTCAATAACTTCTCTACTATTCAGAATTAAGACAACCCTACAAACAAGGACACACAAGTGCGCCTGAATGTTTAGCACATGAGTATAATATTTTTTCTTCTAAACAAGACATTCGTTAATTCCTGCAAAAGGTTATTCCGAATGCATAGGGAGTGAAGTTTTATAAATCGTTTAACTGTTTCTATATTGATTGTTACACATTTTCTTAAACTCATATTAGTCAATGACTAAAGAAAAACGCACATGATTAAAGAACTATTATGAAAACTTTCATCTCTAAAGTACTCCACCAAGTCAAATTTGTTATGCAAGGCTCGACCAGTTGGAATTTATGAGAATTACTTCCAAATTATGGAGGTGGAATGAGGTCGAAAATTACTTTATTAATTGCTTAGCATTAATTCAAGATTGCGGCAAAATGTTGCGTTTGCCACTTACTTGTTTGCGGCTCTGAGTGTGAAAATTGGTCCAAGTTGATCAGATTTTCTCATGAAAAAGTCCGCGATATTATTGAATCCCCGTATGAACGGCAAAGACCCGACCAGTGGTAGAGATGGAAGAGATGGAGGATAACGATGCTTTGCTTTGCCTAGACCATTCAACCATCGTAGGAGAAAGCATGCAGACAAGCAAATTCCCACAAAAACAAAGAATTCGACCGGCAACACCATTCTATCTTTCCCTGGAAATAAAAAAATAGGCAATCCACAAACTTGAATAAAACAGTATTTAAAATATTTATTGGTTGATAGTTTATTTCTTTTAATTTTAATTTTAATTTAACAACTATTTTCATATTTTTCTTTCGATATATTACTTTCCGTTTCTGGTTTTCAAATTTATATTTTATATTTCAAATTTAAAGCGCACTATTTCGTTGTAGCTGGGTTGGTATACGCGTCTCCCTCTGAATATATTTTATAATCTAGAGGGACGTTATTATAATTTCTCTCAATTAATGAATGAATGAATGAATTAATTAATGTAAGAATTAACGAATTAATGGTGCATGAATGTATGAATTTACCATAACGATTATCAAATGCTGAAATAGAAGATTATGAGGAAGTTAAACTTCGCCAAATTTGTGTGCACTTCTGTTGGAGCATACATAGAATTGTTTAATATATATATTTATGCGACAAGATCGTTTAATCTGAGTCATATAATAAGCATAGGCATGATAAGATAATCATTCGCGCACAACTCTTCTTGGGTCGGTGCAAGAAGTCTTCTCAGCAGGCCGGAAACCGTAATCGCTTGGTTGCAGAACCAAATAAACCGCCGTTACGTAGTTTAATGTAAGATTTTGCAATGTGCTTACCCGTCTTGGCAGTTACTGAGTACTTCTTTTACGGTTGTAACAATTACCTGTAAAAGTGAATTTAGAATAATTTTATTGCTTACTTTACAGGTACGACTGCATGAAGCTGTTGTGTATGTGTGAGTCATGAATTAGGTTTTAGGCCTATATTCTGGTTTGGGCTGAGTCTGACCTCTAGGTCGACCCTTTATATACAGTATTGCACCGTAGTACGGAAGCCCATTGAGGAGATGTCGCGTCTCTATTAATTTCATATCCTGTGTTTATTTTGTATGTAAGTATTTATGTGAAAGAATGTATTTACGTATGCGTGCATGCATGCATTTACGTATTTCTGAAATGGCTTTCATAAGAACTTCCTAATAGCGCTACATAGATGACCAAGAAGCAGGTCTAAGCAGATGAGTTTCTAATTAAACACAACGTGTATGTTAAGCTGAATCAGGCCAATCCGTGCGCATATTTACAGGATGACGTTCTAGGTGGAAAGTCCAATGCATAGTAAAGTCGAATGCTTCTGGAGATTCGTTCAAGCATGAGGATCTTGATTCGAATCCACTCCTTTTACTCCTTAAGTGGATGCCAATTTTCTGTTCTGCCAGTATTCTCTTCTGACCCTCTAGGGAACTATTCTTTCATGGAATTTGATGAAAACGTTTTCATAATTACTTCAAACCTTGAGAATATTTTGACTGTTTTGTCACAACTGTAGTAGCAGAATTGATATGAAGATTTTATAATGCCACTTGAGATTTTTCGTTCTCATTGAATGTCATTCAGTGGGAATAAGATAATAAAAAGATTTCAAGGTTGGGCATGATCTATCATGAGCCTCTTGAAATGAAGATTCAGAATTAAGTATGTATGCTGAATGAACTATGCTACTGTCTAAAATATAGGGTCGTGAATCAGGTTAAACGTGTGTATTTAGTCTCAACATCTAAAGTTGAGGTTTAGTTGTTCGGAAATGTGGAGACCTCTGTGCAACAATTTTCGTAGATTACTCGGTTGTTTACTATGGTGAAAGTTGACACACTGTTGCACGAACATCCATATTAGAGTAGAAAAATCACATGAACCAAAGATAAGCTTGATAAAGAAAGTAGTCAACATTTCACAAAAAGATTAATTAAGCAATAGTGTTAACAGAAATGTTTATGACACTTAGAATAAGGATAGTTAAAGAATGAAGAACTCAGATGTTTATGAACGCTTTTTTGTGGATATGATAGAAGACAACATTATCCTATGACAACTAAGACGAATTATAGCAGTGTCAGCTCCATTGTACGGTCAGGCTTAGCTCGTTCGCATTTCCATACCTAGCGGCGTGTGAGAGGCAGATCGATGTGTACAACTGTTCTCTAATCAGGTGTTGATTGTTTGATGATAGCTTAGACTTAAGCCAACGCGTAACCGCGCACCTATTAGGATGAAGTGGTAGAGCTGGCTTACGGTTCGTTTTCTGATTGGCTGACAGCTGTGTGTTGTGCACACAGGGCGGCTGTTTCGCATCTCTAATTTCCTGCAGTTTAACAAACGGTAGATACTGTTGTATTAGTCAAGGGTGTACATTATCATAATTGTCTAGACAGGAAGTCTGAGATTCGAATTAAGTCCGTGTGGTTGATTTTGAAGAAGAGCTGATTGACATAAATTATTGTTTTAACTGAGACTGTCTGTTGATGTGAAAAAGAAGCGTATTATTGATAAATGTAGTTTATTTTCGACAATAAAGAAAGACGGAGAATTTGTTCTTTCAAATGTGAAATAGGAAGAAATTTGAGCACATTTAAACTCGGAGTCACACAGAAAGGTTACTGTTCTAAGTGCAGTGTAGGCATTGTAGAACAATTTCAGCACAGTAGTCAGTATACACAGGATCTCAATGGTTTGCCAACCATTTGAACGCATTACCATTTGTCAGCCTAAGAAGAGGTGGTGACAAGTAGCATACCCAGTACTACCCATTAGATCAAAATGGAAACGCCACGTGGACTCGGTTGGGCTTCCGTAGATCTCATATGAGTCTCTATTGATGTTGCTTACTCGTACTTTTCGCTTGACTTACACAGGTAGAATGCCGTGTAACTAACAATGCAGATAGACAAGATATTTGAAAAAGGAGATCATAGTTGACGTATATTTAAAGATTTTGCAATATTCACATCGCCGCCGAAGCCCTTATACCGGTTTTTTATAGCCGAGCAAAGCTTAATATTGAAACAGGTCGAAGAGATAAATATTAGTCTGACAACCTTTCAGCCAGGCACAGAGATTCGTGTAAAAGACTTTGGTAAACAATAAATAATGTAATTGCAATTAATAACTTCTATCTCTCCGGAGTCTAATGCGCAATGCATCAACCGATGGCTCACCAAACCCAAACCGCAATCAGGTCAATATCGCGACGGTCAGCCCAGTATGACAGAGACTCAGCTCTTGATGAATAAGCAATATGAAAAACATAAGTATCAACTGAGAACGAATTGACACAACCGATTTGGCAGTTCGAATAAATATAGAGAGAGAGTTCCAAAATTTAGATCCAGTAACTGAAACAGCTCGTTAACCAAGAAATTTTGAATATTGCATACAAAATTCTTGAAGTCATTAAATCTGAATCTTATATTTGGGACATGTGTTTGGGAACTCTTCTTAGATCTGCACACAAAGTCCTGTCAACAGGCGCGAACCCGCAATCGCTGGGTAACAGAACAGCGCGCTACCGATTAGACCACCGTCACAAAATTTAATGTGAGCATGCGCATATAAGTCGGCAATTACTGAATACTTTCGTTACAGTTGAAAACAATTTTCTTACCTGTAGAAAGTGAATTCATAGTAATTTTATTGCTGACTTCAAATGCACGACTACATGAAGGTGGTGTACATGTATAGGTTATGCATAAGGGTTTATATTTTCGTTTGGCTCGGATTCAGCAATCAAAAGCATATTCAAAAGACTCCTCAACAAGACAATGAAAATTGCACAGAAGACGATTGGATTTTTATGAGATGCATGAATCGAGTGGGTACAGATTACGGCACTTTCTTGTGGTATATATGACAGCGTATATGGTTGTCTTTGCCAATAATCTCGACCTACACAATCCCATAAGGGCAGAAATTGATGCCATTGTTTCTCTGGATGGACACTGGTCTTAAAATAAATAACCAAGACTCCTGTTCGCTAAGGCAACGGTTATGGGAATATTGCGTTTGAGAACACCGACACCATTGGGAGTTCCCCGACGAACGCTACTTGACGCCGATCTGGAAGATTACTTCGTACCAGCAGGGACTTTGTAAAGTTGTCTCATTTTGGATCTTCATACTTTAACAGCGCTACTTTATACGTGCAGCTGTTTTGCAATTACACAACTTGTGTGTCAATAGAAATATTGATCCCACGCCGTTTCATGGAAATTAGAACTGATGGAACATTGTTAAAATAAGGAAAATGTTTTTCTCACAGTTTGCCTCCGCTATCTTGAATTTCTGTATAAGATTTGGAAAGTTAAAGATGTAAAGCGCGATGATGCAAAAATTCAACGATGTTTTGCAACTACTGGGTGAAAGTCGCGAAGCATCCCTCGATATTGCGACTTCGGTAATTAGGGGATAGATAGGGTAATTATGAGCAAGCATGTAGCCCGTGACTTGCGCATCATTCAGCATCTATGTGAGCTTTTGAAATGGAGCTACATAAATCTTAAGGTGTAAACATTCTTAGAAAAAAGGCGCTATATAAATCTTACGATACATTCGTTACGACACATAAATATATGCTTACCTACATCCCAAATACACACGTGGATGAATGCATTCATGAGTGCATGCGTGGTGTGTATTGTCCACCCGGCTTAGTGACAGAGAACGACAGAGAGATAGAGAGAGAGACACACAGAGAGAGACACAGAGAGAGAGAGAGAGCGCAACAAAGGCAGATATATGTATGCGAGTAGACTCGCCCGAGCGCCCGAGCACTTGAATAGCCTAACCGCTAAGTTCAAGCCTTACAAAAACTAGCAACACAAGTATAGGAATGTTGTCAGCGCATTACGTTGCAAAGCAAGACACAGTCTTTGTACCAGCCTTAGTCAGTAGTTAGTCCTGCGGTCGGTCTAAATAGAACTACAAAAAGCGGAGGCTCAAACCTGTCAAAGCCTTGTTATTATCGAGTAAGCTCCTATGAAAGCCCATTTTAGACATGTGTTGAGTTTGTTTTATCCCGTGTGCGCTAGATGTACAAACAAAACATTGCATGCCACTCTAAGCTTCCAGAATCATCTCCACAGCAGAGTTTTTGTTTCCCCCGTTGGTCAACCACATCGACTTATCCGGGCGAATTCTGTCAAAAAGATTTTTACTAATTACAGAAGTGCTTTTAGTCAGCACTAAGATAATGGACTTCTAGTTTGCCCCTGTAGCTGGAACACGGTTATTGTGGCCAGATTAGCTGCATTGGCCTAAGTTTCTTCAGTGCTTGAGCTAGTCTTGAGATACAAAGTAGTTGCTCGACTCCAACACCAGATAGTCGATCCATCTTCTCAGCAGTCAGTGACATCAGTATGTAATCGTTATTTACCTCATACTTAGTGAATTTATTACTGCACTTACTGTCTTCTCTCCAAGTTTCAACTCTTCGTCATCATAAAGACATGACTTGCAGTCAAGACCACACGCCAAGCAATAAGATGCAAGCCATTTGTTTCCGAGTAAAACAATAGTCATATGGTCAAATGGTGGCACACGTTTCTTTACCCAGACTTTTATTTCTAATACGGGACAAAATCGAAGTATATGAAGTCCAAGTCAATTCCTGGTTTCAAATAAAAAAGGTTATTTTATTAGCCTGCAATAGGAATGGTAAAATCTAACTGAACGCGATTTTCTATAACCACTGGTTGGTTACTACCATGCTTTCTTTTTGAAGAAGCAATCATATAAGATCCTTCATCGAGTCTTCCCGTTGAATGGGAGCCAAGCCGTTTATACTTCCTAAGTATGGACCGTTATAGTCTGACATGTCAAGGTGAGAAACGGTTTTCTGCTGTTTACAACTACCGTTGACACGAAGCTACGACCTTGTGGGAAAACCGAACTGGTTTATTGTCAGGCTTATTCTTAATTATATCTGCTAGCTTGTTTGATATTAATCTTTGGTCTGCTACAGAAAAAAGAAACAAGAGCTTCAGCGGTCATCTAAATACTGCAAAGCTGGAAGTACATGTTGACCATGACCTTCCTGCTTTACAGTACACGTGTCTAGGCGAAAACTGTACTGGTTTATTGTCAGACGTATAATCAATTATACTCTCAGACGCTCCTTCGACAACAAACTTTGCTCTGCTATAGAAAGGCAGACACGGTTTTCTGCGATGAACTAAGCACTGCAAAACTTAAGAAATATGTTGTCTTTGAAATCATCTTGCAGCTGTCACTTACCTCGTGTTGATCACTCTGTCTGTGTCAGTCAAGCTCATTGTACGAATAAGCTATGGTATACATCTTTATTCGCTCATCTCAGGTCTACGGAATCCAAAGCGGGGCAAGTCGCTTTTTCATTTTATTACCTAGTGGTTGTTTCTGGGTTTGCTACTATAATGCGTTATAGTTTTCCGTGTTTAATAATGTTTTATATTATGTGCATATAAGACGTTAGTAAACTACTTCGCACTTTAAAACTCTATTCTGTCATAGATCCATATTATCTCATAACAATTTATTCGTCACTGTTGCATAGATAATCGTAGTTAATTCAGCACCTAATTCTGAACTTTCAAATCAAGACGCTCATCATCCGACATTGTGACTTAGTTGTCATTCAATTCCCATTAGATAACATGTAGTGAGAAGGGAAATGATAAAGTGGCCGTTCGCTAATATCTAGATATCACATTCTTATCAACTGTGCTACTAGAGCAGAACACTTCCATGGTTTAAATTGGCTAAGAAAATCTTTCTGCTCAAATCACACGACAGACAAGTGCTTAAAGGGTCCCGAATAGAACAAAACCAGAATAGACAACTGGATGAATACCAATGGAATCGATTTGAATCCAAATCCTCATGCTGGAAAAAGTGTCACCGGTAGGCTTTGCTCCAGCATACAACAGTGGTGCGTGTTCCGGTATCGAGTAAGCCGGATCGTCTAACACTACTTGAGTTTCCTGCATCGATTGCAGTGCACATTTTACGCACATCAGATTAGTCGTATTAGACTTTTGTAAAGCATTGGTCCTTTCTCCTGGAATAGTCATTGTGTGCATATGAGCGTTGTTTCCTCTGATTCAGTTGAATATACATTTTCTGTTTACATTATTTCGCCTCTGCTTATATCAGATTGATGTACCTGATGGCTGTATTTGAGAAGTTGTCATAGGCGTATCAAATATACAAAAATACATGCATATTTACGTACTTACAAACATGCATACATGCATGCAAATATACATATATACATTCCTGCATAAATACATAAATGCATACATCATATTTCTGTTCAGTTCACACAAAATTGAAAACACTGAGACAAGTCCCCATTGGGCTTCCGTAATTCGGTTTTACATTACAGACAGAAGGTCCGCCAAGAGGACGCTACCTAGGCCAGAATATAAACCATACCTAGGCCAGAATATAAACCATAATTCATGACCCACACATTTGCAAGTGCTTGACGCAGTAAAGTTACTCTGAATTCACTTTTTGGAGGATAAGAAAATTGTTTCAACCAAAGCGAAAATACACAGTAAGTGCCAAGCTTAGGACTAGGCCAACATTAAACTTTCTGAAGGTGGTCTAATCGGTGGCGCGCTATTTCTGTTCGGGTTCGCGCTGCTGAGAGGACTTCGAATACCGACCCAAGGAGCATTTTTCGTAAAACTTGCCTCATGTCTAAGTCTCGTATTTTGCTGACCTCGTGCGCATGACAACGGCAACAAATATTAAAAAACATTTTCTATGCTCAAATAATTGGGCACACATTATTTGGACAAGTTGAAATTTGCCAAAAATATATGCGCTACTATCTGAGCATTTGGTAAACTTAATGGTAAATTTATTCATTCAATCATTCATTCATTCAGTGGAAATTTTTAGCGCTCCTTTAACTTATTGTCGCCACCTTTCTCCTATCTCTCGTGGTCGATCCAAGACGCGACGAAATATCACTCGAGCCGAAGGATTTTTCTTCTTTAGTTATAATAACTAACGGAGATAACTACAGCAACGCGTACCTGTACTTGGACCTCATCCTATCGAAATTATATCAAAAGTCGATCATAATATGCGTAAGAGTTTCAGAATCTGTTCGAGTTCAATCTTTCAAATGTCTCTGTCTCGCTGCATGTCCTTTAATCAAATAAGTAAGTGAGTAAATAAGTAAGTAAGTAAGTATATTCTTTATTAACCAATAGCTAATCGCACATCGGTCAATATGTGTTGACTATGTCCAGCACCCTGCAGCATAGCCAATGCTGGAAGCGCGTTCCTCAGCGGATCACCTCGTGCCTAATCACATACACCGCTATGAATGGTCTTTTTGCTTACTTTATATCCGACTTCTGGTTTCGAGCAGCAGATAACCAGAACACATATCGACTCCGATCCTGAACAAAGAATCAGCGGCATGTCCCGCGGTCTTCCACGAGGTTCGGCGAAAGTTCCTTCTCTGTCGCCGGATCCACTGCGTGGAACAATCTTTCTGACCATTTGACAAATGCCTCATCCCAGGAAAGGCTCTTTAGGTTTACCAAAGGATGGGAATTGAAGAGTAACACAACTTTGATAAATTGAAGGAGAAGTTATTGAGAAGGTTCCGTTTAACAAGTTTAAGAAAAGTGAATTGAAAACTGGAGAAACCCATTTCATTTGATGGAGAGATTAAGACGGTATCTGATCCTGTGGATTCTGCATTGCGGTTTTATATGTATCATTGACAACTTCTCAAAGGCGATGAATCTAACAACCTTAAAATGTGCCACCTAATGTAGGTTTGAAATAAGTTATGCCTGACGGCTCGAGACAGGAACTAGAGCCTGCTGCTCTGATGCACTCTGATAAATTCAGTGATTGTAATCAAAACCTAAAGTTTTCTACAGCGCACAAAAAAGTTGCGTCGCAGGAACTAGCTCATACACGGATGCTCAACTTTAACAAAATCGACAGACTGATGAGATCAGATTCGGTTCCAGATCAAGATCCAAAGATCTGGCAGTTACACGGTCAGACGGTAACGTTGGAAAGTCTTTAGAATTAGAGCGAATTGCGGAAGAGGTGTGTTTTCGATTTTGAGTGAAAGCCCTGCGCAGGCATTGCAAAAGGTGCAATGTTGATAAATTCTCAGGATGGGTAAGATAAGAGTGGGAGTACTGCTTTAATTTTAGTGTGAATTCAGTCATTAGGCAAGATCGTTTAACTAAAAGTGAGTTGGGAGAATGTAGTTTTTCTAGAGTGTAAGCTTTCATGTCTGTAGAACAGTTGCAAAGGCCTTTCAAAACCCATGTTTACGTTTGTTACGTCATGTTGTGCTGTTTTACGGTGAGATATGTCTAGATGTGCTTGATTCTGTTCTAAGCGGTGAGCCATTTCATTCCTAAAACAATCATATATAGTTGATATTCTATCACTACTGCCTTTTCTGTTTTCATGTTGTGCAGTCAGTCATGCTCACATTGAGTCTACTCCTTGCTTTCACTGGGACGTTCTTCATGACATTATTGTTCGTTGGATTCTGGAATGGCAAAAAGAAGAAGTTAGGACGGCGATATCCGCCTTCTTTGCGATGTCTACCACTCGTCGGGTCTTTACCATTCATGAAGGAATTCGATGCACTGATAGAGTACTTTATGAAGGTGTCCTACGAACTTGGACCAGTGTTTACGCTAAGATTTGGTAGCAGGTAGGCGATAAATTCGAATACGTTTGCCGTATATTGTCGATCAAGCGGTATGGAAGAGTAATTGCAATCTGCCTGACGCTCTACTGTGACAAGACTTAGTTCATTTGTATTGGTAGGCGTGCCATACTATCTAAGATTGATCTAACCAGTCTAGTCAGGCTCTTCCCTCATGTATTCTTCTCCACTTCAGTTTGTGACCTTGGAGTGACCCTGGACAAGGTGCTTACTTAGCTGGAGCCTGTGAAGAATCTTTGCCAAACTTGCTTTTACAGTCTGCGTCAAATACGCGCTATACGCAGTTCCCTCACGACCCAAGATGCAACCACTCATTTGCATTTATTTGCTCTAGGATCAACGTCAGAATGCAAAATATATTGTTTGGAGGTATCCCTAGGTTTGGCCACATCTCTGCCTTTATGTCTGAGAAATTGCACTGGCTGCCTATTCTGGAGCGAGTTCATTTCAAAATTCTGGTTCTTGTACGCAACTGCCTCACTGGATGTGTTCCCCTCTACTTGAAGGTACTTTGTGTTTTGATCACCTCTGTCCCTGGCCGAAGATTACTTCGTTCAGTGGTATAGAGCGACCTCCTTGTTCCAAAAAGCCACAGCTCAACGCCAAAGTTCTGTTGTGGTCGTCCCAATTTCTTGGAATAGTTTGCCTGGCGACCTGCGGCTTCTCAGCCTTTCTCCCTTCTCTGCCTTTCTCGCTTCTCTATCGCAAAGGTTTGAAGACCATTCTATTCTCCAGTGGTTCTGGGTTGTCGGGCCAGAAACGCGCCCCTGAAGAGTTTATCTTGAAGTATCGCTTCATAAATTGTTGAATACAATCACGATGCAAGAACACATGCATTCCTACCTACATACATACATACACACATTGAAATTTATCTATTCAGTAAATTTATATAGCGCTTCTCAAAGATGCCTACTCCAATGCGTTCAACAAACACAGACTAACTATAACCATGTGTAATGGCGGTGGTTCTGGACGAATATGATGACGACGTACCTCACATCGCAGACACTGTAGTGCTCGCCCACTTTATTCACCGCCGGCACAACGTTTTTACAACGAAAGACAGCAACTTTAAATATATCCAATTCTAATGATAAACTAACAAGTCTATTAAAGTGAATCCTGGACAACGGTGCTTTGAGCTCGTATCTTTAGCTAAAATTAAAATCAAATGTCTACCCCCCTTCTAACTCGTTCTTTGCCAGTTTGTTTTTATCCTTCTATTTGTTCACCAATATGTACGCCTGTCTGCCTAGATTTTAATTCGTCTGTCATCACTTTCACTTTCAATACGACTCTTGTCTGCATGTCTGAAGGGAACTGAGTCTCATTTTGTTTTCTGTCTCTCCATCTGACTTGCTTTTCCTGTTTGTTGCGTTAACTCAGTGGCTGAAGTTTCTGCACTTTCTTTCTCAATATGGGCCTGGTCCCTGGTATCCGTACATGGTCCCATTAATAACCTCAGCGTCAAAGAGGTTGTTACTACGGTCTATATTACTCTCGTACTTTATAGTAATTTTCGAACTCTGTAGATTTTTCCTAGTTCTAAACAACAAAGCATCAATAGAGGACGCTCTAGTGAGACATTCGTCCAGTTTCTCGGGAAGATACGGCTTCTACACAGAAAAATATACAAACTCAAATCTGAAAGGTATAAACAAAAATCCATCTAAGCTTCAGGATAGCAACTAATGTTGTACATTCTTTCAATGCGCAATGTAGACATGTATCTGGAGAGTTGTATAGCGTCTTTAACGAAACTCATTTGTGCACAGCGATTATAAAAAAGAAGTACTCACAGAGCTCTTGATACCTAATGAACCGTCACAGAAATCCGTCTAACGTACCACACCTTCAGATGGTTTTTTTAATTTAAAGAACCTAATTTCAAATAGCTATCAGTCAATTTTGTTTGCATGAATCGCGTTAAAAAACTACGATGCAGAGTTTAAAAGATACCACAAGCTGGTATTGTCGATCCTGAAGGATTTCGGATTCGGATCACGAAGTCAGTTGGAGATGCGGATTTTGCAAGAAGTCTCTGAATTGATCAAACACCTGTACAATGCAAATGGAAAAGCTTTCAATCCAACTGATTTGGCGGTCCTCAGTACTTCAAACGTCCCGTTGAATATAATTTTTGGTCGCAGACACGATTACAAAGATGGCAAGAGGGCGATCATTCATTATGTGAACAGATACACAGATGCCATAGATCCTGCACTGGACCTATTCCCAATACTCCGTTTCTTTCCTCCGTACAGCAAAAGATTGTTGAAACTGATAGAGAGCGGTGGTAAGTTGTTGGATGCTATCAAGGAAGAGATAGACATGAGATTGGATGATAAAGCCACGGACTGTTTTGTGCGAAGATATATCGAGAAAGAAGGTCCACACTACGACAATGAACAGCTGGTATATACGCTGAGAGATTTCATCGGTGGGAGTACTGACACAACATCTACCATGATGCTGTGGTTCTTCATTTACATCGCCAATAATCCTCAAGTCGCAGAGCATATCCAGAAGGAGATTGATTCTGTGGTTCCTAGAGACAGACTCCCAACCACTGATGATCAGCAACGGTTGCCTTATACTGAGGCAACCGTTCTGGAACTAATGCGGCACAGATCCGCTTTGCCGCTGGCTATTCCGCACGTGACGCTGCATGACACCGAAGTACTTGGATACTTTATACCAGCAGATACTGTGGTAAGAAACCTACATGTGTTCTGTTTCATGTGCGGGTCTGTAGTCGGTTTCACGTACGCCAGGTTAAGCGGAGGCTACTGTTGTGTGTTCCAGATGAGCAAAAGCTATCACAAAGAGTCTCCTAAATGCTTCGGTATTTCGTTCAGTTGAAGGTCATTCTCTTGGCTGTAATTTAGGCTTATAGGGTTCTGTAGTTGATTTCACCTGGACGAGTATAATTCAGGTTATCTCTTGAAGGAGAAAAATTACCGCACTGGATTGCGGTTAAGAGCAAGTTAAGCCAAAGCTATCACAAATGGCCCCCAATTTGTTCTCGTAGATCAGTCAGTTCAGATGTATTCACTTTGCTGCCATTAAATATAAAATCAAAATTTGTTTGCATTTGATTCTCTTTCTCAAGGTTACAGTATTAGTTGCAACGCAAACGTAAGTTTACGAGGTAGAGTAATAATTGTTTTATCCCGGCAGCATATTAAATCCATTTCTTACCTACAGTATATTATCCAACGCTTTGGTTGTTTGTTGATTTAAGGTTGTGCCCAACATTAAAGCTGCACACATGAACAAAACGGACTGGGCTGAACCAGGTGTTTTCAGACCGGAACGATTTTTGGACGAGAACAACAAATTAATCAACAAGAATCGTGTCATAACTTTTTCTCTTGGCTAGTACACAATACGATACTTCAAATGTGGTGTTTATTGTAACTGTTATTGATACATGCGAAGAATCTATAACATGATGCATTTGCTTAAAGTGTTGGCGACCACAGGAGTTTGGAATAGTTCAAATTCACAGTGAATCGCAGATGTATTTTTAATTATCCTACGTTTACCGAGAATTTATACCTCATCTCTGCATTATTTAACCGGGTAGGCGTCTCTAAGTCTTCCAGATATGGGAAAGCTGTCAACAAGTCAAAATATTCAGACCTCGACTGACTTTTATTTTGTGTTTAAATCATTTTGAAACAAAGTTTAAGTGAGCAATCGAACTGTTTTGTTCGCCTGGTATTGTAGACACTATGCTAATAAGTAAAAAAAAGTTAAGCACAATCGATCAGACTCCAACCTTTCTCTTTACGAATATGAGTATTAACGCAAGTTCAAAAGTTAAAGCGTCATGGGTTGTTGTGATCCTGTTTCAGCCTCAGCCAAATATTCTCTTAACTCCGGAAATACACCTGTGATGAGTTTAATGTCGTCCGATGGTAACATGTTGCCTAGTGTATGACCAGGTTTTGTTTGGTAACAATTATTTCAGGTCGACGATCTTGTCCTGGTGAGGGATTGGCTCGTCAGCAGCTGTTCCTGTTCATAAGCGGCATAATGCAAAACTTTCACATTCGACCACCAGAGGACGTGCAATCGATATCAGTGAAAACAATCTACCGCGTGACCGAAGTTCCATCGCCGTTTATGATCCGAATGATTGCAAGAAATGGGTAAAAGATCGTCACCCGTCTACTGAACCCCTGCTATTCTTCGGCTTAAAGTTATAAATACTAAGTTAATACTAGCCCCAGCAAGCCTCTTGCATTATATCGACTTTTGAGAGAGTTTATGTCTTTTTGGATCGCGCAATTAAGTGACAATCTTCCGCGTACAGAAAGTTTTGGTAGACTGTAGCATGTAGTATGCCTACAAAATTCTTTGTAACGTATGACATCATAAAGACTAATCTATGTAAACGTTAGACTATGTAATTTAGAAACTGCAAGTTTTCAGCATTTAAGTTTTCGCAAAAACCGTCTTCCTTATAGCCAATAATTCAACGATAAAAACTTAAAACGCGACGTGCCCATTTTTGTTTCCTTAGACCTCAGATGAGCCCATAATGATGTAACTTATTGGCACATTTCGCTTGCCTGACCTAGGCAGAATGCTCAACATACTCGGTCAACAAGATACTTGCAACGTAAGGTACTGGTTTTCCTAAATTCAAAGTTATTGCGTCAACTACATCACTGCCGAAGCCCGTATGTCTGCTTTTCTATAGCCGAGCGAAGATTTATATCTAAGCAGAAACAATTAAAAGTCTTAAAACGAACCAGTTAAGATTTCACCCAGGCACAGAGATTCAGATAAAGCACTTTGGTAAATACCACAAAATTGTTTTGTCATCTCGACATATTCAGACACTAGGACTTTAAATGGTGTGGCACCCGTTCAAACGGACCGAAAGGTCATACCCGACTATTCTTTGAAGAATGAACATGGTGAGGGTCATACAGTCGCTCTAGAGAGACGTGTACATTTAGGCTTTACATTAGACATCACGTGATAAGAAAAAACGCTTTCGTTTTAAAGGAAGACTTAATTTAGTCTTTGTTCCTATACATCGTTGGCCAGTATTTACTTTACCCTTATGTCGGTGATCCGCAACACAGTCTCCCCTCTAAAAGTCTCCCCCCGGCGGATCTATTTCGGAGCAGATTCTCCCCCGGCGAATCTGTTCTAGAATAAATTCTCCCCCCGGTGACTATATTCTAAAACAAAGTCTCCGAGAGGAAGAAACTATTTCATCCCCCTTCGAAATAAACTCTCCCCCGGGGAGACTTTATTCCTCTACTATATGCAGTCACATTTCTGTTTAAAACTAGTTGTGAAAAGCTTAAAAATAAATGCAATAAAACAAAATATATCAAAGTCAAGTGATAATGTTTGCAGATTTTAGTTCCTGATCTAGATGTTCACAGTCATTTCCTCTTTTTGAAGTGGTACAGTTGTGGAAACTCCGCTACTTCCTGTTTTTCAAGGCAACGCGCTAGATGTGTACGCATTGCTGTGACATCTTATGAAGCAACCAGGTTTTTTTAACCAAGAGCCCATTCTAAAGAAAATGCTGCAGCAAACACTCCACAATCAGACATATTTGGTTGACGTTGACAGAGTATAATATTGTCTTTTAGACTGCTAGTGCAAGTAAAATGCGAGGAATCCAACTGGCGCATCTGACGTCTCATGTTATTAGAAAATCCGTCAGTCAGGGAGTCAGCATACAACACGTCATTGGCGATGCATGCTGTTAACACCCAGTGATCTGTGTCATGAATGATTTGGATTCCATACCCAATAAATGGTTGAAATCCACTGTCAACTTGGGACAACAATACAGTCTGCCTTCCCATTTTGTCACCCAAATGTTGACTGATTAGTCGGTAGACAGCATACATCAGGTTGTCGTTTAACCACTTGCCAGAAAGTAGATTGCATTGATCAAGCTTGTGCAAATTCAACTTCTTAACCTACCATGCTGTCGGAGCAGCTAGCGAGTCATCGAACAGAAAGAGTTTCTTATAAGTTTCAAAGTTTGCGGTCAGTTTTCTTTTCTTTGAATGCAGGATTTTCTCTCCGGTTGATGGCGTGCCATTTAGCAAAATGGAAAGTGATCTCTCACCTATTTTATCTGAATTACGAGACTTAATCGGTGTCTTTACTTCAAACCATCTTTTCAGATTAACAGCATTGGCTGCTTGTTTTATCATCTTCCGTCCTTGTTTAAAGAATCACAGTGAAGCCAGAGCTAACTGGTATCAGGGAGCTAACTGGTATCAGGGAGCTAACTGGTATCAGGGAGCTAACTGGTATCAGGAAGCCAGTATCAATGAATGGGAAAGAGGATTATTTATAAAAGATTTATTTAGAAGTCAGGGCTATCTGAATTCGCGTTATGTAATTAATAAGCTACGCGTTGGCTCTGAAAGAAGATTTGATTAGTTACAGTTATTTCCTTTACAGTCTAGTTCTTTATAGCACGCAAATTTTACGTATTTTAACCTCTCGGCAGCGTTCCAATACTGCCAGCGCGCTCAATATCCTAGTGGTGTTATTATATTTTAACTGGGCAAATGCTATAAAGTATTTTTCATATCCAGATGAATGAACACAAGATTACAGATGCCATTCATTTCAATATTGTATATTAAATGCGATATAAATTGAACTGAGAATTGGGGGGCGGTTTTAAACGGGGGCGAGTTTGTATTGTAGATGGGGGAGATTCTATTTCAATGGGGAGACTTTGTTCCGAAACAGAGTCTCCGGGAAGACATTATTCCAGCCAGGGGGAGACTCTATTTGGGGGGAGAATTTTTTTCATGACACCGGCATTTCTATAGCCGACAAAGCCTAGAAGAATGTAGAAACAGGTGAAGAGATAAATAAAAGTCTGACAACATTTCAACCAGTCACAGATGTTTGTGTAAAGCACTTTGGTAAACACCAAAAAAGCTCTTTTGGCCATCTCGACACAGTCTAGCTAGCAGGGGTTGTCGACGATGATTTAAAATGACGTGGCAACAATTCAAACGGGGAGCAGTGGTAAAGTAGTATCATGCCATATTATATCTTTAAATAATGAGCATGGTCGGGGCCATACTGTCCCTTTAGAAAAACAGATACATTTAGATTTTACATTTGAAATCATAGGCTAAGAAAACAGAGGTTTTAATTTTAAAACAGGGTTTGATTGAGACTTTATTTACTTCGTGTTTGTGCTATAGTAAAACGCAGTGTAGCGCTAAAGAACCACTTGACTACTGTTTCTGCTTGGGAAGAGAGGGTTTATATATAAAAGCTCAGTATGCCTATATGGTTGCAAGAAAATTCATTTTGTTGACGCAGACTTTAAATATTGTGAGAAGACCATTATTGCAGTAAACATAATCACTAATTGTTTCAGAAACAAAGATAAATCATTGCAGAAAAGGAGCTTGTTAAGGTTTGCTATAGTGTTCCAGATTTCGTAGAAGAAGCCGATCAGGGACTATGCAATCTTATAGAAAAGGCTAACAGGAAAACATGCTTGATTAATGGGGACTTATCACTAACATTTTCATTCGCAAACATTGGATGGAGAGAAAAAAGATAGGATTTTCTTAGATCTTCTTAATGCCAACCTTATGCAGCAGCATTTCACAGAAGCCACCTTGGAAACCTTTTGGACTTATTGATAACATCTGACAAGAATATGACAGGAATATGAGCAGCATTTTAATATTAGTGTACATCAGTTAGTCAAATCAGAATTAGCTGTTAAACAGATCCAAGAAGTCGAAGTTTATGAGAAAAAACACAACTTCTTTAAAGCAGACTCTGAATTAGTAAAGAAAAGGTTGAAGGAAAATTATACGATTGATGAAATTAAAGGTATGGGAGTGAGGAACAGAGAAAGTTTACATAAATCCTAAAGAATATTATTGATGAATACATATCAAGGCAAAAGGAAACAATAAAAAGTGGTATTAGGTAACCCGAGATTTTCAAAAAAGAAGAGAAATGAACAAAGCATAGAAAAATATTCAGACGGTAAGGGTGGAAAACACGACTGGAATGAGTAATTGTAATTATTAATTTCTATCGCATCGACGTATAATGAGCAAGGCATCAACCGATGGCTCACCAAACCCAAAACCGCAATCAGATCAATATCCCGACGATCAGTCCATTATGACAGAGACTAAGCCTTTGGTGTAAAAGCAATATGGAAAAGGTAAGTCTTAGCTGAGAGCGAAATGACACAACCGATTTGGCAGATCGAATAAATACAGGGAGAGAGTTCCAAAATTTAGGTCCAGCAACTGAAACCAAGAAACTTTGAATATTGCATACAAAATTCTTGAAATCATTAAATCTGAATCTTAGATGTGAGAAATGTGTTTGCGAACTCTTCTTGGATCGGTACACGAAGTCCTCTCAACAGGCGCGAACCCATAATCGCTGGGTTATAGAACCAGAGTGCGACCGATTAGACCACCAAATTTAATGTTAGCATGCGTCTACAAGTCTTGGCAGTATCTGAGTACTTTCGTTACAGCTGAAACAATTTTCTTACATGTAGAAAGTTAAATCATAGTAATTTTATTGCTAACTTCAAATTCACGAGTAAACGAAGGTCTTGTATATGTATAGGTTATGCATTAGGGTTTATATTTTGGATTGGGCCCAATTCAACTGATTCTAAAACCAATTATGAGAAGAATGTTCAAAAGACACTTCAAGAAGACAACGAAAATTGCATAGAAGACGATTGCATTTTTAAGAGATGCATGAATCGAGTGTGTCCAGATTACGGCACTTTCTTGTGGTATATATGGCTGCGTATATGGCTGCCTTAGCCAACAACCTCGACCTACACAATCATCTAAGGGCAGAAATTGATGCCATTGTTTCTCTGGATGGACACCGGTCTTTGAATATCTAGTCAAAACACTAGTTCGTTGAGGTAACGGTTATGGAGATATTGCGTTTGAGAACAACGACATCATTGGGAGTTCCCCGACGAACGCTACGTGATGCTGATCTGGAAGATTACTTCATACCGGCAGGGACTTTGGTAAAGTTACTTCATTTTAGATCTTCATACTTTATTAGCACCACTATTTAGATTCAGAGCTTATGCTATTTACAAAGGCGCTGGTTGTGTAAATAGAAACATTGCTCCCAAGCCGTTTCATGGAAATTAGAGCTGATGGAACATTTATAAAACTAAAGAAGAGGTTTTTCTCAGAGTTTGCCTCCGCTAAATTGAAGTTTTCTTACAAAGGCCGTAACTTTCACTGCTTCTAGTAAGTAAATAGGTATTGCAATTCTTAACACGCCATATGTCCATCAGATGAGCGAAGAATAGTAAGGGTGGATGGGTCACCTCGTACGTAAGCCTAAAATGGTGCAAAATCGAGTTATTGGAATGATTTCTAGCTACTTCAGTCAAGGTTTAGCAATATGTCATTGAAAAGAGGTTATTTAACAAATATGCGATTTTAAGATGTGTTTTATACTAAATCTATCAGAGTTGTAAGGTTAGAGGTGTAAAGTGGGGCGATGCAAAGATTCAAGGACGTTTTGCAACTGTTGGGTAAAAGCACCTCTCGATATTGTGCTTTGGATAATTAGGGGATAGATTTGAGAGCAAGCCCCGCGACCTGCACACCTATCAGCATCTATGTGAGCTTTCTGAATGGCGCTACATAAATCTTAATGTGTGAACATTCTTAGAAACAAGACGCTATATAAATCTTACGATACATTCATTTCGATACATAAATATATGCATACTTACATCCCATATACATACATGGATGTATGCATGCATGCGTGGTGTGTATTGTCCACACGGCTTAGTGACAGCGAGCGAGATAAGAGAGACAGAGACAGACAAACAGACAGACAGAGACGCAGACAGACAGAGGGATAGACAAACAGACAGGCAGAGACAGAGATAGAAACAGAGAGTAAGAGAGAGAAAAAGAGACAACGAGAGCGGAACAAACATATATATATATATATATATAAAGATATATATGTGTGTGTGTGTGTTTGTGTGTGCATAGGCTTGCAAGAACTGCCCAAGCACTTAAATAGCCCAACCGGTAAAGTTTAAGCCTTAGTAAAACTGGCAACACACGTATAGGAATGATGTGAGCGCATTTGGTTACAAAGCAAGTCATAATTTTTGTACGAGCCTTAGTCAGTAGCTAGTATTGCCCTAGTCCCGAGTAAAACTACAAAGAAACGGAGGTTGAAAACTGTCAAAGTCTTGTTGTACTTCATATGTTATAGAGCCCGTAGGAGACATACGTTGAATTTTTATATGTCGTGTGCATTAGATGTGCAAATAAAATATTGCATGACCGTCTGAGCTTCCCTTATATCTCCACTACCAAGTTTTTAGTTCTGCCGTTGGTCAACCACATCGACTCACCCTGGGAATTATGTCAAAAAGATTTTACTAATTACAGAAGTGCCTCTTAGACATCACTAGGATAATGGACATCTAGGTTTCCCTCTGCAACTGGAACTAGGTAATCTTGGCCAGATCAGCTGCACTGGCCTGAGTTTCTTCAGTGCCAGAGCTTGTGTTTTGATGCCAAGAAGACGCTTTACTCCAACACCAGAAACAAATACAGAGAGTCGATCCACCTTCTCAGCAGCCAATGATATCAGGCAACTCTTATGCAATATTATGTCGTTGTTTATCTCACAGTTAGTGAATTTATTAACTGCACTAACTGTCTTCTTTTGAAATTTGAAGTCGTCGCCATCATAGAGACATGACTTGCACCCAAGACCACACCTTAGGCGTTGAGATGCAAACCATCTGTTTCCAAGTGAAACACTAGTCAAATGGTCAAATGGTGCTGCACGCTTGATTAATGCGCAATTTGGTTCTATTATGGCACAAAATCGAAGTAAATGAAGTCTAAGTCAATTCCTGGTTTAAAATAAAAAAGTGTATTTTCTTTGCCTGTGATGACAAGGGTAAAATCTTAATTTACACTTTTTTCTATAACTACTATATGGCCACAAACATGTTTTTCTCCAAACAAAAATCGGAAAAGTTGCTTCACCGAGGCTTCCCATTGAATGGGTGCCACACCATTTAAAGTCCTCGAGTACGGACCTTTCTAGTCTGAGTTGTCAAGATGGCCAAACGGTTTTTCTTCTGCTGATTGCCACGAAGCTACGTCCTTGTGCAAAAACTGAACTGGTTTATTGTCAGAGTTATAATTTTTATATCTACTGACCTCTTTCGACATTAAACTTTGCTCTGCTCTAAAAACGCGGACACAAGGGCATCGGCACTTATCTAGATACTGCAAAACCTTTAAGCATATATTAACCATGATTTCCATGCTTTACACGAATTTCCGTGCCTAGGCGTAAACTGAACTGGTTCATTGCCAGATTTATAATTAATCAATTATACCTTGATTTATAATCAATTATACTTTCTGAACCTGTTCGACAACAAACTTTGCTCTGCTACAGAAAGGCCGATACAACGGCTTGTGTGGTGAACTGAGTACTGCCAAGACTTAAAAATATGTCGACCATGGCCGCCTCTTGCAAATGTCTTCTACCACGTGTGGAGCATTCGGCCTGTGACAGTTAAGAGCAAAGAACGAGTAAGCTACATCAATATAGGCTCATCTGATGTCTAAGGAAGCAAAAACGGGACACATTGAGTTTCCATTTGTTTATCTGGTAACTATTACTAGGTGTACTACTATAATGCGTCTTCGTTTTCAGTGTTCAAAGGCGTCTTATACCATATGCCTAAAAGACGTTCACAAACAACTGCGCATTTTATTCGATAGCTCTTCTTATTCTGTCATAGCTTCACATTCTGTCATAACATTTATTTAAAAAGATAAAGTGGCCAATAGCTAATATCTAGATACTACTAGACTACTATACTAGTGTCCAAACAACCGAACACTCCCAGGGTTTAAATTGGATCAGAAAACCTTTCTCATAAAATCACATGAAAAACTAAAGGGGGCCGAATAGAATATTGCGAGAACTGAAAACTGGCTTCCTCTAAAAGAACTGATTCGAATCAATATCCTTCTCCTGGAATAAGTGTCGTTGGTAGGCACTGCTCCAGCGTACAACAGAGAGGTGCGTGTTCCGGTATCGAGTCAGCCGGGTCGCCTATCATTACTTGCGCTTCTCGCATGGAATTGCTCCATTTCCGCAAATCAAATCTGACGCATTCGATTCTACTAAGCACTGAACCTTCCAACTGGAACATTCATCCAGTAAATATGCGTACTGTTTTATGAGATTCAACTGAACATATATTTCCCGTGCAACTTAAGTCACAACTGATGAGATCAGCTTGATGGCCCTGATAGCGCCATTCGGAAGTTATATAAATACATATATACATGTATACATACATGTATCTATTTAGTACACACAAAATACAAAATTGAAAAAACCGCGATAGGTTCCCAGTGGGCTTCCGTACTAGGGTGTAACATCATAAGCACAAAGTCCGCCTAGAGGTTAGACGCGACTCAGACCAGAATATAAACCCTAATTCATGATCTGCACACATACAAGTGCTTGATGGAATTGTAGGTTTGAATTAACAATAAAATAATTCTGAATATTCACTTTCTGCTGGTAAGAAAATTGTCTCAACCGCTTACATTATCCTTACATTACAGTAGACTGCAATGCTTACATTGAACTTCGTGACGGCGGTCTATTCTGTCGTGGGCTGCTTCTGCAATCCAGCGATTGCGGGTTCGTGCCTTTTGAAAGGACTTCGTGTACCGACCCAAGATGAGTTGTTCGCAATACTTATCTCGTACCTTAGATTCAGATTTACTCACCTTGTACGGGTAATAACTGCAACAAATAATAGACAATATTTTTGTATGCTCAAATAGTTTTTTCCTGCACATTGTAAAAGTTGAAGTTGAAGTTTGCAAAAGACATATGCTGTGCTATTTGAGCATTTGGAACTGGTGATGGTAAACTTATTCCTTCGTTCGTTCGTTCGTTCGTTCGTTCGTTCCTTCCTTCCTTCCTTCCTTCCTTCCTTCCTTACTTCCTTCCTTCCTTCATTCATTCTTTGATATTATATAGCTCTCCTTTAATTTAATGTTGTGACAATTCTCTTATCTATCGTGGTCGAGTAAAGGTGCGACGAAATCACACTCGAGCAGATGGGATTTTCTTCTTTAATTATAACAACTAACGGCGATAACTACAGCTGCGTGTACATCTACTTGTAAGTTAATCTATTGAAATCCTATATGAAATCTTATGCGTCACAGTCTCTGAATCTGTTCGAGTTAAGTCTTCGAAATATCTCTTTTTCCCTGCATGTGTGTTTCTGTCGTGTGTCCTGACTCTGTCCAACGCCATCCTTCTTTTCGGTCCGATCCCTATACGTCTCTGGGGACTATAATTTAACGGTTCTCGCCAATTTATATATCGGCTGTTGCTAGTTCGCGACAGTCCATAGGACTTCGCCGAGTGTTGCAAATACATGTAGGAGCCTGTTTGGCACCGGTCCAATGTCAGTTCCGTGCGTCGGTTAAGGATATGCCGAGAGAGATGCGTGGTGTGTCTTCGTTGAAGCCATTGGCCCAAAAAGTCATCGGTCTCCCATGGCAATCCACCAGAACCAGATTCAACTTGAATACGTCGGCGATTCCTGTGGTGGTTGACACAGCCGTGACAGTCAAGTCAGAGAGTTATACACACAGAGGCTCTCCCGACCCAGCCACTGTGAAAGAGACGGTTATAAAAATGTGAATTTGCAAAACAACGACCAGCATCAGAGATTGTGAGCAATATAATGTAAAACGTTCCAGAAAGACGATTCAAAGCATCAAAAAACGCGATGGGCTTCAGTCATCGTAACTGACCACTACTTACTCTAAACAACAGGTCTCCAAAGGCTAGTGGGTGAATAATATTATCGTTCACTCTGCTGGCTCGATCTTGTTAACTCAATGGCCACACTGAACATCTAGACGCGTGTCACCCATATGACACAACAAAAAGATATATACAAGAATTTTCGGGAGTAGGTTACGATTCAAGCGCCGCGAATGAATAAGGATTGAAGTTCCCAGGTGACATAGTTAGGTCTGCGATGATGGAATTGCCGCAGGATGAGAGGGAGTACGATGATCACAGTAGCGTTGACCAAATTTGGCCATTATACAGCAACCACTAGAGTTTATATGCGTCTTTGGCAAACTCTGAAGCTCGCTGAATCACGACAATGTAATAATCTTTAAAAGGTACAACTAAAGGAAGGTTTAAAATATTTTCTGATCTGCATGTTGTGGAATAGCATATTTTGGTGGTAGATTATTGCAAATTGAAAAAGCACGAGAAAGAGATGTGCCCCAACGCATTACAGGAAATAGGATCAGCAAATCTTCACGGGCTGCAGATCGTCGACCTGACAGGGTCAAGAGAAATACAGTTTTCTTCTCTGATGTATTCTGATGAATTCAAAGATAGTAATCCTAAATTAATGATTTTGACAGAGCCCAACGAAAGCTGATTCGCAGGAACTAGCTTATTCGCGGACGCTCAGTCAAAGCAAAATCGATAGGCAGGTGATATCAGATTCGGTTTCAGGTCGAGATCCAAGTCCAGGCAGTTATTCAGTCAGACGGTTACGTTGTTATGGTTTTTTAGAATTGGAGCGAATTGTTGAAGAGGAGTATCATCTGTTCTTGAGTGAAAGACCTGCGCAGAGATTACAAGAGGTCCAATGTTGATGAGTTCGTAAGATGAGTAAGATGATTGTGGAAAGTGTTGTTTCAATTTTAGTGTGAATTCGGCCAATAAACAAGGCAATTTATGTAAACGTTAGTTTGGTGAATGTGGTTATTCAGAAGTTAAAGCTTTAAAGTTTCTAGAACAGATGCAAAGGCCTTTTAATACCCGTGTTACTTTACGTTTTGTTACGTTTTGTTGTGCTGCATAACGGTAAGATGTTTGCAATGTTTGCTTCTCTCTTTAGCAGTTTGTCATTTCATTTCTAACAGAATCCTAAATAACTGATACGTTGTCATTTCCGCCTTTTCTGTTTTCATGTTGTGCAGTCAGTCATGATCACATTGACTCTACTCCTTGTTTTCATTGGGACGTTCTTCATTACGTTCTTGTTCGTTGGATTTTGGAATGGCAAAAAGAATAATCTAGGACGGCGATATCCGCCTTCTTTACCATGTTTACCGATCGTCGGTTCCTTACCATTTGTCAAAGAATTCGATAAACTGACAGTGTACTTAATGAAAATGGCCTGCAAACTTGGACCGGTTTTTACCCTTAGATTTGGTAGCAGGTATGTTAGAAATTGAATATACGATAGCTCAGTAAGTCATAGTCTTCACACTCAGCTATTTAGAGAGTTCTTGTGGAGGCGTTGCAACAAGTGTGTTTCCTTTATCATCTTGCCTTTACATTTATGCATTGTGCATAATAGACATACATGAAGAATTCATCAATATATGCTTGCACGCATAATTGCAAACAGACAAACAGATGCACACATATTGAAATTCATTCATTCAGTGCAATAGTATAGCGCTTCTCTAAGATACCTGCTCAGAGGCGAACAGTTCTGGTTTCTGGCGCAATATGAGAAAGACATTCAGATGACCTGGTTGACTAATGATGAGTTTGAAGAGTGAGAACAGATTGTATGTATTGTTGCTGGCTTGAGTTCAGTGTTTTTGTAATCTGTAGCCCGAATTTAAAAGAAATTCTTTGCTGAAAGGGAAGTCAATGCGTAGAATTCTGACCTCGTTGAAGTTTCTGCATGTTTGACTGTGTGACAACGGTAAGAAGCGGGCTACAGTAATCAAGGCGACTGGAGTCCAGTGCGCTTGGCAGAGATATCCTTGGAGACATAGGGACGTATCGCCAAATTCTGGGCATGTTACGAATATGCATGTACAATGACTTACAAATTCCATTTACGTGGTTGGCGAGATACATAGTAAAATCAAAAATAGGACGCAGGTTACGCGCAGCGTCAACCAACCCCATAAATAAGTCGCCCAGCCGTAATAGATTTAAGCCACTCAAACTTCTTAAGCTGCTGTGGAGCGCCCAGGAGCAGAAATTCAGGTTTTGATCGGTTAAGAAGGAGTTTATTAGCTGCCAATCCAATACTGAACCTCATCAAAGGCAGTGGATAACAGCTGCACAGATGAATAACAAGAGAAGCTGTAAAAAGAAATGTACGTTTGAGTATCATCAGCATAGAAATGATATCCTAGTGAATGACTGTCTATTAATGTGCCTAATGGTGTAGTGTACAGTGAGAACAAAAGAGGCCTATGAGCAGAGCCCTGTAGAATAGGAAATGTCAACAAAGCACAAGATCAATTATTACCGTTCCTATATAGTGCTTGAGTGCGTGGACTGAGATGAGTAGCAAACCAATTCAGGGCAGGTCCAGAAATCCCAGATCAGTGCTGGCGACGATGCAACAGGAGAGAATGATCCACCATATCAAAAACAGTTCCAGACGCTGGTTATACACTAAAAGAGACCGCAACTTCTCATATTCCTGATTCCAAAGATTAACTAACAAGACTTAGAGAATGAATGTTTCATAGCTTTTGTGGACAAAAGTGCTTTCGCTTGGTAAAGCTTAAAATAAAATTTCTAAGTCACTTTAGCTCGTTCTGTGTCCAGTTGCCCGTTTGTTTGTGTACTTCTATTTATTCCTTAATATGCATGTCACTTCCACTTTCTATGCCCTTGATCTACATGTTTCATGAATCTGTGTTTCATTTTGTCTGGATTTTACTCTCTCTATGCCTCGTGCGCTTCCTGTTTGTGATGTTTACTCAGTGAATGTTCTGGACCTGGAATTTATGCGCTTCCGCTCTGAATGTGGGGCTGGCACCTTGCCTCTCTTCGTGGTTCGATTAGTAATCTATGCGCCACACATGTCTTTATTATGCCTACATTACACTCGTATTTTACAGTAATTTTCGAACTCTTTAGATTTGTCGTAATTCTAAACAGCAAGGCATCTATTGAGGACGCCCTAGTAAAGCATTCGCCGAGTTTCTCGGGAAGAAACGGCTTCTACACAGAAAAATATCACTTTAACTCAAATCTAAAAGGTATATATTAAAGCCATATATATAACCTTAAGCTTAAAACTTGTGTTGTGTAACTTTTTAACGCGCAAAGTACACATTTACCTGGACAGTTCCTTAGCACATTTAAAGAATGTTATTGATGTATATCCAGTATTAAAAAGAACTGGTCATAGCCTGTTCCTGATATTTATAGGACCGTTGCTGATATAAAGAAATCAACGTATAATCCTTTTATGTGACTTTCGTGCTTGCAAGGCTGTAGCATAAAGAATCTAAAATGAAACAACTATCAGTAAATTGTGTTTGTAGGAATTGTGTTTAAAAACTACGATGCAGAGTTTAAAAGATACCAAAAGCTAGTATTGTCGATTCTGAAGGATTTCGGGTTCGGATCAAGAAGTAAGTTGGAGATGCGGATTTTGTTGGAAGTCTCCGAATTGATCAAACACTTTCATGATACAAATGGAAAAGCTTTCAATCCAAAAGATGTGACGGTGCTCAGTACTTCAAACGTCCCAATGAATATATTGTTTGGTCGTAGACGCGATTACAAAGACGGCAAGAGCGAGACCATTCATCAGATAAAGAGATTCATCGGGTCCATAGATCCTGCATTGGACCTATTCCCGATACTTCGTTTCTTTCCTCCACACAGCAAAAGATTGAACGAACTGATAGATACCGGTGGAAAGCTGTTGGATGCTATCAAGAAAGAGACAAACATCAGTTTGGATGATGAAACCACGGACTGTTTTGTGCGAAGATATATCGAGAAAGAAGGCCCGCACTACGACCGCGAACAGCTGATGTATACTCTGAGAGATTTAATCGGCGCGAGTACTGACACCACAGCTTCTGTGATGCTGTGGTTTTTCGTGTACATCGCCAACAATCCTCAAGTCGCAGTGAATCTCCAGAATGAGATTGATTCTGTGGTTCCTAGAGACAGACTTCCAATAATTGATGATCAGCCAAGGGCTCCTTATACTGAGGCAACCATTTTGGAGCTAATGCGGCTCCGATCCCCTCTGCCGCTGGCTGTTCCGCACTTGACGCTGGATAATACCGAAGTACTTGGATACTTTATACCAGCAGATACTGTGGTAAGAAGCATACATGTGCGCTGTTTCGTGAGCCCACGTCATAATTTGGAATCGGTTTCACATAGACCAAGATAAATCAGTCACCGACAGATAGGCCAAAAATACTGCACTGGATTGCCGTTAAGCAGAGGTTAGCGCAGTGTGCTCCAGATAAGCCAATACTATCACAAATGGTCTCCAATTTGCTTCTATAGTTTGTTTGTTCAATTCAACAACAAACTCATCGCTGCCATTAAGCATAAAGACAAGATTTTTGCTGTTGCTTCTCATTCTCAAGGTTACAGATTTCATGTAAACACAAGCGTTGATTAGCGAGATAGAGTAACAGTTGTTTTATCCCTGAGGCATCATAAATGGCATAAACATTCGCTTTTAAACCTGTGTAATCCAATGCTTTGACTGCTTGTTGATTTAAGGTTCTGCCCAACATTAAAGCTGCACACATGAACAAAACGGACTGGCATGAACCAGATGTTTTCAGACCGGAACGATTTTTGGATGAGAACAACAAATTAATCAACAAGAATCGTGTCATCGCCTTTTCTCTAGGCTAGTACACAAATCCGTACTTTAAAAGTGGTGTTTTTTATAACTGTTATTAAAACACGCGAAGAATTTACAACAAGATACACTTGCTTTAAGTGGCAACGGCCCCGGGAGTTTGGAATAGTTTCAAATTCACATTAAGTCTCAGATGTATAATTAATTATGTTACAATTCCCGATAACTGATCTCTCGCTTCTGTGCTATTTAATCGGGTAAGGATCTCTAAGACTTAAAGATTTTCGAATTCTCTAAATATGCCAATATATCCTGATCAAGACTGACTGATATTGCATGTTTCAATCATTTTAAAACAAAGTTTAAGTGATCAATCGAAGTAGTGTTGTGATCACCTTCTATTGTTGACACCATGCTGGTGCGTACAAAATGAGGACCAACACAAGTTGAAAGGTTAAAGTGACATATGTTGTTGTGATCATGTTTGCGCCTCAGCCAAATGATCATTTGACCAAAGAACTACACTTATGATGAGGTTAATGACGTGCGATGGTAACATGATAGCTGATTAATGAAGCCTTGGCAATATGGTAACGCCGCAATGGAAGTCTGTAGATTAGACTATGGCGAGCGTTTTTTAATAATAATTGTTTCAGGTCGACGATCTTGTCCTGGCGAAGGATTGGCTCGTCAACAACTGTTCCTTTTCATAAGCGGCATAATGCAAAACTTTCATATACGACCACCAGATGACGTACAGTCAATACCAGTGAAAACAATCTACAGCATCACCGAACAGCCATCGCCATTTAAGATCCGAATGATTGCAAGAAATGGGTAAAGGATCGTCACCCGTCTTCTGAACTCCTGTTATACTTTTACTAAGAGCAATAAATTAATACTAACCCCAACAAGCCTTTCTCATTATATCGACTTTTGAGAAAATTTATTTCATTTATGTAGAGTGCAAATAGGTGACAATCTTCCGCATCAAGGAAGTTTTGGTAGACTGTAATATGTAGTGTTAGATGCTTTGTAAAGGTATAGCATCTTACGGAATTATCTATACAAACATTACGACATGTATTATAGAAACTGCAAATATTCAGCATTCAAGTATTCGCAAGAAATTTCTGTGATCATAAACCGTCTTCTGGCTCATGTTATACAATTCTTATAGCATTACTTATAGTTTAACATTAACCGTAACAGTACAATCTCATTTAGAAAGAACAATTAACTTGTGGGAAGAATTGAATTGTACTAAAATATATAACCATATTGTGCAGTTCTGTTAACTTGATTAGGAGAGAGCTCATAATTTTGAAAAATTCGTAGAGAAGTGGCTCGTGTCGATCGACTGGAAGTCCTGAGTCCATTTCTGATAGTACATCTAGAAGAACAGCCTTGGTTATCCGTTATGTATGTATGTCGTATGTATGTATGTAATTATTTATGTATTCATGCATGCAGTTATGTAAGTATGTATGTACTTATGGATGTGTGCATGTATGTATGTATGTAGTTATGTATGTATCTGTGATGCCGGATTTGTGTTCTCTGAGCCTTGCCACACCCGTGGTTGATCTTCTTCTTTGACGCTACTTATTCTAAGAACTCTGAACTTGGTATCTATTATGAACTGTTAAGAGTGGGGTGGGAATCCGCAGGTAGGGAATGCGTATCTTCAGGAGTTCGATACTGGTGACTCTTCTAGTTATCTGAGCACTTCTCGCTTGTTATTATCATTTTGTTCCTACTGACTGTAACAAAATTCACGCTGACATAGACACCGGTTTTGTTAGGTGCTTAAAAGGTGCTATAGTGTTTAGAACTGTATTGCTTTGATTTTGAATTCTGCTGATTAAGTAAGTTTTTAACTTTAACTTATAAATTTCTACATATCTGTAAGTAGTTTGCGTTTTAAAACGTCGTACTTCAACCTGCTATTACGTACAATTTATCAAATAATTTGGCCGACCTCTTGTTCTCCGACATTATCGCTCAACTGCTTTGTCTTTAAAGGTCAGTTACGTATAGCTAGCTCCAACGTTTTTAGCTAAAACCTAACACAGCTCCGAAACTAATACAGACCTGGCATCCTTTAATTTGCGCTGAGCTTATGAGTCGGTGCACTAGCTGAAGATTTCTTGACTTGTCTTCTAGCTCCGCCTTCAATACAATTGTAGTCGTAGAATGGCTCACGATCGACTGCATGCGGAGGAGAGCTCACAATTACAGCTGACAATGGAGGATTAGCAAAATGACGGAGGTCTTTCAGATTTTTCCCCAAATGATCGGTGCAGCCTATATTAAGGAGCCTGGGGTATCTAAGCTACCCGATCTGGCATATAGCCTTATGTTCAAATACAACATAATCTTCATTTAGTGAATAATATCTTAGATTATTCTAATCAATTTTAAGCTCGTCTTATCCGACCTCATTTTGTAAACTATGCATCAAAATCGAAATAAACTTATTGCAGAGAGGCACCTTCCTAATCCAATTCATCTAAAAAGAAGATATAAAAGTGCCATAATAATGTGCTTTAAAACTAATAATTATACCAGTCCTTAATGTTCTAGTTAGTTTCTCTTGAAGAGGCGCCATACAAATTTCTGATTACAATTACAATTAAAAATTTAGAAACTATACTGCTTATTCATAACAGCTTTATCGCATTTCTATGGGGGTACATATCGGAAACTGGTACTGAGGGTGGTACTTTTCAAGGATCCTGGACATGAATTTGTTTTAAAATTCTCTTTTTGCATGAAAAGTTTTGTTAACACAACCGCAACGTAGTCTGCCTAACAACATGTTATTTCATCTCTTCTTATTTGGCTATCAACAGCCTATACAGGAGTAGGACCCACTGTAACTTCGCTTCTGATAAACATGATGAATTGGAACAGACTACTACAAACCATGTTTGTTTAAAATCTATGCTGTTCTGTACAGGAGTAGGACCCACTGTAACTTCGCTTCTGATAAACATGTTGATATGGAACCAGATAGGCCTACTGCAAACTGTAACTCTCAATCTGGCTCTAAGTCTTCACACGATGCCCCTATTCATAGCCCAACAAGGCGAAGCTGTTTCTGGTTGTTTTTCAGTCTATTCACTATCTCTTGATCAGTAAATTATCAGGGTGTTGGCTTTCTACATGCATCCATGATTATGTATACATATATACATGAATACATATATATTTAATACACATACGTTTATATATATGCAGCTTAAAGCTTTTGATAACCCCCCGTGGAATACCACGCCTCCCGATGCTTCTCCATCCCAGTCTAGTTTAGTCTAGTCTAGTCCAGTCAAGTCTTAACTAGTCAAGTTTAGTCTATTCTAGTTTGGCCTAATATGGCTATTATTAAGGTTTTTCGGCAGTGTAGTACAAGCTCATTCCAAAGAGGATCATAGGGACCATAGAGTCTATAGGAACTGAAACAAATGTATTTTTTCAAGGCATGAAAAAACACACTACTTGGTAAATCTATGCCTGAAAAATCACACCACTTGGTAAGCCTAGTGCCATGTAACCAGAATAATAGAAAAGGTCTCAGAACAAGCGGTTAAAGGGTAAAAGCTGAATGGATAAATGCAGAAGACAGGAAGGCGTGCCGCCAAGTTGCCATTATATCGTGTCTGTTCACAGAGTAATTTTCCCTTTTTGGCAGTCAATAACTTGTAAAAAACCCGACCGCTGTTTACCCAATTCGCCTATCTGATCTCCGGTCTTGATAAACACGTTAAACTTGGCACTACGTACTGGGTAAATTAGGTTTTCTTACGAATGGTATGAACTAGACCATTTTCCTGTTGAACAACAGTTTAAAAAACAGCACCAAATTGCCGTTTAAAACAACAAACTTTCAACTGGATTATAACAGATTCAGTTTTTCTGAGAGCATATCTTTTGAATAGAAAGGAAAGAGAATGATGTTGGTGGCGGAATTCCTTCTCTTCGTGGGACTATTCTTGTCTTCGTACCTCTTCATGCGTTGGTGGAATGATTTAGGAAAAGCAAGTCGTCGCTATCCGCCTTCAATGCCATCTCTTCCACTGGTCGGTTCTTTGCCATTCATAAGGGGCTTCAATAACTTTGCTGATTTTTTCATGAGAAAAGCAGATCAACTTGGACCCATCTTTACACTGAGAGCTGGTAACAAGTAAGTAACAAACGAAACATTTTGCTGTAGTCTTTAACTGATTCTGAGCAGTTGATTAAGGAATCTCGAACCCATGCACCTCCGAGACTTGCAATTAATTTCTACTTCTGTAATTGATCGTACGTGAAATAGAAAGGACATTGTTCAAAATTTAAAAAAAAATTTTCTAGCACTATTTTGAACATAATCCCGTATTATCTGAGCGCAGTCGTTGGCCAGAACCATAAAGATGCGAGGTATATAAGCCTTGATGATATACAAACATTTATATAGCCACTTTAAACTTCTAAAAACCGCTTGATACACGGCTACCTAATTAATAAATATAGGTACGACTTTTAAGCTGAAGTTAGAATCCGCATGGGATATCCATGTTTAGTGCGCACATGTTAGTGGCGCCTCCTACTATTTGCATTTGACGTGAATAGTCGCATGTAATTATTTTAAAATTTATTCATATTACGGAGTATTTCCGTTTAAAATTTGTGTTTGCATTATCTGCTAACAAATGATTGTCATTTTTAAACTTGGAAAATACTATATTCATCTAAATTATGTAGAACATTCAAACAAATTTGCATGTCTCTGTTTTCAGGCTTGTCCTAATTCTGAATAGCAAAGCAGTTATTGAAGATGCACTAGTTAACCATTCTTCTGCCTTCTCAGGAAGAGCTCAGTTTTACAGTGAACGCATCATGAATCCAAACAATAAGGGTGAGCACATTTAAGATTTTCTCCAAATATTTTGGGGAATTTGCCGCTATTCTGTAAAACTAATTTGACCGAAAACTGCCGGTTTGCGCTGTAGTATGTATGTTGACATTTTTCGGTTTAGCAGTTCTGTATGATTGTGGTTTTGTGTGGTCAGTTTGTGTGCCCTCTGGTGAGACTGTCTTGAAGAGGCGCTATATAAATCTCTGACTCTAATCACGATAATAAAATTGGAGCCATCGATCCACTACAAGCCAGAAAAATGCTGGACTGTATCGAACAAAATAACGAAGGTAAGCTTGAAATCCCAGGTTAGAATAAATTCCCTAATTTTTTTGCTCAAGATTTCTCTGAATTAATAACTTTTGCTCTTCTTCTCCATTTATTTCGCGCTAATATCCAGTAGTCAGCATCTACTGATGACATTAAGCAGTTGTGCGTTAAGAACATGCTCAGAGTCAGACTTGGAATTGTTTTGACTCCGTCCCAAAGAATCCCCAAACCCGCTCAATCCACATTGCAAGGGGACTGACCACTGAAATTTGTCTCATACAGTTATTGTGCCATATAACGCTGATTAGGGCTCCAGTGCAGTTATTTTTAAATAACAATTTTCCAGGTTTGATTTCAATGAACACTACTCAAGAGTGGAAGAAGTATCACCAACTCTCGCTCTCCATTTTAAGGCAGCTGGGATTTGGAGTAAAAGCCATAATGGAAACGAGGATCTTAGCGGAATTTGAATTTTTCACAGATTATGTACTCAAATATAAAGGAAAATCCTTTAATCCCAGAGAGCTAGTGTACATCTGCACCACAAACGTCATCATGAGTATCAGTTTTGGATGCAGACATGAATACAGCCTCGGAATAAGTGAGCTAGGATACCAAATTAAGCGAGCCTTTGACAATCTAGATGTCGCTGTAGACTTTTCTCCTATGCTTAGATTTCTTCCATTTCGTCAAAATAAACTGCGTGAGGTGGCTGACAGTACTGAGATGATCCTTAAGATTGTTCGAATGAAGACTGTGAAGTGTCAAGAAGACGACGCAGAAGATTGCTTTGCTCGTAGTTATCTGAAACGCGTCGGTCCTGATTATGATGAGGAGCAATTGAGCTTCACGCTTCGAGATTTATTCACAGCTGGAACTGATACAACAGCAAATACTATTCTTTGGACATTGAGTGCCTTAGCCAACAACCCCGATGTACAGAATCGCCTAAGGGCAGAAATTGATGCCGTAGTCCCACGAGATAGACTTCCTTCTTTGGATGACCAGACCAGACTACCGTTTGTCCAAGCAACAATTTTGGAGATACTGCGCTGGAAACCTTTGGTTCCATTGGCTGTTCCTCATATGACACTGAGTGACACTAATGTTGGCAACTACGAAGTACCGGCAGGAACTCTGGTAATTTAAAAATGTGCTAACTATTACCACGGTTTTCCAAGGAAAATAACTAAAAGTTGAATATTATTTGTCTCATTGCTTTGGTGCAAAAACATTTACCGCAGCGCCTTTATTCAAATTACACCAGCATTTTATTAATTTTTCGGCGCATCTAAGAAACTTAATTGATTCTAAATTTTCGCTGCCGTAATGTGGAAAAATAATTTCTAACGACTTTCCTTGTTACAGAGCGTTGTCTTTGTATTGAAAAATGATAAAGTTAATCAACGAATATACAAACAAAGTTTTATTATTTTCTTTATCGATAATCAAAATGAAAATCCGGACTGTCTCACAGCCGTAGTCAAGCACAAACTATATATCACTGTAAGAGTACACACCCCTGCCCTCTAACGAACAAACTAAGAAGTCCATTACTGCTACTGTCATCTGCTGAATAACAGTGATAGTCGTTATAATGTTTAACAAAAAGACCATTGACAAAGTGTAGGGCCAACTGCAAAGCTTTATGCATGCAATCTCCTTCAACTGTCTCGTCGTAAGAATTATATCAAAATTAATTCAAAGGCCACAACAACTACAGCAGACTAAAGTTATTTTAAGAGCCCAAATCTACTTAAATGTCATAATCAGTACAAAGATCTTATGGACAACATGTATTGAAACTTGAAGAATCTCATAAATTATTCCATGTGTTAATCAGGTTTTGGTCAACCTTTATGCGGCTCACATGGATCCAAAAGTTTGGAAAGACCCAGAGATATTTCGACCGGAAAGATTTTTGGATAAGGAAGGCCAAGTTATCCGCCGAGAAACTGTTATTCCATTTTCTCTTGGTAAGTTATTCAGATCAATCATGCATTTAGAATTTTGTAAATTCCTACTGTTTGAAGAGGAGTCTAAGAAGCGCGGTGATATACATGTAGATAGATAACATGGTTTATCGTAATCATAATCAAGAATTTGTAGAGCGCCACTTCAAGACAATCTCTTTTAGTGGCGATTGCGGCCCGATAATCCAGAACCATTGGGGGGGGGAACAAAATGGTCTTCAATAGCCTGCGGATGAGAGAGGGAGGAAGGCAGAGGAGTTCATGTCGCAGGTCACTAGGCAAACCGTTCCAAGAAGTAGGGCCAACCACCGCAAAGCTCTGTTTGTGATTTATTTGTTTAATCTGATTTTTTTATGTGTGGTTCTTTGAGTAGTTCTTGTCTCAAGTTTTCGCTGTGCAGTTGACTGAATAGTTGTAGCAGCAGCAGCAGCAGCAGTAGTAGAAGTAGCAGCAACAGCAGTAGTAGTCGCAGCAGTAGTAACAGTAGTAGTAGTTGTAGTAGTAGTAGTAAAATAATGATGATGATGATGATGATGTGACGATGACGACGACGAAGACGATGATGATCAAAATTCAATCTATGTGTCCTAATAAAATATGTAATCGTTCTGCTTCTTTATTCACTAGGGCGGCGCTCTTGTCTCGGCGAAGTCTTGGCTCAAGCAGAAGTTTTTCTCATTCTCACCGGACTGGTACAACGGTTTTTCATACGACCACCAGAGGGCCAGAACACTGTTGACGTCAATCCGATTGAACCAATAGAAGTCGTACTGACTGCATCCGAATTTAACATCCGGTTGATTAAGAGAGAGTAAATATTCTTACTGCTAAACAGGCCCGAGTGTCTTAGCTGTAGCTAAAAGTTTGATAGTATTGTGGAAAAAGTAGTTGCTTTTTGCCTACTACTATTACGTGAATTGTGTGGAACCTTTTATTGCTACGCAGATAAACGCTTGAATAACTAAGGTGCAAAACACGGCAGAACATTTAAGCATTACGGAAGGCATGTTTGAATTTAATGAGTATCCTGTACTGTTTTCTAAGCATGCTTCAATTTAATGAGTATCCTGTACTGTTTTCTATGCATGCTTCAATTTAATGAGTATCCTGTACTGTTTTCTAAGCATGCTTCAATTTAATGAGTATCCTGTACTGTTTTCTAAGTTAGCAGAGTTATTGGTAAAGGTTTTGACAATTTTTTTCAGAGAAAGTTAAAATTAAACTCGGCTAACAGAGCATACATACATCAGATACAGCAACAGTACGCATTTTGAACGCCTTCATGACAGCCGCTCATTCTCCTTAACCTTCCTGCTGCGCTTGATAACGCTAATTGTAAAACACTCCTTCACCACTGGTTCTGTCTACCTGGTTCGGTTGTTAGTTGATTTGTGTCTTACCTACATCATCTTACTCAATCATTTCGTTTATATCGACTCACTTATGCTATGGTTTGAATTGCGGTGTTTCACAAGGTTCTGTACAGGACACGTTCCTTTCTACATCATAACAATTCTAATCGGTTCATTACTCATTGACAGCTCTCTTCACCACCATTTCTTGCTGTTGATACCCAAATCTTCCTACCATTTGATATTTTCATGTCTTCTGGTTTCTCTGACCTATTGAAATTTGACTAGGTTTCTCCAATGGATTGTGATTTTTGATTACAGTTTCACATCAAGCGATCATCGATTGGTGTCTTGGGCATTGTGATAACGGCGCTATAGAAAGATCTAGAAAAGATTAGATTAGATCACAATGTAAGCTTGTATTTGATTCACTTCCCTTCAGCAGTCATTTACTTGGAGTCAGAGAATTTTCGGCAATGCTTCGGAACTACTACTTGCAGTAAATATTTTTTTTGCTGTTCAGCATTTGTCAAATTGTTTATAAGTTCGAATCAGCTTCAATCCTATCTGGCCGTGTCAATGACAACCTTGAGCGCTACATGATTTGCAGTGAAGCAAGATAGCCCAGCTTTCTGATGAGAGTGCATGAATGAATCCTTCGGTTCCAGGATCCGAAAAGATGTTTCTATGCCACCCGTACATAATCCAGAATTGGGCATGGGTCTATTGGACAATGTAGCATGGGTTTTTGTCTTGGCCCTGTTGATTTCTAGTCCAAATTTATGTGCCTCCTAATCCGTTACATTCTGATCTGGGCCATTCGACATCTTTGTTGCACTATCCTACCCATCCTGAACCATTCGATGTTACAACATCGTTGGAAATAGCACCCACTGTCATCGAGAACAATTACCTCATCAGGCCTACTATCTTCTCGGGTATTCCAGAAGATAGCACAAGCCTCCAGATGGCAGCACGAAGCACTGAGTCAAAGGCTACCATAAGATCAACATAGACAATCCACAACGGTTGTCGAAATTCTCTTCTAATTTGAATCAGGCTATTCAGGATAAAGGTCATATCTATTAAGCAAACTCCAATCCGATATCAGTTCAATCGAACTCCATAATTGCACTCAAGGGCTTAAAGAAGTAATTACCATCACATCTCCTTCTACGCCCAAGAAGAAACATCATAGCGTCTAAATAGTATCATGATCTGCTCAGCTAGGCCCACCCATTGGAGCTGCTAAGTGATTCTAGACGAAATCAGATACGACCTCGCATAAAAGTAGACCGAATGGAGCGGCTGCTTGTTCTGTCCAGACAAAAATCGGCTATGACCTGATCAACAAAGCTGTGTTAAATGAAGCTGTAGGCGCTCTCTGATCGAAATAGAAACCGAAGCTAGACCGAGTGGAGCAACCTGCTCATTCTTGACCAAAAAATCGGCGATGATTTAATCGAGGAAGCTAAGCCGAGTGGAGTTGCTCGATTGTTCTGGACACAATCGGCTATGACATGATTGACTTCGTTCTAGGCAAAAATCGGTGATGCAATACTTGACCCGGTATCATTGATTATTCTCAACCCCTAAGGGCTACAAAAACATGCATGATTGAGCCTTTCCACGCCTCAAGACAGAATATTGTCCCAATCCAGCAAACATCATAACATGATCACGCAATTTCATTGATACTCCTGAGTAAACGGAAAAGGTTGTTGCACCTGTTGAGTTACACAATTGCACAATAAGAGTTTTTCGCAATTTTTACCTTTAACAGACAGCTAGAGCTTGTCGTATACGGCTCGGCGTATTTGGTGTTTATTCAAGGTGTTTACGAGTTTACTGAGCGTGTACAACGTGGCTCAATGAATTCGTTAGCACTGTGGGTGTTATCGAATTCGCCAATCCCTGTCGTACGTCAGAAGTAGCCGCTATCACGTTAATAGGTCACCTGCTTTTTCATGTCAAGGAAGACCACGACTAGTACCTGACAGCTACGCAACATTTCTACAAAACGATGTTATAACATCAAGTTAAACCTAATGAATACTACATCAGCTAACTCATCAGCTGGAACAACTAAACGCCATTTAAAGTCCCCTTGTGCGTGCTGTGCTATCCTGAGTTTGTCAAGATGGCAAAAACGGTTTCTCTGCTGTTGACCAAAGTGCTTTATACGAAACTTCGTGCCTGGGCGAAAGCTGGACTGATTTATGTTCAGTTTTATAATCAGTAATATCTTCTGAACTTGCTCCGATGAAGGACTTTGCCTAGCTATAGAAATCAACTATAGACGTAAGGGCGTGTGGCTTTGGCGATGACATAGCTACTGCACAAAATCTTTAGTGTCGACCATGACCTCATTTTGCATATTTCTTTATCTACCACGTGTTGAGCATTGTGCTTGTGTCAGTCAAGCGCAAGTACGAGTAAGCTACACCATAAAGGGCTCAGCTGAGGTCTACGGAAGCCTAAATGGGGCATTTTGCGTTTGTATTTTTCTATTTACTGGATATTACTGCGCGATTTAGTTTTCAAATTTTGATGCTGTCTTATATTATAGGCATAAAAGGTGTTCACTAACAAATGCGCACTTTATTCTGTAACTAATTTTATTTTGCCATAGCTCCATATTCTGTCATAACATTTCTTTAAACACTGTTGCCTAGTTAACCATAGTTAATTCAGCACACATATTTAATTCTGAGTCTTCAATTCAAGACGCTAGTTATAAACTATCCCGATATTGTGATCTACTTATCATTCAATTCCAAATAGAAAACGGAAAAGATAAAGTGGCATTCGATACTATCTAGATAGTACACAGTAATCACCTGTGCTCCTAGAGTGGAATTCAAACAGCCGAGATACTGTCGTGGTTTAAATTGGTTAAGAAGAACTTCCTCATTAAATTACCTCACAGACTACTTCCTAAGGGGGCCAGGAGAAAAATGTGGCAGCACAAAAACTTGGTTTTCTCTACAGAAACAGATTCGAATCAATCTGCTTCTGCTGGAACAAGTGTCGTTGTTAGGCACTGCCATAGCAGACATCAGACAGGTTCATGTTACAGCATCGAGTCAGCCGGGTCGCCTATCACTACTTTCGGACTCCATATGAATTTGCAGTGCACCGTTTCCGCACATCAGTTCAGACGCATTCGAGTTTACTATGAATTGGATCTTCCTTCAGTCATCCTGTAAATTAGCGCACTCGTACATGTGATTCAACTCAACATACATTTTCTGTTTACCTTAAGTCACACCTGCTTAGACAGCTTGATGGCCTTTATATCACATTAAGAAGTTTTCATAGGCACTATATCATAAATACAAGCATGAATACATACATACGTACATACATACATGCCTACACACATTTACATTCATGCATATATTTTGTACACAAAGGAGAGAAAATTGAAAAGCCACGATAAGTCCTTTGTGGGCTTCAGTAGCACAGAGTAACGTTTTAGGGACAATGTCCTCATGAAGGTGAACTGAGCTCCACCCAAGTCAAAATATAATCCTAATGCAAAACCCGACTGTGTACAAGAGCTTCATGCAGTTGTACATTTGAAGTTAGCAGTAAAGGTACTCTGAGTTCACTTTTTGCAAGTAAGGAAATTTTTCCAACCGCTTACATTATGCTTACATTATGCTACAACGCTACATTAAACTTCGTGACGTTGGTCTATTAGGTCGCAAGCTAGTTCTCTAACCCTGCGATTGCGGGTTCGTGCCTGCTGAGATGACATCGTGTACCGAACAAAGGAGAGTTGTTGGCAAACACTTGCCTCGTGTCATCGATTCGTATTTGATGACATTATACGCGTAATAACTGAAACAGACATTAAACAATATTTTAAATGTTCAAATAGTTATGTATCTATTTTTAGGCAAGTTGAAGGGCGCAAGATACGTATGCGTTACTATGTGATCATTTGGTAATCGTAATGGTAATCTCATTCATTCATTTATTCATTCCTTCATTCATTCATTCAGTTCAATTGCATAACTCTAATTTAAATTACTGTCGCGACCTTTCTCTTATCTATCGTGGTCAAGCAAAGGGGCGATGTTCATGTTTAATTAAAATAACCATAGGAGAAAAGTACATCTATTTGTACATCTACATGAAAATTCATCAATCGAAATATCTAAAATCTATCTAAGCTCAGGGCACCAGCTTATTCATGAGCGCTGCGTCAAGTCCGTGGGGGTTGTTCAAAGATGCCATGTCAAGAACCAAGTCCGGTTGCTAGGAGACCAGATAGGAGGGGAAAGGAGGCTAGGGTGGGTTTGTTTAAGCTGAGAGAAATTGGAAGGCAGCGGATTCGATGGATCAGGGCGGGATTTCTTAACGGGTGAGAATTCAATTTTGAATGGAGTACATTAAGAGTATTAGATAGAGAGAACGACAGAAGAGAAAAAGCAACAGAGAATTTTGCAAAATTCAGGAGAGAGATCGTTCAAGAGTCGAGGTACAATGTTGTGTATGGATCAGTTAGAGAACCTAAGATGAGTAGTTACATACGGATGGGCAAGAGTGAGGTAAGAGGATGAGCGAGAAAAGCAGTACAATTAGATGGTAAATGGTTTGTATTGGATTGTAAATGGTTTATGAAAGTAAGTAGGTTGGGAAAACTAGAGAGCGTTATAGGTGAGGGAAAGAACTTGAAATGTCCAAAAGATGCCAGTCTTGACATGGATACGTTCCTGGATTTTCAGCCAGTGGAATTAAATCTTCGGAATGTCTGTCTCGCAGCATGTATGTTTCTCGAGTGTGTCCAGACCACGTCCAACGTCCTCCTAAAATGCTGTCCGATCCCTATGCATCGCTCTGGACTATTATTTAACGGTTCTCGCCAGTTCCTCAGACGAAAGAACCCACCCGCCGATCGGGCGTTGACTTAGTTAATTTACATAACTTCCTAAGCGACGGTCCATAGGACCTAGCCGGGTCACAGCAGCGTCGAATAAAATTGCCTATTACGCAGTATTTGTAGCGATGTATATGGGTCTTTGGCAAACTCTCAAAGGCGCTGAATTTATTTATTTATTTTTATTTATTTATTTTTATTTATTTATTTTTATTTATTTATTTTTATTTATTTATTTTTATTTATTTATTTTTATTTATTTATTTTTATTTATTTATTTATTTATTTATTTTTATTTATTTATTTTTATTTATTTATTTTTATTATTTTTTTTATTTATTTTTTTATTTTTATTTATTTAAAGCACTTGTAATGCGCGCAATGTCGCTACACCTGAATCTGAATCATATCCATAAAAGAAACTTTAAAAGGTGCAAGTCATGGTAGGTTTACAAAATCTTCTGATCTGTAGAACAGCATATTATATTTAGTGGATGATTATTGCATAACGAAAGTCAGAAGCGCGAGAAAGCACGATATACGTGCACCATTGCTGCTCAGATGCATTCTGATGAATTCAGTCATCGTATCCGTAATCTAAAGATTTCTGCAACACCCAAAGAAAGCTGATTCGCAGGAACTAGCTTATTCACGGATACTCAGTCTAAACAAAATCGATAGGCTGGCGAGAACAGAATCAGTTCCAGGTTAAGATCCAGGCAGGCATACAATCAGACGGCTACAGTGGATTCGTTTTTCAATTGGAGCAAATTGTGGAAGGGGAGTGTTTTCAGTTTTGAGTGGAAGACCTGCGCAGAGATTGCAAGAGGTACGATGTTGATGAGTTCGTAGAATGGGTAAGATGATTGTGGGAAGTGTCGTTTTATTATTAAGGTGAACTCGGCAAATAAACAGGGTAATATAGCTAAATTCTAGATTGGTGGAACAGTTTTGACTATAGCAACACAGGCTAAAGTCTCAGTGGACATAACCTTAAGAATAAGTTAGAGGAATTTGATAATTCAGGAGTGTAAGTTTTAATGTTTCTAGAAAAAATGCAAAGCCGTTTGGAGCTATTTAGGATCCGTGTTCCATTACTCTATGTTTTTATGCTGTGCTGTATTTTGCAAAGTTATCTGTTGATATGTTCGGTTGAGTTGCTAACTGTATGTTATTTCAATTTTAATGCTGTCGTTTTTAGTTGATACTCCGCCTTTTCTGTTTTCGTGTTGTGCAATCAGTCATGCTCACATTGCCTCTGCTCCTTGTTTTCACTGGAACGTTCTCCGCGACGTTATGGTTGGTTGGGTTTTGGAGTGGTAAAAAGAAGTTAAAACGGCGATATCCGCCTTCTTTACCATGTCTGCCACTCGTCGGGTCTATACCATTCGTTAAAGAATTTGATGCACTGCCAGAGTATTTTATGAAAATGGCATACGAACTTGGACCAGTTTTCATGCTTCGATTCGGTAGCAGGTAGGCGACAGATTCAAAACACGATCGTTCATATAAGTCACGAGGTCTTCTTACTCAGTGTTTAGAGGGTAGGTCTGCGAAATACTTGTAGTAACTTTTATTATTGGCTAGAATGCTTGACTGTCAGTCAATCCAGGAGTAGTGATTCAAGTCCTCCCCTGAGAAAGACAAAGGTTTCTGTTCATCTATCAGATGTTGTGTGCGGTAAGATTGATATTTTGTTGCATTGAACACTTGCAGTCATGAATTTGTTTTCGGTCGGTGGGGTTAGTAGGCTACATACATGAGGTTAAAGACGTATCCTGTTGTTGGATACTGCAGTCATTCTTGTGTCTCAGCTGAAAGTGTCTTGAAGTCCGGGTCTATGCTTCTGAGTATTTTCTATACAATACGCGTGAACAAGTTCGTTACTTTTATAATTTCACCATTACATTCATACATTGTGCATAATAAACACACAACAAAGTAATTTATCAATGCATGCGTTGAAAACATGAATGAATTTGCATGCATATACATACATATACACACATAAATAAACATATGCATGCATACAAACACGCAAACATACATACATAAAACATACATACAAATTGATTCATTCTTTCAGTGCATTTATTCAGCGCTTCTCAATGATACCTAGTCATGGGTTTTCAAAATACATGTATAGGGTACAGCCTTTTGTAACGGTGATAACGATAATGACGACATAAACCACAACGCAGATGCTGGTTGTTCACTAAAAAGACACAACAGCTTCTCATATTCCCGATTCCAGCGATAAACTAACTAGACTTTTAGAATGAAAGTTTCAAGCATTATGGCAACGATGCTTTTGCTTGGTAAAGCTTAAAATAACATGTCTAAGTCCTTCTAACTACTGTAATTTTTTTGTCCGGTTGCCCTGTGCTTGTGTCTATTTTTCGTCTATGTACGCCTCCAGATCTAGATCTCAATTCGTCTGCCATCACTTTCACTATGTATGTCTTTTGACTGCATATCTGACGGTTCGGCACCTTATTTTGTCTGGCTTTTTCTGTCCTTCCATCTCCTTGCACCTCCTCTTTGTGACTCTCACTTATTAGATGTTTTGGCCTGTAGTCTCTGCGCTTACGCTCTGTCCTCTCCCCTCCCTGGCCTCCTCTCCTCTGTTCTCTCTGGTCTCCTGGCAACCGGACTTGGTTCTTGACATCATATCTTTGGAGAATCCCACGGACTCGGCGCAGCACTAGTGAATAAGCTGGTGCTCTGCGTTTAGCTTTTAAGCAACGCTTTCGCATATCGAACTTATGATTACGATTACGATTACTATGCGGTTCTGGCAGGTTGTCGTTGTACGTGGTTCGATTACAAATTTTATAGTTATTTTTCAACTCTTTAGAAATGTCGCAGTTTTAAACAACAAAGTATCAATCGGGGACGCTCTAGTGAGGAATTCGTCGGCTTTCTCGGGAAGAAACGGCTTCTACACAGAAAAATATCATTTTAACCCAAATCTGAAAGGTATAAACTATAATTCATTTAAGTTTCAACTTAATCGCTGATGGTGTCGCAACTTTTATCCCAATGTGTACATGTGTCTGGGCTCGTGAAAACCGCCTTTAAATGATCTTATTGATATGCATCGAACATGAGAAAGAAGTGGTCGTGGTTTCTTATTTACATTTTATTGGACCGTTGGTTATAGAAATCAATCGACGTACAACACCATTAGATGTCTTTCTTGCCTGCAACTGTAACATAGAGAACCTAATTTCAAATAGCTATCAGTCAAATTGTGTTTGTAGGAATTGCGTTTAAAAACTACGATGCAGAGTTTAAAAGATACCACAAGCTGATGTTGTCGATCCTGAAGGATTTCGGATTCGGATCACGAAGTCAGTTGGAGACACGAATTTTGATGGAAGTATCCGAATTGATCAAACATTTACATAATACAAATGGAAAAGCTTTCAATCCAAAAGATGTGACGATCCTCAGTACATCGAACGTCCCATTGAATATATTGTTTGGTCGTAGACATGATTACAAAAACGGAATGAGCGAGACCATTTATCAGATGAAGAAATTCGTCGAGGCCTTAGATCCTGCACTGGACCTATTCCCGATACTCCGCTTCTTTCCTCCATACAGCAAAAGATTGAGCGAATTGATAGATTGCGGTGGAAAGCTATTGGATGCTATCAAGATAGAGATAGACATGAGTTTGGATGATGAAGCCACGGACTGTTTTGTGCGAAGATATATCGAGAAAGAAGGCCCGCACTACGACCGCGAACAGCTGATGTATACTCTGAGAGATTTAATCGGCGCGAGTACTGACACCACAACTTCTGTGATGCTGTGGTTTTTCGTGTACATCGCCAACAATCCTCAAGTCGCAGTGAATCTCCAGAAGGAGATTGATTCTGTGATTCCTAGAGAAAGACTCCCAACAACTGATGATCAGCAACGGTTGCCTTATACTGAGGCAACCGTTCTAGAACTAATGCGGCACAGATCCGCTTTGCCGTTGGCTGTTCCGCATTTGACGCTGCACGACACCGAAGTACTTGGATACTTTATTCCAGCAAATACTGTGGTAAGAAGCATACCTGTGTGCTGTTTCATTGGTCTAAGCACGGGATTGCAGTTGGTTTTGCATAGACCAGGGTAATCCCAGTCACTGCCAGGTAGGACAAGATTACTACACTGGGTTGCGCCTAAGCGGAGGTAACTGATAAGCAAAGTTATCGCAAAGTTATCGCAAAGGGTCCCCAGTTTGCTCCCATAGTTTATTCAATTCAAGAATATTCTCTTCACCGCCATTAAGTTTAAAGAAAACATGTTTTGCAGTTGCTTCTCATTCTCAATTACAGTGTTGGTATAAACACAAACGTAAGTTTACGAGGTAAGGTAACAATTGTTTTATCCCCTCTGCGTAACACATGGAATATCCAATCCATTTTCAAATATACTATCAAATTCTTTGGTTGCTTGTTGATTTAAGGTTGTGCCCAACATTAAAGCTGCACACATGAACAAAACGGAATGGCCTGAACCAGATGTTTTCAGACCAGAACGATTTTTGGACGAGAACAACAAATTAATCAACAAGAATCGTGTCATCGCCTTTTCTCTAGGTTAGTACACAAAATCATTACATAAAATGTGGTATTTCTTATAACTGTAAATAACAGGTGCGAAGAATCTATAACATGCTGCATTTGCTTAAAATGGTGGCGTCTACGGAAGTCTGGAATAGTTTCAAATCCACAGTGAGTCTCAGACGTGCAGTAGTATTAATTGCGCTACCTTTTTCGATCATTGATCTCTCGCCTCTGTATTATTTAGTCTTGTGCAGCAACTATGTTTTAGAGATATTCGAAGGCTCTTAACATGTCAAAATGTCCCGGTCAAAACTGTCTGCTATAACTGTCTGCTGTACGCGACCCTCTAATTACTCAGGCACTAGGGTATACTCCAATGTTGAAAATATTTGCATTGTTTGCTAAAATATTTTCAATATTTGCTAAAGTAGACCTATTTGCAAGGTCAAAAGTACTTTAATGAAATTTTTGTAACAGGGTACCATTTAAGGAAATCGTGTAAACTCATTTTGAAACAGAGTTTACGTGTGCAATAGAACTGTTGTGGTTGCTTGATGTTGTGCACTCCATGTTGGTAGGCACAAGTAAGTCAAACACAATAGATCTGCCCTCCACAATATCTCTATAAATATGAGTACCAACGCAAGTTGTAAGGTTAAAAGTCATTGGTTTGTCGTGGCACTATGTGCGCCTAAGGCAAAAGACACTTGTATATGTGAACTACACTTTTTATAAGTTTCTTTCTAGATACTTGTAAACAAGTGTTTATTCTAACCTTTTATGATGAAGTAATAATGACGTGCGGTAGTAACATGGTCTCTTATGTGTGGCGAGCGTTTTGTTTTTTAATGATCATTTCAGGTCTACGATCTTGTCCTGGCGAAGTTTTGGCTCGTCAACAACTGTTCCTGTTCATAAGCGGCATAATGCAAAACTTTCACATACGACCAGCAGAGGACGTGCAGTTAATATCAGTGAAAACAATCTACAGCATCACTGAAAGCTCGTCGCCATTTAAGATTCGAATGATTGCAAGAGATGCGTAAACGACCAACACCCGTCCCGGGAAACCTATATTATTTATACAAAATTAATAAATTAATTAATACTAATCCCAAACACAACTTCGCTGTTATAGTATATGGACATGGAACTTGTGGCAAAGTTTCATTTCTTCTGTGGAGAGTGCAAGTAGTTGACAATCTTCCGCAAATAGGCAAACTTTGGTAGAAGGGATTATGTAGTACTAGGCGGGTTTATACTTTGTAAAACGCAGTCTTACTCTGTTTGAACATAAGATTATGCTTTTTTAGAAACTGCAGATATTCAGCATTTAAATGATCGCAAGAAATATCTATGTAGCCATACACCGTCTTCCGTCTTTTGTTAAATAATACTTATACTATTGCAAGTAACTTAGCACTACCCGTCACAAGACCGTCTCAATTAAAAAAACAATTTACTTATGGGATCGGCCTGAGGTTCATATAGAGGAAGAAATAAATTGTACTAAATTACCCTGTTGTGGAGTACTGCTAAATGGATTTCGGAAAGAGCTCATGCCTTGAAAATATCCTAGGAAAGTGGGTCTAGTGTCGGTGGACGGATAGAAGTCTATTTTTAATGGTACAGCCATTAAAACGTAATAGGCCTTGGTTTCCATAAAGTATATATCCATGCATGTATGTATTTATGCATGCATATATGTGTGCATAGATGCATATATGTATATATATATGCATGTTAGGTAAGAGTGACGTTAGTATCAATGTGTACGTCATTATTATTACTTCTATACATATATATATATATTTATATATATATATATTTAGCACCTTCTAATGCACAGGTGTCTACGGTTTCGGAGGCTCGTGACTTTAAAAACAAGCAAAACTGATGTACTGCTTACTGATAACTGTCGGTGGAGTCCCTCTTCTTCATGGGACTATCCTGGTCTTTGTGCCTCTTCATCCGTAGGTGGAATAATTTAGGAAAAGCAAGTCGTCGCTATCCGCCTTCACTACCATCTCTTCCACTGGTCGGTTCTTTGCCATTCATAAGGGGCTTCAATAACGTTGCTGACTTTTTCATGAGAAAAGCAGATCAGCTTGGACCCATCTTCACACTGAGAGCTGGTAACAAGTAAGTAACAAACGAAACATTTTGTTGTAGTCTTTAACTGATTCTGAGCAGTTGATTAAGGAATCTCAAACCTATGCACTTCTGAGACTTGCAATTAACTTCTCCTTACTCTAATTTTGATCGTATTTGAAATAGAAAGGACATTGTACAAAGTTAAAAATTAATATTTTTCTGGCACTATTTTAACCATAATCGTATTATCTCAGCGCAGACTTTGGCCAGAAGCATAAAGATGCGAGGTATATGTCTTGTTGAATTGCAAACAATTATATAGCGACTCTAAATCTCCAAAAAATCGCTCGAAACATGCCTATCTAATAAATCAAAACAGTTGCAACTTTTACGCTGAAAATAGAGTCCGCATTGGAATAGTCATGTTTAGTGTACACAAATTAGTGGCGCCTCCTACTCTTTGCATTTGAAGTAAATAATTTGAGTGCAATTGTTTTAAAATTTATTCATATTATGGAACCGTTCCGTTTAAAATTTGTGTTTATATTATCTGCTAATATGTGATTGTCGACTTTAGACTTAGAAAATACTGCATTCGTGTAAATTATGTAGAACATTCGAAAACACTTGCAAGCATGTTTTCTCGCGTTTATCCTATTTCTGAATAGCAGAGAAGTAATTGAAAATGCCCTTGTTTACAATTCTTCTGCATTCTCGTCATGCATAGGAAGCAGAAGAAGAAAAAGCAGAAGAAAAAGAAAAGAAAAAGAAGAGAAGAAGAAGGAGAGGGCGAATAATAAGAGAAATCGCATTCTCATAGACGTAGATCAATATTTGTTTACTACATGTACTGACCTGGTCGGCGTTCTTGTCTTTTGCAGAGTCTTGGCTTGCAGTGAGTTATTCCTCATTCTCACCAGACTAGTGCAACGCTTTCTTATACGACCAGCAGAGGACCAGACAACCGCTGATGTCAACCCAATTGAAACTGTAGCACTTCACGGACTTCTTCCGCACTTAATATACGATTGATTGGGACAGATTATGTAGTCCAACTGCAAAGTAGTGTCTTAGATTAGGCTTAAACTTGGACGGCATTCAGAGAAAAGATAACTGCTCTATGCTTACTGTGTTACGTGAATTGTGTGGAACCTTATATTGCCAAACAGATAAACGTGTGAAATAGTTTACGAATCGGTTATTCTAAAATAATCTTGTGGCTTCAGCAGTTACCTAATCATTACATGCTTACCGATAAATGTTTTCTTAGTAATTCTTACACCATTTAGGCTAACGTAGTTGGCTTTTGCGAAGAATATAATAAGCGTCTATATAATGCACTCAGGCAAACACGATTACATACAAATGTACAGCGTAGGCAGCTTTTGAATATATTAAGTGACTAGATACATGCATTCAGGCATAAATAAATACAGAGCGTACACATGTGCTTTCATAAATGCATATATATATATACATAAATACATAAACAAAATCATGCAAATATGCATACATATATATATATGTACATACATACATAATTACATACATATACGCACACATTCATTTGTATACATACATACACGTACATTTATACATACATACATCCATGCATATATACACTTTATATTCTTCTTTCATTCTTTTTGTCCTCTTTATCCTCCTGCTAATGTATCTCCACAGCGAGTTGAACTCTCACTTTTCGCTGTTGACTCTTTAAAACGCTGTATTGATCATGAAGTCTTGCCGCAAGCAGCAACACTTACTGATCCAGGTTGAAAAGTGTTGAAGGATGGATAGGCTCAGTGGCTTTGGAATTTAGTGTAAGAGGTCGCTTCGAAAGATAGAAAGATGTAGACAGAGACAGAGCGAGACCGAACGAGACTGCGCGAGAGAGACGAGTTAAGCATCAGGGATGTTGCCTAGAGTTGACTAATCTCCAGCTAAAATGCAATCCTTACCTAAAAAGGCAAGCAGTTGTAACTTTACCATACATGGTCATGTCTGGCACAAATCAAGGGTGAGAAACTATCTTGAAAAGCTTACTTAAGCTTCAGCCTTAAGTATGTAAAATCAGATTGAGATTTGGGTCTGACTACATCGTGTGTCTATGAATAATCGTCATCTTCAACAAATCAAATGTTCGTTCTACTGCGGTGCATTGGCCGATTTACCCAAACACTACACATCAGCCACTATACCAGACACCAGTACAGTAGTAACGCAGAGGTATAAAGTAAGGAGCGGCAGACATATGAGGTTAAGGGGTGACCAGTTCTTTCCCTCATCGCCTCATCAACACTTCACCTCTTTCAGTTTCTGCGCAGGTCTTTCATTCAGGACTGAAAACACTTCCAAAAATCTTATCCTGATTCTTCCTCTTCCCCTTATCTCTCTTCTCGCTTCAGTTTCAAACACCATCCAGCATAGCCGTCCGACTGTCTGACTGCCTGACTCTTGGATCTTGACCTGGAGCCGAACCCTTTTGCCTAGCGATTTTGTTTTGACTGAGCGAGTGTGAATAAGCTGGTTCCCGCGACTTAGCTTTCGTTGGACGCTGTAGAAATCTCGAGCTTACGATTACGATCTGATCAGCGAAAGTGTAAGGTCAACGTACCCCATTTGTGGCCAAGTTCGCTAGGGGATGTAAATAGAGCAGAAAACCGAAACCACTCCTATTCCACAGATCCTTTGCTGATTTCTCTTCTTCCTCTTAACTACCTTGTTGCTTCAATTCCAATCACCATCCACCGTAGCAGCCTGACTGACTGCTTGCCATAATCTTGACCTGGAACCGTTTCTAATCCCCTGCCTTACCATTTTGTTTTGACCGAGCAACTTTGAATAAGCTGATTCCCGCGATTTGGCTTTTCGTTGTAGAAATCTCACATTTACGATTATAATAAACTCGAAATTTCTTCAGTACCTAAGAAAACTAAGTCTCAAGGACCAGCTTATTCACTGATGCTTAGTCAAAACAAAATACTTAGGCATGTAAGTTTGGGTTCGGTTCCAGGTCGAGTTACGGGCTGGACAGGTAAGTTGTCAGACAGCTGCGGTAGATGGTATTAAGAGTCGGAGCTGCGACAGATTTGTAAGTGGAAGAGGAATAGAAACCACTAGACTATCGCCCAACCCAAATAGCGTCCAATAGCTCACAAAAACGAACAAACAAGGCCTAATATGTTCTCATGGACTGACCCTTAGAAATAAACTTCTACGGGTCGATCGACACAACAGCCGCTTTCCCAGGATATTTCCAAGTCATGAGCTCTCTCTTGATGCACTTAACGGAACTGCACAGAACGTTTATTTTAGTACAAATAAGTTCTTTAGACATGTTAATTGTATCTTTAAATTAGACTGCCCTGTTATGGTCAGGGTTAATTTATTAGTAATGCTAAAAGTATTGAATAATATGAGTGGGAAGACGGTTTATGGTCACATAGCTATTTCTTGCGATCACCCGAATGCTCAATATATAAAGATTCTGGAAAAATCCAAATGTTTACATTGATAATCCTTGTATTACAGAAGTTCGGAAGACGGGGTGACGATCCTTTACCCATTTCTTGCAATCATTCGGATCTTAAATGGCGATGGGTGTTCGGTGATGCTGTAGATTGTTTTAACTGATATTGACTGTTCGTCATCTGGTGGTCGTATATGAAAGTTTTGCATTAGGGCGCTTATGAAGAGGAACAGCTGCTGACGAGCAAATCCTTCGCCAGGACAAGATCGTCGACCTGAAATAATTATCGAACAAAACCTCGTCATACCTCAGCCATCATGTTAACGATGCGCGTCATCGTATGTGTAGTTCCAGGGTTTAAAAATCTTATGGCTGAGGCGCAAACAGGATCACAAAAACCCATATCACTTTGTAGCCTTTCAACTTGCGTTCGTTCTCATTTTTCACACAGAAAGATGCGAGCCCTGATCGATCGTACTTAACTTTTTGTACTTATCGGCAAGGTATCAACAATATCAGGCGACTACAACAGTTCTATTGCACACATAAACTTTATTTTAAAAAGATTAAAACAGGATATATAAGAGATTATTTCTGACGTGTTCAGAGCTTTCGAATATGTGTAAGACTTAGAGACGCCTACCTGATAAAATATAGCTGAGAGAGATTAATAATCGGAAAAGGTAGCATAATATATTATGCATCTGAGACTCACAAAATGAATTTCAAACTATTCCAAATTCCCGTGGCCGCCACTAAGTTAAGCAAATGTATCGTATGGTTATTTCTTCACATGTATTATTTACAGTTCCAATAAACACCATTGCACGTCATTGACACTTTCATCACAAAAAGGTTAAGGAAAAACAATTGTTTACAAGTCTATTGATAGAGACTCGTTATAAGTGTAGTTCCGAGGAAAAGAGGTCATTTGTCTGAGGCACAAACAGGATCACAACAATCCAGTCACTTTTTAACCTTTCGCCTGCTGTGATATTCATTTTTTATGCAGAAAGGTTGGAGGGCTGATCGACTGGGCTTAACTTGTACCTACTAGCATAGTCCCACAAAATCAAGCGGCTACAGCAGTTCTTTGGTCACTTAAACCTTTGTCTCAAAATTATTGAATACAATTGCTCAGATGGTAAGCTACTACAGAAATTTCAATACAGTGAGTTTGGTCTAACGAATAGGCATACTTCAGCAAACAATGCAAATAGTTTCCACATTAGAAAATACCCATGTATCTGATAACTAAATCGCCGCATATCTGTTTCATCGGTCATAGCAGATAGTCTGATCTTGATCTGGGTATGTTGACATGTTGACAGCCTTAAAATATCTCCTAGAATTCGAGATGCTTAACCAATAGAGGGGTGAGAGACTAATTTCCAAGAAAGGTAGCGTAATTAATTATACTTCTGAGATTCGCCGGGTCGGTCCAACTTTGAGCAAATGCATCATATGGTAGATTCCTCGAATGTATTATTAAGAGTTATAATAAACACCACAGTTAAAGTAGTGTATTGGTCACTAGCCTAAAGAAAAGGTGATGACACGATTCTTGTTGATTAATTTGTTGTTCTCGTCCAAAAATCGTTCTGGTCTGAAAACATCTGGTTCAGGCCAGTCCGTTTTGTTCATGTGTGCAGCTTTAATGTTGGGCAGAACCTTAAATCAACAAACAACCAAAGCGTTGGATAATGTTCGTTTAAAATCGACTGAATATGCCATGTTTGATGTTGAAGGGATAAAACAATTTATACTCCAGCTCGTTAACCTATGTTTGTGTTCATACTAATTCTGTAACCTTGAAAACGAGAGGCACATGCAAGAAATTTTTTCTTTTACTTGATCGCAGCGAAGAGAAAGTTCTTCAGTTGAACGAGCTACAGAAGCAAATTGGGGACCCTAAGTGATAGTTTGGATTATTTGGAAGCCAACTGCAAATGAGGACGTAGGCTAGTGAAACAGGACACACATTTGCTTCTTACCACAGTATCTGCGGGTATAAAGTATCCAAGTATTTCGGTGTCGTGCAGCGTCAAGTGCGGAATAGACAGTGGCAATGCGGATCTGTGCCGCATTAGCTCCAAAATGGTTGCCTCAGTATAAGGCAACCGTTGCTGATCATCAGTTGTTGGGAGTCTGTCTCTGGGAACCACAGAATCAATCTCATTCTGGACATTCCCTGCGACTTGAGGATTGTTGGCGATGCAAATGATGAACCACAACATCATAGAAGCTGTGGTTTCGGTACTCCCAGCGATGATATCTCTCACTGTATATATGAGCTGTTCACGGTCGTAGTTCGAACCTTCTTTCTCAATATACCTTCGCACAAAACAGTCCGTGGCTTTATCGTTCAAACTGATGTCTATCTCCTTCTGGATGGCATCCACCAGCATTCCAGTGATATTAGCCAATTCGCTCAATCTTTTGCTGTGTGGAGGAAAGAAGCGTAGTATCGGGAATAGGTCCAGTGCAGGGTCTAAGAAAGAGCCAAATCTGTTTGTCTGATGAATGACCTCCGTCTCGCCGTCCTTGTAATCATATCTACGACCAAAAATGATATTCAGTGGGACGTTCGATGTACTGAGGATCATTACATCTTTTGGATTGAAAGCTTTTCCATTTGTATCACGAAAGTGTTTGATCAATTCGGAGACTTCCGCCAAAATCCGCATCTCCAACAGACTTCGTGATCCGAATCCGAAATCTTTCAAGATCGACAATACCAGCTTGTGGTATCGTTTAAAATCTGCATCGTAGTTTTTAAACGCAATTCCTACAAAGACAGTTGACTGATAGCAATTTTAAAATAGGTTCTTTATGCTACAGCCTTGCAGGTAAGTATGACGTATTGAAGGGTTGTAAGTTATTTGATTTCTATAACCAACGTCAAAGAACAATAACAGAAAGAAACTATGACAAGTTCTGTTTTACATTCGATATACATCGATATGATTTTTAAAGGCGCTACGCAACTGCTCAGACATTAAGCTTAAGGTTAATTGCATTTTAGCTTATACCTTTCAGATTTCGGTTGAAATGATATTTTTCTGAGTAGAAACCGTTTCTTCCAGAAAAACTGGACGAATGTCTCACTAGAGCGTCCTCGATCGATGCTTTGTTGTTCAGAACTACGGCAAATCTACAGAGTTCGGAAATAACTGTAAAATATGTGTCATGTAGATTATAATATGGACCAATGTGACCCTGATTTTTCGAAGCACGGCCAAACATTCAGAGCTGAGGCGCAAAAACTCCAGGCCAAGGAAAATTACTGAATTAATGCCACAAACATGAATTACAAAGCAGATGGAGAGTAAAATAAAGCCAGACAAAGTGAGGCACAGAACTGTGATACTTTTAGGCAGGAGATATAAAAAGTTAAAATGATGCCAGAAGAATTAGGATCAAGACAGAGAAGTGTACATACATACGAATAAATAGAAGAACGTAAACTTTAGGCAACCGGACACAGAACGATTTGGAAAGACTTAGACTTCTATTTTTGAGCTTCACAAAGTTAAGCAACCATTATCGAAAATACGACGAAGCGTTCATCTAAAGTCTAGTTGGTTTTGCTGTGGGACCTGGAGTGTCAGAAGTTGTTGTGCCTTTTATTGTAGCACCAGTGCATACGCAGTGAATCAAGACATCAACAGCAACAGTGTGTTCAGTGCCTCGAATAGGTATTTTTAGAAGCGCCATATAAATGCACTGTGTGTGTTAATGAATATGGATGTACGTATGTCTGTATATGTGTGTATGTCTATGTGTGTATGCAATGATAATTTAAAGATGTGTGTTTACTGTGTACAGTGTATGAATGTAAAGGGTAGATGATAAAGGTGGCACACTTGTTTGCACCTCTCCACATAATATACTCATAGTTCAAGAAACTTTCATCTATACAAAAGCATGACCGCAGTATATAAAGCCAGGACACGTTTTTCATCTTATTTATCTTTAATCTAGTTTGCACATACCGAACGAAAACAAATTCACGACTGCATGTTCAATGCGACCAAAATTCAGCGTTTAATCTCTCCATTCACAATAATTATGTATATAAAATACACATGAATATCGTAATCGTAATTTCGAGATTTCTAGAGCGCCCAACGAAAGCCGCGCCCCCGGGAACAGCTTATTCATAGGTGCTCACTCAAAACAAAACCGAGAGAAAAAGGTTCGGTTCCAGGTCAAGATCAAAAAGTCAAGCCGAGATACAGCTAAGAGGGTGGTGTTCGGGGTTGAAGAGGAGAGACAAGAGGAAGAAGGAGTGTCAGGATAACATCTGTGAAAGAGGAATGTTTTCAGTTTTGAGTGAAAAAAGCCGAAGCAGAAATTGCAAGCGGTGGCGGTGGAGCATCGATGAGTTTGTATGATGGGTGAGAAAACTGTCGTAGTTAAGGGGGAGTTTATTCCAGAGTGGTGGGGCAGCTATGGCTATGGAGCGATTACCAAATTTTAAGGACGAGGTGACCGGAGGGCGGAGAAGTGTTAGGGCAGAAGAGGAGCGGGTTGAGCGAAGCGGTTGTATTGTAAATAACTGAAGATAGGAGGGTTGGGAAGATTGAATTGTGTTGTAGGTAAGTGATAGGATTTTGTACTCAATTCATTCAGGTATTTTAAGCCAATATAGTGATTTACAGTGTAAGAACAGGAGTTATGTGATGGTGTTTGGGGTTTTTGGTGACAGCACGAGCAACAGCATTCTGTAAGGCTTGAAGGCTGCATGTTTGGGTGGAGCCTATGTTCAGGAATAGTGAATTGCAATAGTCTAATTCTGAAATCAGGAATCCGAAATTTTCTTGAGCTGGTCGCGTAGGCCTGTAAGTATGAATTCGGTTTTGCATGGGTTCAATATAATGAATATAATGAAATATACATGACTTGAATGTGTGGTGCAATTATTGGTTTCACACGGATTAAAAACGAAGGTGGAGGAGGGGAGCAGAAAGAAAAAGAAATGAGGAACCAAAAGGAAACGAGAGAGAGAGAGAGAGAGATAAAGGTTAAAGAGAACAAAATCATGAAGAGTCCATTTAGTTAATACTGAGAGGAAGCCTTAGGTACGAAGAGTTAGGTAGAGTGGCAGTCCTCTCCTGTCCATTCTTAATAAACGATCGTGTTTTGAATCTATCGCCTACCTGCTACCAAATCTAAGCGTAAACACTGGTCCAAGTTCGTAGGCCACTTTTATAAAGTACTCTGTCAGTGCATCGAATTCCTTGACGAATGGTAAAGACCCGACGAGTGGTAGACATGGTAGAGAAGGCGGATATCGCCGTCCTAACTTCTTCTTTCTGTTATTCCAAAATCCAACGAACAAGAACGTCGTGAAGAAAGTCCCAATGAAAATAAGGAGTAGACTCAATGTGATCATGACTGACTGCACAACATGAAAACAGTAAAGGAGGATATGACAATGTATGAGCTATTTAGGATTGTATTAGAAATGAAATGACATACTGGTAACAACACAACCAAATAAACACACCAACACACCTTTCCATAACACAACCCAATATAATGTAAGACAACTCAATATTACGTTGGTTTTACATGGTTTAAAAGGAGCTGCATCTGTACCAGAACATTAAACCCTACACCTCTGAATAACTAAATTCTACTAACTTACTTTTAAGGTTGTGTCCACTGAGACATTAGCCTATGGTCGAAAACGTTCCGCCAGTCTAGAATTTCTTTGAATTACCTTGCCTATTGGCCTAATTCACTCTAACATTAAAGAACACCTCTAACAGTTGTCTTAACCATTCTACGAATTCATCTACATTGTACCTCATACAATCTCTGGTCTTTATTCAAAACTGAAAACATTCCTCTTCCAAAAATCGCTTAAATTCTGAAAACGATCCACCGTAATCGTCTGGAGGTCTGCTCCCTGACCCTCGGATCTTGAACTGGAACAAAATATGAGCTTACCAGCCCATCTGTTTTGTCTTATTTGAGCGTCTGTGAATTAGCTTGTTTCAGCGAATTCGCTTTATTTGGGCTCTGCATATATCTCGAGGTTACAATCTCGATCACTGAATTCATCAAAAATATATCAGAGCAGCAAGCTCTAGTCTCTGTCTAGAGCCCTAACGGTCGACGATCAGCAGTCCCCGAAAACTTGCTGATCCCACTCTATGATGCAAATAGATCGTGCTATCTCGCGCATTAGGCTTTCGTTTTGCAATAATCTTCCACTAAATAAATGTGCTGCTCCACAACACACATATCGGAAATTATTTTCAACCTACCTTAAGCTGCGCGTTTTAAAGATTGTTAGACGGCTGTGATCCGGCACTTTTGAGAATTTGCCAAAGACATACATACATACTGCGTAACAGCTGGTTTTGTTCGACGCTGCTGTGAATATGGTAGAGAGCCAGTAAGAACTGGACGTCTGAAGTCACAAAGGCCTTGACAAGAGACATGTTTATCTATATAGTTTCCAGGCCTCTAGACGGAATACCGTAGCAATCCGACTAACATCATTACATGCTTAGGCAATTTCGTAAATACGCCTGAGTAAAGAAGCAAAGAAGCCAGGTTGTTGGGGCTGAAAAGTTAGAAGACTGCATACCGAAGGGTTGTTTGGCAATTTTTGCATTTAACAAAAAGCCTGAGTTTGTCGTACACCCAGTGTGTTAAAGAATTCGCCTATCGCTATTGTTCGTTAGGTGTAGTCGCTGTCATGGCCGACTGCTTTTACCCTTTCAATGTAGTCTAAGGCTGCTAGGTGACATCTACGCAATTGTTCTGCAAACAATATTAAACTATAACCTGAAGATCAGTCCAGAGAAAACTAACTCATCCATTGCAACAAACAAGCTACCGTAAAGTCTGATGTATGTGGTATGTACGCCATATATGTATCTATGTAGGTATATATGTATACGTATGTATATAATTATGTAAGTATGCAGATGTATATATATGTATGTATGTATGTTTGTATGTATGTATATATGCATGTGTTTGTAGGAGAGTTATTGGTAACCTTCTTAGGTTCAATAAGTTGAGGTACAGACGATTGAGGCAGAGGTGAGGAGTCAGATGGAAACTCATACATTCTTTAGTGGCCTGGAATGAAAAAGTTACCTGCGAATGAATTTTTGCCAAGCAGACAATTCTGCGATCTCCTACAGATGTATGTATATGTGTACGTACGTATGTATCTATGTGTTTATGTATGTGACGTGTGTATTTTTGTAAGGAGGCATTTAATTTAATGTCTCTTCTATGAGTCTCTCAAACGCACTTAAGCACGATACTTCATTACTGTCACTGGGGCGATTTGAGTCCAAAGGATGGGTAAAGGAGAAGGGCTAAGCTAATTATTATCTTGCCATGACACAGTGTTTCTGAACAGTAACTACTTAAGCACGGCTATTTAACAGATCTAGTTTGTTGTTCCTTAAGGAAGGTTGAAAACGTTTTAGGCTTTTCCTACTGGTAAATTTCAGCTTTCAGTTATGAAAATTGTCGAAAACACGAGAAAAAGTTTGAGGCTCGAATCACAGTAACTGAGCACAAGACCAAAAGATCTCTACGGGCAGCAGGGATATTTTATCGTTGACCCAGTTGTATCGAGATAGGAACACAGAGCTTTTTGATGTATTAATGTTATCTTGTTTTAATATTAGTGTTGTTACATATTAGTTTTGTTTTAATATTAGTGTTGTAGTAATATTAGCATGTACTTGGCCAATAAACAATAATTTAAATTCTAGTCTGGCGAACAGTTTCGACCAGAATAACCAAGGCTGATTTTGCATTGGGCACACCTTAAGAGTTAAGAGAATTTGGTTGTTCAGAGTGTAAGGTTTAATGTTTCTAGTACAAATGCAAAGCTTTTGAACCATTTACAACCGATGCTTCATTATGCTATGTTTCTGTATACTGTGCTGTAATTTGATATGTTGTGTTGCAACCTGTATGTCATTTTATTTCTAATACTATACTATTTAGCTCACATGTTGTCGTTTCCGAGTTTTCTGTTTTCGTCTTGCGCAGTCAGTCACTCTTACATTGGCTTCATTTCTTGTTCTCACTGTATGGTTTTTCATCATCTTCCTGTTATTTGGATTTTAGAATGACCAAAACAAGTTAGAATGGCGATACCCGCCTGCTTTATCATGTTTACCACTCGTCGGGTCTTTATCATTCGTCAAGGAATTCGATGCACGGACAAAGTACTTTATGAAATGGCCTACGAACTTGGATCAGTTTTTGTGTTTAAATTTGGTAGCAGGTAGGCGATAGATTCAAAAACACGATCGTTCATTAAGTCACAAAGTCCTCTGACTCAATTCTTTGAACAGTAGGAGTGCAAGTTAGTTTAACGGCTAGAGTGCTGGAGATTGTATAAATCTGTAATTGTGATGAAATACTTTCCAGAAAGAGTACTTCCAGATTTCTGTTCATCTATCCACGCCTGGGTAACTTAGCTATAAGACGAGTACAGTGGCAGTGCATTGTTGGTGAGAAGGCCAGGGGTGAGGATGATGACTGGCAATCAACTCAACACTCTATACCTGTGGCTTCTTTTCCATGTTCGCTTAATAAAATCTCTGCTTTTGTTCACATCGGTCTCCCTTTCTCATTTTCCTATCGCTTCTTCTTTTATTTCTCCCGATTTGCACTTATATTACTTGTAACTTGGGCGTGTTTTTGATTCTTCTATGTCTCTCACAAACTATATAAATGGTATTTGTAAATCATCATACATGTATATTCGTGATACACGCAGAATTAGGCATTATGTCCCCATATATTCTAGTCGCCTTGACAACTGTAACTCAATTCCTCGTTGGTATCACAAAGTCTAATATGCAGAAACTTCAAAGAGTTCAGAATTCCTTGGCTAGAGCCATAAAAATACTTCAAAATATGATCATATTACCCCTGTGCTTAAATATTTACATTGAAGTCCTGTTTAGCAAAGGATTTGCTTAAAATTGGGACTTACAGTTGAAAAAACATTGAACTCCAGCCAACCACAGTACTTAATTAAAATGAATCCTTTTTCTCAGACTTACCAATATTCTGCAAAGTCATCTGATTGTCTTTCTCTGGCCATAGAACAGTTCTGGATAAACGGGCTTTTTCGGTTGCTGGACTTAAATTTGGAAACTCCCTCCCTGTGTCTGTTCGTTCTGCTCAGACGCTTCTGTCATTTCGTTCTCAACTTAAAACTTACCTTTACAAATTGCTTATCCACCATAGGCTGCCTCTCTGTCTTGTGGACTGAACGTCTGGATATTGGCCTGATTGAGGTTTGGTTTGGTGCCCCATCGGTTGATGCCTTGTGCATTAGACACCGGCGCATTAGAAGTTTCTAATTTATTTATATGTTTATTTATTATAGTTCATTAAACTTATATTTATTTACAAACTCTGCAGATTTTTCGTAGTTCTAAACAACAAGGAATATCTCGAAAGAGCTGTAGTGAGGCATTCGTCCAGTTTTTCAGAAGAAATAACCCGTTTTCAATTTGCTATAAGTAAATTGTGTTTATAGGGATTCTGCTTAGAGACTACGATGCAGTGTTTATAAGATACCACAAACTGGTATCGGCAATCCTGAAGTATTTCGGATTCGGATCACGATGTTAGTTGGAGAAGCTGATTTTGGTGAAAATATCTGAATTTTTCAGATACTCACGATACAAATGAAAAATCTTTAGGTCCAAAAGATTTGATAATTCTCAGTACTTCGAACGTCCTACTGAATGTAATTTTTGATTGTAGACGCGATTACAAAGCTCAAGAGCGAGACCATGGTTTTCTCTGATGCAAATAACCTCCTACTTAAAAAGGGGAAGACGGGGCTGTTGCACTTTCTGAATTAGACATCTCAATAGTTTGTCACACATTAAGCTGTGATGATGACTTGTCCCAGTTTTCTTGTTTTGCCACTTTCTGCACAAATTTCTGTGGGTGCCCATGGACTCTATAATTGCTCTTAATGATATTTAATATTGAAACACCTTAATTATAATTATTGATGCATATAACTTTAAAGATTATCTTTATATAATAAAGCTTAAAACTTACTGCCCTGTAATGATTAAATGAAATTAAAAGCACATTAATCTTAATCCCAAATGATTACATGACAAAATACCTTGGTCTTAATATGCAGAACTCAATAATCATTAATGTCTAAATTGATCTAAACTTAGTTCATATCAAAATTGCTTCTATGATCCCAACTTTGACAAAAGTCTGACCAGCAGGCCCACTCTTCTACTGTATTATTTATATAGACTTCCTATTGTGTACCCATCTTCTATGGCCTTTAGGCCCACCTGCTTCAAAGATGATATGCATGAATAAATTTGTCAGAACTCAGTAATTAAAATTTGAACCTGTGACCACGATCATAATTTCCAAAAATTTATGACCAATGCTCTTCTAGCATATATTTAACCGAAACTCGCTGATTTGCAAACTATCCACCTTCTGTGATCAGTGGCGCCATTGGTGCCAAAGAGGAGCTGTGCGCGCTTCTTGCTGTTCGCAAGTATCTCTCCTCCACGGGGTTCGTTACTGGTCTGCTGTTTTCAGCCTAAACTCATTTATACCACTATTATACCAATATTTCTTCATTTGGTCACTTCTAATCCCATTTACAGTCAGCAGCTCTTACGACGATAGTGTTGTGCTACAGTTTGTATCCATTTGAGTCATACAGCCTCCACCGTACAGGGTATGTTGTAAAAGAAAATGAAGTTGAAAATGCAGACAAGAAGGGAAAGAAAATGTTCAAGGCTAGAAGTCTGTAAAACTAAAAAGATGAAAAATCGTGTTTTACATCGTATAAAGAAAACAAACAGGCATAATATTTTATAGTCATTACGTAAATTGCAGGAAGAAGGTGTAAACCTTCTCCTCCCTTGTTCAACAGTCTTCCTCCCAAATTGATGCATTTCCTCACGCATGGTACCTCTCCATACATATTTACATTAACAGCTTCAAACCCCCACACCGCGCCCTGCATAAATTAAGAGCTATTATTTTACTAATCATCCAAAGATGCCCTGACATATAACCAGCTTGAAGAATCTCATATTGGACAGGATCTGTTATTGTTTAGAACGGATCAACATCAATGGCTTTGATCTTCATCGTCTACTATGCACAGTATGTTACACAAAACCGGAACCTCAGTAGCAAATTAAAACGCCTGGTTTCCTTTGTTTTAATCGAATGCAGTGGACAATCGAAAGCATATACTACTTACACATGAAAAGCAGTTTTTTATGGTTTATTTAACCGTAAACACCAAGTCTATTAAGAATGAATCAGGTTCTATGATATCACACTCTCACAAAGTACTTGGCCACCTGCAAGTAATATTACTATATATAGAAAAATAAATGAAGGTTTCAAACAAGTTCATTGGTTCTTAAAATAAGACTGTCCTGTTACGATTTGAGAAAATTTATTAGTTACATTATAAGTCTTGTATACAAGAGCGTAAGACGAGTTATGGTGATCTACGTTTTTCTTGTAATCGTTCGAATGCTGAATGTTTGCAGTTTATATAGCACATAGTCTAATGTCAAAATACATTAGCCTTTACCGTGCTTTATTTTGCAAAGTACAGAGTACTGCATATTTTCGTTTACCAATACTTGCCAGGATGCGGAAGACTGTCTCCTACACAAAAAACCTTCGCCACATTTTAAGTGTCGCTAAAAATGAGAAGACTGAAGTACTCATTTATATCTTTTACTACTAGCATTACATGAGCGGAAGACGGTAGACGGTCCTTTAAGCACTTCTTGCAATCATTCGGATCTTATAAGACGATGGGTGTTCGGTGATGCCGTAGACTGTTTTCACTTATATTGACTGCACGCCTTCCGGTGGTCGTACGTGAAAGTTTTGCATTAGGCTGCTTATGAACAGGAACAGTAGCTGGCGAGCCAATCCCTCGCCAGGACAAGAACGTCGACCTGAAATGATTAATATTGAACGAAACGCTCGCAATACATTAGCTGCCATACTACCATCGCACATCGTTGACATTTCATCACAAAAAGGTTAAGGGAAAAACACTTGTTTACAAGCCTCTAGAAAGAAACTTATAAGAATTCAAGTTCCCAGATAGAAATATCATTTTGCTAAAGTGCAAACAGAACCACAACAATCTCGTAACTTTCTAACCTTTCATCTTGCGGTGGTACTTATTTTTATGCAGAAAGTTTGGAGGGCTGATGGATTGTGCTTAACTACCTTGTACCTACCAGGCATAGTGTAAAGAACACCATGCGGCCACAACAGTTCAGTTGCTTACTTAAACTTTTGTTTCAAAATGATTGAATACGATTTTCTTAGGTGGCAAGCTACTAGGAAAATTACGGTGCACTGCTTTGGGTAAACGAAAAGACCTCTTTTAGCAAACAATGCAAACGTTTTCGACATTAGATTATACCCATGTATCTCAGTAATTAAAGGACCGCGTATCTGTCTGTCAGGCAACAGCAGACAGTATTGATCTGGATATGTTGACAGTTTGAGTCTTCGAATATAGGCCTACCTAAAACTTAATACAGAGACGAGAGATCAATAATCGTAAAATTCTTTTCTTGTCTTCAACCGTCCTTAAGCCGAGAATTGGCTGCACAACGGACAATTTCTTTATTACTTATTTATTTTATTTATTTAAAGCAATTGTAACGCGCGCAACGTCAGTACACGGGACAACGAATTGTGTGCCATCTGCTTCTGTCCCATGTCTCCTGTAATAACTGGTCGAACTATAATTCAGTCTACCACTTGCAGTTACCGATCTTGGGACTTCTCAAGCTCGGAATCCAGGAATTGTGCCTTGGATGAACTCATTCTCTAACCAGTCTCCACTCATTCGTAGCACGTGCCTGAAGTATGAAAGCGACCTCTTTTTGATTAACCAAGCAGACTCCTCTCTACTCCTGCCATCTCTAGGACCCACTCATTTGTTTTCTCAGCAGTCCACGGTACTCTAAGAATCGTAAAATTATTTATACATCTGACACTCCCTGTTTCATTTGAAACTATTCGAAACTCCCGTGCACTTTAAGCAAATGTATCATATGGAAGATTACTCGCAGGTATTACCAACAGTTTTAATAAACACCATATTGAAAAATATGTTACTGTGTACTGGCCTAGAGAAAAGGCGATGACACGATTCTTGTTGATTAATTTGTTGTTCTCGTCCAAAAATCGTTCTGGTCTCAAAACATCTGGTTCAGGCCAGTCCGTTTTGTTCATGTGTGCGGCTTTAATGTTGAGCAGAACCTTAAAATCAGCAAACAACCAAAACATCAGGTAAAGTTTCTTTAAAAATACACTGCATATGCCATTCTTGATGCTGCAAGGATAAAACTATTGTTACCCTAACTCTTGAACCTACGCTTGCGTTGATACCAAAACTGCAACCTCGAGAATGAGAAGCAACTGCGAAAAATCTTGTCTTTATACCAAATGGCAGAGCGGGGAATGTCGCTGAATTGAACGACCTACGGAAGCAAATAGGGGACCATTTGTGATAGCTTTGGCTTATCTGGAACACAATACAGTAACCTCTGCTTTACCGCAATCCAGTGCAGTAGTTTTAGCCTATCTGGAAAATGACTGCAAATACCTTTGTCTATACGAAACGAACTACGAACCCGCATGTAGGCCAGTGAAACAGCACACATGCATTCTTCTTACCACAGTATCTGCGGGTATAAAATATCCAAGTACTTCGGTGTCATGCAGCGTCAAGTGCGGAATAGCCAGCGGTACAGCGGATCGGTGTCGCATTAGCTCCAAAATGGTTGCCTCAGTATAAGGCAACCTTGGCTGATCATCAATTGTTGGGAGTCTGTCTCTAGGAACCACAGAATCAATCTCCTTCTGGAGATTCACTGCGACTTGAGGACTGTTGGCGATGTAAATGAAGAACCACAGCATCAGAGAAGCTGTGGTGTCAATACTCCCACCGATGAGGTCTCTCACCGTATATATCAGTTGTTCACGGTCGTAGTTCGAACCTTCCTTTTCAACGTATCTTCGCACAAAACAGTCCGTGGCTTTTTCATCCAAACTCATGTCTATCTCTTTCTTGACAGCTTCCAATAGCCTTCTATTGCAATCTGATAGTTCGCTGAATCTTTCGCTGTATGGAGGAAAGAAACGGATAATCGGGAAGAGGTCCATGGCTGGGTCAAAGGTATCGACAATTCTCTTCATTTGATAAACCGCCTCGGTCATTCCGCATTTGTAAGCGCGTCTACGACCAAAAATTATATTCAGTGGGACGTTCGATGTACTGAGGATCATTACATCTTTTGGATTGAAAGCTTTTCCATTTGTATCATGAAAATGCTTGATCAATTCGGAGACTTCCACCAAAATCCGCATCTGCAACTGACTTCGTGACCCGAATCCGAAATCTTTCAAGATCGACAATACCAGCTTGTGGTATCTTTTAAACTCTGCATCGTAGTTTCTAAACGCAATTCCTACAAACACAATTGACTGATAGATATATGAAATTAGGTTCTTTATGCTAAAGCCTTACAGGATAGATAAAGATTTAAAGGTCTAATGGAAATATTAGAAATAAGACTTGACCACTTCTTCGTTTGAATTCGATGCATATTCTAAAGACCCTGTAAAAATGCTTTTCTCAGAAGTTAGACGACAGTAGTTGTTAAGCTGAATCTGAACTATTTATACCTTTCAGATTTAGGTTGAAATGATATTTTTCTGGGTAGAATCCTTCTCTTCCTGAGAAACTGGACGAATGCCTCATTAGAGCGTCCTCTATTGATGCCTTGTTGTTTAGAACTACGACAAATCTACAGAGTTTGAAAATAACTACAAAATCTACAGAGTTTGAAAATAACTACAAAATACAAGTTTAACTTAGACCGTGATATGAATCTCTGTGGGGGCTGATATTATTAATAAAACCACGAACGAAGAGCAGCTACCAGCCCACATGCCCAGCGGAATCGCAGAAATTTCAGGCCTAATATATTCATTGAGTCAACGTCACAAACAGCAAAAGAGACATGGAGAGACAGAATAAGCGAGACAAAATGAGGCACAGGGTGGTCAAACACGTAGACAAAAGGCATAGAAAATTAAAGTGATATCAGATGAATTAAGATCTAGACAGACGTAGATATGTACACAAGTGTAGAGCAACTGAACTCAGGTCGAGTAAGCTTCACCAAGCAAAAGCAGCTTTATCCAAAATGCTGTGAAACATTCATTCTAAAAGTCTACTTAGTTTATCACTGGAATAGGGAATATGAGAATGTTTGTATCTTTCAGCGTAGAAACAGTGTAGTTAACATCTATGACAATGTATGCGCTGTAGGCTACGTCGTCATCATCGCCGGGCACAACCAGCGCCGTTATCCGTCGCTTTACCTTATAGTTATATGCATGTGTAACGTTTCTGATTAGGTATCTTGGAGAAGCGCTATTTAAGTCCACAGACTGAATGACTTTGTAGGTATGTACACGCATATATATATGCATCCTTTCGTGTATGTCTGTATGTATGCTCCTGTGTGTATATTTGTATGTGCAATAAGGAAGGCGTATAGATGTGTGTTTATTGTGTACAGTGTTTGAATGTAGAGGCAATGTTTTAGCGGTAGCGCACTTGTTTACAAATGTCCGTAGAAAATACTCAGAAGCATAGTCCCGAGGTTCAAGACACTTTCAGTTGAGACACAAGCATGAACACAGTATCCAACAACGAGGCACGTTTTAAGCATCTTTTAACTTCAGCCTTTTTACGCATACTAACCGAAAAAATTCATTGCAACCAAATTTCAATATTACCACACATAAAATGTTGACTTGAATGTTACGCAATAACTGGCCTCACACGAATTAAAAAGATTATAAGAAAAAAGGTTGAGCAAGATAGGAAAAAGCAGAAACAACAGGACAATGAGAGAGGATTAAAGACTGAGGAGAACAAAAAGAAGAGTTCATCAAGCCAATATTGTGAGGAAGCCATAAGCACAAAAAGTTAGGTAGGTTTCCAGTACTCTCCCTCGCCGTCTGACCTTCCCACGGACTATGTGCGGCTACAGTACTCGTTTTATATCTGATGATTAACGTTCAAATTATTGTTAGCAAAATTTTTATTTGTTTCTGGTAAAGTTTGGAAGCACGCAAGAATTTTAGCGATGCTTGAAGGCGGTAGGCCACAATCATCTGTATGGCAGTATTTCTACTGAGCGGAGAAATAAGAGGGCAAAGGCAGAACAATAATGCAACCAAAATACAAGCGGTGTGTCATTTTCGATCCAATAAAGCTGAACTAATATCACCCATGCTAAGAAATGATTCAAATTGTCACAAGCACCGCAGTCACATTGTCATCATCCCTTGCAGATTGTCACAAGCACCGCAGCCCCATTGTCACCGTCCCTTGCAGATGCTTCACCAGCTGCAAATGTTTTGCTGAACCGACGCCAATCTTAGCAGATGATGCAAAACAATGCTGGTGTCAGCAATGCAATTGTTGCCACTACTAGCATTGAAGCAGCTTATCCTCCGCAAGTCAAGAAACATTGTCTCCAGACTGATGTAATTAACCCTAACAACACTCGCTAAAGTGATAGATATGAAACCACAATGGAGCTCGGTCGTCAAGCGGCAAAAGTTTTCTACGGCAATAATATTTCAACCTCTGTGGGTGAGCATCAAGAATTCTGCAAACTGATTAGCATGCTAAGGCCTGGGCACTGTTCATGGAATAGAAAGGCATTGGCTGGCACATTACATACGAAAACTGCTGATAAGTTGCAGGATGAAATGAGGAAAAAGTTACTGAGCAAAGACTGCACATTGATCGAGGATGGTTGGAGTAAAGTATACAATGCTCCGATCATTGTCTCGTGTCTACGTGTTGACAGTGAAATCTTTTTGGACGCAGTCGACATATCGAACATAAAAAGAGCCGAATACTGCGTTTTTGGTTCAACAAGCCATAGGTTTTGCAAAATAAAAGTATGGATACCAAAACATTGTCACGACAATACCAAGTCTATGGAAAAAATTTAACAAAGAGACAATTCAGTCATTTCAATGTACATATGGCTTAATCCACTTTCAATCAAAAACAACATTCTCTGACATCTGTAATTCGATCAAGAAAGCAAACAATAACCCAAGTAAAAATGACTTTAAATGAGCATAAAGTTAGACGCAAAGCTGGGATATTTAAAAGTGCTGACACAGAGTCAAATGGACCATAGTTTCATGCTTAGTTTTGTTATTTTTTAAAAAGAATTTGCCATGGTACCAACCAATGCGGTACGCAAGATTTTGCCGGGGGTTTTGCCGATTTTTGCCTGTTATTACCAGTTTTCCCACCGTTCCAGCAAATATACTTTTTGCCACATGTGTGTGGCATTCTGCCATCTAGATTGACAGTTCAGCATTTTAACCACTAAACCTTCTCTAAATAATGATAGACTTTGAAACAATGAATGATCATGTTTTCGAATATATCGCCTACCTGCTACCAAATTTCAGCGTAAACACTGGTCCAAGTTCATAGGCCATTTTTGTAAAGTACTCTGGCAATGCATCAAACTCCTTGACGAACGGTAAGGACCCGACGATCGGTAGACATGGTAAAGAAGGCGGATATCGCCGTCTTAAGTTCTTCTTTTTGCCATTCAAAAATCCAACGAACAAGAACGTTATGAAGAACGTCCCAGTGAAAACAAGGAGTAGACTCAATGTGAGCATGACTCACTGTGCATCTCGAAAACAGAAATGGCGTAAATGGCAACGCATTGGCTAAATAGGACAGTAAGAGAAATGAAATGACATACAGGTAACAACACAACTGAACATATCAACATATAATTTTGCATCATATAAAACATAGCATATTGGAACACCGGTTTTAAGTGGTTCAAAAGGCTATGTATCTGTACTAAAACATTAAACCTTACACTCCGAATAACCAAATTATCCTAAACGACTCTTAATGATATGTCCACTGTGACATTAACTAAGGTTACTATGGTTGAAACTCCCGCCAGTCTAGAATTCAGTTTTATTTACCCTTGGTATTGTCCGAGTTCATACTAAAACTAAAATATTAAAATAACACCTTCCACAATTATTTGACCCATCTTACGAACTCCTTAACATTGCACCTCTTAGTCGATTGATCAATACTGTTCAACTGAAGCCTGAACGTTACAGATTGCCGCGTAGAGTGTGAAAGTTATCTGCAGGCGAGACGATATCGGGTTGACGGTCGAGATTTGAATTCTGCACCTCCGGATACCTACTTTCGTTAAATCCAATGTACAGTGTTTTGTCGTTCCCCGTAGTCTAATATCAGCTATTATTTAGTCATGTTATGATGGCATAAACTAATTTAATCCTTGTACCAATATAAATTCTGGCTCTGATATGTAATTGAGCGCACATCTATACACCATATCAAAGCATTATATGTAGCTATGAACACTTTAGTTACTAGTTTAGCACAAAAGCAATGCGAATATAAGAAGGTATATAACTCTGGATATGTAACTTAGAGGAGCGTAACATAATTGCACTGAACGAATGAATGAATGAGCGAATGAATGAGTTCACTGTTATGGTTACCAATTGCGAACTTTAACTTGGCAAAAAATGTGCGCATAATTATTTGAATATACAAAATATTGTTTAATATTTGTTGCAGAAACAACGCGCACAAGATTAGTAAATCTTAGACGTGAGGCAAGTTTTTGCGAACAACTCTTCCTCGGCCGTTACACGAAGTCTTCTCAGCAGGCAAGAAGCCCCAATCGCTAGGTTACAGAATCAGTGCGCGATCGAATCGACCACTTTCAAGTTTAATGTAAGAATGTGCGTATTCACTTTTGCAGTTATCGGGTACTTCTGTTTCGGACGAAACAATTTCCTTACCTCAGAAGTGAATCCACAGAATTTTTAGTGTTACAATCAAACGCGCAGTTACACGAAGCTCTTGTACGTGTGTTGATTATGCAATAGGGGTTTGTATTCTGGTTTGAGCCCAGTCGAACAGTTAGGTGGACCTTGTATCTATAATGTCGCACCGTAGTACGGAAGCCTACTAGGGACTTGTCGCGGTTTTATCAATTTTGTATCCTGTGTATATTAAATAAGCCAATGTATGTATGCATGAATGCATTTAATTATTAAATATGTATTTATAATATTTCAGTTGTAAGAACTTCTTCATGGCGTTTCAGAAGCTGATCAAGCTGATCGAGGCCATCAAGAAGATCTATGCAGATGCGACTTAAGCTAAAGTGAAAATGCATGTTGAGCTGAATCTCATAAAACAATGCGCATATTTACAGGATGACTGTTCCAGTAATAAGGTGCAATTCATAGTAAAGTCGAATGCATCTAAGATCGTGTGCAGAAACGGTGCAAGTAGTGATAGGCGTCCCGGCTAACTCGATACCGGAACATGGCGCGCCTCTGATGAGTTTATTCTTGAAGTGGTGCTTTATAAATGTCAGATTACAATTACGTAGCTCTCAAATCTTTACTGAAACAATGCGTGCACCAGCGAGAGTCGTTCCTGTTCTCCTTTAGCCCCTTTAGGAAGTTCCCCTAGGAACTAAGCTGTAATGTGATTTCAATAGAAATTGTTTTCTCAACCATTTTAAAACCTTGGAGCATTTCGGCTGTTTGAACCCTACTCCAATAGCACAGTTGATTACTGTGTACTATCTAGGTATTAAATATTGTCACTTTATCTTTTCCGTCCTCATTGGATGCTACCTAAAGAGAATTGGTTAATAAGTAGGTCACAATGTAGGAAATGGTTTATAATAAGCGTCTTGAATTAAAGAGTCATAACTTAGTATGTTTGCTGAATTAAATACGGTTGACTAGGTAACAATGTTGAAAGAAATGTTATGCCAGAATACGGAGGTAAAACAGAATAAAAATAATTATAGGATAAAGTACGCAGTTGTTTGTGAACGCCTTTTATGCTTATGAAAGAAGACAACGTTATCCTTGACAATTAAAAGAGATTGATAATAGTAGTACACTCAATAATACACACTAGGTAAACATGGAAACGCGACGACGTTGTCCCGGTTGGGCTTCCGTATAGCTCATATGAGCCCATTATGATGTGGCTTACTGGTACTTTGCTCTTGACTGATACAAAGAGAATGTTCTACACGTGTTAGACAAGGTGTTTGAAAAAGGAGGTCATGCTAGATATATATCTAAAGTTTTTGCAGTAGGCCTATTTGCATCACCGCCGAAGCCTTATATCTACTCTTCTATAGCCGAGCAAAGTTCAATATCGAACTAGCTTAAGAAGATATAATTAATTACAGGTCTGATAATAAACCTCAATAGATTCATTGCTGTTTAGAACTAAAAAGTTGAAAATAACTACACTATATATGAGAATTTATACCGTATTAAAGACCTATGTTGCGCTTAGATTAATAATAGAACCACGTACAAAGACCAGCTGCCAGGCCCACATGCCAAGCGCATATATTCCAGCCAAGAACGTGTAATCACTGAACGTCACGAACAGAAAATGCAGCAGGCATGGAGAGACAGAAATAGCTAGTCTATGCGGGGCACGGTAGCTGATTGGATACAGCGCTCGGCTCTGCGAAGAAATTTTGTGTAAATAGAAACACTGCAACCGAACTTATAGTCTAACCTTTGAACTACAACCTTTTGGAAAATATAGCTTATGGACTACTTTTGATTCTGCCAAAATAACCATTTCTTTTCTTTTGGCTCCGGTAAGTGTAATTTTTCTTATAACAACGGTAAATCATATTGTATCTTTATGCGTCGTGGATGTGTGAAGGAGTCCACTGTCTACATTAGAAACCGAAATATTAAAGCAATAATTAATTCTAACTAGTATTGTTAGTTATAAAGTCTTCCTTTTGTCAGCGGCAGTCGAACGACTGTTTCAGGCACGAGGTCCTTCGACATGATAGACCGAGTCCGGTTACTCCGTAGCACAAAATTTAGCAGATGGACATCAGTAGACTTCTACGCTTTCAGCTACAACATATGAGTGTGATTAGTTAGCGTGTTAATGCAGTCTACCACATAGCCCGATTCATAGGTAGCGATTTCATTGAAAATTTGTAATTCCTCTTCAAACCATTCAGTTTATGGAATTGCTTGATCGGTCAATGTAAGAATGAGTCGAATGTATTTTTGCTGATGTCAAACCTCGTTGCGGTTTGTATGATTCCATAAATTTGGAAAGCTCCACATGTTTTTCGCCCCGACAGATTTCTTGTTAACAACAATGTGATTTGTAGAGAACGACAACAATGTATTCGGTAGAGATTAGTTCACTTCGTCTTCTAATCAGCCAGTGTAGACAAGAATCAAATAGTTCATTTCAAATATGTTGCATTAGTTTATTGGACTAATGAATACCGATCTGTATTAATGCAGGTAACATAGATTACTTCTATACAGGACTTCTTTCTCATTAGCACTTTCCTGGATTCACTCTGATTAACTTAGATTAAACTAGATTGACGGATATGAGTTAGAGTTGTTAAAATCTAACCGGCATATATTTTGAAATATGTGGTCTCATCATATGCTAACCGAGGTGAAAGCCCGATATATCATCTTATGCCGCAGTAATTTAAAAGGCAATGCAATCATAAAAGCTTAGTTCACTAAAGGGACTCACGTGAAGTCGTCCAAAATGTCTGCTGCGAGATGTTGCTCAGTATGAAATAGGCTCTATTAGCTGAGTTTAAATATGACTCCGAAAAAGTGCTACCCTGTTTACCTATAAATCTGTTACTTTAATAAACAGTACGCTGGGTACTCGTTAAACTGAACTTCTGCCGTCCTTATTTCTTGGGCTTTCTTTTGCTTTTTGCATCTTGGATTGCGTCCATGCGCTTTGAATTGTTAGATATTCAGCGCATTTATATGCATATCTGTATACGGTTCCACAATATTCACGTAATGGCGGTAGGCAAATAAATTAATTAGGGTTATCTGCTTTCACAGCATACAACTCTTAGCAAAAGATAAGACACTTGCTATAGCAGTCGGGTTACCTAATCTGTTGCAATCAGTCGTACGTTAAACGCGGAAAAATTCAGCACGACTGCCACCGGTTCAATCGGTTTAACATCAAGGATTGTCTGGCCCTCTGGTGGTCGTATGAAAAAACGTTGCACCAGTCCGGTGACAATAAGAAATAACTCAGCACGAGCCAATACTTCGCCGAGACAAGAGCGCCGACCTAGTGAACACAGAAACCGAACAGTCACATTTGTATCATGAGTTGGTGTTTGAATATCATTACTTGTATTATTATTAATATTATTATTCTTGTTATTATTACAAACTACTATTACTACTAATATAATTTTTACCCCAGGTACTGCATATGTATGATCCGTCAGGGTAAGAAAGGGGAAGCCTTAAACCGGAAATGCTAATCTTCATTCACGATTGTTTCGGTGGATAAGATGCTGCAAAACACGACTGCATTGAAGCGCTGGGTGGCCACAGAAAAGCGTTGATGGAGGAAAATAGTTTCCCTATTTTCTCCAAATATTTCTGGAAGGCAAAAGCCGATGAGCTTGGTGAAAGCGTGGGCATCTTGACTTACTACTACTACTACTACTACTACTACTACTACCACTACTACTACTATTACTATTACTACTGCAGCTACTATTACTCTTTAAGCAACTTATATGGCGTCAAAGGGAAAACTCGAAGCAAGACGCCTCCTAAACCCGAGACGTCAGGAAAATATTTGTCTAGCCTTTAAACTATGCTATCATCGATCAACATGCATTTCGCTATGTCACTAATAGTTCTACTCAAATAGTTTGAATCTACGAAATTCAAACTGCATTATCGATCTTATTTGTCATACTAACCAAGAGAAAAAGGAATAACAGAATCTCGGCCAATCACTTGTCCGTCCTTATCCAAAAATCTTTCCGGTCGAAATACCTCTGGGTCTTTCCAAACTTTTGGATCCATGTGAGCAGCATAAAGGTTTATTAGAACCTGATTAACACATAATGAGGTTATATAATTTTTAAGGTGCTTGAAATTTCAAAATGCGTTGTCCATAAAGAACCGACTATAACATTTGAGTAGGTTTGGACACTAAATATTATTTTAATTTCTGTGTGATTAAGATAAAATATTTTGTAGTGATCACATACATCCAGCTTTGAAGTACACTCCGTCAAATGTCAGTTTCAATGTGAGGACCCTATTCAGGTAATGCTATTTATGAAACAAATAAAGTCGTATGCAAATTGCTTGTTGCCTTCATAACGACTAAATTTTACACAGCGTTATGTCTCCTCAAATGTACCAGATGATTAAAAAAATGATCGCGTTATTTGAATAAAGACGCCACGATAATGTTTTGCGCAAAAGCAATTACACAATAGCAATGCAGCTTTTAGCGATTTACTCAAAAAGTTAGTAATTAGTTTTTTGGGAAATACCATAGTTCCAGCAGGTACGAAGTAGTCGCCAACATTAGTGTCATTCAGTGTCATATGAGGAAGAGCCAATGGAGCCAAAGTTTTCCAGCGCAGTATCTCCAAAATTGTTGCTTCGACAAACGGCAGCCTGGATTGATCATTCATGGAAGGAAGTCTATCTCGTGGAACTACTGTATCAATTTCGGCCCTAAGACGATTCTGTACATCAGGATTGTTGGCTAAGATAACCAGTGCCAAAAGAAGAACATTTGCTGTTGTATCCGTTCCAGCTATCATTTTGTCTCGAAGCGTATATCTCAGTTGCTCATGGTCGTAGTCTGGACCTACATGTTCCAGATACCTGCGCACAAAGCAGTCGTCTGTGCCGTCTTCTAGACTCTTCTCAGTCTCCATTTGAAGAATCTTCTGCATCATCTTTTGACTGTCGACCTGTTGATGCAGTTTATCTCGATGAAATGGAAGAAATCTAAATATAGGAGCAACATCTAAAACCACATCCAAACTGTCAAAGTCCCGCTTTATTTGGTATCCGAGTTCACTCATTCCCAGGTTATAGTCATGTCTGCGTCCAAAAATAATATTCATGATGATGTTTGATGTGCAGAGGTACACGAGTTCTCGGGGATTGAAAGATTGTCCATTTAGTTTCAGTACATATTCTGTGAAGAATTCAAATTCAGTTAAGATCCTTGATTCCATCGTGCTTTTTACTCCGAATCCCAACTGCTTTAAAATGGAGAGCGAGAGTTGGTGATACTTCTTCCATTCTTGAGTAGTATTCATTGAAATCAAACCTGGAAGCATATACTAAGTGGAATTAAAATGACTATGATTTGCAATGAGGCGCCAATCGGCGATTGTGTGACACAATTTCGTTGAATGGTCACCTTGGAACAAGAACGAACGTGATCGAGCGTTCTTTTAGACAGCCAAAAATACCAATTTAGACTATGACTTTTTGTCTTTAATACACAGCTGTTTAATGCCATCAACTGATGCTTATTTCTGGTTTTTAGTGATAAACAATAAACAAATCACAAAATATAACTAATTAAATATAAAGTTTGGAAAAAGCTTCTCTTTATTTTGGTATAATAGTCTTCAGAATATTTCTCTTGATATATTGATTTATTTCGTAAGATTAATTCTCACTCGAATTTTGAATTGTAATTGTGGCGGATCGGCCACAATGCAAGTCTGCCGGGCAAGAGGCAGGAGTAGGAGTAGCTAGGACGCGCTTTAGGTAGCCGCTGAGTGCTGCGCATATGTGCAAAGTAGCTGCACAGGATTTTTATAAATTAATTTTTATTAAATTTAAGCTTATTAAGCTGTATCGATTCACTCGATGGACTATTAATTTTTATTAAATTTAAGCTTATTAAGCTATATCGATTCACTCGATGGACCTGTGTGTACCTTGGACTTGTCCCTCGTGGACAGTCTTTAGCACGGGTCCCCTCCAGGCCACTCCCGAGAGGTAGGAGGTTTTGCCCAATGCTAACTGAATAAGTCAAAGTGAAGAAATTCAAAAAGCGCAGGGCAACGGCCTGGAGTGACTAGTACTCTCTTAAGGTAGCCGCTGAGTGCTGCGCATATGTGCAAAGTAGCTGCACAGAACTTTTATAAATTAATTTTTATTAAATTTAAGCTTATTCTAATGAAAGCTTAATATTTAAGTCGTGCAAAGTTCTTAGAGTAAATTTCGTAAAGTAACGCGCAAAACTGCTGAAATTTATAGGTCCGTAAATGTTTGTTTTATGGCAAGTAATCGGTGACAGTTAGACACCTTAATTTACGTTTTATTAAGCGCGCCAGTATATAAGCAACCCGGCGTAAACAGGAAAAAGGGTTAATCTGATTAACCTCTTAATCAGAGTAACCAGATTAATCAGATTATTCAGATTGGTTAATCAGATTAACCTCTATTCAGGTTGAGGCGCTGAGATTGTGTTGTGGAGCTCCTAGGGGCACTGCAGCTCTGGCGCTACAGAATGAATATGGGGAGTTGCCTTTACATCTAATAAGACTTCAGAACTCTCTCAAGATAGGGACCAAGATCTCAGGAAATGAAAAACAACCATGCCAAACTGCTTTAGAACTCCACTGGACAAATAAATATAGAACATCCGCAAAAAAACCAATCCACATACTCACGTACTTTGGAATTTTTCTCATCTATTAAGTACCATTTGGGGCTCCATCATTCTCTTCATTTCTTCCCTGGCTTACTAAAAACTTTGAAGTAGATCTAAATCTCAACAAATCTTTAAAGAAAAAACAGGATAACCCAGAAACCATGAAAGCATTTGCTCTCGAGTTGATTTCAAAATATAACTCTTATACACACATTTATACGGATGGGTCCAGAGCAGAAGACATTGTAGGAGCTGCATACACTTAAATCAGAAATTTCGGTTATGTAATAACTCAAGTATATATGTTGCAGAATTAACAGAAATTAAAAAAGCTTTATTGTGGATTTAAAAAATGTATCTAAAATTTAATGTCATTTTGCCATATTATCAGATTCTTTAAGTGTCCTTACCTCTCTTAAAAGAGCGTTATCTAAATCCCGACCAAATCACCTTAATGAAGTCATATATATTATTCAGAAATTAAAATTTAGTCAAATAAAATTTATACGGATTCCTAGTCATATCAACATATTCGGAAATGAAAAGGCTGATACGTTGGCCAAATATTCTGTCAGTCTTAATTCCATAAATTCAACCAACTATCTTGAACTAAAAGAAGTCTATTCACTCATAACAGTGTATATTTTAAAGAAGTGGCAAATAGAATGTACTAATGATACTAAGGGACATTTTTACAAATCAATTTGTCCTACAGTAAATACTAATATTAAATATAGTGATAAAACTAGACGTAAAGAAGTTCAAATTACAAGATTAAGATTAGGAGTAGCTAATGTAAATGAAAGGCTATTTATTATGAGAAAGCACCCAACTGGTTTATGTGATTTATGTCATACAAAGGAGACATATACCATCTTCTACTCCGGTGTAATAAAGAAAATATATCTACCTTGTTAAGAAACAAATGTGAATTATATAAAATACAATTTTAACTTCAAAACTTATTAACTGACCATTAATATTCTTCAAAGTAAAGTTTATATTATTATTATTATATTATTATTATTATTATTATTATTATTATTATTATTATTATTATTATTATTGTTACGAAAATTTGTAACACGCGCGAAGTGACACCGAAATCTGAATCGGAGGCCCGCTGATCAACCTAATAAACAAAGACCACCTGTTATAAATAACTATGTATATATATCTGTGTTAATACTGTAATGTTGAAATTGTGTTGTTTTATGTCTTGTTTAAGTATTCAGTGTTAATGTGATATAATTTACAATAATATGTATATACAGAGAAGTCGAGTTGTATAAATGATACTGAAATTATTGACAGATACTGAAATTATTGACAAAACATTTAAATTGATCAAGCCAAAGTTAATTTTAATGTCGATTATAATATATACTTTCCTTCTACCTGATATATGCTTAAAAGAACTAATTTTATTTTAATTCATTTGAAAATTGGCAAATATTATTGATAAATTGCAGCTATTTACCACCAGGAGAAAAGACACGACTGTCAACCAAAGACACCCCACTGAATACAAATATCTGATGATACGATATCAAAAGGCCGTAAAAGAAAGAAAAGAAAAGAAAAACATTCATGCAGAAAAATCCAAGAAACATATCTTCGAAAGAAAAGAAAGCTATTTACCAATTCCAAATGTCATCAACGGCCTTAGTTGTGAAAACAGAGTGAAGGATGGTTGCGAGCTTTCATGGGTACGAGTCGGAATGTTTCCGAGCGAGTTTAGATCGTATGCAGTATACGGATGAGGGTGACGTCCGGAGAAGCCCGTGTTCGATAGGTCCCGCTTGCGATCAAATATACGGACGGAAGAGTCCGGGAAAAAGACTAATTTGCGCGCTTCCGGCGAGACGACTGAGACAAACACTGTCTGATTTCGGGCTGACGGCGCCGATCCGGTAGAGCGAGGGCCCACTCTGCCGTAGATCGTGAGGCGGTCTGAGCCACGGCGGTGGACGTTAAGGTTGGACAGAACCTGGGGAAGGACTTCGTTCGTGAGAAATAAGTACAGGCCTGTCACAAAACAACTGCTCCAGGAATTCAGTGAAATTTTCTATGACGTTCCTAAGGTGACGAACTTGGGACAGCATAGTATTGTACTCACATCAGAGAAAAGCATATCAACTGCCGTACGCGATGAGAGATTTGCTAAATAAAGAGATCGATGACATGCTAAGACTTGGAATAATTGAACCTTCCGAAGCAACGTATGCTGCTCCAATTGTTATGGTTAAGAAGGGAGATGGCAGTACTAGGGTATGTGTGGATTACCGAAACTAAATAAGATCACCATGTTTGATCCAGAACCCATATGTAATGCTGAAGATATATTTTCTAAACTAGCGGGTGACAAATTCTTATCTAAATTTGATTTAAGCAAGAGTTATTGGCAGGTACCCATGAGGGAAGAGGATAAATATCTGACCACATTTGTCTGTCACAGAGGTTTATTCCGATTTAGGGTGATGCCTTTCGGATTAATAAATGCTCCTGCTACCTTCTCTAGAATCTTGCGAAGATTGTTGTATAACATGCATGCCTTAGATAGTTATTTTGATGATGTTTTGGCGCGCTCTAAGACTTGGTCTGAACATATGGTTGTCTTACGAGGTTTCTTTGAACGAGTGAAATTGTCTAATTTGACACTGCGACCAACTAAGTGTGTTTTTGGACATTTAAATGTTTCCTTTTTGGGACACCAGGTTTGTGAGGATGGGCTAAAAACTAACTTTGATACGGTTGTAGAAGTCTTGAAAGCACCTCGTCCCCAAACTAAGAAACAGTTGAGAGCGTTTTTGGGTTTGGTTGAGCTCTACAGGAAATTTGTGCCTAATTTTGCTGGAATAGCTGCGCATCTAACGGATTTGACCCGGAAAGGAGCGCCAAATGAAATTGGTTGGAGAGATGCTCAAAATAAAGCGTTTGAGACGCTTAAGATGCACATTGCGAACCCACCAGTGCTCCAACTACTCGATTTACATCGCACATTTATTCTACAAACCGATGCTTCCAACATTGGTTTGGGTGCAATTTTGATGCAGGAAGGAGATGATGGAATGAGACATCCTGTAGCGTTTGCGAGCCGCAAGTCACTACCTCGTGAAATCAATTATGCAACTATTGAGAGGGAATGTTTAGCTATTGTCTGGGGAGTCAAGAAATTTGAACAATTTTTGTATGGAACGGAATTTGTTTTGGAGTGCGACCATCAACCATTGCAATACATGGGACAGTCGCAATATCAGAATGGCAGACTGATGCGCTGGGCATTGGCCCTACAGCCCTACAGAATATTGTTAAGGTCAATTCATGGGAAAGAAAATGTTGGTGCAGATTTTTTAGCAGACATCCATGTTAAGTGGTTGTATATAAAGTGAATTAGTAGTTGAACATAAAATTGATTAAGTATGTTGTTTAGGTGTTCTCAATTAACAAAAAAAGGAAATTATTGGAATATTGATAAATGTTTATAATATCATGTTTGATTGAGACACAGTTTTGAGTGAATTGATAAGTGTTTTCAAAGCCATAGTTGGTTGTTATTGGTTCCAGATGCGTTTTCTGTGTAAAGTTAAGATGGCAAGAAGTAGGCCATTATAAAATTGGTTTAGTTGAGTGTTATTATGTGTTTAGTTTTGCGTTGGATTAGTTTTAAAGTGACTTTTGAAGTTTGAATTGTTGATTTTCAAATATCGCCTGTTAGTGTGAATTTAGGATTACGAAGAATTAAACGGTGTATTGTGTGAATTGATGATTGTAGTTGTTGACTATGGGTTGTGATAACCTGACTGTGAGAAATTCGTTTGAAGGATTAATACTAACTAATGGAACAGGAGTAAAGAAATAAGTTCATAGAAGATCAGTGTTATTAGGTCAGGTGAACTGTTAATTAGTTGTGTAATTACCGTAATATATGTGTTATTGTGAATAGAAAAATGATGTAAGAACGTTTGAACAGTGAAAGTAATTTATAGGTTGTTAAGTTCATTAGCATTTTGAACGTTATTTAAGGGGCTCATGTTTATAATCTGTTACTGGATACAGATACTTGTGTTTTACTATATTTGTTGAGCGTTTGTAGATTTGAGATAAAAATGGGATTTTTATCTTGAAGGAGGGAGGTATGTCACAAAAGACTGCCATGAAGTCAGGTATAATTTCGAACAGTGTGAACAGGCCTTAAGACAGAAAGTTCTAGACGGAAGAAAGGAGTGGTAAAAGGTGTACGTGGACTATAAAAGGAGTTGATGAGAGAGAACTGGGAGGAGTAAGACAGTGGTGAGAAGACAGTGATGAAAGAGGAATTTTATGTAAAGTATATATATATCGAAAGGTTTTTTTAAAAATAAATTTTCGAACTCGTTCGAACACGTTTGTTCGTGGCAAGGACTGTGTGAAGTAAAGGGGCTGGCATCGGGGATACCCCAGTAGTCCGCAAGTATCAGACAAAACAGGTCTGTGTGAAACGAGAGAAGAAGTTACGGAAGCTACCCCATTACCCCGTTTGAGACAATCTGGTCGAGGAAGTCGCAGCCGTTACAAACCAAACTGTCTGATTTCTGACTTGCTCCGTTGGTCCAGCAGGGCTCGGGCCCACCCTGTTAGGAAGTCGCGAGACGGTCTAAGTAAGTCATGATAGTTGGGAGACAGCGGCTGGGCGAAGCTCGGGGAAAGACATGTAGACAGGTCTGTGTGAACTCAGTGGTAGCATTTGCCTTAAGAGAAAACCGTGCCGTCATAAAAAACTGGTCAGTGCGCTCCTGAGGAGGTCGCAAACGAAACAAACCAATCTGTGATTTCTGACTGGCTCAGTTGGTCCAGTAGGGCTCGGCCCCACCCTGTTAGGAAGTCGTGAGACGGTCTGAGCAAGTCACGATAGTTGGAAGATCTAGCTTTTGTGAAACTCGGGGAAAGACGAGGCCGCGGAATTTCCTGTTGACAGTCAGACGGCAGGACGAGATACGGGGAAGACACCGCGGAAACTAACGCAGACCAAGGAAAGGCCCGGTACGTAAGAGACCGGACACAGACGCAGACCAAGAAATTCTGGGTACATCATAGTCCGGGTCGGTTCCCCGATAATACCGGAGTCGACACGGAAGATACCGACTCCTCTATTTATTATTATTAATAATAATAATAATAATAATAATAATAATAATAGTAGTAGTAATTATAATAATAAGACAATTTATATAGCGCCGTAACACGACCGAGGTCGAAAAAAGGGCGCTGTACATTCACCAGTACGATCAGCCGTCGAACGATAGACTGAAAAGGAAAGTTTTTAGCCGTGTTTTAAATGTGTCCAGTGAAGGGGACGACTTGACATGCTCCGGAAGACTGTTCCACGTCGCCGGTCCTACAACCGCGAAGGAACGTTCTCCAAATTTTGTTGCGGTTCTGCGGACGTGTAATTGGTGACTCGTAGACGACCGTAGTTGGTAAACCCGCCGTATATCCGCTGGTCGAGTGCAGAAATCGAGTAGATAGTCCGGAGCACCGCCATTTAAGGCCAGACACAGCTTGTAAGTGATTCGCTGTGGGACGCGCAACCAGTGAAGATTGTCCCCCAGCAAGGAGATAACATGGTCGGATGGTATCTTGCAAATGAGACGGGCAGCAGAGTTTAACACAGATTGAATTCGTGCAAGTTGGCAGGATGGCAGACCCGCTAGTAGGCTGTTACAGTAGTCGATTCGGGAGACTATGAAGCTGTTGACTAGCGTAATAGCTGCCGAGGTTGGAATTAACCTGCGTATGGATTTGATTTGCTTGTCGCCACACACTGATCAGAGGACTGACTGAAGTGCCGAGAAGGGCCCCTCGTGCGTAGGTCGGTACGAAGGTCCGTGTGTTTTACAGAAGGTTAGAGAGGGGACCTTCTCTTGTGTTCCATAGAAGTATCCTATCCTCTGAAACACTGTTGATCGATAATTGCCAATACAAAGACCTGGTGCGGAAACTTACTCCGGAAGTCCACGGAGATGGAGCGAGAGACATGTGACAATCTGAAAGACGCAGAGGCTCGTCGTAAGACTTCCCTGTTCCCGGAACCGAGAAAACAACTGGTGTCTCAAAATATTGACGATAGCCGGAGTAACCCCACCCCATGAACAGTTAGCCCGACCTAGAACGCCACATAATCCGACCTGAAAATTACTAAACCATGATATGCCAGAACAGATCTAACCTGACAAACGTAACATGGGTCAAACACATAAACCGAAAGGGCAAAGCGCAGATTTTCAATTAAATTAATTTTGCGGTGTAGCAGCAAATTTAGTGAAAATGGCATCGGACACCCACGGGCGTTGTATCCATGGTTTATGATGATGATGATGAGCAAATTTAGGCCTACCTGATTATTGGAGAAAATGTTCGATGTGCTCACCCTTAGTATTTGGATTGACAATGCTTTCAGTGTAGAGTGGAATTCTTCCTGAGAATGCAGAAGAATGGTTAACAAGTGCATCTTCAATAACTGCTTTGCTATTCAGAACTAGGACAAGCCTAAAAAGGAGACATGCAAATGTGTTTGAATGTTCTACATAATTCAGACGAATATAGCAGTTTCTCAGCCCAATCGAGACAATCATTTCTTAACAAACAACATAAAAGCAAATTTTCAACGAACAGAACATTACTATAATATGGATAAATTGTAAAACATTGCGCCAAATGCCATTAATTGCAGGCGCCCACTGACTTGTTGACAACAAATATGGCTGTCCTTTGCGAAAGTTTTACCTTTAGTTTAAATCGTGCCTTTTTAGACTTATTAAATGGCTATGTTTGCGGCGGTTTTTGGAGCTACAAAGGCGGTATATAAATGTTTTGAAATCATCAGTCATTATTATAAATATCTGAATATTTCATTTTCATTTCAGTCATTAATATAAATTTTGCGTCTCCATACTTCTGGCCAACTTTTAAGCAGAAACAAGTACACAACTACTGTATGGTTGTAATAGTGCCAGAAAAATGTTTAATTTTTAAATTAGTACAGCGTCCCCTACAATCAACCCATAATCAGTCACACTAAGTGTAAATTAATTACAAGTCTCTGAGAAGCATGTGGTTGAGATCTCCTTAATTAGCCTCAGTTAGATACCACAGCCAAATGTATTGCTTGTTACTTACTTGTTACCCGCTCTGAATGTAAAGATGGGTCCAAGCTGATCTGCTTTTCTCAAGAAGAAGTCTGCGATATTATTGAAGCCTCTTATAAATGGCAAAGATCCGACCAGTGGTAGAGATGGTAGTGAAGGCGGATAGTGACGACTTTCTTTTCCTAAATCATTCCACCAACGGATGAATAGGTATGACGACAACAATAGTCCCACGAAGAGAAGAAAATCCGCCAACATCGTTCTATCTTTTCTTTAGATTCAAACGATACACACTCTAAAATTTCAATCGACTATAATCTAGCTGTGAGTGCTTTGTTTGGAAATTCAACGTGATGCTGCTTATTGACTGCTTATTTATATACCCCAAACTGTGCCGCCCTCCAATCCCGAACACCATCCACCGTAACTCCCACACTGCCTCTCTGCCTCACTTTTGGATCATGACCTGGAACCGAACCAATTTAGCCTATCGAGTTTGTTTTGACTGAGCGCATGTGAATAAGCTGGTCCTCGTTAAGTGGCTTTCGTTGGGCGCTGTAGAAATTTCGGGATTACGAATACGATTACGACCGCCTATTTCACCTACTACATTCTAAGACTGTTTTGCTATGCTCGTCTACACGAAACTAGGTTTTACCAAGAGGCTCTTCACTGCAGTCCATAGGATTTTCCGAATGACTCATGCGAAGTAGCCATATTTGGTTAAGGAGCGAAAGACAGTCAGAGCCACAGCTAAATCACACAGTAATTGAAAACAAAATTTCTCAACTGCTGAGTAAGCGCGCGTTGTATCTAAAATTTTAGGCCTATATGAGTCATCCGGCTGCTGACTTGTTTGTGATTAGCTAATAGATATCCCGCCCTAAGACGAGAACATTTTGTAACATAGATCAGTTGTCATACTGCTTTCTTGGTTACTAGTTAATGATTGGTCAGCGTTCGCGCGCATTTTAAATACACATTTCTCATTGGGTTAGGGTTGTTTGCGTGCAAAAATTTTTAATTATATACTTCTTACTAGTTGGCGTTAGCGCATTATCTGACGTTAGCGGTCATAAATAAGATCAAGTCTTCTTCATAAATAAGATCAAGTCAGTAAAGGCATCACTTGCCAAGCAGTTGACCGGACAACCCACAGACCCTCTTTCATCAGATAGGGACTATGTCGGCACACATCTTGATCACCTCAGACCTGTGGATGGCGCAGAGATCTTCAAGCTAATGTCTTCCTTGGCCGGAAAATCATCTCCGATGGATGCTTTCTCATCGTCTTTGCTAAAGTCATGTGCGGACTCCAATCATCGTTTGTCTCTGCAATTTGTCTTTCAACTGCGGACGGTTCCCAGCCTGCTACAGACGCGCCTCTGTTACATTTTTGCTGAAGAAGGAAGGCCTTGATCCTGATGATCCTTCAAACTATAGGTCGATCTCAAATCTATACACACTGTCAAAAATTTTTGGAACGTGTCTTTCTGGCTCGTCTATTGCCGCATGTCAGTAGCTCCTGTAACTTTAACAGTCATCAGTCAGCTTAGCGTGGGCATCACTCGACTGAAACGGCCTTACTGAAGATCCTTGATGATGTCTACGCCGCTTCCGGACGACGACAGCCCACCTTACTCATCGGCCTCGACCTCTCCGCTGCCTTTGACACTATCGACAAAACTACACTCATCACTAGGCTGCAGAAGACATTCGGCATCAGCGGTGTTGCGTTAGATTGGATCCGTAGCTACCTGCCTGACCGTTCACAACATGTCAGCATTGTTTTATCAAGGTCGCAGCCGACTATCTGCGAATACGGTGTCCCACAAGGGTCGGTTCTTGGCCCGACTCTTTTCACGTTGTATGTGGCTCCAGTCGCTGGTGTCATTTCTGCACACGGCATCAATCACCACCAGTATGCCAATGACACCCAACTATACATAGCCCTTGATCACACTGACTCTGATACCAGCAACATAACACGATGTACCGAAGCGGTACGCTGCTGGTTTCTAACTAATGTACTGTATCTAAATCCAAAGAAGTCTGAAGTCATTATACTTGGCACTTCTTCATCAATAAAATCGATCGTGGATCTAACAACAGTCAACATTGCAGGCACGGACATCCCACTATCAGGAACATTTAAGAATCTCGGAGTGATACTCGACTCTAAACTATCATTCAACCAGCATGTCACCGCTGTCTGCAAGGTTTCGTATTTCCACATTAAAGCTGTGTGTCATATTCGATTGTGCTTGTCACCGGAACTTATGAAAACAGTCGCTTGTAGTGTAGTGAGGGCAAAACTCGACTACTGTAATTCCCTATTGTACGGCACTACAAAGTCCAACATTGCCAAACTGCAATGCGTCCAGAACTCGCTAGTCCGACTAGTGACAGAAACCCGCAGGTTTGATCATGTCACTCATATACTCGCAAAGTTGCACTGGCTGCCCGTCAGTTCCACGATCACTTACAAGAATGCTCTCCTTACACGTAAAACTCTCTCAACCAATCAGCCTGCTTATCTGTCATCGTCCTTACAGCGCCATCAGCCATCCAGATCTCTGCGTTCGGCTACAGAAAGCCGTCTGTCTCTTCCTGACATCCGTGACTATCGGTCTGAATTCTCCAGACGCGGATTCAGCAATTCTGCACCAGTCATCTGGAACAGTTTCCCTGTTTACATCACTCACAACAACATCCCATTAGACATTTTAAAGACCTATTTGTACCGTCTTGCTTTTGTTATCTGACCGAAGTGACTCATCCACGCCTACGATTCCTCGCTCAGCCGATGGACACATGGCGTGTTAACAAATGTCATACTTGCTTACTTACTTACTTAGCGGTGATCGTTGGCTTGATGGTAGCATCCTACTGAAAGCGGACGCAAATGCATTGTGAGAGAGCGAGAAAGATTTGATAGCGGTTATCTGTCGTGTACGGAGTTGATACTTCGAGTCACAAGTGTGGTTGATAGATTAGTGCGTGTAGAGAATGCTATGTCAAAGCCCAAGTACTGTTCTGAATGAACTGTTCATTTATTTAATTGTATATGCGAAAATCAGAGAACATGTTTCTTTTCTCGACTTAATTTTATCCTACAATCAGACAAGTCGACAGTTCGAAGCCCGATCGATTGACAACTTCGAAAGGTCGTCACAGAAACACTTCTCTTTTTGGATTTTTATTTAGAAGTAGAATCTAGCTTTATTAGAGGATGCATGCATGTATGTATGTATATATGTATGCACGTATGTACTACGTTTGTATATACACCTTATCTATGTATTCATGTGCATGCACTTATATTTGTATGTGCGTTCGGATGTATGCACGTGCAGAGTTTTCTACACAGGTATAATGTATGTGCTTATATGCGTATATCAAGGCACACACACGAGTACCCACTTGCGTACATCTAAATTAGTGGACAGGATATTGCGCCACATAAAGAGCTTTCCAAACACAATACAGACTACAAATTGTTGATATAAAGTTGTTACTTACCAAGTCACCAATGCTGTACAGAAGGTTCCTGTTTTGTAAAGTTCCTGTGATGGCAATTTTAACCTGGGTGTGTTAGCTACACCGCCTCGTCTCACAGGTCCAGAGTGCTTCAGTTGCTTTGAGCACGCAGGCTGCAAGAATACATTGCGTCCATAAAAAAGCAAACTTCAAAAACTTGAGCAAATTTTTATGAATGGTCCCTTTAAAATGACCTCTTATTGTTGCGTACTAATTTTCTTTAACCCTAACCAGAGCTAGATCGGTATCGGTTCATCAAGTCGGTGTTGGTGATCGTTTTTATTTGGTGCTTATTTCAAATTGGTTTTTTCTTTAGGTTTTTCTAAACATCACGATATCCGCATCTGTTTTCGGTTTTTACTGTGCTATTGTGCAATATACTTCGTAACTGTACAGTGTGTAGTGATGATGTAGCCTACTGTAACAAAATTCTAAAAACTAAATTGTATTTTATTCGTGGCCCGGTAAATTTTGCCCTAGAAACACTAAAAATTTTCAAGGTGCTCTGTACTGAGCGATAAGCGTCTAATTAGAGCTCACTAGTCCATACTTGGAAAACATTCTGACCATAGAAGTAGCTGGAATTCCCAAATATGACCTAGCTATTTTGGTCTAACTTGTAAATTTCGATTAGTTGGTGGCTCACCATTGGAATTGATTGATGTTTGGCCCAAGTGAAAGACGTCAAAACTTCCGCTACGTAGAACCTAGGTCATTTACATTAGTCTAGCACAGAGATGAGACATTATTTTCAGTTTTCTAGTGACTGGACACACGTGTATCAATCATATCAAAACATTCAAAGATGTCAAGGAATTCTAAGCGAATGAAAAATAATATTTGTGAGAGAAACCAACATTCTGATATTTGCATTCTGTGTATACCTAATTTTCGGTTGTGTCGATTTTTATTCAGTTTCAGTATAATTCTGTTTTCTGAATATCGACTTCGGTGTCGGTTTCAGTTTTTTAAGATCGCGATATCGGTTCGGTACCGACCCGTAACTAATTCTAACCCAAGATGGCTTTCAGCGAAGCCAGAATTGCTTTTGTATATTTACTAGAGCTGCATTTCGATTAAAAATTTTAATCGATCGATTAATCGCGATTAATCGCAGTTAATCGCATTTTAATCGCATGTTAGAAAAATGAGCAATCCCAGTTGGATTGCAATTTTAGAGTATTTAATATTTCTGATTTATATGCTATGTCCAAAGTAAAAAAAGTAATTACAATTTTTAATCGCAGTTAATCGCATTTTAATTGCATGCTAGAAAAATGAGCAATCCCAGTTGGATTGCAATTTTACAGTATTTAATATTTCAATTTATATGCAATGTCCAAAGTAAAATGTTTAAAGTAGCTTTAAAATGTTTATTCTATTAAATGCAACCACTTGTTGAAGCAAACAAGTTTATCCGCATTACATGTAGTTGGGTCCAGCGATGCCAGCTTCTTGCAAACAATGTGTCCTGGCAAAAAATACTCGTTCACAAAAGACAGTCGTTGTTGGGATGACAAATACTTTTTAGCCATGGTGGATGTTGACGGATCGGCCATTCATCGCAAACTATTTTGTGATGGCATGTGTTATGCTCTCCCATTTGCCCTGGTCCATTGGCTTAGACATCTCCAGCTGCTAACTACTGTAGGGTTGCCTGGCGTAGTGCAGGTTCCGTTTTACCATCTGCTGAAGATAACGTTGATGTCTTATCACGTTCAGTAGCGGTAAACGCATGATTGGTAAGCAGGCCATAGTTCAACGACGAGTTGATATGGTAGTACCTAATTTAAACACTCTTGCAATACTTACAAGCGACTTGTCATCCGTATTAAAAATAAAATGTCCGTCCAGCACTGTCTTTCCTAGTTTCCTTGACTCAATTCTTTACGTAAAACCTAATTTGTAACCCCCGAATTTAATATCACAATCGAATTTACAGAACGCGAAAAAGCGCGAAAGAATAGGAAACAAACAACCATAGATATAATGAATGTCGACTCTGGCAAGCATTGAATATTTTCTAGATGAATTTTCATCGCGCTAATTTTGGTCAACGAGCGCTCGCGGCAAGAAAAAAAGACTACGTTTTTAACGCGTTAATCGTTGCGTTAAAAATTGTAATCGCAAAAATATTTAACGCGTTAATCGCAAGCGTTAACGGCGATTAATCAACAGCCCTAATATTTACGTCAAAGAGAGACATGGTGCCAAATTATGACAGGTAAATTATGATGGACTTAACAAACTCCCGCAATAGATTATTGACATACCCAGCTATTTTAAATACATTAAAAAATTATAAAAATATATCTAACTTATTGTTATTTATCTCGTAGTTACTTTTTCAGGACACTGTGTATAAGCAAAAGCCATTACATGCATAGGCACAGTCTGCCTGTGGAATTTGCCCCTACACCGTTAGTAGCTATGGCACTGTACAGTCGACAATTATTGTAGACCTAGTTTCGCAACGGGACCTCGTATTATATACATTATACATTATACAAGAATTTCACCGTCCATACAACCATCTGACAGAATCCAAAAACCAAATATCTGTACACATAATTTATGTGTGCATATTTGCCTGAACATACTAGCGTACAGATCCTATTTCACTGAATAGGCTTCAACGTTGTTTTGCCTATCGTATTATTTTTGATAGATTGGGTGCGGCATAATTCTCGTATGTTTGGATTTCTACTGTATGCGAGTCTGCCTTTAACAGTTATTTCTTAATTATACTTAGGTTCTTGTGCTCTATTTTTCGTGATTCCGGGTGGGCGATAGTCTAGTGGGTTCTTTTCCTCTTTCCCTTGCTCTGTCAGCCGCTCCGATTCTACACCATCCACCGTAGCCATATGAAAATCAACCTGTCTGACCCGCGGATCTCGACCTGAAACCGAAGCTGAACTTACCTGTCCAGCAATTTTTTATTCACTGAGCAAATGTGAGTATGCTGGTTCCCGCGACATGGATTTCTTGGGTACTGAAGAAATTTCGACATTATCGAAATCGTAAATCCGAGATTTGTACAGCGCCAATGAAAGCTAACTCGCGGGAACCAGCATATTCACAGGTGCTCAATCAAAACAAAATCGTTAGACTGGTGGTATAGAAACGGGTCCATGTCAAGATACAAGAGGCAGGCAGGCAGGCAGGCAGGCAGGCAGGCAGGCAGGCAGGCAGGCAGGCAGGCAGGCAGGCAGGCAGGCAGGCAGGCAGGCAGGCAGGCAGGCAGGCAGGCAGGCAGGCAGGCAGGCAGGCAGGCAGGCAGGCAGGCAGGCAGGCAGGCAGGCAGGCAGGCAGGCAGGCAGGCAGGCAGGGGGTTATGGTGGATGGTTTTTGACACTGCAGCAAAAAGACAGATAAGGGAAAGAAGATGAATCAGGAAGAGGTATGTGTTTAGTCTTGAGTGAAAGACCTGCGCAGAGATTGCAAGGGGTGAGGTGTTGATGAGTTCATATCATGGATCATGCAATAGTCTCAGTTCTGTCGTAATTACGATATGTGGCTAATAGCTAATGTGCTGGATTGTGAACTGAGAGGTCGGGGATTCAAATCCTCGCCACGACAAAAAGATGTTTCAGACTTTCTGCTCCATTTACACTTCCTAGCGAACTTGGCCATAGATTCAGTAGGCTGGCCGAACACTTTCGGTGAGCAGATGAGCGGCGAGGGCTAAGACTGGTCCCCCGCCCTCATATATCTGCCGCTCCCCTCTTTATACCAAACACATCTTTGCGTTACTACTTCGCAAACTAGACGCATAAGTGTTTTGGCTGCCAGCCAGAGACTTCAGAATAAACACAGCGTTTAAAAAACCGTGTCAGCAACAAAAAGCTGGCGTTCAGTCTCGTTATAGAAAAAACATTAGCAGAAGGATGAGACGAACGAGAAAGAATGAAAAAAGAAGATAGCAGATATGTATGTATACATGTATGCATGTATACATGTATGTATGTATACATATATGTATGAATACATATAATGTATACATGTATGTTTTCATGTCCGTAGGCCTATGTAGGCCTATATATGCATGAATGTATAAATGTATGTATGTGTGCATGTTTTGTATATATGCATGCATGATTGTATGTATTTACTCAGGTATGTCTGCATGATTTACTTGTTTATGTATGTATGTATATATGTATGCAAGTACATATGTACATATTCATGTATGCTTGTATGAATGTATCTAGATATTTAATATATTCTTCGCAAAATCTGGCTACGGTAGCCTAAGTGGTGCAAAATTTATTAAGAAAAATTATTGGTAATCGTATAATGATTAGAAAACTGTTTTAGCCACAAGAGAATTGTCAAATAATCGATTTGTAAGTCATTTCACACGTTTATCTGCTTGGAAATATCAGGTTCCACTCGATTAGGCAGCAGGCAAACAGCAATTTTTTTTTGCAATGCCGTTCAAGTTTTAGTTTAACCTATGACACTAATTTTTATCAGTCGGACTACTTAATCTCTCGCAATCAATCGTATGTTAAAAGCGGATGAAGTCAATATGAGTGCTACAGGTTCAATCGGGTTGACATCAACGGTTGTCTCGCCCTCTGGTGGTCGTATGAAGAAGCGTTGCACAAGTCCGGTGAGAAAGAGGAATAACTCAGAACGAGCCAATACTTCGCCGAGACATGAGCGCCGACCTGATGAATACAGAAACTAGTAATTCTCATTTTTATAAAGACTTAAGCGACAAAATTAAGAGAAGATGGATGGGAACTTCGCTACGTCCATCCAGATTATAAACTATAGAAAACACAGGTCGGCTGGCGGCCGTAACAACACCCAAAAAGAAAAAAAATTTAAACTTTAATCAGCAGGGGAAAAACACAAAATTAGCCAAAAGTAAACCTTCACAGGCCAAAACCGATAATTTACATTCTGCGAAAGACAAATTTATTTAAAACTTACGGAAAGAAATTTAAAATTAACATTTCCATTGTCCTGCCTCCCGGCTAAGCTCAGACATAAAGTAACAGAGAGAGGTAATTTTCAAAGTTTGAATCTAGAGCATCCGAAATGCCTGCTTAAATACGTACATACATACATACATAAATACAAGCATACATACAAAAATACTTGTGCATACATAAAAACATACAGTTCTACTCATCATATGATTTAAATGGTCCCATGAAGCGAAAACTCGAATTCAGACGCGCCGTATAAACAACGACACGTTAGAAAAAGTCATTTTAACACAGAAACTATTTTCTGTCTACATGCATTTTCTCATATTATTTATTATTTAATTTACAACAGTTTGATGGTACAAAATTCAAGGCGCATGATTAAACTCAGTTACTAATCAAGAGAAAACGGAATAACAGATTCTCGGCGGATTACTTCACCGTCCTTGTCCAAAAATCTTTCTGGTCGAAACACATCTGGGTCTTTCCAAACTTTTGGATCCATATGAGCCGCGAACAGGTTTACCAAAACCTGATTAAAGCATATAAAATTAAAATTGATATATAGTTCTGAATGATTTGATTTTACAGACTGCTGACTGACTAACAATCGAAGCTAGGCGAAGTCACGCCGCAAGACTACTTCACGCAGCTAGGCCAAGTCACGCAGCTGGTAGGTTCAGACATACTGGTTCTTTACAGTATACAGTATAAGTAAGTCGACGGCCTAAGTAGGCACTTAACACAAGAACACGATGCTGACAGAGAAGCGTAAAGATACCGACGCATAGACGAAGGAGTAATTGAATAGAAGGTGCACGTACACAATGTCTTTTCCGTCCGTAATGTTGTTCAGTCTAAAGTGGGCTCTACCGAGTTCAAATATGGCTCTATTTACCGAATTCAAATATGGCCGGAAAAGCTATTAACACTTCTACTTCTAATTTTGTTAGCTTAATAAACGGCATACTGGCTACTCATTAAATTACACACATGCGGTCCATATTGTTAAGCTTTCTTTTATGTTTGGCAATTTAGATGGCAGTCCTCAGCTTTAAAATCTTAGCTCTTCAATGCGTTTATCTGCATAGAAATATAAGGCTCCACACAATTCACGTAATATTAGTAGGCAAAAGCAATCATCTTCTTCCTCAATGCCATCAATGTTTAACTCAAGCAAACACTTAGACGGCAGTCGAACTATTTATTCTCTCGCAATCAGTCTTATTTTATAGGCTGATGAATTCATTATGAGTGAAACAGGTTCAATCGGTTTCACATCAACGGTTTTCTGGCCCTCTGGTGGTTGTATGAAGAAACGTTGCACTAGTCCGGTGAGAAAGAGAAATAACTCAGCATGAGCCAAGACTTTGCCGAGACAAGAGCGCCGACCTAGTGAATACAGAAACTAACATTCACATAATTCACAATTCATCAAGACATTATTATTATTATTATTGTTATTGTTATTGTTATTGTTATTATTGTTGTTATTATTATTATTATTACAACTACAAATACAGTAACAGTAACTACTACTACAACTGCAATTACTACTACTACCACCAATACCACTTCTTTTTAGACAAAGAAGTTGCAGAGCGAAAATTTGACTCACGAACTCCTTAAAAGAACAAGTCAGGAAAATACCAGATCAAAACATAAATCATATAAACCATCTACACATGTTTCACCACAGAGTATGAATCTACGATTTTCCAAATGCGTGATCGATCTCAATTACTAACCAAGAGAAAATGCAAGAACAGATTCTCGCCCGATAATTTGGCCGTCCTTATCCAAAAATCTTTCCGATCGAAATATCTCTGGGTCTTCCCAAACTTTTGGATTCATGTGAGCCACATAAAAGGTTTACCAGAACCTGAATAACGCATTATAAAATATGAAAATTTACTACGTGCTTCAAATTCTATAACAAGCCGACTATTACATACATACATAATACATACTTTTAATATCCACATGATATAAAATTTAAAAGGACACATGTCCGCAGTTAACTTCCGTAATACGATTTTCAAGCCTGCCTAGAGGGTGAACTTGGGCCAAACAAAAATTTTAACCCTAGGTCATAACCCATAAGAGTTTCATGCAGTCGAAAGTTTCAGCTTTACGATACATCTACTCTAAATTCACCTTTCACAAGTAGGGAAAAAATTTTAAACCGAATCGGCAATCTTTAGTAACCGCCAAGAGTGGTATGCACATGCTGGCATTAAACTTTTGTGACGATAGTCTATTCGGTGGAAAAACATTAGTTATAGTTTTGCGTATTATTTGTTTTTGGAAATATCCATGTTCCAGCCGGTACGAAGTAGGGCCTAGTCGCCAACATTAGTGTCATTCAGTGTCACACGAGGAAGAGCCATTGGACCCAAGGTTTTCCGGCGCAGTATCTCTAAAATTGTTGCCTCAACGAACGGTAGTCTGGGTTGGTCATCCATAGAAGGAGGTCTACCTCGTGGGATTACGGCATCAATTTCTGCTCTTAGGCGATTTTGTATATCTGGGTTGTTGGCTAAGGCGACCAGTACCCAAAGAAGAGCATTTGCCGCTGTGTCAGTTGAAAGTCCGACTATACCTCGAAGCGTGAAATTGAATTGCTCGTTATCGTAATCTAGACCCACATGGTCCAGATACCTACGAACAAAGCAATCATTCTCGCCATCTTGTAGATTCCTTTCAATCTCCATTTGAAAAATCTTGTTGATCTTGTTGTGACTGTCGACCATCTGACGCAGTTTATCTCGATGATGTGGGAGAAATGTAAGTATAGGAGCAACATCTAAAAGTAGATCTAAGCTATCAAAGATCCTCTTAATTTCGTAAATGAACTTATTCCTAGGTCATAGTCATGTTTGCGTCCAAAAATGATATTCAAGATGGCGTCTGTTGTGGAGAGGTACACAATTTCTCGGGGAGTAAAGGACTGACCATTTAGTTTCAGCACGTAATCTGTGAAAAATTCAAAATCAGTTAAGATCCTTGATTCCATCGTGCTTTTAACTCCAAACCCTAACTGCTTTAAAATGGAAAGCGAGAGTTTGTGGTACTTCTTCCACTCTTTAGTAGTGTTCATTGTTATCAAACTTGGAAGCACGTGATTAATAACAACACCATTCATTTTTAACCGATTTCATTGTCAAAACAATATGACTGCTTTAATTAACAATCGCGTGCAGGAATTCATTTTAGAAATAAGGTTATCCACTGTTCAGCGTAACTTTGACCAGTTAGGATTGCTCCGTTGATACCAGCAACCTCAAGTTTGCATTAATCGGTGTTGGCTGTGATAGATCTGTTGGTTAATTAATGAATGGTTTAATTTATTAAGGAAATAACTTTGAGTTACCTTTTGGTTTATTACGATCCTCACGGCGAGAAAGGGTGGATTCGAGCTTCTCCCGAGAAGAGTACTCTTTAGTAGATGCAATATAGCGGTTTAAGGGTAGCAGATCATCTATGTTACGTATGGAGCAGCTCCGCATCCCTGTCGCAATCCCCAGCAATGTAGGCCGGCCGACCCCGTTCCACGAGGCGGCCCAATACGCCGCTGCCGGGTAGATAGAGCAACGGAAACCGCCAGGGACGGCCTACCACCTCCGCCGACTCGGGCTCTGGGAGGTATGAATCATCAGCGCATGGGTGATCTGTGAACGCTCATAAACCCAATTAGACGCATGGTGACGGATAAAATAGCAAGGAAAACCCGCATTGCTTGAGCCTTCCGGTAATGGCGTGAGGCGCCCTGCTGGAAAAGACGACAGGGAGCACGAACTCCTGACAGACATTCATATGTACCTGTTTGTCGAGAGATGGCTTCGTGGCGGGACCTCGATGGCGTTCAGGTGGCAGGCCAAAACGAACAACCCACAGTGCCTTGACTATGATGCAGAGAAGCCCAACAGCTGGATCTTGTACCTGTAGGCGAACAATCTCTACGGCTGAGCAATACAACAGCTCCTGCCGGTCGGGGGATTCAGCTGGGCAAATCCAACGCTGAAGAAGTGATGCGAACGCCATACGAAGCATCTGAGGGCTATCTACGCGAGGTCGACATGGAATCCCCGGGGCATCGCTACGACGGCCACAGCCATTAATTATCTCCCAGCACCAGATGCCATGTCGGTTACTGAGTAGTGGTGGAGCGATTACCAGCGCACTCTTGTGACCGAGTTGGGAGACAAGTTCACGGTGTTTGCCAAGCTAGTACCCAACCTACGCTCCAGGAAGCGATACGTGGTCCACTATCGCAAGATCAAACTGTCACCACTAACTGCGCATGAGAGTGAAAATACACAGCGCCATAGAATGTTGGACCAAGTGATATATCAGTTGGTTTTGCCAAAGGAGAGGAGTATTCGAGTAGTGTGAAAGATTGTAACGAATCTGAAGGTCAGCGAAATTGACTAAAGAGATAGGGTGTGACATTGACCTTTATTGTTCAGATTGACAACGCTTTCGGTATAAAGTGGGGTCTCTTCCTGATAATGCAGCAGAATGGTTAACCAGTGCATCTTCGATAACTTCTCTGCTACTCAGAATCAAGACAAACCTGAGACGGAGACATTTGAAACATTTTTTAACAACTGTCAAAATGTAAATTTAAATAAACGTTGCGCTACAACAGTATAAATTAATTCAAAACAATTTATCCTTATATATACTCAACAGATTTTATTATAAACCACGCGTATGTCTCTGTGTAGCCAATGACTGTATGGAAGCAGTGAACGATTAGAGCACTTAATAATATCATCAAGTATTTAACTCATAAAATAAATGAGCGCAAAATATTTGCTAGCAAAGCTCGATCAATTGGATTATACATTAATGATTTCCAAGTCTTTGAGGTGGAATCACACAAGAGATCGAGTTTTAATTTATTGATCGCTTAGGATTTATTAAAGATTGCAGTTAAATGTAGTATTTGCTACTTACTTGTTGCCAGCTTTGAATGTGAAGATGGGTCTGCTTTTCTCCTGAAAAAGTCCGCCACATTGTTCAAGCCCCGTATGAATGGCAAAGATCCGACTAGTGGTAGAGATGGAAGGGAGGAGGATAACGACGTCTTCCTTTTCCGAATCCATTTCACGATCGACGGAGAAAGAGTGAGGAGATTAATATCACAACAAATACAAGGAATTTCACCGCCAACAGCATTCTACCTTTTCCTTGAAATCAAACGACAAGCCATCCATAAAGTTGAATGAATCAGTTCAATTGAAATTTTACTATTTTTTTCAAGCCCAAATCAATGGTCAACATGAAGGCGACTACGAAACCCGCCTGAGGTCGTCACTATGACATTGGGGGAGTATGCTAGGCCCTTCGCGAAAGTAGGCCTATCTTGGGACAATGACGTTAACCGCCAATAGACTCCCACAGCGATGGACACGCATAGAGGATAGGCGATGGAAAGACATGAGGTACTGGATATTAGACTAGGAGGAGAAAAGTTAGAACAAGTGACAGAGTTTGTATATCCAGGAGGGCTTATTACAGAAGACGCCAGATGTACAAAAGACATCAAGAGAAGAAGTACTCTGGCATGTGCAATGTTCGGCAAGCTAAATAAAATCTGGAGAGACAGGAATATATCAACGAGAACCAAGATGAAGCTGTACGAAACCTTGGTCATACCAGTGCTACTGTATGGCTCGGAATGCTGGTGTCTGAGAAAAGAAGATGAGAGGAAACTTTTGGCGACGGAGATGAGCTGGCTGAGAAGAATAAAGGGCAGGAGTAGAAGAGAAAGGATCAGAAATGAGGTGACTAGGAGAGAACTGGGACAAGAAGAAACACTCATTGATAGAATAAGGAAAAAAAGACTAAAATGGCTAGGACATGTGATGAGAATGGACAATAACAGATTACCATCAATGGCTTTAAATGGATATATGGAAGGAACGAGGGGCAGAGGAAGACAACAGAAGACATGGATGGACAACATAAGAGAAGATCTGGAAGGAATGAAAATGAGCATGAGAGAAGCAAGGGACAAGATCAGCGACAGAGAACTGTGGAGACGACAGGTTGAGGACTCATCGTCGGCGGTGGCCTGACGGAAGAGAAGCAAAGAAAGAAGAAAGAAGATGGAACTATAGGTCGAATAGACAATTGACGCCCCTACATAATGGACGATTCCATAAAGGTCCCAGCTTTGGCCTAGTAGGATAGATAAATACTGATCATCGGAGCAGGAATACGCTAGAGAAATTAGATAGATTAAGATCGGAAACAGATTAAGAAGAGAACGGACAGAACATAGCAGTGAAAGGCAGCTAAGGAGGACTCTCTAGATCCCTACGTTCATTCATTGCCTCCCTATCCAATCTCGTATTCAGTTTAAACTATTGTCTCTAGTAATTAGAGCTTGCATGGGCCAGGTTCCAAAATACCTTTGTGATCTTATTAGGCCTCCAAGCTCCAGTACCTCATCCCGTCTTCTGCGTTCTCTAGATCGTCTGTATCTATTTGTCCTCGTGTTGAGCCCTCTCTTGCTCAGCAGAGGGCTTTTGCTGTTGTTGACCCATCTCTAGAGAATGAACTTCCGCTGTCGTTTTGTGCAAGGGTCACTGTTGTTGATAGAGCTCAGTCAGCTCGTTGCTTAAAGACGTTCTTATTTCCCCGGGATCCTCATGCTGGAAGAGTGCCTCTGAGTAGTTTGTTCTGTAAGAAGCGCAATATAGGTTATCAAATACAATACAATACAACTTTGTTTCAGCAAGGTTCAGTAAATTTTCGCTTTGTACTAAGCGTACCCATGACGTATCGTTCCTGTTACACAAACGGGGAAGCGAGGACTTGACAATTTCATTTAGAATTAATGCCGTTTATTGATTACACGTAACTGCCAAATAATTACAGTTAACAAGAATTTAAATAATAAATAATCTAATGTACACGGTAACTGATTTGAAATTATGTTATTTGTATACTACCGAATATAAATTCGGCAAGAAAAGTATGTGCGATTAATTTAGTAAACATTATATTTTATTACATATTGCAGTGTATTATGGGCACAAGTTCTTTATATCTGAACATGAGGAGCGAGATAAGTGTGCGCAAAGAATTCGCCTTAGGTCGACACACGGTGTCCGCTCAGCAGATGCTAACAATCGTTCGTTGGACTACAAACACAGCGCACTACCAAAACCACCGCAAAGGAAGTTTAATAGCAGTATCTGCATGCCACTCTTGGCAGTTACTAAGTATTTCCGTTCAGGTTTAAACAATTTACCTACCTTCAAAAAGTGAATTAGGAGTAAATTTCTCGTAAAGTTCAAACGTTCGACTGCATGAATCTCTCTTAGATGCATGGGTTGTGATGGGGTCTATATGTTATTTTGGGCCCAGTTCACCCTTAGGTAGACTTTGGAACGTTTTATTTGTGTCTTAAATCTTTACACATGTATAGCGCCTTTCTCGACCTTTCAAAATGCGACTATCTAATTGATTTAAACGGATGCGAATTACGGTAGAGAATTTAAGTTGAGCTGAATCATACGTATATTCAGTGTTACGTTTTAATGAAAACTTGTTCTAGTAAGTGCATGAGTAACCAAATACGCTCGAATCGATTTGCGGAAACGACACAATTATAAATCCCCACGAGCAGTGGAGCGTAGCGATCTTCTACTCGGTTGACTCTCGTTACTGGAATATCCAGCTCTCTGATGTGTGCAGGGACAGTGTCTACCAACGAGGATCGCCTCACAAGGAAGATCTTGCATCCAATCTTTTTCTCCACATACTCAATAATCTGTTCTGTCCGTAGTTTGTTCTGACCGATTTATGGACTACTCTTTATGCAATACACTGCCATTGCTCTACTGGAAACCTCGAAAGGAGGGCTGCAGAAGATAGTCGATCATCTTGACCGAGCAAGCAGCCACCATGGTCTGTTGATTATTGTGGACGAAACCAATATTAATCTGTATTATTCGTTGATTTATCCTTACTTGTCCTACTGTAACCCTTTACAGGCCTTTAATTATCCCTCGCGTATCAAATGCTTGTCTGTTTTGCAGAGCCGTACTCTTAGAGTTATTACAAAAACTTTCCAAGGGAAAGATATTGAACACTGTTTTGTTAATCTAAATATTTTAAAAATTAATTCCATTAATGAGTTTCAAATTTCTGTGTTTATGTATCAGTATCACTATAAATTATTGCCATCGAAGTTTGATGGATATACTTAACATTACCGATCATCACTGATATTTTACCAGGACACGGGGTAATTATTATGGCAGTTTTGCTAGCACCAGCACTCGATTATTTAATATTAAACGTGCTGGTCTTTCAGTCTGGAACGCTTTACCAATGAGCATTCGTATGTTGTCAAGTTTAAAAGACAGATGCGACACTATTTCATATCATCTCTTTGACTGCTAATTGAATTGTTGATACAAACTATTAATTTTTTCTTAATTTGAGTTTGTTTTGTATATAGTTTTATTTTAAGTTTCATTTATGTACGGATTATACATAACTTACTTTGTTTTTATATAATGATAATTACTTTGTTTACAATTCGATTGTCATCTTACATTAATAACATTAATATGCGACCCTATGAAAACCTGCAAATGAATATAACATGTTGACTAATGCGAAAAAGACGAACATAGACCAAGTGCTTGAGATCAGCGTGATTGGTGGAAGGCTAGAGCAGGTGGAGTCTTTTGTGTACCTGGGGAGCAGAGTGAACAAGGAAGCGGAGTGCACGGGAGAGGTGAAGTCGAGGCTAGCAATGGGTATGGCAGTCATGGTCAAATTGACAAAGATGTGGAGGAACAAGTCAATTAGCACCAGGACCAAACTGCGGTTGATGAAGACATTGGTGTGGCCAGTGGCAACGTATGGATGCGAGGCATGGACGATGAAGAAAGAAGAAGAGAAGCGTATCCAGGCGTTTGAGAACGGATGTCTTAGAAAGTTGCTGCGGATTTCATGGACAAAAAAGCTGATCACAGAACGAGTCTATCAACTGGCTGGAACAAAAAGCGAACTGTTGGGGCATATTAAAGCGCGCAAGCTGCGTTACTTCGGTCATGTAATGAGACACCCTCAGGACTCTATTGAAGCTGGCGTTATGTTGGGTCTCGTCGAGGGAAATAGAAGACGTGGAAGACCAAGAATAAGTTGGATTGACAATGTCATGGCATGGACTGGCCTGTCGGGCACGATGATGGTGAACGCTACGCGCGACAGATGGCGTTGGGAGAGGATAGTCCGTATATGTAGTCAACCGTCGCGAAGCGACGATGGCGTTGTGACATGACATGACATTTAAGTGGACCTCTGGTCTCTTCTGGGTTTGCCTTTTGTATCCTGGCATAATTATGGTAGAAGACAGCATTGCCCTTTCACAATTTAGACGCCTAGTGGTTAGCTTCGTAATACCCATAATTCCAGCACATTTGTCCCAGGTTGGCCACCGCAGACCTCAGAGAAGTCATAGTGACATTGTTCATTTATTGTTTTGCGCTTGATCTAAACAAGGAGGCTGTTCAGCACGTGGTAAAAGGAGATTTGCGAAATGTCAGGTTGACATTTTCAGACATTGCTATATTTATATCACCGACAAAGCCCTTGTGCCTACTTTAATTTAGCCTAACAAATTCCAACACTACATAGGAACAGAATCAGGATATGGGTTGATAACACAAAATACTTAAAAATTAAAAATATATCCAAGCAACTTGTTTCTGTAGTAAACAAAGATAGTCCTAAATAAGTCATTTACCCATAGGAGCTCCACTGAATTTCTCCATTTGATTGTGGTATGTCCGTTCACCGTTTGATGCCTGCTCAATTATGACATCGGCGCTATAGAAGTTCTTGGTTTAGATTAGAGAGCAATACAAACATTGTTTTTTCATTTATTTAATAATGCTTTTAAATATATAGTATAATACAATGCGTAATTTATATAGCGCCTCTCAAATTACCTACACCAAGACCAGTCCCTGATTGAATTTTAAGACATAGTAATAAGCACCGATTGCTGTGTTGCATGAATTTCGTGCATATTGGTATTATTAAGTTACTTCAGTACATATAATACTACCAATCGCAGTCTCTGTTTACAACATCGTTTCTGGCTGAAATTGTATGTTGCAAAACCGACTAATTAGCTACAAAATGACCTAAATAACGACGAGTTCTCTCATCTTATGGGATGTTTCGTTTCACAAGATCTAGGTAGATGTCACTAGACGCAGCGGTCATGGTATGCGCTGTGCGCTGGGTTTCTCTCTGCTACATTCAGAGTTTTAAGACCCGGGTGGGATTGTCAGGCTGTTCCACTAGTCACAGGTTGTTCTTATTGTGAAATTTTTTACAAACTTTTGTTAAATTTATTCTTTAGCCAATGCCCTCTCCATAAGGCTCCGCACCTCGGCTAAAGCTGAGGAAGCTGATATTTCATGCGATATCCATTTCCACAAAAAGCAAAGCATCAATGAAGAAAATACGGTCGAATTCCAGAATGCAGAGAAAAAGTCGATGACGATAACTTAGCACAGTAAACTCTATTCAAGTTACTAAAACAAAACAGGAAACAACGGATCTAAGCTCTAGGGATCAGTCGAACTTTATATGAAGATGGAACAGCTAGGACTCCAATAACTGTTTCCACGTCAATCCTTGTCTGACCCTCTGGTGGTCGAACAGTGAAGCTCTGGAGTAGTCCGGTGAAGAGCAAGAATATCTCGAGACGAGCTAGTACTTCTCCAAGACATGAGCGACGCCCTGCGAAAGACAGAAGAACCACTCGTCAACTAACAGATGACCCACAATTCAAAATATGAGCAATTCTTGCTGCTTATGCTTACTTTTGACAGCAATAATTACTTGAGGAGACGCATTCTGAATTTATTAAACGGAAGTTCTGTCGTTTAAGCCGAATATTAATACTGTAGTGGGCTTAAGTAAAACTACACCGTGTACATGGCAAATACTTTGAGCATTTGTTAATCATTTCTACACGTGCTAGATAAATAAACACACAAATAAATAAATACTTGTATATATAAATAAATTATAAATAATGTAAACCATCTGCCAAAACCAAATAGTTACTCTTGCTTTAATAGCTCCTATTTCGACGCTTCTAAAGCAGAAGTTGTTTCAATCAAACAAATTGCGAGTAATTCTATATGAAAGGCATATTTACCAATGCTAAAAGGAATAACGCGGTCTTTGTCGATGACGTTGTTCTCAGTGTCCAAGAATCGTTCTGGTCGAAACACATCTGGGTCTTTCCAGACTTTCGGATCCATATGAGCAGCGTAAAGATTTGGCCACACCTGCAAATGTCATGCTGACTCTGAAGCTGGGCGATCACCACATAGTAAGAAAAGACTCATTCTACGACATGCTCATTAAACCTTACCAAAATTGCAGTAGGCATTAAAGCATATTGGTTTAATAGAATTGTCCTATTGTTTTTCACAAACAATTATAGACTATGCAATACTGTGTGTTGATGCTTGTGGGGCACGGTAGCGTATTGGATAGAGCGCTCGGCTCGTAACGCGGAGATTACGGGTTCGAGCCTCCTCCGAGATGATTACCGTGTAGGGACCTTGAGCAAGTCCTTAACTTACAATTGCTCGGCGCCATCGATTGATGCTAAGTCTTTAGATAGTGGCGCCTAATAAATGCATAAATAATAATAATGCTTGTAATTTCTTCGGAAATATCGAATATCTATTTGTAGGCCTACGCAAAAGTTTATCTGCCGAGTAGTCTGTAATTATTAAACCCATAGAATCCCATATTCTGAATTGGTAACTCAAATCAGCGCAGAGATTTGGCCGTGCCTGCGAAGTCCTACTGACTGACATGTTTGGTTATCACCATAAATGTACATTCACATCCTGATGCTCTCGTTTAAGCCGATGAAAATTTATTTAGACTACTGATATTCTTGATTATGCAACTGTTACTAAACCCACAAAGTATGGGCTACAGAGTTCTGCAAGTTGATGATTGATAATGATATATAAAGTATTCAAAAATATCAAATACTAAAGAGCATGCGTTCAACAGATATCTTAGAATCTCTGAGTAGTTAGTTCAAATTTATACAACTTTACTAGTATCCTTAATGCTTTTACCAAAGTTCCTTTTGGTACGAAATATCCGCTCACTACGCTGTCGCTCAACGTGATTCGTGGTATTGAGATAATGGCCATGGTCTTCCAACGCATCATCTCCAATATGGTTGCCTGCACGAAAGGTAGTCTACTCTGATCATCGGCAGATGGTAATCTCTCCCGAGAAACAATGCCATCTATCTCCTTCTGCAGGCGATCCTGAACGTCGGGGTAATTGGCAAGGATAAGTACGAACCACAACAACGTATTCCCCGTCGTATCAGTGCCAGCCGCAACCAAATCTCGTAGTGTAAAATTCAGTTGCTCACGATCGTAATCTGGTCCAAGTTTCTCGATGTATCTGCGCACATAGCAGTCATCCGCGCCGTGTTTCAAACTTTCCTCGATTTCTTCTTTAAAAATCTCCTGAATTCTCCGTTCGCTGCTTACATGTAGATGCAATTTTTTTCTATAATAGGGAAGAAATCGAAGCATCGGAGCTATGTCAAAAGCATTGTCCAGGCCTTCGAAGGATCCCTTTACTTGGTAAGCAAGCTCACTAGCCCCAAGTTCATAGTCACGTCGACGTCCAAAAACGATGTTGTTCATGACGTTGGATGTTGCTAGCATTAGCAGGTCTCTCGGGTCAAAAGTCTCACCGTTTTTCTTTTGCACATAGTCAATCATGGCCTCCACCTCCATGTAGATTCTCGTTTCCATTGTACTTCTTATTCCGAAACCGAATTCTCTTAGGATGGAAAGTGATAGCTGTTGATATTTCTTCCATTCCGGGGAAGTGTTCATGGAAGACAAACCTTGGAAAGCAGATTAATTTGTTTGAGAAATAAAGATAGTCTTTGCTACAAAGTCTTTGGATTAGTATATTGGTCTAATGAAATTTGTCATCGTATTTTCATCTGCAATAATTTCAGTTTTAAGTGCAGTAATATTCTCTTCATTGTTATTTGTATTTTTTATTAAAATTGATAATAATCATTGCTCTAAGAGCACAAAAGTAACATCTACCTTAAAGCACCGCATGCAGCAACAAAGTAGATTCTATCCTAGTATTGAGAATTCTATAGCGCCGTTTTCATTACCCTTAATAAGTACCCAGTCGATAGTCAAGCAACATTTTACAATTATTAGCATTTGAAGGCAAAAAGTCGACATTCAACGTAACATAATTGATTACCGGGTTACGGTGGATAGGCAACTCAAAATAACTTATCAAAATCACTATTCACTTTCTACGAATACCTTCCTGTGTCTTAAGTATTGCTTGTAATCTCCAAATTCCAGTCTAACATAACAGAATACAAATTCAGCTTATGCAAAATACTTTGAGGCCATCGTTGGAATATGATGATAAAAATTTTCCCATCCAAAAAGCTTATGTACTAGAGCTGAACATTCTCTAGCTTCTGCCAATTAAAGGACGGAGAACCCTTAAAGTAAATGTGGATTAATTTATTGCTATAATGATATCGTTCTTGTACCTTTAGTGTTTGGATTCACAATTCCTTCAGTAAAAATCGGGTCTCTGCCAGAAAAAGCATAACTATGTTTGACCAAAGCTTCTTCGAGAACTTCCTTGCTATTCAATGTTAAGACAAGTCTGTAACACATAATGTTCAGAGTTGAAGAAACGTTTGTTCCACAAAAAGTCTGATATGATTTATACAGGAACTTGACAAACATTCAGCATACTACAAAATCTTACCAACACATATCAGTAGCAATCAGCCGTTTTTGTGTTTTTGACGAATATCGCTGTTGTTAAGAATAGACGCTGCAAAGCTTTCACTCTAAAGAGCTTTGATTTAAAATCTTTCTTCCCTTGATGACCATAAATGCGTTAAAGTAGTAAACTGAATCAAAGCATATCTTATTACAGACCAGGCAGATAACTTTATGTATAGTTTACAAAACTATAGGAGAGTTACCCATTCAATGGAAATCGCCCGGGTGTTCTGATTCGCCTCAGTGGGATGTTTACATTCGCATGTGTATTCGACTGTCTCCCCGACCCTTGATTAGCGCTATAACCAATCCGCTATCGAACCACGCAAAGGTTCTAAGTTGGGCGACTTACTTGCATCACTGCAAAACCAATAAGATAAAAAAAACTCGGTAATGTAACCAGTAAGTTTATCTCTTACTTGCCGCCTGCTTTGAACGTAAATATTGGACCAAGTTCGTTCGCCTTTCTCATGAAAAATTCCGCAACGTTATCAAAGCCATTGATGAACGGCAATGATCCAACCAGTGGCAGAGATGGAAGCGAAGGTGGTAAGCGACGTCTAGCTTTTCCTTTGGAGTTCCACCATCCGAGAAGAAAATGCGAACCCCAGAACACTCCGACGAAGATAGCTATTTCCACTGGCCGCAACATACTTGTCTTTCTAAAGGAGGGAAAGACAGTCAGAGCCACAGCTAAACACACAGAAATTGAAAACAAAATTTTTCAACTGCTGAGTAAGCGCGCGTTGTATCTAAAATTTCAGGCCTATATGACGTCATATCGATGAGTCATCCGCCTGCTGGCTTGTTTATAATTGGCTAATAGGTATCCCGCGCTAAGACGCGAAATTTTGTAACATAGAACAGTTGTCATCCTGCTTTCTTGTTCACTAGTTTATGAATGGTCGGCGTTCGCGCGCACTTTAAATACACATCTCTGATTGGGTTAGGGCTGCTCGCGTGCAAAAATTTTAAATATACACATCTTTCTAGTTGGCGTTAGGGCATTATCTGATGTTAGCGGTAACTGTTGACTTGATGGAAAACATCTTACTGAAAGCAGACGCAAATGCATTGTGAAAGAGCGAGAGAAAGATTTTGTAGCGGTTGTCTGTCGTGTAGGAGTTGATTCCTCGAGTTACAAGTGTGGTTGATAGATTTGTGCGTGTAGAGAATGTTATGTCGAAGGCATGCAAGCACATGCATTATACTTGTATAAAAACTTTGCAAATGCAGACATCCGTATGTTGAATTGAATGAGCTATTCATTTATTTAGTCATATATGCAAAAATCAGATAAGATGTTTCTTCTGTCGGGTTAACTCGACCTTATAATCGGAAAAGTCAAGAGTTCGAAGGCTGGTTGATTGATAACTTCGAAAGGTCGTCAACGGAATTGTTTCATTGTTGGATTTGTATTTAGAAGTAGAGCCTGGCTTTATTAGATGATGCATGTATGTATGTATGTATGTAAGTAAGTAAGTAAGTAAGTAAGTAAGTATGTATGTATGCATGTAAGTATGTATGTATGTATGCATGTAAGTATGTATGTATGTATGTATGTAAGTATGTATGTATGTATGTATATACGTATTCACGTATGTACTACCTATGTATATGCACCTTATCTATGTATTCGTGGACATGTACTTATATTTATATGTGCGTACGGATATATGCACGTGCAAAGGTTTCTATACAGGTATAATGTATATGATTACATGCGTATATCAAGGCACACACACGAGTATCCACTTGCGTACATCTAAATTAGTGGACAGGATATTGCGCCACATTAAGGGCTTTCCAAACACAATACAGACTACGAATTGTTGGTATAAAGGTGTTACTTACCAAGTCACCAATGCTGAACAGAAGGTTCCTGTTTTGTAAAGTTCCTGTGATGGCAATTTAACCTGGGTGTGTTAGCTGCACCGGCTAGTCTCACAGGCCTAGAGTGCTCCAGTTGATTTGAGCACGCAGGCTGCAAGAATACATTGCGTCCATAAAAAAGCAAACTTCAAAAACTTAAGCAAAATTTATGAATGGTCCCTTTAAAATAACGTCTTATTGTTGTGTACAAATTTGTTTAAACTATAGCCAGAGCTAGATCGGTATCGGTTTATCAAATTGGTATTGGTTATCGTTTTTGTTTGGTTTTATTCCAAATCGTTTTTCTTTCGGTTCCTCTAAACATCGCGATATAGGCATCTATTTTCGGTTTTTTACGGTGCTACTGTATAGTATACTTTATAAGTGTACAGCATGCAGTTCTACTTTAGCCTAGTGTAACAAAATTCATGAAGCAAAATTATATTGTGTTCGTCATATTTTTTGCACATGCCCGCATATTTTGCGCTAAAAACACTAAAATTTTTCAACGTGGGCTTTGCTGAGCGAAAAGAGTCTAATTAGAGCTCACTAGTCCATACTTGGAAAACACTCTCACCATAGATGTGGCTGGACTTCCCAATTACGACCTAGCTACTTTGGCCAAACTTGTAAATTTCGATTGGTTGGTGGCTCACACGTCACAACTTCCGCTACGTAGAACCTAGGTCATTTCCACTAGTCTAGCACAGAGATGAGACGTTAGCTTCAGTTTTCTAGTGACCGGACGCACGTGTATCAATCACAACAAAAGCTTCAACGTGTTAAGGAATGCTAAGCGAATGAAAAATAATATTTGTGAGAGAAACCAACATTCTGATATTTGCAATCCGTAACCAACATTCTGATATTTGCAATCCGTGTATACCTAATTTTAGATTGTGTCGATTTTTATTCAGTTTCAGTATAATTCTGTTTTCTGAATAGCGACTTCGGTGTCGATTTCAGTTCTTTTTTAATATCGCGATTTCAGTTCAGTACCGACCCATAACTAATTCTAACCAAAAACGGCTTTCAGCGAAGCCAGAATTGCTTTTGTATATTTGCGTCAAAGAGAGTCATGGTGTCAAATTATGACAGGTAAGTTATGATGGACTTAACAAACTCCCGCAATAGATTATTGACATACCCAGCTATTTTAAATACATAAAAAAATTATAAAAATATATCTAACCTATTGTTATTTATCTCGTAGTTACTTTTTCAGGACACTGTGTATAAGCAAAAGCCATTAAATGCATATGCACAGTCTGCCTGTGGAATTTGCCCCTACATCGATAGTAGCTATGGCACTGTACAGTCGACAATTATTGTAGACCTAGTTTCGCAACAGACCTCGTATTATATACATTATACAAGAATTTCACCGTCCATAGAACCATCTGACAGAATCCAAAAAGCAAATATCTGTACACATAATTTATGTGTGTATATTTGCCTGAACATGCCAGCGTACAGATCCTATTTCACTGAATAGGCTTCAACGTTTTTGTAATATAAGTATAACTGCGGAGTACCTCGGGCGTTGTTTTGCCTATCGTATTATTTTGATAGATTGGGTGCGGCATAATTCTCGTATGTTTGGACTTCTACTGTGTGCGAGTCTGCCTTTAACAGTTATTTCTATTAATTATACTTAGGTTTTTGTGCGCTATTTTTGGTATTTCGGGTGGACGATAGTCTAGTGGGTTCTTTTCCTCTTCCCCTTGCCTCTGTCAATGCTCCGATTCTACACCATCCACCGTAGCCATATGAAAATCAACCTGTCTGACCCGGGGATCTCGACCTGAAGCCCAGCAATTTTTTATTCACTGAGCACCTGTGAATATGCTGGTTCCCGCGACTTGGATTTCTTGAGTACTGAAGAAATTTCGACATTATCGAAATCGTAAATCCGAGATTTCTACAGCGCCAATGAAACCTAAATCGCGATAACCAGCAGATTCACAGTTGCTCAATCAAAACAAAATCGTTAGACTGGTGGTCTAGAAATGGGTCCATGTCAAGATACAAGAGGCAGGCAGGCAGGCAGGCAGGCAGGCAGGCAGGCAGGCAGGCAGGCAGGCAGGCAGGCAGGCAGGCAGGCAGGCAGGCAGGCAGGCAGGCAGGCAGGCAGGCAGGCAGGCAGGCAGGCAGGCAGGCAGCTCTGGTGGATGGTTTTTGGAAGTGGAGCAAAAAGATAGATGAGGGAAAGAAGATGAATCAGGAAGAGGTATGTGTTCAGTCTTGAGTGAAAGACCTGCGCAGAGATTGCAAGGGGTGAGGTGTTGATGAGTTCATATCATGCATCATGCAATTGTCTCAGTTCTATCGTAATTACTATTTGTGGCTAATAGCTAATGTGCTGGATTGTGAACTGAGAGGTCGGGGATTCAAATCCTCGCCACGACAAAAAGATGTTTCAGACTTTCTGCTCCATTTACACTTCCTAGCGAACTTGGCCAAAGATTCAGTAGGCTGGCCGAACACTTTCGGTGAGCAGATGAGGTGGCGAGGGTTAAGACTGGTCCCCCGCCCTCGTATATCTGCCGCTCCCCTCTTTTTACCAAACACATCTTTGCGTTACTACTTCGCAAACTAGACGTATAAATGTTGCCGCAGAGACTTCAGGATAAACACAGCGTTTAAAAAACGGAGTCAGCAACAAAATGTTTGCGTTCAGTCTCGTTATAGAAAAAACATTAGCAGAAGGATGAGACGAACGAGAAAGAATGAAAAAAGAAGATAGCAGATATGTATGTATGCATGTATGTATGTATACATATATGTATGTATACATATATGTATGTATACATGTATGTATGTTTTTATGTATGTATGTATGTATGTATGTAGGCCTATGTAGGCCTATGTAGGCTTATGAAGGCCTATATATGCATGAATGCATAAGTGTATGTATGGGTGCATGTATTGTATATATGCATACATGATTGTATGTATTTACTCAGGTATGTCTGTATGATTTACGTATTTATGTATGTATGTATATATGTACGCAAGTACATATGTACATATTCATGTATGCTTGTATGACTGCATCTAGACATTTAATATATTCTTCGCAAAATCTGGCTACGGTAGCCTAAGGGGTGCAAAAACGTTTATAAGAAAAATTATTGGTAATCATATAGTGATTAGAAAACTGTTTAGCCACAAGAGAATTGTGAAAAAAATCGATTTGTAAGTCATTTCACACGGTTATCTGCTTGGAAATATCAGGTTCCACTCGATTAGGCAGTAGGCAAACAGCAATTATTTCTTCTTGCAATGCCGTTCAAGTTTTAGTTTAATCTATGACACTAATTTTTATCAGTCGGACTACTTAATCTCTCGCAATCAATCGTATGTTAAATGTGGATGAAGTCAATATTAGTGCTACAGGTTCAACTGGGTTGACATCAATGGTTGTCTGGCCCTCTGGTGGTCGTATGAAGAAGCGTTGCACAAGTCCGGTGAGAAAGAGGAATAACTCAGCACGAGCCAAGACTTCGCCGAGACAAGAGCGCCGCCCTAGTGAATACAGAAACTAAATAATTCTCAATTTGATCAAGACTTTAAAAGCAAATTAAGAGAAATTGGTTGGGAACTTTGCTACGTCCATCCAGGTTATAAACTATAGAAAGCACAGGTCGGTTGGCGGCCGCAACAACACAAAAACAAGAAAAATTTAATTTAAACTTTAATCAGCAGCGGAAAAACACAAAATCAGCCAAAAGTTAAACTACGCATCCCGAAACCGATAATTTAACTTCTGCGAAAGACAAATTTATTTAAAAGTTACGGAAAGAAATTTAAAATTAACATTTCCATTGTCCTGCCTCCCGGCTAACCTCAGACATAAAGCAACAGAGAGGTGATTTTTAAAGTTTGAATCTAGAATATCCGAAATGCCTGCTTAAACACGTACATACATACATGCGTAAATACAAGCATACATACAAAAGTACTTGTGCATACATACAAACATACAATTCTACTCATCATATAATTTAAATGGTACCATGCAGCGAAAACTCGTATCAGAGGCGCCGTATAAACAACGACAAGCTAGAAAAAATCATTTTACCACAGAAACAATATTTTCTGTCTACAGGCATTTTTCAAAATTATTTAGAATTTGGTTTATAACAGTTTGATGTTACAACATTCAAGTCGCATGATTAAACTCAATTACTAACCAAGAGAAAACGGAATAACAGATTCTCGGCGGATTACTTGACCGTGCTGATCCAAAAATCTTTCCGGTCGAAATATCTCTGGGTCTTTCCAAACTTTTGGATCCATATGAGCCGCGTAAAGGTTTACCAAAACCTGATTAAAGCATATAAAATTAAAATTGGTATATAGTTCTGAATAATTTGATTTTACAAACTGCTGAGTGACTAACAATCGAAGCTAGGCGAAGTCACGCCGCAAGACTACCTCACGCAGCTAGGCCAAGTCACGCAGCTGGTAGGTTGAGACATACTGGTTCTTTACAGTATATAAGTAAGTCGACGGCCTAAGTAGACACTTAACACAAGAATACGATGCTGACAGAGAAGCGTAGACAATACCGACGCGTAGACGAAGGAGTAATCGAATAGAAGGTGCACGTATATAGCACAGATGTACCGCACGTATTAGCGCGTGATCGTGTAGAATAATCTTGAGATGCTTCAATTCAAAATATGCAACCTGTTACGAACCGAGCACTGTTTATAGCATATAAAGTTCTTATAAGCATTTTAGTCTGCTGTAGTTTTTGTATTCCCTTCGAAATAATTTTGATACTCTACTTGCGGCAAAACATTTTCACGTTAAAATATCTTTATATTCGGCTTTGTAGTATGCTTTATCTGTCAAAGGTTTTCAATATCCGAATACTCTGTTAAAATGATGCTCTATATAATACAAACAGAAAGCCGTTTACAAAAATATTCGTCCTCTTTAAGGTGCCTAAAATTAAGACTATTTTGCGTTAGGCTACTCGATATGCAGCAGATGTTAATAAAATGCTGAAGTTATTTAAACTAATATACCACTGGAAAAGTGATATTCTAGGATAATCGTTAGTAAGTAGTTTGTATGATTTTTGATGCAATTACCAGAGTTCCAGCCGGTACTTCGTAGTTGCCAACATTAGTGTCATTCAGTGTCCTATGAGGAAGAGCCAATGGAACCAAAGTTTTCCAACGCAGTATCTCCAAAATTGTTGCTTCGACGTACGGTAGTCCGGTCTCGTCATTCAAAGAAGGAAGTCTATCCCGTGGGACTATGGCATCAATTTCTGCCCTTAAGCGATTCTGTACGTCTGGGTTGTTGGCTAAGGCACTCAAAGTCCAAAGAATAGCATTTGCTATTGTATCAGTCCCAGCTAGAACGATACCTCGAAGCGTGAAGCTCAGTTGCTCTTGATCGAAATCTGGACCCACACATTCCAGATATCTGCGCACAAAGCAATCACCTACACTGTCTTCTTCAAGAATTCTACCAATCTCAATTAGAAAAATCCTGTGGATTATCTTGTGACTGTCGACCAGCTCACGCAGTTTATCTCGATGAAATGGAAGAAATCTGAGTACAGGAGCAACATCTAAAAGCACATCAAAACTGTCAAAGGCCCGCTTTATTTGGTATCCGAGGTCACCTATTCCAAGGCTATAGTCATTCCTGCGTCCAAAAGTGATATTCATGACGATGTTTGTTGTATAGAGATACACGAGTTCTCGGGGATTGAAAGATTGTCCATTTTGTTTCAGGACATAATCTGTGAAGAAATCAAATTCCGTTGAGATCCTTGATTCCATTGTGCTTTTAACTCCGAATCCCAACTGCTTTAAAATGGAAAGCGAGAGTCGGTGGTACTTCTTCCAATCTTTAGTAGTGTCCATTACACCCAAACCTGGGTAAATTGCATTAACAATTATTTTCAAACCAATTTCTTTGTCAAAATCAATATTAATGCTAAAATTAATAACCCCATGGAAGAATTAATTTTATAAATGGGACAAAACAGTTTTCTGATTGACTCTAAACTTTTGGATTAATTTCTACATTTATTAAGCGCCACTATCTAATGACTAAGAATCAATCGATGGCGCTGAGCTACTGTAAGTGAAGAACTTGCTCAAGGTTCCTACACAGTAACCGCCTCGGGGAGGCTTGAACTCGTACTCTCCGCGTTACGAGCCAAGCACTCTAACCAATCGGTCACCGTGCCCCACCAATTGCTCTGTTGCTCTGTTGATACCAGAAAGCCTAAGTTTGCATTATGGGGTTTTGACTATGGTGGAATTTTTATTTTGACTATGGTGGAATTTTTATTTTGACTATGGTGTAATTTTTATTACTGTTTGGGATCAATAACTGGATTAATTTAATAAAGAAATGTACCGAATTACATTTTCTTCTATTTTGAGCCTTATGATGAAGAGAGGCAGGATTCAAGCTCTTAGTGATTAGGGTACAAGTGTTAACTTGATCAAGTGCGTAACGCACAACTGCTTAACATCTCTTGGCGGAAGGCAGGTAAGCAGTCTACCGGATGTGTTTTTAAAAAGTTTCATTCACTTTTTTCTTAAATGTTGTCATTTTCAACAGTTTTAATATAGTTCATAAACTTAATAATTTTCAACTAGATCGTCTTGTTTTCTTCGCTGTCAGATAAGATTTTGATTATTTATTTCTTCTTGATATCGATTTTCGTGTCGTTACTCTAGGACACCGTCTTTTCTGTTTTTCTATGCATATTGGTATGAATGCTATAATAGAATCCAACCACAATCTATTAAATTTACGGTTATTTAGATCAAAACTAACACTGGCTGACCATCTTTAATTATCTGCGTTCATGAGTCGCCATAAAGTGAAGAACTGTTCTATTCTATTTAGGCCAAGTCATTTTCTGCTGTGCCAGGATTCCCGGTTTCGTTGTGTTTTTCAATTTCTGTCACTGATTATAGCTGCCACATTATGTAACCTGCTTTTGTATTGCATTCTGTTAGTGTTTCTGCCGCATGCCAAATCACACGTGCAAAGCCATAGTCTAGTTTATTTTTGAGCTTGCCTCAAGCTTATTCTTTTAATCTGGTTCCCAGTACTACTTTCAATTCGGTCAAATGTTCTACCGTTATGTAATTCCACTAATATTATTTTGCGCCCTGGATTGTGTAAAAAATTGATGTTAAAAATCTCTATGGCTACACGTCTCGAGTTGTCTGTGTTTTTTTTCTGCAGCTTCTTTTGGCTAATAATGTTGAAATAAATCCTGGACTTGTTAGATTTAAAAGTTAAAATATTGGTCAATTAAGCACCATTCTCTATCATGCACGATCCCTCTCTTTGACTGATTTTCGTGGTGAATTTCAGTCTCTAATTGAATATCTGATATCATCGCGTTCTTAAATAGTCATTTTGGGAGACTTCAATATTCATGTTGATGTAGGTGGTCAAGGTGCTTCAGCATTTCATGATATTTTGGAAGGTTTGACATGAAACAGGTCATTACTTTCCTTACATATAACAAAGGTCATATCCTGGATGTCCTGATAAATAGCCGTGACTGGCAGTCGCTTCATTCGGTTACTCCAACTGAGTCATACCTTTCACGTTACATTGCCATTTTCCCGCAGTTCAACTCCCAATTTAAACAATCTCCAAATTACAAAATTGTTAGAGATCGCTCTTGGTATAAAATGTATTTAAATAAACTAAAAAATTATACATTAGCATCTCCCTTATGGCTATATCCAGTTCAAACATATAATGAGCTGGCATGACATTTTCAGTCTACTTTAACTGAGCTCAAATTCTCTTAAGGACTAGAGAGTAGTAGAGCGTGCTAGGTGTCGCAGAAGTCAGTTAGGGCGTTGATGCCACTCAGTCCCCCATGAACCACAGTAAGTTTAGGCATCAGTGCAAACTTTTGCGCAAACTTCCGTCAGTTAAATCTGAGTATTTCACAAATTTAGTTCCTGAGAGTTCTGCATCATCAAACACCTTGCGGATGGCTCTGAATAAGTTTTTACAGAGAGAACATCCTCTGCTGACTTTTCTGCTTCCTGAGATCTAGCCAGTAAATTTTTACCTTATTTGAAGATTAGATATCTGATATTACGCTGAAATTTGTTGATTATTCTGTATGTGATAAATTTCTTCATCGTAGTTTTTCATCTCCTGTCTTTGACTACTTTCAGCCAACAAATGTGCTTTGATGTCCTAGGTTCAACCATCACATCAATTCTCGATTTCTCATTGCATGAAGTATCTTTCTCAACTGCGTTTTTCCATGCCATAGTTCATCCTCTGCTAAAGGAATTTCAATTCATGCTTGCTATCCAAAACGATGTCTTCTGCTTCTTATATAAGGGTAAGGGGCAGCACTTTTCTCCTTGATTTGTATGATGCCTTTGATACTATGGGCCTTTTTCTTCTGTTGCATCGTCTCCAGCACTAATTTGGGGTTTCTGGTCCCGCCCTGCGTTGCTTTGCTACTTGGCTCAGCCCATTAATTCAATCAGTATGTTTTAGTGGACATTATTCGTCTAATACTTTGTTGCCATGTGGTGTTTCGCAAGATTGTGTACTTAGTCCTCTTTTGTTTACATTATACACCACATCTCTAGGTACTTTGCTGTACAACCATTCACAAGGTTATCCTTCTATTCGGATGATTCCCAAATCTACATTTCATTTAACATAAACTCCTTCTTAACCCATCGAAGACTGAATATCTACTACCGGCACTCCGCAGCAACTTAAAATGTTTGAATGGCTTAAATCCTTAAAGCTGTTCGACTCACTTGTTGAACTGACTGATGTTGCTCGTGACTTGGGCGTTTTTTTTTATTCTACTATGACACTCATAAACAATGTAAATGGTATTTGTAAGTCATTATATATGTATATTTGTGACATATGCAGAATTAGGCGTCATGTCCTCATGTCTTCAAGAAAATGCATTGGTCTCATATTCATTATTATCCCTCGTGTGGCTCCAGTGCATCATCTAACGGTTCAACGATATTCCCACTAATGCATTTGAGGAATGTGTTAGATATGGTTACCTTTGAAATTCGGGTTGACAGCCCTTTCTGTGTACATTGGAGCTCTTCCTGAGAATGCAGAAGAATGGTTAACTAGTGCATCTTCAATAACCTCTCTGCTATTGAGAATTAAGACTAACCTGCAAACGAAGACATGCTTTTTTAGCTTTTATACTTTATTGTTTTACTCAGTATTATGCTGTCACCTATTTGTAATCCATGAAGTAAATAGGTAACCTTTGTAGCGGACTGTTTGTTCCTTTTAGATCAGCCCATTGGCACCAATGTATGTGACAGACTATGATTGTATTTGTTGATTATTTTGGTTGTCAATAAAAAAATATATAAAAAAATCAAAATCAAATCAAGTGCTTTTGAATGTTCAGCACGTGAGTATAATAATTTTTTACTCTGAACAACACATTCGTTTATAGTTGCCAAAATGTTTCCTGCATGTAACTAGAATGAAGCTTTATAAATCATTCAATTCTTTGGCCAGTAAATGCTAAAATTTACTTAAAATATTCTAGTCAACGACTGGGGACAAACCTACATGATTAAAGGACGTAGCAATACTGAAAAAAACTTTTATTTCTAAATTAAATCAGCGCTCGTATTTGCTACATAAAGCTCGATCATTTGGAATATTTGAGAATTACTTTCAAATCTTGAAAGTAGAATAAAGTCGAAATTTACTTATTAATTGCTTAACATTAATTCATAGCTGAAGCAAAATGTATTGTTTAACTGCTTACTTGTTTCCAGCTCTGAATGTAAAAATGGGTCCAAGTTGATCTGCTTTTCTGGTGAAAAAGTCCGCGATATTATTGAAGCCCCGTATGAATGGCAAAGACCCGACCAGTGGTAGAGATGGAAGGGAAGGAGGATAACGACTTCTCGCCTTCCCTAATTCATTCCATCGTCGAAGGAGAAAGCATAAATACAAAGCTATTCCCACGAAAACAAAGAATTCCACCGGCAACACCATTCTACCTTTCTCTGAAAATCAAACGATACGAATTTTTGTTAAATGACACAATTCATTTGGAAGTTTAATTGTGTTTTATTATTACTTTTTATAATTATTTTGTTAAGTTTTATTATTCTCTGGAAAAAAGCACACGCAATCGGCCGACTTGAATGAAACAGTTTATTTGAAATTTTAATTATGTCATAGTTGATTTCTGTTTAATTTTTGTATTTTAAATTTTAAATAAAGTATTTTTCACTTTTAGTGTTATTATATATCAGTTCATTTCAACTTTAAATTTATACTTTAAATTTTATTTTTTAAACATCTTCATTTTACTATTGACATGTTTTTTCTTATTTATTGTTTTTGTTTTGACATTTGTATTTTATATTTTATGTTCTAAAACAGTCTCTGTCGTCGGGGCAAGGCTGGGAACGGCTCTTAGAATATAACTTAGAGTGGTTATACAACTGCCTTGAATGAATGATTGAGTTTACCATTGCGGACGTGGTGATTGTCGACCCGACTGATTGACTGATATTTATTGCAGCTGTTGCGCGTATACTGTCAGAAAATCTGTATTTAAGACGCGAGGAGACTCGTCATGAGTCGGTGCTCGAAGTATTCTCATCCAACGCGAACCTGTATGAGGTTAACTAGGTTGCAAAACCACACCTCGACTGAAACAGGCTACCGCCACAAAGTTTAATATAAATTGAAACAATTTCCTTACTTGTCAAAGTGAATTCAGACTAATTTAATTATTAACTTCAGATGTTCAACTGCATGAAGCTCTTGTATATGTGTGTAATATGAACTAGTCTTTATATTCTGCTTTGTGGCGACTTGAAGCTCTGGGTGGACCTTGTTTCCTAAAGTTACACCGTAGTACGGAAGCCCACTGGGGACATCGTCGCGGTGTTATCAAGTTTGTATCGTGTGTTTGCTAAATATATGTCTGAATGCATATGTATGTAGCAACTATGCATGTATGTATGCATGGATGTATTCATGCTTTGATTATATGGCCCTTGTAAGAACTTCATAAAGGCACAACGTTGGTGGCAATCAGGCTGATCGAAGCAGGTGCGACTTGAGAAAAACAGAAAATTTACGTAGAGCTAAAACACATGAACAATGCGCATATACACAGGATTACTGTTCCAGTAGGAAGATCCAATGCATATTAAAGTCCAATGCGGATGAACTGATGTTCAGAAACGGCGCACTGCAAATTTCTTCGGGGAGCGGACAATGATTGGCCACCCGGCTGTTTGATTCGATACCGGAACACTTGGCTGTGTTATGTATGCTGGGACAGCGCCGAGCATTGAGGTTCGTTCCAGCAGGAAATCAGTGTCGGCATCATGAAATGTGGCTGAGGTGCTATGGATGCCGTGGGAGGTGTGAGCGTGTGTGCGGCTTCGGGGTTCACTCGCTGACAAGCGGGTATAGGGCTATGGGTTTGTGTGTTGTATATCTGTCTGCGTATATACAGATATTAAGTCAGTCGGTAGTGACGAATGATAACCCTTTTAGTTGGAAACTGTACAATGATATGTTATAACAATTGTTCTTTTTTTGAAAAAGAGAGTTTTAATATAGAAGCGAGATGGGAATAGGCGTTTGTCATTGATACGGACATAGGCTACATTGGCTACTAGTGCGAACGATTATACCTAGATCTTAGGATAGTGACGTTTGCCTAAGAGTTTAGGGATTGATACGAAGGAAGCCGGTTTTCTGTTTGGCTCGTATTCTGTTCTGAACTTCGAAAGAACTAGTCTGTCTGGTGCTTTCATGAGCAATATTTTACTAAATCAATTAAAAATCTGAGAGTATTTCGGCTTTGAATCTTACTGTAGTAGCTTAGTCGATTACTGTTTACTATCCAAATACTAGCTAATGCCACTTTTTTTCCGTCGTCACTGGATGTTTCCTGCGGGGAATTCGATAATAAGCAGGTCACAATGTCCGACAGTTTATAATAAGCGTCTTGAATTCAAGACTCAGAATTAAGTATCTGTGTTGAATAAACTATGGACAATTAGGCAATAGTGTTATAAGAAATGTTATGATGGAATATGAAGTTATAACTGAATAAAAAATTAGTTATAGAATGAAGTACGCAGTTGTTTGCGAGAGCTTTTCTTGCACATGATAGAAGACAGCATTAAGCTTTGACAAATAAGACGCATTACAGCAGTATTCCCAAAATAAGTATCAGATGAAAAACTCAACGGCGATGTGTTCCCAGTTGGGCTTCCGTAAACCTCAGATGAGCCAACAATGATGTAGCGTACTCGTACTTTGCGCCTGACTTACACAGACAGAATGCTCAGCACGTGGTAGACAAGACAATTGCAAAAAGAGTTCATAGTCGACAATATTTGAAGTTTTTTGCAGCATTTAGATTACCGCCGAAGCCCTTATTCCTCTTTTCCTATATAGCAGAGCGAAGTTTAACATCAAAACAGGTTCAGAAGATAATCATGAGCCTGACAACAAACCAGTGAAGTTTTCCCCCAGGCACGGAGACTCGTCGTAGGGACATCGATATAAAGTGTTCGTACAAATACATACGTACATGCATGTACGTATGCATGTATTTATGTATGAACTCGATATCAAAGATTTATAAGGTGAGACTCTTAATTACGGCTGACCCTTTACAATTGATTGCACTCCAATTCTGTCCCCAGTGACGAACTATTGCCGAACAAAGTTCAGCATCAAAACAAGCTAGAAGAAGATAATTATAAGTCTGCAATAATTTTTCACCCAGGCACTAAATCTTTTTGTTTAAAACCACGACTTGATTGAGACTTCTTTCAACTCTTAATGTGCGATCTAATAAAGCGATGTGAAGCATTGAAGTAGCGAGTACCACTATTTGACCAACTGAAACCCTCCAAGATCTATTGACTGTGCATGCCCAGCAGTTTTCGATTTAATAAAGCTGAACTCGCTTTCTTGTTTTAATACATGCGAGTACATGTGTTTATGTACGTATCAATGCATCAAGATATTAATATATACGCCGTCAATTGTGTATAAGGAGAAACGCTTCATCCCCGTTCACAATGGTCAACGCGTCAATTTAGCTAGCCACAAAGGACCGTGCCAGCCAGAGATCCTAATATTTGAAATACAGACCCTATCGGCACAGGTCAAAGTGACCTGTAAGTTTGGGGTGTACGTTTTTCTCTCCTCAATTTCCCAAGGCGGAATATCGATGGGTGATTCGCAACCTTTAACCCACAGTTGCGAAACGTTTTTGAATCTTTTGCACTCATGACGCCCTATATCATTGGCCTTAGACATTTCTTAAAAGACAACTCTATAATTGATCATGTAGTTTTGAAGCCGCAATCATAAGAAAGATTTGTTCAGTGTCGTTAGAAGAACACAAGTAAACATCCCAGTTCTCAGATTTTGGGTAGGTGGGTGAGAAAGATGGTGAGAGAATGAATGAGTGAATGAGTAAGTAGGGCAGTCAGTCAGTCTGTGAGTCTGTTAGTCATTTAATGAGTCAGTGTGTCAGCGAGTCAGCCATTGAGTCGGTCAGTCAGGTAGTCAAGACTTGTGTAGTAGACTTATCTACCACTTGAATCGACAGGCGTTCAGAACTAGACGGGAGAAACAAGAAAATTTCTGAATCATCTTTGCTAAGGGCAGCTGTTACACTCTGAACGAACTACACAAGTAGCCTGCATCACTTGTCTAATAACAAGGCATAATGACTGCGAGCTGTTGTCACCATTTAAAGTAGGCGTTTATAGTAATTAAATGTCTGAATATGGGCCAACAATTACTGTGTCCTTTCACCGATGTATGGCTCTTTATACATCTCTAGTCCACAATAATCTTAAGACTATTTAGACACTTACGTAGGAGATGTTTTTAATAACCAATCCTCTTCCAGCTGGCTAAAGTTTCTAAATATCCTCTGAAAATTGAGCCGCTGAAAAGCATACGGTGTTTGAACAACACGGTTTTTGTGAAAGCATAATGCGCATATAACTTAAGTAAACAGGACTTGGATAGTTGCATTGGTTTAAGCGAACGTAAAGGCACCTCTTTGCTTGAGGATCCGGGTTCTTGTCCCGGTCGTGGTTTATTTCACAGCTTTGAAACTCGGGCTTGAACCGTCCTTTCACAGGGACCTTAAATGGCGTGGTGTCCATTTGATAAGGGCAGCGGTTGTGAAGGATCTCGCCAGATTAATTCATTAAAAAATGAACACTGTCTAGGCCTCACGGTCGCTATGGAAAACATGTACTTTAGCAATTGTCCTTTTCTTTGTTAACCCTCATCCACATACCTGGGGTCCAAGCGGACCCCAGCCATTTTAGAATATGTGTAACTTTTGTTCCCTTGATGGCATAACACTATTATTTATGTAATTGTCAGCCCTTCATCGATCAACAGCTGCATGAATTTATAGGTCAGCAAATTATTTCACAAAGGAAAAATTTTTAAATTTCATTTGGGGTCCATAGAGACCCCTGGGGTCCACTTGGACCCCACAAATTAAAATATATTGACAAATGTAAATAAAATTACTTAGGCGCCCATTTTAAGGAATTGATGGAGCACTTAAATGTTCGGCAACTGTTCCAAAGCATTTCAATATAAAATGGCTCAAATACGTGCTAGTTATACTTTTGCTGAAGTGCTGAAGATACTACTCCATGATGAAGAAGATGACGTTCAGAGCAACGAAAAAAGCAGCAATGAGATAGTTGATGAAGAAGATGAAATTGATCACGTTTCTGACGAAGAAGAAGTTGACAATGATGACTTTGAGCCTGCTGAGGAACCTGCACTTCCTGCAGCACAAATTCGTGGCAGAAGGGCGGAGTAGACAACATGGACAAACTTGCTGCAACTCGTGGTACAGCACGTGGCCGGAGCGGGCGCCAAGCCATGGATGAAGACGGGTCGTAATATCATTGATGTGAATCTTTTTCACCAGCCTGCCTCTTGTAAAGACGCTGTTTGAACAGCATACTACGTATGTGGGAACAATTCGCAAAAAACAAGGCCGATATCCCAATTGAAATGCAAGAAAAATCAGAGAAGAAAAATTAACAAGTTTTGGCTTCTGTAGAGATTACACTTTGTAATTACAATTACACTTATGTTCCAAAAAAGATAAAGTCTGTCATCTTACTGCCCTCTGTGCATCATGACAGTGCAACAGCAGGTGACGATTACAAGCCTGTTTTCTTACTTCAGTACAATACCAAGAAGGGCGGAGTAGACAACGTGGACAAACTTGCTGCAACACACTCCTGCAAACGAAAATGCAAACGAAAGCCACTTTCATAGTTCTTCAACATAGTCGATGTTTCCATTGCGGCCCTTGTTATCTGTCTATGCAACTGTCCATAGTGAGAATCTCGAAGTGGGAGCCCTCGTCGTCGACTATTCATGTTACAGTTGGGCCGTGAACTGGTTCACGAACAAATTGCTTAAGTGCTGCAAATACCCGAGCTGTGCAAGGTGAAGTGAGGAATGCTATCAAGCATATCAACATACAGGGTGTATTCATTGAAGAGGAAGGTAACCTTGACAGCAAAGCCTTCCAGAAAGCATCGTTGCCACATCTATCCACGCAGTGCTGACAGAAAGGTGAAACAAGAGTGCACTGTTCTGCCGCAGAAATGTCTGCATGGAGCACTCGACACCTGACATTATGTGGTCCAAGTGTATGTAACAGACGACCCCTAAATATATCAACTGAAGATTAAGTCAGGATTTGTGCTTAGCTTAATAACTTTCTTCATTCAAATGAAATTCTTGAATTAAACTAAACTTAAATTAAACAGTTTGCTTTGATGAGCGACCTGTTACATTCATTACATAACATTTGCCGGGTGCCTGATTGTGCAATAAAAATATTCTTTCCATGACAAGTTAGGACCTACTTAAAGAAAACTACTATGTGTTACTATGTTTAAAGAAGAACTTAAGCTGTTTTGATGTCGGAATGCAAATATAACTCGAAGCATGCATTTTAACCGTTGGGGTGGAGACTGACCCCAGGTATGCAATAACGTGACTTTCATGACCAATGTGGATGACGGTTAACCTTTTCAGTCCGTCCTATTTTTCATCGCAAGGTGGAGACTGGTGAAGGAGAGAAAAACTGAACATCGTTTTCTTTCACAGTTGGTGAGATTTTTGCCATTCACTGATGCAGGCTTTAACGACACTGCGAATTTTGTCATTAAAATGCGGAAAAACTTGAACCAGTATTCACATTCAAAGTTGGTCACAATTAATATACCCAGAAATGATTGATTAAAATGAAGACATTGTTAAGCAGCTAGAATAGGTTTCTGACAAAAGCAATAACAAATGCTGCAGAAATTCCTTTGCATGTAACTGTTCAAACTGATTTTCAGTTTAATACATATACACAGAGATAAGGCAATTGCAAATATTAAACACTATAAACCGATTGTTATAAGGGGTTTAATAAAGTAGACCTAATCTCAAGAAGATTCAATTTGCAGCGCTGAACATTTTTCAATAAGTTTGCAATTAAAGCGTAGAAATATGTTGTATGTTGTCTTAAAGTTAAAGCCTACCCGGTAAAAGCAAAAATATTAGCTTCTAGATCAAGTCAGAACCAAAAAGCGCACATAAAAACACAAAGATATATGACAAAGAAAACAAAAGAAAACTTAAACTATCTCTCGGTATGAGACGTACAAGTAAATTCTATTTCATTGCAATCTTTTAGTCGTGAACCCAATATCCAAACTTTGTGTAATTACTCGGTGCCGATATCATGAGTTTATTTTTTAAGTGAGTGATTATGTTCCAAGTTGCGGTTCTATAGAGAAGTCGAATGGGCAAATCAAGATGAAATGCTTTGCTCATGCTATAAATCTTTTTGCCATGAGGTGCAGATCTTAACCAGACATATGAAATCACGTCTAAAATACTGGCCAATATTTAATCCAGTGTGGCTTAGTATTCGATGTCCAAGTTTGGAATTTAACTGTGCAAGTGTGGCGGATCGGCCACAAGGCAAGCCTGCTGGGTAAGAAGCAGGAGTAGCTACTGTATGACGCGCTTTAGATAGCCGCTGAGTGCTTCGACTGTGTGCGCGGTTCGGCCGCGTTAGCTGCATAGGATTTTTAAGGAATTAAATTTTATTAAATTTAAGCTTAATATAATAATAGCTTAATAATTAGGTCGTGGAAAATTCTTAGTGTAATTTTAGTAAAGTAACGCACAAAATGGTTAAAATTTATAGGCCCAAAAAAGTTTTTTTTAAGGCAAGTTATCGGTAACCGTTAGACACCTTTATTTACTTTTATCAAGCGTGCTAGTATATAAGCGAACCGGCGTAAATAGGAACAAAAGGCTTGAATAAGAGGTGTCGTGTCCTGCGATGCCTATGTTGTGAAGGATGGTAGCGTGGCTTCACATATACGACAGTACAGAAGGAGCGATGCGGGCCTCCTGAAAACAGAGTGAAGGATCGTTGCGAGCCTTCACGGGTACGAGTCGGAGTGTTTTTGAGCGGATTCATATACGGACGAGGGTGACGTCCGGAGAAGCCCGTGTTCGATAAAGTCTCGGTTACGATAAAATATACGGACGGGAAAGTCCGGGAAAAAGACTAATCTGTGCGCTCCCGGCGGGACGACCGAGACAAACACTGTCTGGTTTCGGGCTGACGGCGCCGATCCGGTTAGAGGCGAGGGCCCACTCTACCGTAGATCGCGAGGCGGCCTGAGCCACGACGGTGGACGTTGAGGTTGGACAGAACCCGGGGAAGACCCCTTTCGTCAGAAATAAGTACAGGTCTGTAGCATGTGAAGGGTTGGCATCGGGAAGTGTAAAACAAGTGGGAAAGTTGCGGAAGCTACCCTTTTGACCGCGTGAGAGAAAAATCTCATCAGTGCGCTCCCGAGAACGTCGCAGCCGTTAAGAACCAACTGTCTGATTTCGAACTGGCTCCGTTGGACCAGCAGGGCTCGGGCCCACCCTGTTGGGAAGTCGCGAGACGATCAAGTAAGTCAAGATAGGTGGAAGATAGAGGCTGGGCGAAGTTCGGGGAAAGATGCGGCGACAGGTCTGTGTGAATTCAAGGGGTAGGATTTGCCGTAAGAGATAACTGGTGCCGTAATACTTGACCGTGCTCTCCTGAGGAAGTCGCAACCAAAGCACACCAATCTGTCTGATTTCTGACTGGCTCCGTTGGTCTAGCAGGGCTCGGGCCCACCCTGTTAGGAAGTCGCGAGACGGTCTGAGTAGTCATGATAGTTGGAAGATAACTGGTTGTGCGAAACTCGGGGAAAGAGGCGGCCGCGGTTCTCCCCGTCGAAATGCAGGAAGAGATAACGGGAAGACGCCGCGGAATCATAACGCAGACCAAGAAATGTTTGAGACCGGATACAAATGCAGACCAAGTAAAGTCCCGGTACGAAAGTGACCGGATTGTAACGCAGACCAAGTAAAGCCCTGGTGCGTAAGAGACCGGAAACTAACGCAGACCAAGAAAGTACCCGGTACATCGTAGTCCGGGCAGGTTCCCCGATAATACCGGAGTCGACACGGGAAGATACCGACTTCTCTATATGCTTGTCGCCAGACATTGATCAGAGGACTGACTGAAATGCGGGGAAGGGCCCCCTCGTGCGTAGGTCGGTGCGAAGGTCCGTGTGTTTTACAGAAGGTTAGAGAGGGGACCTTCTCTTGAGTGTTTCATAGGGGTATCCTATCCTCTGAAGCACTGTTGGTCGATAATTGCCAATACAAAGACTTGACATGGAAACTTGTTCCGGAAGTTCTCGGAAGTACCCGGAGGTGGAACGAGAGACAGATAGTGATAATGGGAAGATGTCTCGTCCGATATCTATGTGCCTAGGGCGGAAAGACACAGAGGCTCGTCGTGACTTCCTTGTTCCCGGAACCGAGAAGACGACTGGTGTCTCAGAATATTGGCGATAGCGGGCGAGTTACGAGATGTAAAATGCTGGTTACGAGAAAATCCTCACACAAAAGGGAATGACTAGTGCCGGTAAAGGAACGAACCCTGTTCTGAGTAAAGGCCATCCTCAGGACGTTGCCCATCCGGCGACCGCGGAAGAGGCAGAGTCGGATCCCGAGACCGAGTGATACAGTGTTGATTCTCTTAAGGAAGTGGCCCATCCTGAGGCTTCCTTAGGGAGAACGAACGACACGGGCAGAGAGATACGGAAAGGCCATTTTACAGTGAAAATACATGGGGCAGTGAGGCGGGTGGCTCTGAACGTAGAACTGGGCTGGATTACCCCCACCCCGTGGACAGTTAACCCGACCGAGAACGCCACACAAGTAAGGGTTAAAGTTTAACTTCACTGCATTACGTTGCAACACTGGACAATAACGAACGCACTGTATTATATAGTCATTGACGTAGATGCCGTTTCAAAATCACTTATTTCTCAGTAACTGTCTATATTGGATTAAGAAGCAGGCAAGAGTGTTTATTGGATTAAGAAGCAGGTAAGGGTTATCATTGTTGACATCTGACGCTCGAATACGTAGCCTTGCATCAAGACATTTTTCTTCTAACACAAAAATTAAAAAGCCAAGGCAAGCATTAAAATCTACTTGTACTAAAGGTACGGTAATGAAGATGGCCAAAATGTCTGCTGCGAAATGTTGTTTTTGCTGTATTAGAATCTGTTAGCTGCGTTAACTGTTACCGCCAAATTGTGATCATCTCCACACGTATTACATGTAACTTAATAAACTGGCTACTCGTGATATTGAACACGTGCCTTTCATACTGCTTAAGCTTACTACTCTGTTTTGAATCCTAGATGGAAGTCTAGGGCTTTGAAATGTTTGATGCTGAAAACGTTCATCTGCGTAACAGCGTATGGTTGCACACATTTTACGCCGCAACACTAGGAAAAATCAAGTTTCTTCAAATACAAAAGCTTCTACTTTTTGCTGAGGGTATATTTATTTGGCAGTCTTAATCGGTCGCAATCAGTCTTATGTTAAACGCGGAGAATTTCATTACGATTGCTATCGGTTCAATCGGGTTGACGACAACAATATCCTGGCCCTCTGGTGGTCGTATGAAAAAGCGTTGCACCAGTCCGGTAAGAAAGAGGAATAATTCAGCGCGAGCCAAGACTTCGCCGAGACAAGATCGCCGACCTAATGAATACAGAAACTAATCAATCATATTTTTTATCAGGACTTAGTAGTGGAATGTTATTATTTATTACTATTAATAATTATTATTATTATATTTAAGATTTGTGTTTTTGTTAAATATAAATATGGCTAGTCTTCGCTGATGTCTGGCTCCTCGAAAGTGCCCCGGAAGGCAGATTATTATTATAATTATTCGTACCCACACAAGAATGCAGGTCCAAACCAAACCACGAACAAGTAGCCCTGATCGCTAGAGACATTTCATTACAGCTGGAAGACGGCAATGACAGGGCAGCAGCAAGAATGCTCACTTCAGACGATAAGCTGGTACCAGTTACGTGGACACTCTTGGAGTTAACGGCTGAAGCACCCAACGCCTCCCCAACTACCCCTTCAATACATCCTTTAAGCAATGTCATATATTTCCCGGCCACGGAAGACGAGGTGTTTGGCCACATTCATTCCTTTTCAGTCGATTCATCTGGGGATGACGTTCTCCGACCCTTGCACCTCCTAGATCTGGTCTGTTCCGCCGAGACCTGACCCACACTTGTTTAATCCACCAATCTTTCCATTAACATACTTTTGGATTGGTTCTGTCCTGAGCAAGTTACGCTAAATTTACTCTCTATAGAGGCACGCTTTGTGCGCTGCGGAGAAAAATATGGTGACCTTCGTACGAGAGTAATTTGATATAGGTGGCGAAAATTGGCATCCAATTTCTAATCCACAAAGCCAATGCATTTGTAGGGTCCCATATATATATATATATATATATATATATATATATATATATATATATATATATATATATATATATATATATATATATATATATATATATATATATATATCCAAAAAACAAGTAGGTGCAGGTGCACCTAACGACAGCAAAGCGGTTGTGCACGCCCCCAGACGCTTTCTGGCCAGCATGCAGCCAGGTTCTGTACTTGTTAAGTTTGATTGTTTAAATCCATTTGACACACTTTTACTACATGCCATCTGTCATTGGTGACATCCTATCTGAACTCATGCTTATCTGCACGTAGATTATGCCGAGACCTCTGAACTCAGTTTTGGCTAATAAGCCGGCTATCTCAGGCCAAATCTCAACAGGGAGATCCCTTTGGTCCGCTGTTGTTCTGTATTCTTGTTAAACCAGTTCTTCAGGGTCTTTCTGCTCCATTCGTTTTGGGATGTTTGGAGAACCCTACTTTGGACTAAGAGGCATCAAATATTGGTGCAGGTGTGAGAGCGATTGAACGAGGGTGTAAGTTCCTGGAGCTACGATTTCGAATTGTGATTATAACTCACGTGTCCCTGTGGTGACCACTCTTGGACATCTCAGTCAATTCTCTTTCAAGAAGACGATGGTAGACCCTCTGTTTGGCGCCATATTTCGACCTCGGAGATTCTCACATCTATTCTTGAATCCCGCTGTTCGAAATTGTCCGCAGGTACATTAAGGTTGGAGAGTATTGCCAAACACGATGCCGTTCTATTACGTAGATGCTCGCTAAGTATATCAAAGCCATTGCACCATTTACCATGCTTCCCAGACTTTGACGAAACTCATCTGGTAAAGTATGATTCCCTTGTACGCAATGGCTTTTGTTGCCTCAATGTTTCCCTAAAGGACACTTAATGGCTATAGGGTTCTCTTCCGGACAAAGCTCGAGGACTGGGCATAGGTTGGGTGACCTTGCTTGCGCTCCATATCTCCGCATCTTCCGCTGCAGGTACCCGATTCCTATAATGCTGCATGCTACACATCGTGCAAACCAACGATAACGCTCATTTTGAAGCAATGCGGCAGCATTTTTGCGAATTGAAAGAAAAGTACACCATACCAGGGTCTATCACATAAATATATTGTGATCAGCCACAAAGTCAAAAGTCTGCTACCAGTTCAGAGGCGTCTCTCACCGATGCATACAACCAGAAACGCTTCAAGGGGAGATTGGCTTTTTGCTCTACCCATCACAACTTATGGCTAAAGACTGTATGATGAGGCTGTGTGAATCGCTGTTGACCTTTGCCTCGGAGCAGGTATTTGCGAACCGCGCTGTTGCCCTTGCGGATCATTTGTGACGGTGAATGGATCGCATGGCCTGTCTTATGGCTTGGGTCCTGTTCGCTTCGCTCGGCACGCTGTATCAAGTGACTCAGTATGTCAAAGCCTTGTTTTTCTGCGGTCAAAGACCAGACTGCCCTATCCAGAGATGAAAGCAGAGACTTGACAGATTTGTGCTCAGTTTATGGCACAATAGCCGCAGTTTGATTTGGGATATCACTGTAACTGACATCCTAGTTGCTTCTTACTTAGCTGCTATTTCGGCCGGTGGTGCAGCGGAATTGACAGTATATAGAAAGACATCAAAATAAAACCTATTTCTGCTCCAGTAACATTTTGTTACTTTTGCCTTCGAAACTCTATGATATATTAAGAACGCTGGGGTTACTTTATTAAAGAGTTTTGGCGTATTCTAATGCAACTCTCTGGTGACGAAAGAGAAGTATGCCATCTATTCCAGCGCCTATCATTTGCCATCCAACGTTTTAGTTCTTTCGCTTTTCGCAAAACTTTCTATCGGCAAAAACTTAGATAAAGCAAACCAAGTCATTTTATATCCTCGTGGGTTTTTGCAAATCCCAACGGAGCCTTGGGCAATTACGAGGATGATGATGATGATTATTATTATGATAATGATGATGATCATGATGATGTTAATGATAATAATAATAATAATAATAATAATAATAATAATAATAATAATAATAATAATAATAATTCAAGACAGGCAAAATGACAAGGTTTCGGGTCATCATTAATGCAAGTATGTAAAAAGGTCATGGCAAGAAAAGATAAGACAAGACATGAAAAGAAGTCAATGTAGCAGTCATTGTAATTGTTATTAAGACAACTACTATTATTACTAGTATGATTATTACTATTATCCTTAATATTATTATTTTATTGCTATTTTTATTAACAACAACGATAATTGTTACTATCCTTATTCTTATTCCTCTCCTTCTTCTTCTTCTTATCATCAATACTGTTTTTTGTTGTCGTCGTTGTTAAAATAAAAGATACTACTTCTACTTTTTTCTACAACTACAACAACTACCCTGTTACTATCATCACTACAACAATAACAACAACTACTACTTCTGCTGCTACTTGTGCTGCAGCAGCTCCAACTACAACTGCAACCTATGTGACGTCAAAATAAAAATTCGAGACTAGGGACCTCATAGAAATGAAACCTAGAAAGCTTGTACACCTTAGAAGTTATAATATTCAGCACCATGTATTTTACCATGTCACTTAGAATTCTCCTCAAAATAGCCAGAATATAGGAAATTCAAACTGTACGATAGATCTATTTACTAACCAAGAGAAAAAGGCATGACAGATTCTCGGCGTATTACTTGGCCGTCTTTATCCAAAAATCTTTCCGGTCGAAATATCTCTGGGTCTTTCCAAACTTTTGGATCCATGTGAGCCGCATGAAGGTTTACCAGAACCTGATTAACACATAGTTATATAGGAAAATTATTAAGATGCTTCAGAATTCAAAATTTGATGTTAGGAAAGAACCGATTATAATACTTATTTAGAATTGCGCTCTTAGTATTTTCTCAAATTTTAAGTTATCACATTCATCAACATTTGAAGTAAACTCTGTGAAAGTACATTATGTTTCCTCAAATGTCCCAGATTATATGTCCCAGATTATAAATATAATGCTTATATCATTTGAATAAATATGTTTTCGCACCGAAGCAAAAGCACATGTGTAGTACAGCTTTGAGCAAATACTAACAAAAATATTAATTAGTTTATATTTTTGAGGAAATACCGAGGTTCCAGCAGGAACGAAGTAGTCGCCAACATTAGTGTCATTCAATGTCACATGAGGAACAGCCAATGGAACCAAAGTTTTCCAACGAAGTATCTCCAAAATGGTTGCTTCGACAAACGGCAGCCTGGGTTGGTCATTCATGGAAGGAAGTCTGTCTCGTGAAACTACTATATCAATTTCCGCCCTAAGACGATTCTGTACATCGGGATTGTTGGCTAAGGCGACCAGTATCAAAAGAAGAACATTTGCTGTTGTATCGGTTCCAGCTCCGAAAATATCTCGAAGCGTGAATCTCAGTTGTTCACGGTCGTAATCTGGGCCCACAAGTTCCAGATATCTGCGCACAAAGCAATCGTCGGCTCCGTCTTCTAGACTCTTCTCAATCTCCATCAGAAGATTATTGTAGATCTTCTTCTGACTGTCGACATGTTGATGCAGTTTATCTCGATGAAATGGAAGAAATCTAAGTATAGGAGCAACGTCTAAAACCATATCAAAACTATCAAAAATCCGGTTAACTTGGAAAGCTATTTCACTTATTCCGAGGTTATAGTCATGTCTGCGTCCAAAAATGATATTCATGATGATGTTTGACGAGGAGAGATATACGAGATCTCTAGGATTGAATGATTGTCCATTTAGTTTCAGTACATAATCTGTGAAGAATTCAAATTCTGTCAAGATCCTTGATTCCATCGTGCTTTTTACTCCGAATCCCAACTGCTTTAAAATTGAAAGCGAGAGTTGGTGATACTTCTTCCATTCTTGAGTAGTATTCATTGCAATCAAACCTAGAAGCATAATCTGAATAGCATTAAGATGAATATGAATTGCGCTGATTTTAGGAAAAAAGTCAATTGTGTGACACAATTTTTTGAATACTTACCTTGGAACAGGATTAAACAGGATCCAGAGTTCCTTTAGAGTTTAGACACCAAAAATACCAATTTAGACTTTGAGAATATCTTTAATTCACAACTGTTAATGCCACCAGCTTATTACTAGTTATTAGTGCCAAAAAATAAACAAATAATAAAATGTAACTAATTATATTTACAGTTTTGAAAAAGGTTCTCTGTATTTTGATATGATAGCCTTCAGAACTGTTGTTGTAATATATTGATTTAAATCGTAAGTTTAATTCTCATTCAAACTTTGAAATGTAATGACAGATTTATGTAGCGTCTCTTACGGAATATTCCTCAGAGGCGCTTCCGACCTGAAAATTAATAAACCATTATCCTACAGAACAGGTCTATTCTGAAAAACGTAACATGGGCCACACATACATTAACCGAAAGCGTAAAGCGGAGATTTTCAATTTAATTAATATTGCGGTGTAGCAGCAACTTGACCTAATTATTGGAGAAAATGTTCGATGTGCTTACCCTTGCTATTCGGATTGACAACGCTTTCAGTGTAATTTGGGCATCGTCCTGAGAATGCAGAAGAATTCTTAACTAGTGCGTCTTCGATAACTGCTTTGCTATTCAGAATTAGGACAAGCCTGAAAAACGAGACATGCACATGATCTTGGATGTCCTACATAATTTTGGCGAAAGTAGTACATTCAAAATATAAGCACGAGAACCATTTGTTAGCAGACAATATAAAAAGAAATTATTTAGGAATGGAGCTGTATCAAAATGTATAAATTTTAAAATGTGTTCCATATTAGCGTCATATGCAAGTAATAGAAGGCGACGCATACTTGTTTACACCAAACATGTCTGACCTTTGCGGACTTTTTACTTTCGGCTTAAATCACAGCGGCAAAAACTAATTATATTGCCACGTTTGCAGCGGGTTTTTGAATTCCCAAGACACTGTATGCAATAAATGTTTTCAAGTCATAAAGCCTCATTGGAAATTTCGCGTCTGCATTCCTCTGGCCAACAACTAAGCGTTAAAGAACACAACTATGGTTTAAATAGTGCCAGAAAAATATTTAATTTTTACCTCATCACTGTGTTATCCTCTTTATTCAACGCTACAATAAGTGTGAATTAATTACAAGGTTCGTAGCATCATGAGATTTAGATTTCCTCAATCGATTGCTTAGCCTTAACTGCTGCAAACGTGTCATTTTCATTAGTAAAATACAACAGCACATTTCCTTGTTTGTTACTTACTTGTTACCAGCTCTGAATGTAAAGATGGGTCCAAGCTGATCTGCTTTTCTCAAGAAAAAGTCAGCAACGTTATTGAAGCCTCTAATGAATGGCAAAGATCCGACCAGTGGAAGAGATGGTAGTGAAGGTGGATAGCGACGACTTGCTATACCTGTATTATTCCACCAACGGATGAAGAGGTACGAAGACAAGAATAGTCCCACGAAGAGAAGGAACTCCACCAACATCATTCTATCTTTTCTTTTGATTCGAATGATATGCACTCTAAAAATTGAATCTACCTATTATCTAGCTGTTAATGTTTTGTAATATACTTCAATTTGATGCTGTTTATTGAAAGTTATTGACCACGAAGCTTCTACAGTTCATACCATTTATAAGTGACCTAATCTACACAGTAGCTTTTGCCAAATAAACATGTTTAGACAAGTCAACATGTTTATCTAGACCGGAGAATCAGACGGACGAACTGAGTTAATTATGGTATGGGTGTTTGTAAAAATAACGGACTGCCAAAGGGAGGCTTACTATGTAGACAGACAACCTTTCGTAAGACTCCCGTCCGTAGGGCGTGCTCATTCTTAAACAGTCTGTCCGAAAACGTCCGAACAATGGCGATTTCATTAATTTTCAACAGTCATGGTCGGCCATAAAGTTTCAACTATAAAACGATAGTATGATAAACTAAGTAAGCATGCATTTTAAAATATGAGACCAGCTTTGAATGGGTTTCGAAGTTTCAGGCCCATTCATTGATGTCATCGATCATGGATGGATATGTGGTTGGTATAGGTGTGTTTCGTGACAAGTATGAGGTGTGGACATAGATCTCTCTGCCGTAATGTTTGAAGTCCAGCTCACCTAGTAACACATAATGAGGCTGTCAGAATCAGCTAGCTGGAGGGGGAAGGAACAGAATCACAAAACTTAAAATTTGAGATGGAAAGAAGGACAGTGAGGAATGTTATAATAAACTTTTTCTAGATTACTTTTCTGATTCTAGACTAAAAAGACCCTCACAAAGTCGTCCAAAATATCTGCTTCTTATTGTTTTTGTGGGTGGCGTCAGCTTTCCCATCTGAGTTTTAATGTAACCGAGAAAGTGCTAAAAACCTTCACCAAAATTCTTTTAGCTTGATAACTAGTAAAACTGGCTACTTATGAAATTGCATTACATGCATTCCTTATTGCGCAATGCATCTGTTGTTTTTTGCAGCTTAAATGACACCAAGCGCTTTCAATTGTTATATAAGTGGTTTGTCTTCGCAGTAGTCTATAGTTCCCACAATTCACGTAATAGTAGGCACGGAAATTGCTATTATTTTCATTCAAAATTCCGTCAAAGTTTTATCGTAAGCGAAGACAATTGCGTGGCTGGCAGAGTAATTAGTCTGCGCAATAAGTCGTATGTTAAATGCCGACTCAGGCTGTTACTGTGTAAATTGGTTTAACGTCAACAGAGTTCTGGCCCACTGGCGGTAGTATGAATAAACGTTGCATCTGTCTGGCGAGAAAGAGGAATAACTTAGCGCGACCCAAGACTTCGCCGGGACAAGAGCGCCGTCCTAGCGAATACAGAAACAAAACACATATTCTGCATGAGAAATAAGCAACTGAATGCCATTATTTTTTTACCCGAGGTAGCTATAATCCCTCAGGTGGTTAAAAATTAGTCCGGAGACAGTAATGAACATCTGGAACGGCGACGTCTCATCCGGCTCTGGCAGAGAGAAGGTGGTGCGAAATTATTATTATTATTATTATTATTATAAGTTTACATATTATTATTATTATTATTATTGACACTTCTTGAGTTCAGAAGAAGCTGTGGGGCAAGGCTTAAAGGATAAATTATTATTATTATTATTGTTATTATTATTATTATTATTATTATTATTATTATTATCTAGACCTTGCAGAATAATGATAAGATTTGGGAATAAGTACTGATTTTATGTATTGTGGTTGGCCGTAGTAATGTTTTATAAACTGTAAGTCCCAATTTGAAACAAATCCTTTGCTAAACAGGAAATGCTGAATATGGTGCTGTTTCTGCATTCAGCAGACGAAAATTACAGGCATATGTTCTTCATTTATACCTTATTATTACTTTTAGGCAAGATGTAATGCAATAACTAATAACGATACACAAAATACAAATTCACACACAGTTGGTTTTGTTGTACTGCGGTTTATGACAACAAATAGAAATTTCTGTTTTGTTAATCAAGAAGGAATTGTACAATTGCAGGTGATGCCGACTTAAAGTTTCTATGCAGCCGGAACATTCCGAAGCATCACTGGAGAGTTCTTTGGAGTTGATCAATCAACGGCAAGTCGAGTCATCAGCCGTGCCGCTAAATCATTCATGCGACAGAGGCCAAAATGTGTTAATCTACCCAGCCAGGAAGAAGCTGATGCAGCAAAGGCCAAATTCTATGTGAAGGCCGGATTCCCAACTGAACCATGTCTTTGACGACATTATCATGGACAATGATGAAGATGTTGACAACGGCACTACAGTCATAACCCAAACCATCAAGCAGCAGGCATGAGTAGCTGCAGGGAAGGTGGCAAGGGACCAACTGATAATGTCTTTTAGTAATTTCAGGAATCATTAATGCATAACTGTGTTTTTGTAACTCCAAGAATCATCACTGCAACATTTTCTGTATTGTTATGGAAGTTGATAAGTGAAAACCAAGTGCATCACTTCTCAGGAAACAAACCCTGTGCATTTGGATGGCTCGTTCGTCAGCTGATTTAAGCAGGATTTATCATATGGGTTCAGATTGCGGGAGGTTTTCTTAATTCTACTGTCTTGTTCACTTATCTGTCTCTGTCTGTCATTGTGTCTTTTTTGTGTCTCTGTCTGTGGGTCTGAGCTTCCTAGGGGCTCTCATGCTGGAAGCTCCTCTGAGTAGTTTGTTCTGTAAGAAGCGCTGTATAAGTTATCAAATCAAATCAAATCAAATGAGCTATTGCTTGTCAGCTGCCGGAGACTTATTCGTTGTGGGCGTCCTTCTTGTGTCTCATACACTAGTCTCTGTTGCTTTGTCTCACTTCCCTCTGTTTCTGTGCCTGGAATAGTCTTCATGTAGCCATCCAAGAAGCCGAGAATGTTTTTGTTTTTAAGAGACTTTTGAGATCCTATTTACTCACAGTTAAGATTTTCTGTTTACTGTCTAACTCTAGTATCAGCATTTGATTTTGATTTTTATACATCGTCCATTTATCATTTATTGTTGGACTCTTGTTCTTGCAAACATTTAACATTATAAAACGCCCTTGAAGTAGCTTGCTACTGACGATGCTGTATAAATTGTCGTGATTACAATTACAAGTTTCTCATTTGTTGCACTGTGTTTCTCTGTTTGGGTGTATTTCATTCATCTCCCTGTCTTTGTTGCTGTGATTGGTCTATCTGTACTTCTTCCTTAGTCTTTGGAGAAGGGTAATAGCATTGACCAGGGTTACGTATAATTCCAAATTTTACTGGGAATCTGAAAGACATTTATGAAAGCTGAAAGCGGATAAGCTGTGGAGACCTTCTTGCCAAAATTTCCATGTGGTGGGCTTTGGGCATGCACACATTCACAAGTGGATGGCAAAGATTGGCAATCTAACCAAAGTAAATTGCATTAAAAAACCATAACCAACTAATACAACCCTTTGTGATGAGGAAGAATGTTGAGTTGGGCATTAGCCTGACTTGAAATACCACATAAGCTTTATTTATGTTAAAAGATACGAAAGAGTAAAACTTTTATTATTCATATCAACATATAACACAATAATAATTATAAGTAGTAAACCTTTGCATAGGGACGCAGGTAATATTACAGTTTAAACGCCTCCTTCTTGCCCCGTGCTGTCAGTGCACCCAGCAACTTGGACTACATAGCGTCCTTCTTTTGTGCTATCCTCTCCAACGTGCACCGCACCTGTTTGTCTGTGAAATTTGGCTTGCGCTGCCCTTTTCTCGCACTCCATTCCAGCAAATATTTCTAAACAGTAACACTCGACAATAATGTAAACACTCCTCCTAGCAAAGAAGCTTAGTGTCCTCTTTAGATAGCTACGCGCATGCGCCAGCAGCCAAAACAGGCTAAAAGAGGCGAACCCTGGGTGAGAAATATTCCGTCGCTCACTGAATGCAGCGAGTAACTATTCGGCTCTCTACTCCTGCGTCATGCATATCGTCGGCGGCTACTCGGTGAACAGTTATTCGGCGAATAGCTTACTTCTGCTTCATGCATAGGGCCCCTGCTGGTGAGTAGTTATCATTGAACACGGCTTTTGGGATCAGGAGCGGCCTCTCCTGAGCCACCTGCGCCTCCTCATTGTGCTTTATCTCCAGTATACAAAGTTGGTGCTGTAAGTTCTGTCCTGAGTGTAAACTATTATTATTATTATTATTATTATTATTATTATTATTATTATTATTATTATTATGCTGATGTCATCATCATCATCAGCCGTTGCCCATTCACCGTCGATGCTGGGAACCATCGCCTGGTTAAGGCCATGCAATGTTGTTAGAGCTCTAGAACATGTTACCTGACAACGGAAACCGAGTTTTGGGTTCGATGCTGCATAGGCATGAAATGTGGTTCTCTCGGCGCATTACCTCTAGGGCATCAACATAAACTTTCGTAGCCGCCTCTTGACCCACCAGAATTTTCTGTAATGGTGCAATCGCAGAAGCGCCGCCCCACCATCCCGGTATAGGGTAAAGTCCCTCAAACTCAACGACAAATGGCAGTACACTCATTATCCGGCCACCGTATCCACACACCGGGAGCATCCACCGACAACATATCGTTTTGGAGGATGTCAATATCCGGGTCACCTCTGCAATATTGACGGCCAGATTTTGCCGCCTGGCACAGAAATTCCACACTGTCAACAGTGCAGTCAGGGTTGTTGTTGAATTGCACCTGGAAAACTGCCGATTTCAGCATCGTGATTGGCGTCTGAGTGGCCGAACCTGCAGAAACCGCGAAGCCATTGATAAGGTAGGAAAATCCGTGCCAACTAGTCCCGTCTGCGCCCATTCTAAGTCTTATGACAAGCCCAACTCCTCAGACCTGTCCTCCTTCCCAGTCACCCAACCATCACTTCCGCCAAATTTGACAACTGTATGTTTTCTTTATGTGATGCAAAAAGGTGCTAAACAAAACGAACCGTTCAGCTACAATGCTGTCAGTCTACATCGTCAAACGTACGACCAGCCCTGTCAGCACAGAAGTTGGCCACATATGACATCTTTCCTTCTCTGTAGCTAGACGGTCAGCGCTCGTATCTGTTTTAACTGCGGGCAAATCAACCGTCAGTTCGCGTGAGTGTCAAGGGCATATACGGCAAAGTAATAGGAAGTAAATGCTGTGCTTGTGTCACGATACCCAGTGAGTGCGCGGGTAACTATGACTCACTTGTGTGAGTTTTGTTAGTCTGTTCCCGGTGAGTCTGCCCCGCAGAGCAATGCTTGGCTGGACGAGTGCTGACCTATGGGGGCTAAGATCCCTGCAGTAATATCTGGCGGCAGCTTCAAGGGTTTTAACGGTGTCACTCATATACATTGTGGTTACCCTAGAGTTCCAACCAATTTGCTCTTCGTAAGCTTTGCGGCTTGGAGCGGTCGGCCATGTCAGATGGCAAATGGGGCATCCCGCCTCACAGAGGTTGATTGGTTGGATACCATGAGAGGAAGGGCCTAGTAGTTTCTGCTGCGTGATCTCGTTGTGGCGGAAGCGAAAAGATTGTAGCCGAGTGGTGAGGTCAACATCGACTCCCTGAGCGGAGTGCCGCAACATCCGTCTGCTCTATCTGTCTTGTCAGGCAGCTAACAGACTGTTCACTTGCCTTGCCTGCGACCGAGTTCTTTACGGGACTGTGTTCTGAACAGGACTGATTTCCGCAAAGGACGGAGGGAGAATGGTCCCAGCGATGCCCACTTAATGCGGAAATTTAAAAGAGTCGCAACATCCGTCTGCTCTATCTGTTTTGTGAGGCAACTAAGAGGCTGTTCACTGGCTTTGCCTGCGACCGAGTTCCCGTGCAGGACTATGTTCTTTACGGGACTGTGTTCTGCACAGGACTGATATCCACACAGGACTGAGGGAGAATGGTCCTACCGCTGCCCACTTAATGCGGAAATGTTAAAAGAGTCGGGTCGAGTGCCAACCGATCGGTGCAGTAGTGACTTGCACCCTGATCACTGGTCGTCATCGGAACAGAGTACGTAACCCGGGGTGAAAGTCTGTCACACACCAATGTCGGTGGGCCACGTAGGAGTGCCTGTGGCCCTGCTCGAACTGGAGAGTGACAAGCGGCCGACTGTAAAGCAAGTGATCGGCTCGGAGTGGGTCACCCTGTTGCGTGCAGGGAGAAATCCTGAAATCCCGCACTCAGGGGCAGAGGGAAAGGCCCCTACTGCATTCTCTGAACTGGTGACGGAAACTGCATGGATACACTTGATGGACGAGTGCTTGCACAAGTCCGCCTCCGGGCCACTCCCGAGAGGGAGAAGTCGTACCTTGTGGCAGATTGAATGCCAGTGAAGAAATTCAAAAAGCGCAAGGGTAACGTCCTGAAGTGACTAGTACTCTCTTAAAGATAGTCACCCAGTGAGTGCTGTTAGAGTTGGAGTTCAAGTTCAATACTCCACCACATGGGAAGCCATCCCGCATAAACTCCCAGTGAAAGTATGGTAGCGAGCTAGTGGCCTTCTCGATGTTGAAGTTGCTCGGCTGTTCTAACTTTTTTTAAATAGACAGAAATATTTTTGTTTGGACCAATATTCGCATTCAAAAATCGTAAAAAGCAATTTACCAAGGAATGATTGATTAAAATGAAGATTTTCTAAACAGTTAGAAAAGGTATATGACAAAAGTAATAACGAATGCCGCCGAAATTTTTATTATGTTACTTTTCAAAATGATGTTCAGTTTACTACATGAATTAGAAATAAGGTTGTATTTATGAAAAAAGTCCGTAAATATTACACAATTTAAACCGATTGTTATAAGACGACTAATAAAGGTAGGCCTAATTTTATTCAGATTCAACATTTTCCAAAAAGTTTGCAATTAAATTATAGGTATATGTTGTACATTGCCTTGAAGTTAAAGTCTACCAGGAAAAAGCAGTATATAAATATGAATAAATGAGAACCAAAGAACAATCACAAAAACACAAAGATATATAACAAAGAAAACGAAAGAAAACATTAGCTGTCTCTCAGTTTGAGACGTACATGTAAATTCTATTTCATTGCAATCTTTTAATCGTGAACCCAATATCCAATATTTGAGTAATTATTCGGTGCCGACCTCATGGGTTTATTTTGAAGTGAGTGATTATGTTTCAAGTTGCGTTTCTATAGAGAAGCCGAATGGGCAAACCCAGATGAAATGTTTTGCTCTAGCTGTGAATCTTTTTGCCATGAGGTGCTGATATCTGAATTCACATTAAAAATATTGACCCTTATTTAATCCAGCGTGGCTTAGTATTCGTTGTTCACGTTTTGGATTTAACTAGGCAACTGTGGGTAAAGTTTAAATTCACTGAATTACGTTGCAAGACTGGAGAATACCGCACTGTATCACACAGGTGTTCAAGTAGATCTCTTTTCAAAATCACCTCTTTCTCACTTTTTATTTATTGGATTAACAATTAAGAAGCAGGTGAGGGTTAACATTGTTGACATCTAAGTCTCGAATACATAGCCTTGCATCAAGCCATTTCTCTTCTGATACAAAAATTAAAAAGCCAAAGCAAGCATTAAAATCTAAGTTCTCTAAAGATACTGTCATGAAGATGGCCAAAATGACTGCTGCGAAATGTTGTTGTGGCTGAATTAGAATCTGTTAGATGCGTTAAATGTTTCCGCCAAATTGTGACCACCTCCATGCGTGTTAACTTGACAAACTGTATACTGGCTATTGAACACGTGCCTTTCATAATTCTTAAGCTTACTGCTTTGTTTTGCATCCTAGATGGTTGTCTTGGGCTTTGAAATCTTTGATGTCAAACACGTTCATCTGCATAACAATATAAGGTTGCACACATATTACGCTACAGCAGTTGGGAAAACCAAATATCTTCTTTAAAGCTTCTACTTTTAGCTAAAAATACATTTATTTGACAATCTTAATCGGTCGCAATCAGTCTTATGTTAAACGCGGAGAAATGCAGTACGATTGCTATCGGTTCAATCGGGTTGACGACAACAATATCCTGGCCCTCTGGTGGTCGTATGAAAAAGCGTTGCACCAGTCCGGTGAGAAAGAGGAATAATTCAGCACGAGCCAAGACTTCGCCGAAACAAGATCGTCGACCTAATGAATATAGAAACTAAGCAATCATATTTTTATCAGGTCTTAGTAGTGGAATGTTATAATTATTACTATTAATAATTATTATTATTATATTTAAGATTTTTGTTTTTGTTAAATATAAATATGGCTAGTCTTCGCTAATGTGTGGCTCCTCAAAAGTGACCCGGAAGGCAGATTATTATTATAATTATTATTATTATTATTATTATTATTATTATTATTATTATCATTATTATCATCATCATCATCACCATCATTATCAACATAATCATCATCATCCTCGTCATTGCCCAAGGTACAAATGTTCCGTTGGGATTTGTAAAAACGCTTCGAGGATATAAAATGACTGGGATCGCTAAATATAAGCTTTGCTTTTGCAGAGAGAAAGTGCTGGAAAAGGCGACAGAATTAAATTTTGGATGGCAATTAATAGGCGCTGGAATAGATGGTATACTTCTCTTTCGTCACCAAAGAGTTGCATTAGAAAACGCCTAAACTCTGTAATAAAGCAAGCCCAGCGTTGTTAATTTATCACAGAGTTTCGAAGGAAAAAGTAACAAAATGATACGAGAGCAGAAATGGATTGTATTTTGAAATAGCAGTTAATTAAGAAGCAACTAGGATTCGGCTACAATGATATACAAATTCAAACTGCGGCTACTGAGCCATAAACTGAGCATAAATTTGTCAAAGCTCTGCCTTCAGTTCTGGATATTGCAGCAGGGTCTTTGATTACAGGGAAACCACAATAAACAAGTCTTTGACAGATTGAGTCACTTGAGTCAGCGTGCATGGCGAACCGAACAGGCCCCAAGCCATAAGACAGGCCATGCGATCCATCCACCGTCACAAATGATCCGCAAGGGCAACGGCGAGGTTAGCAAATACCTCCTTCCAAGCAAAGGTCGACAGAGATTCACACAGCCTCATCATACAGTCTCTAGCCATAGGTTGTGATGGGTAGAGCAAAAAGCCAGTCTCCTCATTGCGGAACAGAGATCGCCTTGAAGCGTTCCTGGTGGTATGCATCGGTGAGATACCTCGGAACTGGTAGCAGACTTTTGACTTGGTGGCTGATCATAATATATTTATGTGATAGACCCTGGTATGGTGTACTTTTCTATTCAATTTGCAAAAATGCTGCCGCATACCTACAAAATGTGCGTTATCTTTGGTTTGCACGATGCGTAGCATGCAGCATTATAGGAATCGGGTACCTGCAGCGGAAGGCGAGGAGGTATGGAGCGCAAGCAAGGACACCCAACCTATGCCCAGTCCTCGAGCTTTGTCCGGAAGAGAATTCTAGAGTCATTGACTGTCGTCTAAGGAAACAATGAGGCAACAAAAGCCATTGCGTACAAGGGAATCATACTTTATACATATGAGTTTCGTCAAAGTCTGGGAAGCATGGTAAAAGGTGCAATAGCTTTGATATACTTAGCGAGCATCTACGTAATAGAACGGCATCGTGTTTGGCAATAATTTCCAACTTTGATGTACCTAACGACAATTTCGAACAGCGGGATTCAAGAATAGATGTGAGAACCTTCGAGGTCGAAATATGGCGCCAAACAGAGGGTCTACCACCGTCTTCTTGAAAAAGAATTGACTGAGAGGTTCAAGAGTGGTCACACCAAGGGCACATGAGTTATAATCACACTTCGAAATCGTAGCCAAAGAAGCTCACACCCTCGTTCAATCGCTCTCACACCTGCACCAATATTTTATGCTTCTTCGTCCAAAGTAGGGTTCTCCAAACATCCCAAAACGAATGGAGCAGAAAGACCCTGAAGAACTGGTTTAAAGACTACAGAACAACAGCGGACCAAAGAGATCTCCATGTTGAGAGTTGGCCTGAGATAGCAGGGTGTATTAGCCAAAACTGAGTTCAGAGGCCTCGGCATAATCTACTTGCAGATAAGCATTAGTTCAGGCAGGATGTCACCAATGACTGATGGTATGTGGTAAAGGCTGTCAGATGCATTTAAAGAATCAAGCTTAACTAGTACAGAAACTGACTGCACGCTGGCCAGAAAGCGTCTGGGAGGGTGCACAACCGCTTCGCAGTCGCTAGGTGCACCTGCACCGACTTGTTTGTTGGATATATAGGCCCCTACAAATGCATTGGCTTTGTGGATTAGAATTTGGATGCTAATCTTCGCCAGCTGATTGCAAGTACTCTCCTACGAAGGTCACCAGATTTTTCTCCGCAGCGCACAAAGTGTGCCTTCATAGAGTTCATTTACTGTAATTTGCTCAGGATAGAACCAGCCAAAAGTGTAGATCAGGTCTCGGCGGAGCCGACCAGATCGAGGAGATGCATGGGTCGTAGAACGTCATTCCCCAGATGAATCCGCAGGAAAGGAATAGGTGTGGGCGAGCATGTCTTCTTCCATGGCCGGGAAATGGGTGACATTGCTTAAGAGATGAAATGAAGAGGTAGTTGGGGAGGCGTTGGGTGCGTTAGCCGTAACCTTCGAGAATCTCCAGATTACTGGTTCCAGCTTATCGTCTGAGGTGAGCATTCTTGCTGCTGCCCTGTCATTGCCGTCTTCCAGCTGTGATGAAATGGCTGTAGCGATTAGGCCTACTTGTTCGTAGCTTGGTTTGGACCAGCATTCATTTATGGAGGATATTACCAATGACAGATAGCATGTGATAAAAGCTGTCGGATGCATTAAAAAATCAAGCTTAGCCAGTACAGAACCTGACTGCATGCTGGCCTGACGCACAACGGCTTCGCAGTCGCTAGGTGCACGAGAACCGAACTGTTTGTTGGATATATAGGCACCTACAAAAGCATTGGCTTTGTGGATTAGAATTTGGATGCTAATCTTTGCCAGCTGTATCATATTACTCTCGTACAAAGGTCACCAGATTTTTCTCCGCAGCGCACAAAATGTGCCTCTATAGAGAGTTCATTTGCTGTAACTTGCTGATGATAGAACCCAGCCAAAAGTTTGTTAATGAAAAGATTGGTGGATGGAACTAGTATAGGTCAGGTCTCGGCGGAACCGACCAGATCGAGGAGATGCAGGGACCAGCTTATCGTCTGAGGTGAGCACTCTTGCTGCTGCCCTGTTATTGCCGTCTTTCAGGTCTGATGAAATGGCTGCAGCGATTAGGCCTACTTGTTCGTAGTTTGGTTTGGACCTGCATTTGTGCATGGGTACGTCAGAGCTCTGGGTTTAGGTCAAACAAGATCAACCGGAACAGGTTGACACATTTCCATATCTTAGCTCACTTGTAATAGAGAACTATGAATGCAGTAAAGATATTCGGCCAAGACTGGCAAAATGACAAGGTTTTTGATCATCAATAAAGCAAGCATTGAAAGATCATGGCTCGAAAAGACAAGACAAAACAAAGCATTATAACAACAACTATTATTACTAGTAAGATTATTATTATCATTAATATAATTACTATAATTGCTATTTTTATTAACAACAACGACAATTGTTACTATCCTTATTCTTATTCTTCTCCTTCTTCTTATCACCATTGATGCTGTTGTCGTCGTCGTTGTTAAAACAAAAGATACTACTTCTACTGGTACTACTATTATTCCAACTACTCTGTTACTATTACCACTACAACAATAACAACAACATCTACTTCTGCTGCTGTTGCGGCTCCAGCTCCTACTACAACTGCAACTTATGTGACGTCAAAAGAAAAACTCGAGACTGGCGCCTTATAAAAACGACCCCTAAAAATGCTTGTTTACCTCAGAAACCATAATAACCAACTACATGTATTTTGCCATATCACTTAGATTTCTCTTCAAAGTAGCCTGAACATAGGAAATTCAAACTGTATTAACGAACTCTTTTACTAACCAAGAGAAAACGGTATAACAGATTCTCGGCGTATTACTTGGCCGTCCTTATCCAAAAATCTTTCCGGTCGAAATATCTCTGGATCTTTCCAAACTTTTGGATCCATGTGAGCGGCATAAAGGTTTACTAGAACCTGAATTGTTATAGAGGAAAATAAATAATATGCTTCAGATTTGAAAAGAAATGTCCAGAAAGAACCCATTATAATATTTACGCTCTTAGAATTCTCATAAATTTTAAGTTATCACATACATCAAGATTTGAAGTACACCTGTAAAACATATATTCTCAACTTGACCAGGGTCTATTCAGGTAAATTTCGTTAAAAAATAAATAAAGTACTTTACAAATTTCTACCTGCCTTTATGACAACTAGATAGTTAAATGCGTTAAGTTTCTTCAAATATACCAGACTATGAAAAATATTTGTTATTTGAATAAAGACGCAACAAAATATGTTTTTGCACCGAAGCAAAAGCACAAGTCCACTACAGCTTTGAGTAAATCCTCAAAAATTTACTGATTAGTTTGTATAATTTTGGATATACCAAGGTTCCAGCAGGAACGAAGTAGTCGCCAACATTAGTGTCTTTCAGTGTCATGTGAAGAAGAGCCAAAGGAGCTAAAGTTTTCCAGCGAAGTATCTCCAAAATTGTTGCCTCAACGAACGGTAATTTGGGTTGGTCATTCATGGAAGGAAGTCTGTCTCGTGAAACTACTGTATCAATTTCCGCCCTAAGACGATTCTGTACATCGGGGTTGTTGGCTAAGATGACCAGTATCAAAAGAAGAACATTTGCCGATGTATCACTTCCAGCCCCAAAAATATCTCGAAGCGTGAATCTCAGTTGCTCATGGTCGTAATCTGGACCCACAAGTTTCAGATATCTGCGCACAAAGCAATCGTCGGCTCCGTCTTCTAGACTCTTCTCAATCTCCTCCCGAAGAATCCTGAGGATCGCCTTGTTACTATCGACCTGTTGATTCAGTTTATCTCGGTGAAATGGAAGAAATCTAAGTATAGGAGCAACGTCTAAAACCGTATCAAAACTATCAAAAAACCGCTTGATTTGGAATCCTATCTCACTTATTCCGAGCATATGATCATGTCTGCGCCCAAAAATGATATTCATGATGATGTTTGATATGGAGAGATACACGAGTTCTCGGGGATTGAAGGATTGTCCATTTAGTTTCAGTACATAATCTGTGAAGAATTCAAATTCTGTCAAGATCCTTGATTCCATCGTGCTCTTTACTCCAAAACCCAGCTGTTTTAAAATGGAAAGCGAGAGTTGGTGATACCTCTTCCAATCTTGAGTAGTATTCATTGAAACCAAACCTGGAAGCATATTCTAAATAGCATAAAAATGACTATGATTTGTGATGAGGTGTCATTCGGCAATTGTGTAACAATGTTTTGGAATACTCACCTTGGAACAGGATTAAACGGTATCAAAAGTTCCTTTAGACAGGCCAAAAATACCAATTTAGACTTTGAGCATGTCTTTAATGCACAACTGTTTAATGCCATCAGCTGATGCTTATTACAAGTTACTAATGCTAAAAAATAAACAAATCAGAAAATGTAACTAATTAAATGTAAAGTTTTGAAAAAGTCTCTCTCTATTGTGGTATGATAGCCTTCAGAATTATTCTCTTCATATTTTGATTTAGTTCGTAAGTTTAATTCTCACTCGAACGTTGACATGTAATGACATATGTATGTAGCGTCTCTTAAAGGATGACACAGCTTTCGACCTGAAAATAACCAAACCATGATCCAACAGAACATATCTAATCTGACAAACGTAACATGGGTCAAACATACATAAACTGAAGAGAAAAGCGGAGATTTTCAAATAAGTTAATTTTGCGATGTCGCAGCAAATTCACCAAATTATTAATGAATATGTCAGGTTTGCTCACCCTTCTTATTCGGATTGACAACGCTTTCAGTGTAAGCTGGGCCTCTTCCTGAGAATGCAGAAGAATGGTTTACTAGCGCATCTTCAATAACTGCTTTACTGTTCAGAATTAGGACAAGCCTGAAAAACGAGACATGCACATGATCTTGGATGTCCTACATAATTTGGGCGAAAGTAGTACATTCAAAATATAAGCACGAGAACCATTTGTTAGCAGACAATATAAAAAGAAATTATTTAGGAATGGAGCTGTATCAAAATGTATAAATTTTAAAATGGGTTCCATATTAGCGTCATATGCAAGTAATAGAAGACGACGCATACTTGTTTACACCAAACATGTCTAACCTTTGCTGAATTTTTACCTTCAGCTTAAACCGCAACTGCAAGAAGTAATTAAATTGCCACGTTTGCAGCGGGTTTTTGAATTGCCAGGACGCTGTATACAATAAATGTTTTCAAGTCATAAAGCCTTATTGGAAATTTGCGTCTGCATTCCTCTGGCCAACAACTAAGCGTTAAAGAACACAATTATGGTTTTAATAGAGCCAGAAAAATATTTAATTTTTATTTTATCAGAGCGATGTTCTCTTCGTTCAACACACAACCAGTTATGTAGTAAGTGTGAATTATTTACAAGACTCGGAGGAGCATGAGATTGAGATTTTCTTAATCGATTGCTTAGCCTTAAATAAATACAACAGTAAAATTTGTCGCTTGGTACTTACTTGCTACCAGCTCTGAATGTAAAGATGGGTCCAAGCTGATCTGCTTTTCTCATGAAAAAGTCCGCAACGTTATTGAAACCTCTAATGAATGGCAAAGATCCGACCAGTGGAAGAGATGGTAGCGAAGGCGGAGAGCGACGACTTGCTTTTCCTAAATCATTCCACCAACGGATGAAGAGGTACGAAGACAAGAATAGTCCCACAAAGACAAGGAATTCCACCAACATCATTCTATCGTTTCTTCAAATTCAAACGATGTACACTTTAAAACTGAATCTACTATAACGTAGAGTACCGGAAGTCCGCAACCTGCGGGCTTAAGGCTGCATGCGGCCGTGAGAGAGGGAGATTTGGCGGCCGTAGACGCAAGAACTGGCGGCCCTGTGCATGCACCCTTTCAAGTAACGTGTTCCTGCAGATGTGGCTCAAATAACAGGCAGACTAAAGTAATTTCCACATCTTTTCCTGCACAGTAAACCGCTGCATATATTGTACGCGCAGAGCCGAAAGTGAGATGGAGGGAGAGACTGGCCAATGAAATTGAACAGTATACCAGCGTATGTTTGGCGTGTTTGTGAAATAGCTGTCGTACACGCACTGGCGACGCATGAGGATTACTGACGGGGCTCAGCTGTTGTGGGTGTGGCTATGATTGGTGAGATAGGGGTACCTCCGCTTGGCTAATGACTGCTTCTAAGGCAGAAAACAACACATGAGCTTACTTTATTCTTCGATAAACTAGTGTAAAGTTTAAAGTTTAAACCAAAGTTGAAGCACTATACGTCAGCTGTCAAGGCTAAAGGTCTGCAGACTTCTCAAGTCTCTCGACCCATATCCAAGACCTAGGCAGCCATTAATTTGGAACATTGCTTTGGTCCCAAATTGCATTAACTACAGTGCTTCACATAATTTGGGTATGACTGAAGGTGTATAAGAGAAAAGGAATATGTATTTCTTTCGTTGCTTTTGCTAATTTTGTACATGAAAAGTATTGGCAATGAAGTTCGTGGAGAGGTAATGGAGTCAGTCAACATATTCGTAGCAGTAAACGAGTTTAGTTTTGGACGTTGCCACTATTTATTAATAAATCTTATTTCTCATCACAATATATTAAAAATGGTCTAGTGGCAGATACCTTGGCAGCCGTGATAAAAATATGAACCTTTTTTGCGGCGGCCGACATGAACGAAAAGGTCGGGGACCTCTGATCTAGGCATAAGTGCTTTGTTTAGAACATCACTTTGACGCTGTTTCTTGAGAATAATTAACCTTGAAGTTTGTATCATTTATGCCATTCGTGTATAACCTAATTAAAACAGTAACAAGCGTCATGTTCAACATGTTTATCAAGACCGGAGGATCATACAGACGAACTGCAAAAAAACATGGACGGGTTTCTGTAGAAAAAACCGACTGCCAAAAGAGGAGATTTACAATGTAGACAGACTATATGCGAGGGGCGTTGACTTTCTTTCTCTAACGAAAAACTCAGTTGAGCATAGCCATTCCTACAATGTAGAGACATGCCTTTCTGTGGTTTGCCTTTATCTATTCACTGTTTAGCCTCATACCATACGTTCAGGGCTGGCGCCAGAGAGTTTTGTGACCTTGATAAGGCTACCCTTTAACTTTCAAAAAGAATTCACTATAGCAGAACTCTGACCTATGTGAGAAAGCCTGGCCTAAATCGAAAATGAGTATGCCAGAAATGCGTTCAGAAGCCAGTGGGCATATAATAGGCTTGAATAATTTTATGTGTATTTTTTCACAGAGATATGCCAAATATATTGCTCAAAGATCCAGAGTTTCACTTCAGGCTGTAAAACTATAATTGGGCATCGAAAAATCTAGTTTATTTACAACAGAGAACTTATTTACATTACACTTAATTCGCGGATTTTTCCTAGTATTCGTATGGAGACGTACATAAACAAGGATTTTATACATTTTCACTATTTGTGATTAAAAAACATGAAGATTTCACCATGCTACGCAGCATTTCCAGCCTAGTACAGTGTGGTTTTAGACCCATTTTCGAGGTTTTTTCGACTTTGGGGCGGGTTTTCTTGTGCACAGTCATAATTCGGTTAATAATAAAAAAATTCCGTAATACCGTTTTACAATTTCAGTATTAGTCTAGACGTTCGTTGCAAATAATCTACAAATTAAGGCAATTCTGCAGTGATCGTGTGTATTTTTTATAATTTGGCACATTACAGAGGGGCCACCCATAAATTACGTCACGAAATTTTTCAGTTTTTATTGTCCGTTTCTCTCACATATTACGTCCTGAAATTCTGAACCCCTATTAAATAAGTGAAGATTTATTGTAACAAAAATGAAGTTCAACATTTTAATGCTTCTAAATTGCTTCTAATTTACCCATAGTTTGAGTTATGTAGTATGCGGATTCTTTATTGCTAACTGTTTGATCGACTAAATCACATTATACTATGGAGTTAAGAACTACGATACAACTACTGAACTGCTATCAAAGCACCTTACATCTTGTTAATTAACATGACGTCTAAACTTCGCGCATGCCCATTACGTGCAGCATATCATCTGCTGTAATACAATACAATACAACTCTCATTTCATAAGGCCCTCCTAACAAAGTTCAAAAGTGCACATTGAAGACGGAAAACAGGAGGCACTAAGAAACCATAAACAGACCGGAAGAAGTATGCTTTGAGTTTATAGCGAAAGATAGTCTCTGTAAAAGGACAGGAAGCCAGTGTAGATAACGAAAAGCCTTACGTGATATGGTCTCGGTAGGTGAGTCCAAGACATCGTCGTACAGCCTGATGCATGACTGCAGATAGTGGAAACACAATGAATGCATTTAGGGAGACCACACAGAACAGAGTTGCAGCTGTCGAGGCTTGTCGGAATAATAATAATAATAATAATAATAATAAGACAATTTATATAGCGCCGTAGCACAGCCGAGGCCGAAGAAAAGGGCGCTGTACATCGGTTCAAAAATCAACTACAGTCATAAGAAATCCTATATCCTTGCAATCTTTTAGTCGTAAACCCAATATCCGATCTTGGTAATTACTCGGTGTCGACCGTATGGGTTTAATTTAAGTGAGTGATTGCCATGTTTCTTGTTGCTGCTCTATATAGAAGACCAATGGGCAAACCCAGATGAAATGTTTTGCTTATGCTGTGAATCTTTTTGCCATGAGGTGCAGATCTTAACCTGATATATCAAATCGCGTCGAAAATATTGGCCAATATATAAAATATTTTGTGGCTTAGTATTAGTTGCCAATGTTTGGGATTTAACTATGCAACACATGGTTAAAGTTTAAATTCACTGCATTATGTTGCAAAAATGGACAAAACCGCACTTTTTATACAGGTGTTCAAAATCATCTCTTTCTCAGTAACTGTTTATTAGATTAACAAATAAGACGTTATATGAGTTAACATTATAGGCATCTAAGTCTCGAATACATAGCCTTGCATCAAGCCATTTTTCTTCTAACACAAAAGTTAGAAAGTCAAATCTAAATTCTCTAATGATACTGTCGTGAAGATGTCCAAAATGTCTGCTGCAAACTGTTGTTGTGGCTAAACTAGAATCTGTTAACTTCAAGGCCTACATTGTCAAACTTACGACCAGCTTTCTCATAACACAAGTTCGACACATATGACATCTTTCCTTCATTTAAATGTGCCGGCCAAATTATGATCATCTTCACACGTGTTAGCTTGACAAGCTGTATACTGGCTACTCGCGATATTGAACACGTGCCTTTCATATTGCTTAAGCTTACCGCTTTGTTTCGAATCCTAGATGGAAGTCTTGGGCTTTGAAATCTTTGATATTCAAAACGCTCATCTCAGTAACAACATAAGGTTGCACACATTTTACGCGACAGCAGTAGGGAAAACCAAATATCTTCTTTAACAATAGCCTCTGCTTTTTGCTAAAAAGATACATTTATTTTTGGCAGTCTTAATCGGTCGCAATTAGTCTTATGTTAAACGCGGAGAAATTCTGAACGACTGCTATAGGTTCAATCGGGTTGACGACAACAATATCCTGGCCCTCTGGTGGTCGTATGAAAAAGCGTTGCACCAGTCCGGTGAGAATGAGGAATAACTCAGCGCGAGCCAAGACTTCGCCGAGACAAGATCGTCGACCTAATGAATACAGAAACTATTCAATCACATTTATATCAGAACTTAGTAATGGAATAATATTATTTTTTATTATTAGTACAGTATTATAATTATTCTAGATGTTGTTATTATTATTATTATTCTGATCATCATCATCATCGTCATCATCTTCATCATCAACAACAACATAGCCCGAGGTACAAATGCTCTGTTGGGATTTGTAAAAACGCCTCGAAGATATAAAGTGGCTGGGCTCGCTAAATCTGGATTTTTGCAGACAGAAAGCGCCGCGAAAAAGGATAGAAGTAAAAATTTTGGATAACAACTGGTAGGCGATCGAATAGATGGTATATTTTTCTTTCGTCTCCAGAGTGTTGCAGAATACTCTTACACCCTTAAAGAACAGAAAACCCTTAAAGAACGCCCAAACTCTGTGATAAAAGTAAACCCAGATTTATTGATATATCAAAGGGCGTGGAAGGTAAGCGCAACAGAATGATACGGGGTGGAAATGGATTGTATTTTGATGTGTTTCTAGATGCTGTCAATTCCGCAGCTCAACCGGCCGAAATAACAGCCAAGTAAGAAGCATCTAGGATGTCTGCAACAGTGATATTCCAACTCAAAATGCGGCTCCTGTGCCATGAACTGAGCACAAATCTGTCAAGTCTCTGCTTTCATCTCTGGATAGGGCAGCAGGGCCTCTGATTGCAGGGAAAACAAGGATACGACAGCTTGAGTCCGTTGAGTCAGCGTGCCGGGCAAACCGAACAGGACCCAAGCCATAAGACAGGCCATACGATCCATCCACCATCACAAATGATCCGCAAGAGCAATCCGTTTCGAAAATACCTGCTCCCGGCAAAGGTCAACAGCGATTCCCACAGCCTCATCATACAGTCAAGATGGTTGTGATGGATAGAGCAAAGAGGCAGCCTCTGGTACGCGGAGCAAAGACCGCCTTGAAGCGTTCCTGGTGGTATGCATCGGTGAGAGACGCCTCGGAACTGGTAACATACTTTTGAATTGGTGGCTGATCACAATATATTGACGTGCTAGACCTTGGTCTGGTGTACGTTTCTATTCAATTCGCAAATATGCTGCCGCAAAGCTTCAAAATGTGTGTCATCGTTTGTTTGCACAGTGCATAGCAAGCGGGATTAGAGGACGCGGTTACTTGCAGCGGATACCAAGGATACAGAAGAGCAAGTGAGATAACCCGAATGATGCCCAGTCCTCCTGCTTTGACCGGAACAGAAGCCTGGAGGCAACGAATATCGGTTAAAGAAACATTGACGACCATCACGTAAGAGGGAATCATCCTTTGGCAGGTGAGATTGGTCAAGACATGACCACCATCGTAAAGTGTGCAATACCTTTGGTAAACTTTGCGAGCTCCTAAGCAGCAGAACGGCATCGTGTGTTTGGCAATAATCCCCAATCTAGAGATAGCTAACGACGATTCCGAACAGCTGGATTCAAGAATAGATGTTAGAACCTACGAGGTCGAAAAGGCCGTTCACCAGAGACTAATGCTACGTCTTCTTGAAAAAAGAACTGATTTAGGGTTCAAGGGTGGTTACTACCAGGACACGTGAGTTATAATCACATTTCGTAGTCGTAGTCCCAGGAGCTCACATTCTCGTTCAACCGCTCTCACACCTGCACCAATATTTGATGCTTCTCCGCCTAGAACCAGGTCCTTCAAACACCAAACATCATAGCATCATAATGGAGCAGAATGACCCTGAAGAATTGGTTGAAAAGGAAGATAGAACAACAGGGGACCAAGGGGATCTCTATGTTGAGAACTGGCTTGTGATAGCAGGGTGTATTGGCCAAATCTGAGTTCAGGGGATTCGGCATAAGCTACATGAGCTACATGCAGGTAGGCATGGGTTCATGCAGGATGTCACCAATGATAGTATGTAGTAAAGGTTGTCAGACGCAATAAAAATATTCTGCTTAAACAGTACATAACTTGACTGCATGCTGGTCATAAAGCATCTGGGGCATGTACAAGCGCTTCGCAGCGGCCAGATGGACCATCACAGAGCTGTTTGTTGGATATAGAAGCCCCTACAAATGCATTGGCTTTGTGGAATAGAATTTGTATGCTAAACTACGCCAGCTGTATAATATTACTATTTGGCGAAGGCCACCAGATTTTTGTCCAAAGTGCACAAAGTGAGCCTCTAAAGAGAGTTGATTCAACTTCCTCAGGACAGAACCCAACCAAAAGCATTTTAACGAAAAGTTTGGTGGATGAAACTGACGTTGGTCAAGTTTCGGCGGAACCGACCATATTGAAGATGTGCTGGTGTCGGAGAACGTCCTTCCCCAGATGAATCCGCTGGAAAGGAATGAATGTGGCCGAATACACCTTCTACGGTGGCCAGGAAATGGGTGATATTGCTTAATTTATGAAACGAAGGGGTAGTTGGGAGGCATTGGTTGCTTCAACCGTAACTCTCAAGAGTGTCCAGGTTACTGGTACCAGCTTATCGTCAGAGGTGAGCATTCTTGCTGCTGCTCTGACAATGCAGTCTTTTAGCTTTGATGAAATGGTTGTAGCGATTAGGCCTATTTGTTTGTACTTTGGTTTGGACCTGCATTTGTGGATGGGTACGTCAGAGCTCTGGGAAAAAATCAGGCAAAATCAGCAAGAGGAGGTTGACACATTTCAAGTAACGAGATTCGGTAAAGACTGGCAAAATGACAAGTTTTTGGGTCAGCATTAAAGGATGTATGGAAAAGTCATGGCAAGAAAAGACAAGACAAAACTAAACATGACAAGCTGTCAAGATAGCAGTCATTGTAATTATTATTTCAACAACAGCTGTTATTATTGTTATCACTATAATGACTATTGTTATCATCATCATCATCATCACCAATATTATTATTATCATTAATATTAATATTATTATTTTTATTATTGTCATTAATAACTTTATAATTATTATTGTTATTGTTACTGCTACTACAACTACTACTGCTACCACTACCACTACTCCTACTACTACTACTAGTACTACTGCTACTATATTTATTGTTATTCTTATTGTTGTTGTTATTGTTGTTGTTCTTGTGGTTGGAACAAAAGACACTGCTTCTACTGTTAGTTATTCTACAACAACAAAAACAACTACTACTAAAACTGCTATTGCTATTTTAATTACCACTACAACAACAATTACTACTACTACTGCTGATGCACCTCCAACTGCAACTACAACTGCAACTGTGACGTCAAAAGAAAATCTCAAGATAAGTGGCCTTTTGAAAACGACACTTAAAAATGCGTGTTCAGAAATCATAATATCCAACTACATGTATTTTGCCATGTCACTTAGAATTCTTCTCAAAATAGCCTGGAAATAGAAAATTCAAACTGTGTTAACGAACTCTTACTAACCAAGAGAAAACGGTATAACAGATTCCCGGCGGATTACATGGCCGTCCTTATCCAGAAATCTCTCCGGTCTAAATATCTCTGGATCTTCCCAAACTTTTGAATCCATATGAGCCGCATAAAGGTTTAGCAGAACCTGATTAACACATAGTTGCATAATAAAATTAATAAGTTGCTTCAGATTTCAAAAGATGATGGCCAGACAAGACGATTATAGTATTTAGTTAGGACTGGCTTCTTAGAATTCTCCTAAATTTTAAGTTATCACATACATTAAGATTTGAAGTACACTCTGTGAAACGTATTTTCAATTTGAACAGAGTCTATTCAGGTAATTTTCGTTATAAAATAAATAGAGTCGTTTACAAACTGCTTCTTGGATTTATTGCGACTAAATATTTGAGTGCAATAAGTTTCTTATAATATCCCGGATTATAAATAAAATGGCTACAAAATATGTTTTTGAACCGAAGCAATAGCACAAGTGAACTACAGCTTTGAGTAAATCCTCAAATAGTTAGTAATTAGTTTGCATTTTTGTTGGGGAAATACCAAGGTTCCAGCAGGAACGAAGTAGTCGCCAACATTAGTGTCATTCAGTGTCATACGAGGAAGAGCCAATGGACCCAAAGTTTTCCAGCGAAATATCTCTAAAATTGTTGCCTCAACGAACGGTAGTCTGGGTTGATCATTTATGGAAGGAAGTCTGTCTCGTGAAACTACTGTATCAATTTCCGCCCTAAGACGATGTTGTACATCGGGATTGTTGGCTAAGATGACCAGTATCAAAAGAACATTTGCCGTTGTATCTGTTCCAGCTATGACTGTGTCTCGAAGCGTATATCTCAGTTGCTCATGGTCGTAGTCTGGACCTACATGTTCCAGATACCTGCGCACAAAGCAATCGTCTGTGCCGTCTTCTAGACTCTTCTCAGTCTCCGTCTGAAGAATCCTGAGGATCGCCTTGTTACTATCGACCTGTTGATGCAGTTTATCTCGATGAAATGGAAGAAATCTAAATATAGGAGCAACTTCTAAAAGCACATCTAAACTGTCAAAGTCCCGCTTTATTTGGTATCCGAGCTCACTCATTCCGAGGTTATAATCGTGTCTGCGTCCAAAAATAATATTCATAATGATGTTTGTTGCGCAGAGATAAGCGATTTCTCGGGGATTGAAGGACTGTCCATTTAGTTTCAGCACATGATCTGTGAAGAATTCAAATTCAGTTAAGATCCTTGTTTCAATCGTGCTTTTAACTCCGAATCCCAGTTGCTTTAAAATGGAGAGTGAGAGTTGGTGATACTTTTTCCATTCTTGAGTAGTATTCATTGAAATCAAACCTGGAACATATACTAAGTAGGATTAAAATGAATATCCCGTTTAATCCTGTTCCATTGTGACCATTCAACAAAAGTGCGTGATACTATCGCTGTTCCTTTAGATAGGCCAAAAATTCCCAATTTAGACTTTGACTTTTTTCTTTAATTCACAGCTTTTTAATGCCATCAACTCATGCTTATTACTGATTAAAAATCAAGAAATCACAAAATGTTACTAATTAAGTATTAAGTTTTGAAGAAGCTTCCCTGCATTCTGGTATGATAGGCTTCAGAATTATTATCTTAATATCTTCATTTAATATCGTAAGTTTAATTCTCACTCGAATTTTGAAATGTAATGACAGATTTATGTAGCGTCTCATAAAGGAAAACTCCTCAGAGGCGCTTCCGACCTGAAAATAACCAAACCATGATCCGACAGAACAGATCTAATCTGACAAACGTAACATGGGTCAAACATACATAAACTGAAGCGAAAAGCGGAGATTTTCAATTAAGTTAATATTGCGGTGTCGCAGGAAATTCACCAAATTATTAATGAATATGCCAGGTGTGCTCACCCTTGTTATTCGGATTGACAAAGCTTTCAGTGTAAAGTGGACTTCTTCCTGAGAATGCAGAAGAATGCTTAACTAGTGCATCTTCGATAACTGCTTTGCTATTCAGAATTAGGACAAGCCTGAAAAACGAGACATGCACATGATCTTGGTTGTCCTACAATATGTAATTTAGGCGAAAGTAGTATTTTCAGAGTGTATGCTCGACAATCATTTTTTAGCAGACAATATAAAAAAATTTATTTAGGAATGGAGCTACCAACATATTAATAAAGTTTGAAGTGTCACTTAACTGCGTCATATACAAACAATAGAAGGCGCCATTTACCTTTTCACACTCAACATGTCTAGCCCGTGCAGACTTTTTACCTTCAGCTTGAAACGCAGCTGCAAAAACTAATTATATTGCCACGTTTGCAGCGTTTTTTGTAGGGGCCAAGAATCTCTATATAGATTGAATGACTTGAGATCATAAAGCCTTATTCAAAATTTCGCGTCTGCATTCTTCTGGCCAACAGCTTAGCGTAAAAGAACTCAACTATGGTTTCATTAGAGCCAAAAGATTATTTAATTTTTAATATATCTCAGTGGTGTCCTCTTCATTCAAGGCAAGATCAGCTACAGTAAATGTGAATTAATTACAAGGCTCAGAGGAGCATGAGATTAAGATTTCCTTAATCGATTGCTTAGCCTTAACCGCTCCAAACGAGGCAATTTAATTAGCTAAATACAACAGCATATTTCCTTGTTTGTTACTTACTTGTTACCAGCTCTGAATGTAAAGATGGGTCCAAGCTGATCTGCTTTTCTCATGAAAAAGTCAGCAACGTTATTGAAGCCTCTTATGAATGGCAAAGATCCGATCAGTGGCAGAGATGGTAGTGAAGGCGGATAGCGACGACTTGCTGTACCTCTATTATTCCACCAACGGATGAAGAGATACGAAGACAAGAATAATCCCACGAAGAGAAGGAACTCCGCCGACATCATTCTGTTTGCTTTATATTCAAAAGGATACACGCTCTAACATTGAATCGACTATAACCTACATGTAGTTGTGAATGCTTTGTTCAAAAATTCAATTTGATGCTCTTTATTGACTATTATTCAATATCAAACTTGTGAAGTTCAGACCATTCACAAGTAACCTAACTTACTCAGTAAATTGTGTAAAATTCGTTATGTTTATCAAGACCCGAGAATCAGACAGACGAGCTATGTTAACTCAGACAGGCAAGCTACGTGAACTATCATCGTTGGTTCTTTGTAGAGAGAACCGACTGCCAAAGGGGAGATTTACTAAGTAGACAGACTATATGATAGCGGAGTTGACGTTCTTTCTCTAACGACAAACTCAGTGGAGCATAGCCGTATCCACAATGTGGCGGTACGCCTCTTTGTCTTCTGCCTTTATTCTTTCGGCGTTTTGACTCATGCTCTACATTCAGGGCTGGCGCCAGAGTGTTTTATGTCCTAAATAAGGCTTCCACCTTGCGCCGCTACCTCTCAGCTTTCTAAAGCGAATTCATTATGTACTGTACAGCAGAACTGTGACCGTATTTGAGAATGCCTGACCTAAGTCAAAAATGAGTATGCCAGAAATGCGCTCAGAAGGTAATAGGCTTGAATAGTTTTGTCTGTTTTTTCACAGGGATATGTTAAATATATTACTCAAAGATCCAAGGTTTAACCAATCTGTATAACTGTAATTGGATGTTGAAAAATCTGGTTAATTTACATTTACACTTAATTCGCGATTTTTCATTGGTATTCGTGTGGAGACGTGCAGGCATAAGCATTTCTAACTTTTCACTATTTATGGTAAAAAACATGAATTTTTCACCATATTATTCAGTACTTTCAGTCTAGTTCAGTGTCGCTTTCGACCCATTTTCGAGTTTTTTCGACTTAGGGTGCGCTTTCTCATGCATAGTCACAGTTCGGTTAATAATAAATAAATTCCGCAATACCATTTTATAGTTTCAGCATCAGTCTAGACGTTCGAGGCGAATAATCTACAAATGAAAACAATTCTGCAGTGATTGTATACTTCTTTTTAATTTAGCACATTACAGAGGGGAAGTCCATAAATTACGTCACGCAATTTTTTTCCAGTTTTTATTGCCCGTTCCACTCAAATATAAGGTCATAAAGCTCTGAACTCCTTACTAAAATTAGAGCAGATTCATTGTAACAAAACGAACTTCAAAAGTTATTGCTCTAAATTGCTTCTAATTTACTCATAGCTTGAGAATATGTGGTTTGCTAATTCTTTATTGCTAACTGTATACTGACTGTATACTAAAATATTAAATCTTTAATAGACAAAATAAAAAATATATAAACTTAACCACATTATGCTGTGGAGTCAAGAATTACGAATCAACTACCGTACTGAACTACTATCGAAGCACCTTACATCTTGTTTATTAACATAACGCCTAAATTTCGCGCAATCCACCTTAAGAGCAGCAAATCACATGACACAATACAATACAATGCAACTCTTTTTGACAATGCCTTCCTTACAAAGTTCAGAAGTGCAGAATGAAGTGACATGGTCTCGGTAAGTGACTCCAAGACATAGTCTTACAGCCTGATGCATGTCTGCAGACGGAGGAAACGCAGTGCAATTAGGGAGACCACAGAGAACAAAGTTGCAGCTGCCGAAGCTTGTCAGAATAAGGCTGTATATCACTGCCGTCGGCGAGGCTGAATCCAGAGTAGAACGAAGTTCTCGGATCCTTCTGAGGCAAACACAAGACTTTCGAGATGTTAGAAGATGTTTGAGGTTTAATTGAGAGTGGTAAGTCAAGCAGAACTTCAAGATCCCCAAAATGGGGATGGGAAAAGTAAAGAGGAGGAATATAGGAGCAATATAGGAGCTAAGGGGAGCGGTGAAAGCAGATGAGCTCGGATTTGTAAGGGTAACGTTTGAGGTACATAGACAGACACCATAGCATGATAACATCGATTAAGACGAGGTCTCTTGATAGAATCTGCGACCTCATTTAGCCGGAGACGTACACAGCGTTGGGTATCGTCGGCATTAAAAGGGAATTTCAGTGGCATGACCCGGGGGAAATGACTGACAGTGCAGAGGTATAGATAATGAGCAGCAGGAGCTTTAAGGCTGAACTTTGGGGACACCAAAGATCCAAATCACATGAGAGAGCCAAAGCCAATATACAGAGATACAGAGTACGATTAGAGAGTATGAAGACAAACCAATTGATGAATGCATGAGAAATGCTGTAGGAGAGTTGCAAAACTTTGAGTGCAATACAGTGATTTACACAGTCAACACAGCAGTAATGAATAGCTTTTTCACGCATGACAACTTCACACAAGCTAAATCATTACATCATGTCTGTATTTTAAATTGCACGAATGTTTGTTTCACACAAATCTGAATATAACCCGTGAATGCCTTTCTCGGCAAATAATCGGCGCATGCCATTACACCGTGTTCCAAATACCAAGCGCCACGAAAGTGAAGAGATGCGACATGAATCAAGTATGTATTGACTACTCTATGTCCATTTCCACTAATTTTCTTTTTAAAATAAGCTGCATATTTCTTACAATTTACAAGTTGGCAGACGCAATCTGTGGATTCTCTTAGCAGTTCACCACAGAAATCCGTGTTGAAACTACCGCTACGTGTGTTTTGAATCAAGTACTCTGTCGATCACTTGTTAGAGTAGTTGTAGCTGCGTATGCACCATCGCCTTCCCAAGACATGACTGAGCTACTCAGCACACAGGGGCATGCCTATATTCAAGCTCCTATAGACCTCCATCCCTGTAGCTTGAACCAATATGTTATTGCTATGGTACCTCCTCAGAGAAAAGCGGCAAATGAAACTGGAACCAGTTACAGCATGGCATTGGCAAATTACAAAAGTTACTGTCGAAGTTTCAGGACACTTTAAATAACCGATTGTGGATGTATACGTGGTTAGTATTGGTGTGTTCGTGCCCAGTATAAGGTATGGACATAGATCTCACTGCCGTAGTGTTTTAAGTCCAGCTCACCTAGTAAACCTTAATGAGGCTGTCAGAATCAGCTAGATGGCCTGGAAAGAACATAAAATTTGAGATGGAAAGGAGGACAGTGAGGACTGTTATAATAAACTCTTTCTAGACTACTCTTCAGCTCCTAAACTAAAAGACACTCATAAAGTCGTCCAAACAGTCTGCTGCTTGATGTTTTTGTGGGAAACGGCGGCTTTCTCATCTGAGATTAAATATAATCGAAAAAGTCTTAAAACCTTTGCCAAATTCTTTTAGCTTGATAACTATTAGAACTGGCTACTCACTAAATTGTTTACATGCCTTCCGTATTGCGCAATGCATCTGTTATGTTTTGCAGCTTAAATGACCCTAAGGGCTTTCAGGTGTTAGCAATTTAATTGATTTGTCTTCAAGTAGTCCAAGATTCCACACAATTCACGTACAGTAATAGTAGGCACGGAAATAACTGTTATCTTCATTAACAATATCGTAAAAGTTTTATCGTAAGCGAGGACAGTTGTTTGGCTGGCAGACTACTTAGTCTGCCGCAATAACTCGTATGTTAAAATCCGATGCAGTCAGTACCGCTGTGACTGGGTAAATCGGTTTAACGTCAACAGTGTTCTGGCCCTCTGGTGGTAGTATGAAGAAACGTTGCATCAGTCCGGTGAGAAAGAGGAATATCTCAGCGCGACTCAAGACTTCGCCGGGACAAGAGCGACGACCTAGCGAATACAGAAACAAAACATTCATATTCTGCAACATCAGAACTAAGCAACTGAATGCCGTTATTATTATTATTATTATTATTATTATTATTATTATTATTATTATTATTATTATTATTATTACATACGATAGTCGCGTGAGCAGCGTTTTTCCAATACATAATGCGACAGATCGATACGTTAAATTCTGCTAGCAGCTGCTTGATGGGGGGGGGGGCTTGTTCCTGCTCACGCCGTGGGGCAGGTTAAGCTCGTTTCCCACAGGTAGACTCCGTGACTCTAATATAATACCTGAATTGGTCTAGCGACAACACACCCCTGGCCGGCAAATGGTACGAGCAAGGGGTGGAAAGCGCACTAGCGGTTGGGAACAACTATGGTCCTATGTTTCCCATGACTTAAGCATTCAAATACATTATTTTGGATTCTAATGGCATGCCATTAACGGCTTTGCTCAATAGTTCTGTATGCACTTATAAAGGCAAACGGGCCGCCCTAAATTTCATCACATGCGTCACGTGGCATATTCTCTCACCTGTCAACGAATATGTCAGCGAAAAAATGTATCATCAGATCGATCGAAAGCTGAGAACTTTCGGTTCTGGAATGTTGGACTGTGGACTGAGCATCAACCCACCATCGTTGTGGAAGCTGGCATCAATCCAAGTGGCCCCCTGAAATGTGTGGTGGGGGCGGTTGCGGATTCTGCGGCCAAGTTGTTGGTCGGAAAACACTAACTTCAAACCGATTGTGTGATAACGTGTTTTGGAGTGCATTTGAGTGTGGGCCTATTATTGTGGAAGTATGAGTGAGAGCTGGAAGTCTCTGAACAACTAAAGCCCTAGGTTAACACTCTGGGTTTGGCCAGGTTGAGGCAAAATCTGGTGTTGGCCTGTTATCGTAAGTCTACAATTGGGGAATGGAAGGCTCGCATAGGCTGGGAATATCGGCAGCCTTTGAGTTACTCTAGGGTTTGGCCAAATTGAAGCAAAACCCCTATTGTACGTCTACTTCATATATTTTACCATAAGACTTAGGTTCCTCTTTAAACAGTATGAATATATGGAATTCAAGAATGCATGATCGTTCTGAATTACTAACCGAGAGAAAACGGAATAACAGATTCTCGGCGGATCACTTGGCCTTCCTGATCCAAAAATCGTTCCGGTCGAAACACATCTGGGTCTTTCCAAACTTTTGGATCCTTATGAGTCGCATAAAGGTTTATCAGAACCTGATTAACATATAGAATAACTTACAAGAAGCTTCAGATTCCAAAATATATTCTTCATAACAAACGGACTGCTTATTTTAGATATATCAAGTAGATTTTGGTTCTCCCAATTTATTTATCTGCTGTAGTTGTTTTGTTTTCGAAATAATTTTGCTATGCTTAAGATGAAACATTTAAAATATTCACATACATACATGAGTAGAGCCCAGAAGTTCTGTATGAAAGAAAGAAAGCATTTGCAAAAAAAACATTATTACCACGGCTAAACTCACGAGTTTGAGTGCGATACGTTTCTTTAACTGTGCTCGAATATTAATAAATGTTGATGTTATTTCAGTAAAAACGCTGTGTAAAATGCCTATGCAGCAAAGAACTTAAAGAAATAAAAAGCAGTTATAGTGACAAAAGCATAATATGCACAACGATACATAGATGAAAACATACATGGATACTTCCATATTTATATAAATACATATATACTTACATGAAACATACTTCTATTATGAACAAAATCAAAAATTAAAACGACACATGTCCCCATTGAGCCGCCTCACTACGTTGAAGCATTTTAGTTCTACCTAGAATGAGAACTCAGGCCAAACCAAAATCTAAACCAAACATCATAACTCATACATCTACATAACCCACACATCTACAAGGGTCTGTTCTAAATGTACTTTTCACATATAAGAAAACTGTTTTAACCGAAAAGGCAATACTTGGTAACTGCCAAGAGTGGCATGCACAATTTTTCGTGACTGCGGTCTAATAGGAACTGTACTGGAAAACATTAGCAATAAAGTCTGTGATTGTTTTTGAAGTTACCCAAGTTCCAGCCGGCACGAAGTAGTCGCCAACATTAGTGTCACTCAGTGTCATGTGAGGAACAACTAATGGACCCAAAGTTCTCCAGCGCATTATCTCCAAAATTGTTGCCTCAACGTAGGGTAATTTGTGTTGGTCAGTCATAGACGGATGTCTATCTCGTGGAACCACGGCATCAATTTCAGTCCTAAGACGATTTTGTACATCTGGGTTGTTCGCTAAGGCGACCAGTACCCAAAGAATCGTATTTGCCGTTGTATCAGTTCCAGCCCCAAGTAAATCTCGAAGCGTGAAACTGAGTTGTTCGTGATCGTAATCTGGACCTAGACGTTCCAGATATTTACGCACAAAGCAATCGTCTGCGCCATCCTCTAGACTCTTTTCAATTTCCATTTGAAGAATCTTGTTGATCTTCTTGTGACAGTCGACCATCTCACTCAGTTTATCTCGATGATGGGGGAGAAATCTAAGTATAGGAGCAACATTTAAAAGTAGATCTAAGCTGTCAAAGATCCGCTTAATTTCGTAAATGAACTTACTCATCCCGAGGTTATAGTCATGTCTGCGTCCAAAAATGATATTCGTGAGGATGTTTGATGTGGATAGGTACACTAGTTCTCGTGGATTAAAGGATTCTCCATTTAGTTTCCGCACATATTCTGTGAAGAATTCAAATTCCGTTAAGATTTTTAATTCCATCGCGCTTTTATCTCCAAACCCTAATTGCTTTAAAATGGAGAGCGAGAGTTGGTGATACTTCTTCCACTCTTTAGTAGTGTTCATTGTAATCAAACCTGGAAGCACGTGATTAATAACATCAGCATTTATTTTTAACCGATTTCATAACTATAATTATAATTAACAATCGCGTGCAGGAATCCATTTTTTTTAAATGAGACAATCCACTGTTCAGTGGAACTTTGACCTGTTTGGATTGCTTCATTTATACCAGCAAGGTTATGCTTGTACTATGCGGTGTTGGCTGTGATGGAATCTGTTGTTATATAAATGAATGATTTAACTTATGAGAAAATTACTTTGGGTTATATTTTAGTTTATTAGAAACATCATAGCGAAAAGAGGGCGGGTTTGAGCTTCTCCTGGGAAAACTTCTCCTAGGCATCCTGAGCTAGTTCTTAACGCGCCATTTCCTAACATCATCAAACAATGCTTAGCATTGTATAATAACGCTTCTTAAAATCAAAATTTAAACTCAAATTTAAGCTAATCTTCGTGCAGAATCTCCTTTTTAAATGCAGTCGTCGGCATTCATATGCGTTCGTGTGGCTAGGGTGGATTATCCTTATGGCTTAGCGGTAAAACCCAGACAACATTTTAGAAAAGTGTTAGATATGCTAACCTTTATTATTTGGATTGACAAAGCCTTCGGAGTACATTGGGGCCCTTCCTGAAAATGCAGAAGAATGGTTGACAAGTGCATCTTCTATAACTTCTCTGTTATTCAGAATCAAGACAAACCTAAAAGAGAGAAAATTAGTTTCAATTGTTTAAAAATGGCCAAAACAAACGCAAATTCAAAAAACGTTGAGGCGCCACAGTTTGAAAAAATTAAAAATACTATTTCGTTTTCTGTGCCTGGATCAAGCCAACGACTATATACAAACATTGCACGATTAAAGTATTTATTAACAACAGGAAATATTTGACGTATAAAATTATATCAACGTTGATGTTTGCTATTCAAAGCTCGTTCAATCGTTCAATTGGAATGATTTCCAATTAATGATTTCAATTAAATATTTCAAAATCTTGAAGGCGGAATCATACATGAGGTCCATAATTAGTTTGTCGATTGGTTATAGCTTAATTTAAAAGACTGCTTCAAAATGTCGTCATTGCTATTTACTTGTTACCAGCTCTGAATGTGAAGATTGGACCAAGTTCATATGCTTTTCTCATGAAAAATTCTGCGACGTTATTGAAGCCCCGTATGAATGGCAAAGATCCGACCAGTGGTAAAGATGGAAGGGAAGGAGGATAACGACGTATTGCTTTCCCCAATCCATTCCACCATCGAAGGAGAAAGTATGAGACCAGTAATGTCCCGATGAAGGCAAGGAATTCCAGCGGAAACGACATTCTGCCTATTCCTTCAAATCAAACGATACGCATTCCACACAATTGAATAAACCAGTTTATTTGGATGTTTACTATTTGAACTTGAATTTGTTGCCTTTATTGAATACACATCACTACCAAATACATATAGTTAACAAGAACTATAATAAATAATCTAATTTATTTGGCAACTTGGGCTAACTTATGTTCTTTGTATACAACACAATATAAATTTTGCAAGAAATGTACGTGCTTCTGTTTAAAGACGTAAAATATTTTTTTCTTATTTATTGCAGCTCATATGGTTCTATATATCTGAATATGAGTTCCGAGATAAGTTTGAGTAAACAACTAGTGCTCGGTTGTCACACGGAGTCCTCTCAGCAAGTGCTAACCAGGGTTCGTTGGACTACAGACACGGCTCACTACCGAATTGACTACCGTCACGAAAGTTGTTTTTGCCAGCATGCTTATGCTTCTCTTTGCAGTTACTTAGTTTTGCCGTTTCGGTTAAAACAATTTACTTACCAGTGAAAGGTGATTTCAAAGGAGGTTTCTCGTAAAGCTGAAACGTACGACTGCGTGACAGTTTGCTTAAACAAGTTCAGTTATAGCGTTTTGTATTTACAGTAGACAGACTTTGAAACGTTTCACCGTATTACGGAAGCCCATTCCGGACACATGGGATTTTATTTTTTTTCATTTTGTGGATACTGAATCTATGTATTATGTAAGTATGTATGTCAGTAATTAAGTATGCATGTGTGTATGGTTTTTATGCATAATTGTGTCTCAAAGCGTTACTTATATAGCGCCTTTCGCAATCTCTCAAAGGGGCAGCGCACATGGCGATCTATGTGGTTTAGGCGGATGACGGTAAAAAGGGAATTTCTGTTTAGCTGAAACACGTGAAACAGTGCCGTAACAATAAAATCAAAATTTCTAAAGCGCTAGTTAAAAGCTAAGCGCAGGGCACCCACTTATTCACGAGCGCTGCGTCAAGTCCGTGAGATTGTCCAAAGGTGCCCTGTCGAGAACCAAGTGTATATTTGATGAAAAATTGTTCCCGTAGGAAGCTCCGGTGCATGAGGAAAGAGATGCACAGGAATTTATTGCTTAAACGAAGTATCTGTGAACCATCACGAGCAAAAGAGCTTATTTATCTGGTGCTCGACTGGCCCGTTACTGTAACACCCAGCTTCCTGATGGATGCAGCGACAGTGAGTATCGTCTCAGAAAGATGACCTTGGATCTAGTGTTTCTCCACGTATTCAGTATACTGATCTGCGAGTACTTTGTTCTGACCACTTTATGAAAAATCTTAATGCATTGCACTGGTATGTTTGCATTTTTACATTCATAAGGAGTATAGGATAGGATAGGACAGGGCGGGTTAAGTTGTGCAGCATATTTTGTCGGGAAAGCCAACCTTGTATTAAGGCATTGTGTTTAACTTTGGTTGTTGGTCTTGTTGATCGCTTTTGTTGCCGACCTCATAACGAGTCGTTTCTTGTATCCATACGTGGACAATTTGTTTGGTTTATCTCAGCCGTTTTGATTCTTTCTAAGCCGTTTTTCGTTACCGTATGTTGGTGGATGTTCAATTGCCTATTTGTGTGTTGCTTCACAGTGTTTTAGCTATCTTGTGACTTTGCATGAGTCATATTATGGTGATCACTAACTCACTGAGCTGGGTGTGTACAGACATGTTGTGAGCCCGTACATCTTAAGCATAACATGACTCACGCAACTTATAAAAAAGCTGGTATACTATTACATATCCGTTGACAACCTGCAACAGTATGCGTATTTGTATCGATGCATACATATCGATGCATGCATGCCTGCATGCATGCATGTATTATCTATATATGTATGTGTGTATATAGGCATGTATGTATGTATGTATGCATTTATAGCAGTAAACTGCAAAGCTATATTTGTGTATATATGTATGCATATATGTATGTATGTTTATATGCATGTATATTTTCATGTATGTGTATATGTATGTATGTATAATGCATATAAATCTGTTGCGTGCATTCATGTTCGTATATTTGTATGTATGTATGTATGTGTGTAACTGTGCAAGTATACATGCATTTGTAACACTAAGCTGTAAAGATGGTGGGTCGCCAGGCGAATAGTAGCGATCGATCAAATGAAAGAAACTAAGATTTGGTTGTATGTATGTCTAGGGAAGCCCGTAAGTTAAATGCGATGTTTTTCATTTGCACCTCTATTGCGCACTAGATAAAATAAATTTATTACTGCCCCATATGGGTTCCGTAGATGTTTATTCGATACACATCAGTAGACATCAATACAGCTAGGCACGACTCTACCCGATTTTTCTTATGCTAGAAGGGCCGACAGCACAGCTGGCTACTGACTGAGGCTGTCACAACATCATGGGTCTTTGTCTGGTAAGATGTACGGGCTCACAACATGTCTGTACACACCCAGCTCAGTGAGTTAGTGAGCGAGCGAGTGAGTGAATGGGCTGGTGCGTGGGTGGGTGGCTCTGGGTTTTATGGGTGGTTTGGGCGAGGGAATAATGAGTAGGTTTGATAAGTGAGTTGGTAAGTGATTGAGTGACTGAGTGAATGGGTGAGTTAGTTAAGTAGCTAGTATCTCGGACATTCGTTCAGTCAGTCAGTCACCAGCTTATCTCTGTGTTTGTCTGTCTATCAAGGCCTATATTGTAGCCATATCTAGGACGCGAAGGGTATTTAGAACTGGACGAGGAAACAAATATACACCCAATGTCATGTCTGTCAAGGGTAACTGTTCATGCTAAGCAATTGCATGTAAATAATGTCACTGCAATCGAATTCCTAGGCTAAAGTTTGTGATGCAGGTACAGCTCCGACATCGCTTCGTGGAAAGTATGGCATATGAACCTTTTATTATAATACCGATTAAGCTCTTCTCACACTTTGACACCACTAATTTTATTTTTCTTATTGGAACGGTAACTTACACTGTATCGTAAGTACTAAGCTACATACAGGAGATCTTATGGACAAAACTATCAAATCCAAAGACGAAATATTAAAGCAATGGTGAATGTTAACTCATTTTGTAAACATATACAGTGTTCCTATCTTCAGTAGGGGTGGGAAGGCTGTTGCATGCACGAGGCCCTTGGAAACAAAGGACCAACACCGATTACGACGTGGCCCAAAATTTAGCAAAACTTCAAGCAGTAAATTTCTCGCCCATAACAGATGACTGTCGTTGGTTAGCGCTTTGACACAGTCTACCACATAGCCCCACTCACGGGTAATGTTGTCGTGGAATATATGTAATGCCTCTATAAACGTTTGTAAGAGATCAGCTAGTTGATTACAAGTACAATTGATTGAATCGCATAGTGGGTCTACCTGATAATGGATTGCAGTGTTTTATGCGCTGTCAAACCTCTATGCAAACTCATGTGAATCCAAATGTTTGGAAGTACCCGTAATGTTTCTCGCCCTAGAGATTTCTACACGACAACAACAGGGTGATAGACACACGCACACATTGACAGACTGGATGTTGCCGTTTATTGACTATATGTATGCCTGTGTCAGCCTGTATATATGTATATATGTATATATGTATATATGTATATATATATATATATATATATATATATATATATATATATATATATATATATATATATATATATATAGGCCTTTCGTAGATCGAACATTGCAAAAGGACAGAAAAGGAAAAACAGGGTTAGCGACAAAGAAGATACACTAGAGTGACTAGACCCTTAGTCGCTCTCGGCCTAGTCGTCCGTCCTGCATTCAACCTGATTGCCAGTTTTCTGTGACCTACATTCTGCTTGAGCTGAGGATAGGCTTAAAATAAACTCTTAGGCAGTCGTTTATGCAGCACTTGGAGCTCTTTGTACTCGTATACGAATTACAGTAATAAATTATCAATAATCAATAATATGATTATCGTCATGAAAATTATTCCTCGATCCTTTCTCCGCTAGCCCTTTTCCAACACTTCCTACTCTGCCATGCGCCAGATGTTTGGAAAAAACTCCCGAAAGACCCCAATCATTTCGCTAAACCCCCATTCCACCTGTGAGTGTGAACTCCCATTTGTTTGTCTGAAGCCTTCTGATCCATCAAACGAACTCAACATCATTCACCCCTTGCTATCTCTGTGCAGGTCTTCCACTCGAGACTGAAAAACTCCTCTTTCGCAGATCCTATCCTAATTAATCTTCTTCCCTTTTTCTGACCTGCAGATCCAATTCCAAACACCACCCACCGTAGCCTACCAGACTCTTGATCCTGACCTGGAACCAAACGCTTCTTGCACAATGATTTTGGGAACCTATCAGTAAGCTGGTTCCCTCGACTTAGCTTTTATTGGACGCTGTAGAAAACTCGAGCGTATACGTCTATACGATTACAATTTAAGATTACGATTCTGCTTGAGAGCTTCACTCCAGAATCAAACCCGAACTTTTCACTATCCTATCCGGCACCCGATCGTGATCCATTCTAAGACTACCTGTTGTCATCATAACTACTTTTCATCTTGACAACATTCCTCTTCCACAGATCCTATCCTGACACCCCTTCTTCCTCTTATCCGTCTCTTCTCTCCAACCCCCACCGTAGCTACCACGCTGTCTCTCTGCCTGACTCTTGATCTTGACCCGGAACCGAACTCTTTTGCCTATCGATTTTGTTTTGACTGAGCGCCTGTGAATAAGCTGGTCCCCACGGCGCGGCTTTCGTTGGGCGCTGTAGAAATCTTGGGATTACGATTACGATTACGATTAATATCACTGGTCCCTGAATTCCTACTTGGCCCAAAAACTAACCTGGCAACATGGCTCTTGCGGACTTTATTTGATGTAGCGCCGCTGTTAAGTTTGTCTCTACGCTTAGAAATATCGTAGTTTTAATTAACATTACATCACTAGATTAGAAAAGCTGCAATGTACTTTAGCATGTAACATCTGACTTCTACAAATTTTATTCTCACTTTTATACTAATTTATTTAACCCTTAGGAAGTGGAAATATGCTAGCATTGCTGAAATCTAACTCGGATATAGTTTTGAATGTATATTCTAACTTCATCTGCTTCTACCTAGCGAACTACAATGTCATTGGAAAATCAGGCGGCAACAACGAGGACTGGCCACCTGCCCGCATATGCCGAGGCCAAGAAACCGAAGTTGCTACCAATTTGTACACATGGCTGCCTCCCAGCTTTAGCTTTATGGACTACTATTCTTCTTCTAGAATAAAAAGACTCATGAGGTCGTCCAAAATGTCTGTTGTTTAACATTCTTGTATCTGAGTTTGGCTTTATTATCGGAGTTTAAATATAAACAAAATAGTGTTAGAACCATAACCCATAAGCTTAATATAATTATGGTAAAACTGGTTACTCGATTAATTGTACACATATCCTTCGTACTGCTCAAGCTGTCTGTTGCGTCTTTCAGCTTCAACGTCGCTAAGGGGCTTTGAATTGTTGGTTATTTGACTGGATTATCTGCATAGTAGTCTAAGGTTCCACACAGTTTATATAGCAGTAGTAGTTGTAGTAGTAGTAGGCAGAGAGCAATTGTCTTCATTCTCAATGCCGTAAAAGTTTTGGCCTAAAAGAAAACACTTGTTTGGCTGCTTGACTACTTAGTCTTTCGCAATGAGTCGTATGTTAAATGGTGATGCAATAATAGCGGCTGCTATTGGATAAGCTGGTTCAGCGTTGACAGTGTTCTGGCCCTCTGGCGGTAGTATAAAGAAACGTTGAATCAGGCCGGTGATAATGAGGAATAACTCAGCGCGACCCAAGACTTCGCCGAAACAAGAGCGCCGACCTAGCGAATGCAAAAACAAAACATTCATATTTTGCATCAGAACTAAGCAATTGAATTTCGTTATCATCATTGTCATCATCATCGTCATCATCATCATCTCATCGTCGTCTTCGTTGTTGTTTTTTTATATTGTTGTTGTTATTATTATTATTATTATTATTATTATTATTATTATTATTATTACGCTATTATCATTATTTTTATCATTTCATAAAACTTCTGTGAATTCTTCGATTCCTATACATCCTCCAGTTTCTCACAGGGCCGCATTTTTTACATAGTCACGCCGAAATGGAGTCAACAGTCCTTTAGCTTTTCATTGAAGTCCTGGCAGAGAGTGATATTGCGCTGGTTATGTCTATAGTCCACGAATTGTTATTTTTATTATTATTATTTTATTATTATTATTATCATTGTCCGGGGTTTTCTTATCGGGGGGCACCCATCCTATCTTATTTTAAAATGGATATTGCTAGGCGGGCTAACGGCTGGGTGCAGACTCTTCGGGGAAGAGGTGGCGGTTTTAGCGACCCTGGGATCGACAGTTGTTTTGTGAGCTTCAGAAGAGAGACGGACTGTCGATTGGCTTTCGGTTTTGGAAGAAGCTTCAAGGCCTTTGCCTTCTTGAATCGTGGGGGTGGCGTTGTGCCGGTTATTTCAAAGGAGCCGCTTCTTTGATATCGACTGCGGGTGCCGCCTTCTCCGCTTCTTTAAACTCGACACCGTCTTCTTCTCCGTTTCTTTAATCTCAGCTCTAAGCATCTTCTTCTTTCTTGCATTCTTGACGGTGACGTCCTTGACTCGCGAGTAGGAGCGCTCGCTCATTGCATCGAATACGGCACTGGAGATCATGAATTCGTCTGGCTGCCTCTTCTGGACGAACTTCTTTCGGTCTGGCCCGTCTTTCCTCTCGTTAACCTCTGCTATTGCGTTGTCAATCGAAAGTCAGTCAGAAGCAACTGTTTTCGGTTAGTGTCACGGCTTTGTCAACCACCCAAGGGAATCGCCGACGTATGCAGACTGTATCTTATTCTGGTGGGACGTCGCGGACAGCCACGGGAGACGGACCATTCTCTGGAGCTAACAACTTCATCGAAGATACCCCACAGATTTCCCTGCGGACATTTCTAACCGACGCATGGAACGCATGGTATCAACAGGCGGTTCTGAGTGACTACCGGCGAAGTTCTATAGACCGTCGAGAAGGACTCAAAGTTACTAAATTAAACTGACACCCGATCGGCGTGTGGGTTCGTTCGTCTGAGAACTGGCGAGAACGGTTGTATAATAGTCTCAAGCGATGCATGCCGACATAAATCCTAATTCTGTGTATGTCACGAATATACATGTATGACAAATTGCAAACGCCATTCATAGAATCGGTCTTTCATTGCAGAATCAAAAGCAATGCCCAATTCGATCTGAATCGGCCAAGTTGACTAGTGAGTCACCGAGTTTTAAGGTCTTAATTATTCAAACTTCTTGTCATAAGACTGAGAAATCAGGACTGATTTAAGGTGCTGTTGATTGCCGAGTAGTAGACAATCAGTTTCTATTGGTTCAGAAGAGCTTATTAGCCACCAGTCACGACTTTACCTCCTCAAAGGTATCGAGCAACAGTTACGCAGACGAATGACAAGACAAACCGTCAAATTAAGTGTAAATCTGTGTATCACCAGCATAAAAATGATATTCCAGGGAATGATTGTCGAGTAGGGTACCTAGCGGTGTTAATGCCTTGGCATTAGACGCCGGCGCGATAGAAGTTACTACTTGCAATTATAATTACAATTATCGTAGGGGTCAGAGTGGACGCTGGAAGGTGTGCGGCGGCTGAGAACAACTACAGCCTTAGGTTAACACCCTGGTTTTGCCCCGATGGAGGCACTATCCGGTGTGAACCTGTTATCGCGTGGAGTAGGTCTATGAGTGGGTGTTGGAAGTGCGAGAGCGGCTGTAAAACTAGAGCCTAAGGTTTACAACAGAGTTTTGGCCAGGTTGCAGCAAAATCCCCAATCTACAAATGTTACACATATTTCACCATATACATGTAATTATAATTTTTCTTCAAACAGTAGGCCCCTATGAATTCACAAAATTCAAACCGTGTTATCGATATCAATTACTAACCAAGAGAAAACGCAATAACAGATTCTCGGCGGACTACTTGGCCGTCCTTATCCAAAAATCTTTCCGGTCGAAATGTCTCTGGATCTTTCCAAACTTTTGGATCCATGTGAGCAGCATAAAGGTTTATCAGGACCTGAATAGCACATAATAATATAGGATAATTTATAAGATTCTTTAAATTTCAAAATATGATCTTCATAACGAACCGATTTATTTTTAAATATTTCAACTAGCTACCGACTCTTCCATATTTATTTATCTGCTGCAATTTATATGTCAAAATATTTGTGCTATGCTTAAGACCAAACATGCATTCAGCTTTGCTGTAAACTTTGTCTCTCTGATGTCCTTTCTACCTAGGGATAGCCTTTAAAATCAATGTTCTGTATAAAATAAAGAAAGCAGTTTGCTAAATACTTATCCTTATCACAACGACTAAACAAACGAGTTTGAGTGCAATAAGTTTCTTTTATTGTATCCGAATTTTAATGCACTGGAAAAACATTAGTAAAAGTGTCTACATTTGTGTTTGCAATTACCCAAGTTCCAGCCGGTACGAAGTAGTCACCAACATTAGTGTCACTCAGTGTCATATGAGGAAGAGCCAATGGAGCCAAAGTTCTCCAGCGCATTATCTCCAAAATTGTTGCCTCAACGTAGGGTAATTTGTGTTGGTCAGTCATAGACGGATGTCTATCTCGTGGAACCACGGCATCAATTTCAGTCCTAAGACGATTTTGTACATCTGGGTTGTTCGCTAAGGCGATCAGTGCCCAAAGAGTTATATTTGCCGTTGTATCAGTTCCAGCCCCAAATATATCTCGAAGCGTGAAACTGAGTTGTTCGTAATCGTAATCTGGACCTACACTTTCCAGATATTTACGCACAAAGCAATCGTCTGCGCCATCCTCTAGACTCTTTTCAATCTCCAATCTAAGAATCTTGTTGATCATCTTCTCACCGTCCACCATTTGACGCAGTTTATCTCGATGATGGGGGAGAAATCGAAGTATAGGTGCAACGTCTAAAATCATATCTAAGCTATCAAAGATCCGCTTGATTTCGCAAACAAGCTCACTCATTCCGATGTCATGGCTATGTCTGCGTCCAAAAATGATATTCATGACGATGTTTGATGCGATTAGGTACACTAGTTCTAGGGGATTAAAGGATTGTCCATTTAGTTTCCGCACATATTCTGTGAAGAATTCAAATTCCGTTAAGATTTTTAATTCCATCGCGCTTTTAACTCCAAACCCCAATTGCTTTAAAATGGAGAGCGAGAGTTGGTGGTACTTCTTCCACTCTTTAGTAGTGTTCATTGTTATCAAACCTGGAAACACGTGATTAATAACTTAGACATTTATTTTCAAACCGACGTCATTGTTAAAAACAAAATGAGTGTTATAATTAATTTATAAATGAGGTAATCCAATGTTCAGCTGAACTTTGACCTGTTTTGGTAACAACAAGGTTAGGTTTGTATTATGCTGTTTGGGAAATTATTTTGAGTTACCTTCTAGTTTATTACAATTCTCATAGCGAAAGGAAGACTGTTCGAGCTTTTACTGAGAAGGGTACTGTTCAATGACCTTGAACAGGTTCTTGACGGGGAATTTCTTAACGTCGTAGATTAATGCTTAGCATTGTATATTAACTCTTAATAAAAGCGAAATTGCAACTCCTATGTGAAGCATATCTTCCTTGCAGAATCTGTTCTTTAGAAACAGATACCGGCATTCATATGCTGACCTTTATTATTCGGATTGACAACGCTTTCGGTGTACATTCGGGCTCTTCCTGAGAAGGCAGAAGAATGGTTGATAAGTGCATCTTCGATCACTTCTCTGCTGTTCAGTACCAGAACAAATCTGAAACGGAGATTCTTCTCTTAAGCTTATTTAATAACTGCCAAACAAAACGTAAATTTGAAACAACTGAACTAAAATTCAAAATTATTTCATCTTATCTATTCATATCAGGTTTTATTATAAACCGCGCGTCTGCCTCAACCTAGCCTACGACACCATTCAAACATGCACGATTAAAGTACTTTGAAATATATAAAACATTTAACTTTTAACATAAATCAGCTCTAATATTTCCTACTCAAAACTCGTTAAATTAGAATATACATTAATGACTTCCAAATTTTGGAAGTGGAATCATACATGAGGTTGAGATTCAACTTTCCGATTCTTTAGAGTTAATTCAAGTCTGCAACAAAATGTAGTGTTTGCTACTTACTTGTTACCGGCTCTGAATGTGAAGATAGGTCCAAGTTGATCTGCTTTTCTCATGAAAAATTCTGCGACGTTATTGAAGCCCCGTATGAATGGCAAAGATCCGACCAGTGGCAGAGATGGAAGGGAAGGAGGATAACGATGTATTGCTTTCCCGAGTCCATTCCACCATCGAAGGAGAAAGTGTGAGAACAGTAATGTCCCGAAAAAGACAGCGAATTCCAGCGGAAACGACATTCTACCTATTTTTTAAAATGAGACGATACGCAATGCACAAAGTTGAATAAACGAGTTTATTCGAATTTTATTATTTGAGTTCGAATCCTGGTACCACCATGACCACCACCTCGACAATGGATCACATACAAGTTGTGGAAAAAATGGTGAAATTGTAGAAGGATTCACCTATCTTGGGCCGAAAATAGAGTGTGATGACAGCATCGGACCTGAGATTCGACGCCGGACAGCAAAATCCCGTGACTGTATGATCAGCTTTGATCGATGAATCTGGAAATCAAATATTCGGCTTGACACCAAAATCCGCTTGTTTACAGCCTACATACAACCTGTTCTTCTTTATGAGCTGAGACCTGGACGTTCATAATGGACCTTAAGAAGAAACTGGATGCCTTCCAAGTTCCAGCAACTGTATCTGAGGCGAATGTTGCAAATTCTGTTCACTGCTCATATAACCAATGCAGAAATATGCAGACGCACAAAACAGTCCCCAATCTTGGCGATGGTTGAAACACGACGACTCCGGTTAGTTGGGTACTTTGTACCTAGCGACGGCAGACAGGACCATGCTAGGGCTCTCCGAGTCTTGCTTCTTGGCCCTCCTAGGACCCGGAAGAGGCCGGTCGGACGACCAAGATACATATGGACCCAGACGGTCGAGGCGGGTCTTATGCCGCTGAACCTTTGGCTGCATACAGCCAAGAGCCGACCCCAGGACCGTGACGTTGGCAGAGAATTGTGGAAACCGCAACGCTCCAGAGAGAGGCATGCTATTGATGATGATGATGATGATGATGATGATGATGATGATGATGATGATGAGGCAAAGAAGAAGAAGAAAAAGATGATGATGATGATGATGATGATGATGATGATGATGATGATGATGCTAATGATGATGATGATGATGACGATGATGACGTCGACGACGACGACGATGATGATGATGATCTGTTCAAATTTAATGCCATCAATTGATTACACGTGACTACCAAGTAATTACAGTAAACAAGAAATATAACAAATAGCCAAATTCACACGGTATCTGATGTTGTGAAAGTCGGTGGTCACACGGAGTATGCACAGCAAGTGCTAACCCGCGTTTGTTGGACTACAAACTCGACACGCTACCGAACGCACCAGAGTTAAGAAGGCTTTAAGCTAGCATGTTCATACCACTCTTGGCAGCTGCTAAATATTGCTGTTTCTCTTTAAACAATTTTCCTACCTGTGAAAAGTGAATTTAGAGTAGATTTCTCGTAAAACTTAACCGTTTGACTTGAAGAAAGTCTTGCAGAGGTGTGATTTATGATCTAGGGTTTAGATTTGTCGAGTCTGTTTGTTGGTTTGTCCCAATTTCACCCTCTAGGTAGATTTTAGAACTGCTTCGTAGTAGTACGGAGGCTCACTGGGGATATGTGCCGTTTTAACGTTTTTATCTTGTGGGGCACGGTTGCGAGTTGGCTAGAATTTTCAACGCGTATGGGGTACGAGTCCTTTGAGGCGGTTAGTGTGTAGGGACATTGAGCCCTTCACTCACAATTGCTCAACGCCGTTCTTTGATGATACTTCATTAGATAGTGGCGCTTCATAAATGCAGAAATAATAATATTAATACCATGTATTATGTATGCATTTGTTATGTATGTATATAAGTAAATATATGCATTTATGCATATATCTATATCTATGTGTATCTATGTATGTATGGTTGAATGAATGATTGTGTATGTATGTTCAAGTGTCTCAAGGCGTTATATAGCGCCCCTATCAATCTCTCAAAGATGCAGCTTTATGACTGGAGACAAATGCGTTTGCCAAGGATTTTCTAGAAGACATGTGAACATGACGTCTAATTCTGCGTATGTCACAAATATACATGTATAATGACGTACAAATACCATTTACATTGTTTGTGAGAGACATTGTAGAATCAAAAACAACATCCAAAAGATGAGTTGAATATTATGTACTTCATTTACTTAGATAATGTGTGACCTAATGAGACGAAGTGGTGGGTTAAAGTTTTGTGGACCAACACTATTTATCAAACGACGCCCTGTAAGAAGTTTGGTTTTGCATGAGCAGCAGTCCATTTAATTTCGCTTGTATTTTTTTCTTCCTTTCCGATATGCGTGTATTTTGTCTGTATGCTTGTATATGTGTATGCATAAAGGCATATATGTATGTTTGTTAGTATGTATGTGTGCATGGATGGATGGGTGGATATTTTGATGGTGGATGTATTGTTACATACATAAGGCGTACAGTGTTGGACCTACTGAGTTAAGTTGTACTTTTTACGTCTTCTGTCTGGCGGAAAAGTCGATGGTAGATATCTAATCTAATCTAATCTAAAAACTTCTATAGCGCCACTGTAATGATGCTCAAGGCATCAGTCGATGGTCGCTGCTAAACAAAATCATTGTCCGAATCAAATTCCGTGGTGAGTCCGGGTCGAAAAGCCAGAGAGGAGTCCAGAAGTCACCGAGACAGCCTACGGAGGAAATGAGTTCAGGAAAAGATGAGTTTTTAGTCGAGATCTGAAGGCCGAAACAGACTTTGCTAAGCGAATATTTGCAGGAAGAGAGTTCCAGAGTCTAGGGCCAGCGACAGAAAAGGCACGCCTGCCAAGAGCTGTTTTTGTCCACGGAATAGTCAGATTTAGACAGCTAGAAGACCTGGTCGAGTGGTGATAAGTCTTGGGAGCCAGTACAGAGTGAAGATAGTGAGTTTGACTGAAATGTAGAGTCTTGTATACAATTAGTCCAGGCTCGAACATTATGCGCTTTTCTATGGGCAACCAGTGCAACGATTTTAGGATTGGTGATATGTGATCATATTTTGCAGATAAAGGTGTTATGTCTAACTTTGGCTCAGGCTGGATTTTGTTTTTTGACCTGGGTGATCGTTTTTGTTGTGAGTCTCAAGACTCGCAACTATTTGTAACTTGTAATTGGCAAAGGCCAACATCTTCTTGTTCCGTATAAGTCTTGTTATTCTTGTAAATAGCGTAGGAAATAAGGCTTTAACTTAAAGCTGATATCATGTTAAATATGCCAAGACAACCTGCATGTATGCATGCAAGCATGATAGCATGTAATATGTATATATTATGTGTGTATTTATGCATATGCGCATGCTTGCATAAATGCATGTTGGTATGTATTTGTTCATATATGAATGCATTTATGTGTGCATGTACCTATTCATGTATCCATGTGTATAGGTTTGTATGTATGTATTTATTCATGTTAAAATGTAATTTCCAAGGGTGGTGGGCCACCAAGAAGTGAGTCGGGTTGGTCGACAAACTGGAAAAACAAAGAATCGAAGCGAAGACTTAATATAGGTTATATGTGATGTCTTGTGACCGTCTAGTGCGCACAAGATAAAACTAACATCATTGCCTGCACCTTGTGGGTTCCTTAGATGTTTATTCGATACACGTCGGTACACATCAAATACAGCAAGGCACGACTTTACAGGTTTAACCCATCGCTATTCATAGTGCTAGAATGGCCTACTGCACGGCTAGCTACTGACTCATGCTGGCACAAACATCATGATTTTTGTTTGGTAAGGTTTATGGCTCACAACACTACTTTGTAACATTGTTGTCATTGTTGTCACCTTAATGGCTAACTTACTCACTTGCTCGGGCTTTCAGGCCTACCCACCTAATATTTATATCTGACTTTGTTCGTCTCTGTCTCTGTCTCTTTCTCTCTGCCTCTCTTACTAAGCCGTGTGATCTATACATACTACACATGCATGTATGTATATGTGTATATATGCATTCATGTATTGATGGATCTATGCATGCATACTATCAATGTCTTAAGATCTACACACCGCTTTTTATAACACACAAAGGTGATGATTATTTGGAAGTGACGGGCTACATCTTTTGCTATTAAATGTGTCCACAATTACACAAAATGGGATATCGAGGGTGCTTTGCAACTTTAACACACAGTTGCGAAACTTTCTTGAATTTTTTCACCTTCACTTCCTTCGTCTCTAAGCTGCCATAACGTATAAATTTACTGCTCTGAACCTAGCAGAGTTATTTTGTAGTCGCGGTTGGAGAGACTTATTGCTGAACGTCTACTGAAGCCATTCCTTTGCCTACCAGCATTTTCAACCTTAAATGGGGAAAGGCAACCTATGACTGACTATAAATCAAATAGGCTTTGTTGTTATCTCTGGGCCTGAGTAAGTGACTGAGTGTGAGAGTGTGCCTGTCTCTCAAGGCTTATGTTTTAGCCATATCTCGGACGCGAAAGACATTTAGAACTAAACGAGAAACATGTATACACTTAAGTTATGTCTGGCAACTATATGTCTGGATAACTATTGACGCTAAATACTGCAATCGAACTTTTGGGCTAATCTTTTTGCCACACAAAGCTCCGACATAGCTTCGAAAATATCATAGCTCATGAATCTTTTATTACAATAAATTTTAATTAATCATATTTAAGCTTTTCTTAAATTTTGGATATAATAATTTTAGTTTTCTGATAAAAACCGTTAAGTACGGGGAAGAAATGGGGACAACAAGCGTCTTAAAAAGCCTCTGTTACCCACGCCGCCTTCAGTAGGCCCTCCTGTATGAAACACAGAGTGCATGTTAGACGACCAAATACTGGCCGGTATAAACGAGCTCTCAGACACAAAATCTGAAGGCCGGACGATGGAAGACATCGACGCAGGAGATGGTGCCTCAAAAAAGACACAGGGAGGCAAGCAACGGAAAACACCTCTCTAAAACTTCTCGATTATACTGACTGTGGCAAAAGTACTGAAGGAGGAGGCCCGACAACATCAGGAATGGCGCCACTGGAGGTTCGAACCTGTCAGGAGGCAGAGAACTTGAAGAAGAAGAAGAAGAACTTGGGCGCCACTGCATCATAAGTACTAAGCCACGTATAGGATGTCTCATGGCGTACGTTGTAAAACTAAAAGCTGATATATAAAAGCAATAGTGAATTTTAACTCTTTTTGTAAACACAACTCTTATCTTCTCTGAGGTTCTTCGACATGAAAGGCGAGTCCCGCTGCTCTGTGGCACAAAATTTAACAGGTGATAAAAGAGGCTTTCACTCTATAAATATTTGAACTATTAAGTCAGCATTTTGATACAGTCTATCACGAAGTCCGATTTAATTGCTGGGATATTATAAAAATGTGTAATTCCTCTTGAAGCTTCTACAAGAGATTGTTATTAACAGTTTGTGGAATAGCTTGGCCGGTCAACGTAAAAAAGAGTCCACTGTATATGTTTGGAACGACCAACATTTCTTTACTCCGAGAGATTTCCGGATGACATCAACAATGTGCTTGGTGGAAGTCTGGACACTTCGTTTTATGTGGCTCAGTGAAGCCGAAATTCAATAGTTCATTACCTTAACATATGTAGAAATGGGGACAACAAGCGTCTTAAAAATTCAATTCAGGAAGCAAATCTTGAAAGAAGAGGTTTTCACGCAAAGGTTTAAAACTTGTTCAGAGGTGCATAAATTTGTGCATCCGTTGAGACTATACAATGCCCAAATATTCGATTATCAAAATCAATATGTTCCTATTATTTTTATCATTACTGCTTAGCTCTGTTATCAATCATTCTTGTGAGTCATAATTCCCAACCATCAATATACAAGCATTGACGATTTTATTTCGTTGAACCTTAAATACCGAATCTAACAAGAATGAATACTTTTGCATAACAAGATACATTCACAAAGTTTTTTCAGAGCCGCACATATTACTACAATTTACGCTCTCAAATAAAGAAAATAAATCACGATTTTTCGAAGTTCATTGCTTCTTTTAATAAGACTGTCCTGTTGCGGAGAGTGAAAATTTGTCAGTAGTATTATAAGTATTGCATAGGCCGACAATGTTTACATAATAAGCCATTATGATGCTATACGTTTACAAAGCTTATAGTACAAAATAATCCAGTCTTGCAATATTAGCTGTTATTTGAGAGATTGTTACCTATTTGCACTCTCCACAAAAGAAATGAAACTATGCCTCAAGTTCAGTGTTGATATAATACGAAAGGCTTCAGTTCTAATTTATTACTTTTAGTAAAAGTATAACAGGAGTTCGGAAGACGGGTGACGATCCTTTACCCATTTCTTGCAATCATTCGGATCTCAAATGGCGATGGGGCATCGGCAAAGCTGTAAATTGTTTTAACTGATATTGACTGTACGTCCTCTTGTGGTCGTATGTGAAAGCTTTGCATTAGGCCGCTTATGAACAGGAACAGTTGTTGACGAGCCAATCCCTCGCCGGGACAAGATCGTCGACCTGAAATAATAATTTTTTTAACAAAACGCTTTCTATACATCAGTTATCGATGCTACGATCGCACGTCATTAACATTTTATCAAAATAGGTTCAGATAAAACACATGTTTATAAGCCTATTGATTGAAACTAATCACAACTGTTGTTCCGAGATAGAAATGTCTTTTGGTTTGGGCGCAAACAGTGCCACAACAATACAATGGCTTTTTAACCTTTCAACTTAAATTGGTACTCATGTTTATGCAGAAAGATTGGAAGACTGATCGACTATTCTTAACGTCCTTGTTGCTACCAGTATGATGTCAGCGACATCAAGCGGCTACAACAGTTCTTTTACTCACAAACCTTTTTGAAAATGATTGAGTACGATTTCCTTAAGCGGTAAGATACTACGAAAAATTTCATTAAAGTGCTTTTAGTCTAACGAATAGGCCTCCTTTAGCAAAAAATGCAAATATTTTCATCATTAGAATTGCCTATGTATCCCAGTAATTAAAGGACCGCGTATGTGTCTCACATGTATTGCAGACTGTTTTGACCTGGACATTTTGACATTTGGAGAGCCTTCCAGTATCTCAATGACTTACATATCCTTCCCAGATTAAATAACACAGAGTCCAGAGATTAATAATCCGGAAAGGTATAATAATAAATTATAAATCTGAGACTCACTTCAGAATTGAGATTATTCTAAACTCCTTAAACAGGCGCGACTTTTAGCAAAAGTATGATGTTGTGAATTTTTCGCATTTTTAATAACAGTTATAATAAACACCACATTTAAAGTACGCTATTGTGTCTCTGTCTTAGTGTATGATCTTCTGAGTATTGAAATCATTGCCGCTTAATTAAATTTGACGCGCCTTCGCTTGGTGATGTGTGCATTAGGCTCTGTAGAATTGTCTAGAGCGTCTTGAATTTTCGGGACTTTAGAATTTTAAATAATAATACTACTAGCCTAGAGAAAAGGTGATAACACGATTCTTGTTGATTAATTTGTTGTTCTCGTCTAAAAATCGTTCCGGTTTGAAAACATCTGGTTCAGGCCAGTCCAGTTTGTTCATGTGTGCAGCTTTAATGTTGGGCAAAACCTGAAATCATCAAACAACCAAAGAATTGGATAATGTAGGTTGAAAAAGAAGTGGATGTGCCTTAGGTGATGATGGAAGGATAAAGCAATTGCTTCCTTACCTTGAAAACCTGCGACTGTGTTTATAGTAATACAGTAACTTTAAGAATGAAAATCAAATGGAAAAAATCTTGTCTCTATACTAAATGGTAGCGAAAGCAATGTCATTGAACTGATTGATCCAAGGGAACATATTGGGAACCATTGTGATAGCTTTAGCTTATCACGAACAAACTGCAGTAACCTCCACTTAACTGCAATCAGTATGGTAATCTTTACTTATCTGAAGATGACTGGGATAACTCTGATTTATGTATGTAAATCAACTACAAACCCACACGTAGGCCAGTGAAACAGCACACATACACGTTTCTTACCACAGTATCTGCTGGTATAAAGTATCCCAGTACTTCGGTGTCATGCAACGTCAAATGCGGAAAAGCCAGCGGCAAAGCGGATCGGTGCCGCATTAGTTCTAGAACGGTTGCCTCAGTATAAGGCAACCTTGGCTGATCATCAATTGTTGGGAGTCTGTCTCTAGGAACCACAGAATCGATCTCCTTCTGGATATACTCTGCGATTTGAGGATTGTTGGCGATGTAAATGAAGAACCAGAGCATCATGGTGGATGTGGTGTCAATACTCCCAGCGATGAAATCTCTCAACGTATGCATCAGCTGTTCACAGTCGTAGTTCGAACCTTCCTTTTCAACGTATCTGCGCACAAAACAATCGATGACTTCATCCTCCAAACTCATGTCTATCTCTTTCTTGATAGCATCTAGCAGCTTTCCATTCCAACCTGTCATTTCGCTCAATCTCTTGCTGTATGGAGGAAAGAAACGGAGGATTGGGAAAAGGTCCAGTGCAGGATCTAAGAGAGCAATAAATCTCTTTATCTGATAAATAATCTCCCTCTTGCCATCGTTGTAATCATGCCTACGACCAAAAATGATATTCAGTGGGACATTTGAAGTACTGAGGACCGTCACATCTTTTGGATTGAAAGCTTTTCCATTTGTGTTTTGAAAATGTTTGATCAATTCAGAGATTTCCATCAAAATCCGCGTCTCCATCTGACTTCGTGATCCGAATCCGAATTCCTTCATAATAGACAGTGTTAGCCTCTTGTATCTTCTAAACACCGCATCGTAGTTTCTAGACCCAATTCCTACAAACATGATTTACTGATAGCTATTATAAATTAAGTTCTTCATTCAACAGCGTTGCAGGCAAGAAAAACATCTGAACGTATTGTATGTTGATTGATTTCTATGACTAATGGTCTTATAACAATGTCAGAAACAATGACAATTTCTTTTTTTATATTCAATGTATATCGATAAGAGTCTTTAAAGGCTTTAAGCAATTGCCCCGATGTTAAGTTGATGGTTAAATGGATTTTAAATTATACCTTTGAGATTTGGGTTAAAATGATATTTTTCTGTGTAGAAGCTGTTTCTTCCCGAGAAACTCGACGAATGCCTCACTAGAGCGTCCTCGATTGATGCTTTGTTGTTCAGAACTACGACAAAGCTACAGAGTTAAAAAAATAACTGTAAAAAATAATGTAATATAGATCATAATAAAGATCCTTGTGGCGCGGAGGCGTACATATAGACGAACGAACAGAAGAACACAAACACTGAGCAACCGAACACAGAACGAGTTAGAGAGACAGTTTATTTTTAGCTGTTGTTCAGAATGCTATAAAACATTCATTCTTTTATTGTTGTTAGTTCACCCTTGCAATCGGGAATATGTATTATGAGAAGCTGATATTCCTTTAGTGTATTATCAGCGTCTGCCGGAGTGAATCAAGATAACAACTGCAAAAGTGTCTGGGCCTTGAGCTTTGTCGTCATCATCATCGTTCACATCCACCCCTGTTTACATGGTTGCAGCCTGTGTAGGTTTCTTGAGCGCCTCTGAGTAGATATTTTATAGAAGCGCTACATAAATGCACTGAATAAATGAATGAATTTATATGTATGCATGTATGTGTGCATAATTGTATGCATGTGTATCTATGTGTGCGTATGTCCGTGTATGTATTTATATATGCATATATGTATTTTTATATGCATATGTATTTGTATGTATGTATATAAGCATGCATATATTCATGCATTCATGAATTCCTGATGTGTGTTTTATGCACAATGCTTGAACCCAAAGGTAAAATTGTAAAGGTAACACTCTTGCTTGAACGCCTCCATAGACACTCCTTAGAGGTAAGGTTCTGGATCCTAGAAGCTATCAGCTGAGGCACAAAAATCTGGAGAGAAGGAAAAGAAGAAGAGTTCATTAAGCTAACATTGAAAGAGGCCAAACGTACAAATCATTAGTTAGATTGCAATTCTTCTCCTTAACCGCCTGACCTTCCTATCAACAATGAATGGCCACTTTGCTCGTTTTATATTTAAGTTTCCTTTTAGGCGGAGATAGATGAACAGAAACCCTGAGTTATTATTTTCTGGTGAGGAAATGAACCACAACTTCTGGATTGACAGTTCAGCACTCTAGAAGCTAAACTATCTTGCAATCCTGCTCTTTGAATAACTGAGTAAGAAGACTTCGTGACTTATGAACGTTCGTGTTTTTGAATATATCACCGACCTGTTACCAAATCGTAGCGTAAACACTGGTCCAAGTTCGTAGGCCGTTTCCATAAAGTACTCTGTCAGTGCATCTAATTTCTTGATGAATGGTAAAGATCCGACAAGTGGTAGACATGGTAAAGAAGGCGGATATCGCCGTCCTAACTTCTTTTTGCCATTCCAAAATCCAACGAACCAGGACGTCATGAAGAACGTTCCAGTGAAAACAAGGAGTAGAGGCAATGTGAGCATGACTGACTGCACAACACGAAAACTAAAAAGACGAATACGCAAATGTATCAGCTGGGCAGGATTGTATTAGAAACGAAATGGCACACAGGTAAAAACACAACCGAACACAGCAACACATAATAAATCACAATGTAACGAATCATGGCGCAATATAACATGGGTTTTACATGTATATGATTCAAAAGGCTTTGCATCTGTACTAAAGCATGAAACCTTACACTGCTGTACAACGTAATTTGTCAAATTTCCCTACAGGGTTTGTCCACTGAGACATTAGCATAGGTCACTATGCTACATAGAAACTAACCCGCTAGTCTAGAATTTCATTAAACTACCATTTGTGTTTGGCGAGTTCACATCAATATCAAAACAACATCTCCGACAATTAATTATTTAACCCATCCTTCGAACTCATTAACATTCAACCTCTTGTAATCTCTGCGCAGGTCTTTCACTCAAAACGGAAAACACTCCTACAATTCGCTCCATTTCTAAACACCACCCATCGTAGCCTGACTCTTGGATCTTGACCTGGATCAGAATCTGATCTTGCGTTTTGTTTTGACTGAGCGCCTGTGAATATGCTTGTTCCCATGACTCAGCATTTGTTTGATCACTGCATGTATCAGAATATCAAAGCAGCCAGTGTTCACACAGTATGAATAGCAGGTCCTAATCCGCGATCGTTGGACTACAGACTAATGCACCACCATTACGAAGGCTTTATGCCAGCATGTGTATACCATCCTTTATAGTTAATAAATTTTGGCGGTTTGGTTTAAGCAATTTCTTTACCTGTAAAACTTGAACTTTAAGTAGCTTGCTCCTAAAACTGAGGCATACGACTGTAGTAAGTGTGGTAGATGTACGAGTTTTTGCCTATGTTTAGCCCGAGTTCCACCACTAAAAGTAGACCTTAAACTGTGCACTACAGTACGGAAGCCCACAGTGAACATGTGTCGTTTTAATTTTTTATCTTGTGTATACTAAATGTATTCATTATGTAAGTATGGATGCAAGTAATTAAGTGTAATTGCATGTATCTGTGTATGGATTTACGCATATCTGTGTGTATGGTTGTATATTTGAGTAAATGTGCCTCAAACCGTCTCTAGCACCCTTCTCCATCTCTCAAAGGTGCCACATACATGACCATCTAACTGATTTTAGCGGATGCCTACACATCATCGAGGGCATGGTAAACGCAACGAAATACATCAATATTCTGCAGAAGTGCATGATTCCATCCACAAACCAGCTGTTTTCTTATGGCTTCGTATTCCAAGATGAAAATGCACCATATTGTTGTGCAAAAGTGGTCCTCGATTGGAAGAAACAGAAAAGGATCATTACTGTTGAATGACCAGCTTAGTTACCACATCTGAATCTGATGGAGAATCTGTGGCATAAAGTAGTTGTCAAAATATGAAAGCGTTGTCCAGGAAGCAAGAAAGATCTGATAGAGTCGGCAATAACAGCTTGGAACCGAGTTGTCACCAGAGACCAGCTCATCAAGCTGGTTCATTTCATGCCTGTCGGGTGCAAGGCCGTTCGCAAACGCTAAGGATGGCAAATCGAAATAATAAGCCATCTGTGGCATGCGTCAAAAAACTTTTCAGGGCTACCACATAAAGTGTACGCATGTTTGTATGCATGTATGTTTGTATGTGTATATGTTTGCATGTAGGTATATATGTATGGATGTATAATGTATCTAAATATTTTGCATGTATGTATTTATATATATGTCTGTTTGTATGTATGTATATATGTATGCATCATACATGCATGCATACATGGAAGTATGCATGCATTTGAAGCAGTTCGCTGCAAAGATGGTAGGTGGCCAGGTGAAACGTGGTGATCGATCAACTGCAGAAACGAAGATTTAGTTGCATGGATGTTTATGGAAGCCTAAAAGTTAAATGCGATGTATTTTGTTTGCACCACTGGTGCACACTAGATAAAATAAGTTCATTGTCTGCTCCTATGTGCTTCCATACATCTTTATTTAATGCACGTCAGTACACAGCAACAGAGCTAGGCACGATTGCGCCTTATCTGCTTTTTAAAGTGGGTACAAGGGTCGATCGCACAGCTAACGAAACAGGCTGGCACAAAAATCGTGATCTTTGTTTGGAAAAGTGTTTGAACTCACAACATTTCTCTGTACACGCCCAGTTGAATGAGTGAGCGAGTGAGTGAGTGAGCGAGCGAGTGAGTGGGTATCCCAGACAGTCGTACAGTCAGTCGGCGAGCCAGCCAGTCAACCAGCCTGTCTGTCTATCTATGAAGGGTTATACTATAGCCATATCTAGGACGCGAAAGGCATTCAGAACGAGACGATAAAACAAGTATGCACTTAAATTTATCAAGGTAGCTGTTGATGCTGAGCATTTTTGTTTAAATAAGAACATGTATAATGCTGTCACGGAATATTTGTAATGCCTCTTTAAACTTTCATAAGAGATCGGCTAGTTGAATGAATGAATGAATGAATATTAAGAGATTAACGTGCCATGCATCAAAAATAATTTGAATCAGAGGCACGGTGAGTCGCTCAGAGGGAGTTAGGCAGTAGCAAAAGAGGGAAAACTAGGTGATAGGTGAGTTGGCAAAATAGAACGTGTCAAGTTGCCGCTTGAAGCATGAGACTGATGGAGCGGAACGGATAGAGAAAAGAATGTTGTTCCAAATCACAGGCGAGGCCGAACAGGAAGCACGTTCCCCAATAACTTTGCCCAAATAAGGTTGTCGCAGTTTCAGAGGGTCACTAGATTGTGTGCTACCAACAGGAACATGAATATCAATTAAAGTTCGGAGATAGGCAGGTTGCTGGGTATGGAGAAGTTGGTAGGTGATTGTAGCTATTTTAAAATCAATGCGTCTTGAAACCGGGAGCCAGTGAAGTTGTGAGAGAATGCCAGCAGATGAAAGGTTGCAGTTAGGATGGACAAGGCGTGCTGCCAAGTTCTGTACCCGCTGAAATTTTCTGATATTATAAGACGGGGTATAGAAAAGGATAGAATTGGGATAGTCAATCTGGATTGGACAAGAGCAACGGCGATCGCAGCTGCCATATCATCAGTGAGAACCGAACGAATATGTCTTAAGGCTTTAAGATGGAAAAAAGCGGTTTTGCAGGCTAGTTAATTGCAATTGAAAGAATCGTATAGTGGGTCTACGTAATAATGCGCCTACTGTTCTTTAGATGCTGTCAAACCTCAACGTGAACTCATGCAAATCCAAAAGTTTCCAAGTACCCATATGGTTTTCTCCCCCCGGAGATTTTTACTAGACAATAAAAGGTGAATAATAGAAATCTGGACATTTCGTTTTTCTCGGTCATGCAGTGTAAAGGAGATTTTAATAGTTCAAGTCTAAGCACAACAAATATTTCTTAACAGACAACGTACAATCAAATTGTTAGCGAATAAGGAACAGCACTAAAATATAAATAATTTTATATTTTAAAGCAATTACGTGTGATTTTGTTGCGCCAAATGCAAAGGTATAATCGGAGACGTCACTGATGTGTTCACACCAAACTTGTCCGTCCGAATCGTGCCTATGCATGATTCTGGGTAACAAAAATGCACAAAATAGAACACAATAGTACCGGGAAATTTTATAATTTTTAAACTATTACAATGTCTTTCATTCAGCCACTGATGGAGATGATAATTAAGGCGGATAGCGACGGCTTCCTATACCTAAATCATTCTACCAATTAAGAAGACAAAACCCGCCCCTCAAAAAAGAAAGAACTCTACCATTAGCAGTCGGACTTTTCTTTAAAATCAAGCGATATACACTCTGAAAAATTGATTTGACTATAATCTGTTTGTAAGTTTACTGTTTCACTCATCAATGTGATGCTGTTTATTGGTTGTTTTTCAACATAAGACTCGTGTAGTTTATACCATTCACAAGTAACCTAATTTACACAGTAACTAGTGTGAAATTCAGCGTGTTTATCAAGATTGGAGAATCAGAGAGATGAGCTATGCAAATGGTAAACGTGTTTTTGTAGGGATAACTGACTACCAATTGGGCAGGCTTCTCTGTAAACAGACTAAAACAAGGGTAGTTGTCACCTACATGTCTTTGCACTATCCATATTAATTTACATCTATTACAGTTAGTAAAGTTTAAAAAGTGTTCGGAAGACGGGTGACGATCCTTTACCGTTTTCTTGCAATCATTCGGATCTCAAATGGCGATGGGGTATCAGTGAAGCTGTAGATTGTTTTCACTGATATCGATTGCACGTTCTCTGCTGGTCGTATGTGAAAGTTTTGCATTAGGCCGCTTATGAACAGGAACAGTTGTTGACGAGCCAATCCCTCGCCAGGACAAGATCGTCGACCTGAAATGATCATTAATAAACAAAACGCTCGCCATACTTTATTCTACAGCCTTCCATTGCGTCCCTATCATATATCCTTATCATATAGACAAGGCGTCGGTCGAAGGTCGCTTCAATGGTTCAAATATCAGCTATCGTGCACGTCATTAACACTTCATTACAAAAGGCTTAGGTAAAACACTTGTTTTCAAGCCTCTAGAAAAGAAATTGGTCACAATTGTAGTTCCGAGAGAGAAATATCACTTGGCTTACCACAATAATCCAATCACTTTTTGACCTTTCGACTTGGTAATAATTTTATGTGCAGAAAGGTTCGAGGCCGATCGATTGTGCTTAACTTCTTTGTAACTACCAACATGACTTCAACAATTTCAAGCGGCCGCAACATATCTGTTGCTCACTTAAACTCTGCTTCACAATAATTGAATATGAATTCCTTAGGTAGTAAGCTATTAAAGAAATTTTATCACAGTGATTTTGGTCTAGCGCATAGGCCTACTTTACGAACCAATGCAAATATTTTCTACCTTAGAATTTACCCACGCGTCTGAGTAATTAAGGATCGCATATCTGTCTCACATCTATAGCAGACAGTTTTAGCCTCGATATTTTGACATGTTAGAATGCTTCGAATATCATTAAGACTGAGTGATGAGGCACAGTAGAATAGTGGATAGAGCGCTCGGCTTGTAACGTGGAGAGTACGGGTTCGATCCTCTTCCTAGACGGCTACTGTGTAGGGACTTTGAACAAGTCTTTCACTCAGAATTGCTCGGCGCCATTGATTGATGCTGTCATTACTGTAGATAGTCGCCTAATAAATGCAGAAAAAAATAATGATTATCCGCTTAAATAATACAGCGGCGAATGATCAATTAATTATTAGCAAAGCTTCTTCTTTATGTTCTCTGCCCCTCGGCAGGTTCGTATGTCCAATGACGCCATCTTTCTCTGTTCTGTGCCTCTCTCTTCAGTCCACTGTATCCCTCCTCTAGCATAATTAATTATGCATCTGACATTCGATGTGAATTCGAACTATTCCAAACGCACCGGACCGCCGCCACTTTAAGCAAATGTATCACGTTTAAAATTCGTCACATTTGTTAATAATATCACACATTTAAAGTACGGTATTGTGTACTAGCCTAGAGAAAAGGTGATGACACGATTCTTGTTGATTAATTCCTTGTTCTCGTCCAAAAATCGTTCTGGCCTGAAAACATCTGGTTCAGACCAATCCATTTTGTTCATGTGTGCAGCTTTAATGTTGGGTAAAACCTTAAATCAACAAACAATTCATGGCATTGGATAAAGTAGGTTTAAAATGGATTGGGTATGCTATGTTTTATACTACCGGGTTAAAGAAATTCTTACTTTACTGTACCTCGCTTGTGTTTATACTAATACTGTTACCTGGGGAATGACATGCAGCTACAAACATTCTTGTCTTTATTCTTAATGCCAACGAACAGAATGTCGTTGAATTGACTGCAGGAGAAAATTGGGGGCCTATTCTAGCTTATACTGTATGAAACACACTACAGTAACCTCCGCTTAATCGTAGTCCAATGCGATAATTTTGGCTATTCTGAAAATGAATGGGATAACCCAGGTGTATAGGATATTAACATCCAAACAGGAGGTAGGCCCGTGAAACAGCACACATGTATGCTTCTTACCACAGTATCTGCTGGTATAAAGTATCCCAGTACTTCGGTGTCATGCAACGTCAAATGCGGAAAAGCCAGAGGTATTGCGGATCTGTGGCGCATTAGTTCCAGAACGGTTCCCTCAGTATAAGGCAACCGTTGCTGATCATCAGTTGTTGGGAGTCTGTCTGTAGGAACGACAGAATCGATCTCCTTCTGGATATGCTCTGCGACTTGAGGATTATTGGCGATGTAAATGAAGAACCACAGCATCATGGTAGATGTGGTGTCAATACTCCCATCGAGGAAATCTCTCACTGTATATATCAGCTGCTCACGGTCGTAGTCTGGACCTTCTTTCTCGATGTATTTTCTTACAAAACAGTCCGTGGATTTATCGTCCAAACTCATGTCTATGTCTTTCTGGATAGCTTTCAGCAGCGTTTGATTCCAGCCTGTCATTTCGCTCAGTCTTTTGCTGTGTGGAGGAAAGAAACGGAGTATCGGAAAAAGATCCAGTGCAGGATCTAAGGCTTCAACAAATCTCTTTATCTGGTAAACGGTCTCGCTCTTGTTTTCTGTGTAATCATATCTACGACCAAAAATCATATTCATTGGGACGTTCGAAGTACTGAGGATCATTAAATCTTTTGGATCTAAAGCTTTTCCATTTGCATCTTGAAAATGTTTGATCAATGCAGAGACTTCCATCAAAATCCGTGTCTCCAACTGACTTCGTGATTGGAGTCCGAAATCCTTCATAATAGATAATACCGGCTTATGGTATCTTTTAAACTCTGCATCGTAGTTTCTAGACACAATTCCTGCAAACAAAATTTATTGATATTATAAATTAAGTTCTTTATGCTACAGTATTGCAAGCGTAAAAACATCTAAAGCGGTTACTCGATGATTGATTCATATGCTCAATGGTCCAATAAAATATCAAGAACAATTTATGACGTCTTCTTTTTATATTCGATGCATACTGACAGGAGTCTATAAAGGCCTCTATGCAATTGCCCATATGTTAAGTTGATGGTTAGATGGATTCCAATATATACCTTTAAGATTTCTGTTAAAATGATATTTTTCTGTGTAGATGCCTTTTCTTCCCGAGAAACTGGACGAATGCCTCACTAGAGCATCCTCGATTGACGCTTTGTTGTTTAGAACTACGACAAATCTACAGAGTTTGAAAATAACTATAAAATATGAGTGCAACGTCGACCGTATCGAAAACCTATATAGCGCTGAGACTATTAATAGACGTATATAAAAAGGTTGGCTGGCCTACATTGAGAGCGGAAGCGCAAAACCTCCAGGCGAAGAACATTGACTAAGAGAAAGTAACAAACGGAAAGTGCAAGAGACAAGGTGTGACAGAAATAGTTAAACAAAGGGGGGGGGCACTGTAGCCGATTGGTTAGAGCGCTCGGTCTGTGACGCAGAGAGTATGGTTTTGAGCCTCCTGGAAGCCGTTACTGTGTAAGAATCTTGAGCAAGACCTTCATCGATGCTATTTATGCAATGGCTCTTTGCATTTTTGAGCTCTGAAAGGAGGACAAAATCTAAAACAGTCGTATAAAATTTGAGACAAAACCGTCTCGCAGGTAGGCACTAAACTATCTTGCACTCCTACTCTTTAAATAACCCAGTAACAGGACTTTGAGCGTTAATGAACGATCATGTTTTTGAATATATCGCCTACCTGCCACCAAATCTAAGCGTAAATACTGGACCAAGAACGTAGGTCTTTTTCATAAAGTACTCTGTCAGTGCATCGAATTCCTTGACAAATGGTAAGGACCCGACGATCGGTAGACAGGGTAAAGAAGGCGGATATCGCCGTCCAATCTTCTTCCTTTTGAACTTCTTCTTGTTGTCATTCCAAAATTCAACGAACAAGAACGTCGTAAAGAACGTTCCAATGAAAACAAGGAGTAACGCCAATGTGAGCATTACTAACTGCACAACGTGAAAACAAAAAAAAAGGCGGAAATGACAATATATCAGACTTATAGCGTAGTAGGGGAGAGTGCTCCAAGATGCCCACGCTAAGGAAGATTGCATATTTCTTCTGTGTGTATGGCATGAGAAGGACAAATCTGTACCCAATACAAAGATTGGACATTCTTTATGCTACTAAGGCAAGGATAATAGTTTATTCAATAAGATAATTTTTTTAAATTTAAAAAAGTACATAGCCTCAAACTGGGCATCTTAGGAACCCCATGCTGCAAGAGGCCCATGGGATGGGCATCTTGGAATAATGGAAATTGTTTAAAAATGAATGATGTGGAACTCCTGCATCTTTGCTAACAAATGCAGTAAAATTTATATAAACTGAAAAAGCATAACCATAAACTAAAAGACCATTCAACTAGTGATATTAAGCAAACATGAACATGAAGGGCAAATAAAAATAAATGTTAAACTTATGTCGTAAGATGTTATTGTTGATTTGAACTGTCAAGCATAACTAACGACAAAAGTCACACTTGAATCCTTTTGATGTCTCCCCGTACACTTTTCATGATACCCAACTATTAAGCATACTGCATTTCATCCATTTCTCCCTAGCAGCACTGTCATTAAAGCATTCATTACACATAAGACATTTTTCATCTCCTTCACAGCCCAACTTGGGTTTGTTTTTAGCTTTTTTGATTGAGGTTCCTGGACACTAATTCTTGCTTTTTCTGCCTTGGTTTGTCTTGTCTGCATGTAAATTTCTGTCTCTTCTTTAGTGCCTTCTTTTTGGTTTTCACTGCGCCTTTTGCTGAAGAATCATTGACCTTCAACGTGCCACAGTATTTGGTTAGCATTATCTTCTTCTTTGTCTTTCCTATCTTTTCTAATAACTTCTTATTAAATCATGAACTGATAAGGACCTCAGCCGTCTCAGACTTCCTTTTCCGTTCTCTTAATTATTTTGTTTTTGGCAATGGTGAAATATATTCAATAACATTGCTGACCACTGAAAACTTTGCTGGTACCGGTTCTTGGTCAGTCTAAGGCAGCATCATGGCTGGCACCGATTCTTGGTCAGTGGAAGAAGGCATCATGGCAGATAGTCGTGAGCTACTGAGGCTTACTCACATGCTGTACCAGTGCTTTATACTGTTTTCCAAAAACAGTTTCAAATCGTCCCAAATTCCCTGAATTCTGCATTTTTCGTGCAGATGTCTTGAAATGGTTTTGCGAGGCACATCATACACTGTCTCTGCCTTTTGCTTACTCATTTCTCCTCTTCGTACTTTTTCCACGGCTCGCTGAAGCATTGAGAAACCATACCTTCCACTGGTTGTCTTTCTCTCATAAACCATTTCAACAAACTCCCATAAAAATAATCTAATAGGCAGAGAAACACAACACATCCATAAACACAACTAGGTTATAGCCATTAAAAGTAATCGACATTTATCACTGCTGCAGCTATAGCAGCTAGAAAACACCATTCTAACGACTTGGAATTTAAACGGCGCTATAAATCGGTAACTGTTCCTACTAATAAATCATTAACATTTTCCTAGCCGCACCTCCAACCACGACTGCCTCTTTAAACTCAAGATACAAGAGTGATGCTCTAAGATGCCCAGGGTATTCAGTATGTCCATGGGCATCTTGTAATCTTTATGCTTCCTATGTATTCAAGATGCCCATGGGCATCTTGTAAATCTGCTAGTCCTACTCTGTTGAAGCCATTTTGGTTAACTAGCTCGATTTTAAAAGTTTGGTAAAACCATTGAAACAATCATAACTTAACCTAGTATAAACCTGAAAATTCACACCTACGTGGTGCATAAGGTTACTGAGAAAAATATGCAAATTCTTACGTGCGTACTTACGGAAAAGTATTCAAAATTTAAAAAATCACGTAACCACGCCAATACCTAAAATATTTTAATATCGTTGCAACTGAATGATCGTAAGATGTCACTACATGCAAAGACACAACTAGAACATGAATTTCTGTCTTCAATTACGTTTTAAAAGGGGTGAGCGTCTTATTCACCCTGGGCATCTTAGAGCACTCTCCCCTATTTGAAATGAAATTACATACCGCTAAAAACACAACCAAAACACAGGAACACATGACTTTCCATAACTAAAACCAACATAGCGAAACATGACGCACTGTAGCATTGGTTTTACACAGTTCAAAAGGCTTTGCATCTGTACTAGAAACATGAAACTTTACACTCCTGTATAACTAAATTCTTCAAACTTTTTCCTTGAGGCTGTGTCCGCTGACAGAATAGCCCAGCTTACTATGCTCGAAGCCCTTCCGGCAGTCTAGAATTTTGTTAAATTACCTTGTGTAATGGCGAGTTGACACTAATATCAAAACAACACCTCCCATAATTGTCTGAGCCATCCTATGAACTCATTAACATTCAACCTCTTGCATTCCCCGAGCAAGCCTTTCACTCAAAACTGTAAATACTTATCTTGTACAATTCGCTCCAATTCTAAACACCATTCCTCGTAGCTGGGTGACTGTCTCCCTGAGTGACCCTTGGATCTTGTCCTGGAACGGAATCTGATCTTACCAGCTAATCGATTTTGTTTTGACTGAAAGCTTGTGAATGATCTTGTTCCCGCGACTCAGTGTTCTTTTGGTTTTGTGAAATCTCGGGTTCTCAATTACGATTAAGGTCACTGCATATACTAGAATAAATAAGAGCAAATTGGTTTTTGACTTTTGTTTTGCAATGATCTCCCAGTCAAAATATACACTGTTCCACAAGGTACATTTCAGGAACCATACTCAGTCTGTCTTCAGTCGCACCTTTTAAAACTAATTAGTTGGTCTTGAATCAGCGCCTTTGGGACATTGCTAAAGGCATGCATGCAATGCAATGCATATTGTATATTAACCAATAGGCAGGCAGACAGTCTACCGAATTTCCTTGTCCTATTTTATATAAATTTTTCGTTTAACACAATTAAATTATCGTTTTTAATTTTGAAACTGTTATTTTCTAACTAGTTTGCCCTTTATCATTTGACAGATAAGTTTTTATTATTTATTTTGTTGTTTGTATCTATTTTCGTGTCTTTGTGAGCGGACGTCGGCGGACCTGTGCTTTCTGGTTCATGACCTTAATGGTACAGTGGCAACCCAACCACAATCTCGTAATTCTAACTGCTGAAAGTTCTGCATTATCAAAAATGCTATGGATGGCTTTGAATTAGCTATTATACAGAGCGAAGTTAAATTTGTCCTCTGCTATGTTGTCGGCAGCACATAAGCTAGTCATTAAAGTCTTGACTTTCTTTGCGCATAAAATTTCGGGCATAAGGCTGAAATTTGTTGGTTTTCTGGTGCATTAAAAGTTACTAATTGTTAATTGTGACAAATTTTTTAATTCTACTTTTCACCTCCCATCTTAGACTACTTTCAGCCAATAAATCTTTCAGAGGTTCGCAAGCTCATCTTTTCTTCATATAACAAAAGCTGTTTTCTTGACATCATTCTTACATCTTTACATGAAAGAGTGTTTTGATATCCTACCTCCAACCATTACATCAATTATCAATTTCTCATTGCATAAGGGATTCTTCCTATCTGGTTTTGCTCAATCCATAGTTCATCTCCGTTAAAGAAACATTCTCTTGACCCTGACCACCTATCTAATTACAGACCCTTTTGAATTTGGTATCTCAAATACTAAAACTTGCAGATATCAATCGTATGTAAACTTATCTATCTTCCAGTCCACTAATCTCCCGATTTCAATCTGTATACCGTAGGTGTTATTCAACAGAAGCTGCTCTTCTTGCTGTCCATAATGATATGTGTTAAATGAATATAGTCTACTCTAGGGTGAAAGCACTTGTTCTTCTTGACTTGTCTGCTGTTTTTGATGCTGTGGATAAAAAAGAGTTTTTGATACTCTTCTTTTGAACTGGTTTGATGTTTCTAGCCGTGCCATGCATTGATTTGCTACGTATTTTAGCTCACTCACTCAGTTAGTACATTTACCGGTAGTTATTCGGTTGGTGCCTCGTTGACTTGTGGCGTCCCGCAGGGTTTAGCGCTTGATTCTCTTTTATTACATTAAGAGAATTACGTCATTACGTCAAGAGAATCACCACACCCCTTTGTATGCTGCTTGACAAACTTTCACTGGGATATTATTTCTATTCAGATGATCCTCAGATTAACATTTGATTTGACAGTGTGTCTTGTCACTCGTCGTTGCAGCTGTTGTCCTGTGCCTTTGACGCCGTGCAGTCTTGAATGGCGGTTAATAAACTCCTCTTTAACCCATCGAAAACCGAATTTATACTACTGGGCACTCCACGGCAACTTAAGAAGTTTGAATGGATTAAAACTAAAAGATTGGTAACTCAGTTGCTTAGTTGGCTGATGTTGCTCGTCTTTTTATTCCACTATGTCTCTCATCGACCGTGTAATTGGTGTTTGTAAGTCGTTACACATGTATATTTATGGCATAAGTATAATTAGGCGTTATGTCCCATGTCTTCAAGGATGTTTTTGGCAAACGCATTGGTCTCCAGTCGGCTTCACTACTGTAACTCGATTCTTATTGGTATCACAAAGTCAACCACGCAGAAATTCCATAGGGTTCAGAACTTCTTGGTTAGAGCCATAACTAATTCGTCCAAACATGAGCTTATAACTCCTTTGCTTAAATCTCTGCATTGGTTTCTTATTCAGCAAAGGATTTGTTTTGAATTGGGGCTTATAGTTTATAAAAAATTAAACTCTGGCTAACCGCAATACTTAAAATCAGTCCTAATTCCCAGACTTATTATTATTCAACCAGGTTTTCTTATTATCTTTCTCTGATCATACATAAAACTAGAAATATGCTTGGTGAACAAACTTTATTATTTGCGGGACCTAAATTTTGGAACTTCTCCGTGTATGCGTTCGTTCTGCTACATCGTTTGTGTCAATTCGTTCACAGTTTAAGCCAAAACTTTTTCAAATTGCTCATCCACCACAGGCTGTCTCTCTGTCATAGTGGATTGACCTTATGGATACTGAACTGATTCCGGGTTGGCCTTGATGCGCCATCGGTTGATTCCTTGTGCATTAGACACCAGCGCGATAGAAGTTACTAATTGCAAATACAATTTGCTTGGATGTTGCTAGACTATAGTACACCATTTCATCCTCGAACAACTCCATCCCTCATTCTTCCTTAGATTCCTGGTAACTACTCAACTGCGGAGCTCGTATCGTAACCAACTATCGAAATTCTTATATGTATTGGGTCATATGCAAGACGAGTGTCTAGATGGTCAGTGTGGCCTCTGAGTACATCATCATTATCATCATCATAATTATCATCATCATCATCATCATCATAAACCATGGGTACAACGTCCGTAGGTGTCCGATGCCATTTTCACTATGTTCTTCCACTGTTGTCTTTCCAGTGCGGCTTGGCTCAGCTCCTGGAGTGATGTTCCACACCATTCGATTATGTCGTCTACCCATTCTTTGTGGGGTCGTCCTCTCTTGTTTGGTCCATCCATCATTCCGAACACTAATGTCTTGATCTTCCTATCGTTACTCATTCTGCATATGTGACCAAATAATCCCAGTACATCAGGATGTTCCATGTTCTTGTCCCGAGCCAACTGGGTCAACGATAACTTCTCCCTACAGCCCTAGAGACTTGTTGATCGCGTGCCCGGTTATGATGAATCGATCCAGTGACAGCAACTGCGTCTGTCGAGGAATCATCTGTCATGGGTCGCTGGGCTGTGTGTAATTGTAATCGAAATCTCGAGATAAACAATGAACGGTAAGTGCAATCATTGAATGTTTTGTTTTGTCACGGGTGACTGATACTTCTTGCTTCGCCTGATTCCTATTCTCATCGTTACCTCACTCGTCATTTCTCTTCTCCTGCCACCATCGTCAATGCCTCAACTTACCTCCGAAAGGTAACCAATAACCAACCTATACATCCAAACATATATAGGCTACATTTACATTTTTTAATTCTTGCATATATACATACGTATTATATATACGTATTATATATAGTCATATACGTATAGACCATACATACCGTACCCTGTAGACTTTACGGTAGCTTGCTCTTTGTTGCTGTTAAGTTAGATTTTCCTGGACTGTGTGTTAGGTTACAGTTTAATGTCCTTTTGTTGAAATGTTGATTAGCTGTTGCGTAGAATACCTTAGGCTACTTACACGTGTGCAAGCACTAGGGCTATTAACGTCGGTTGCGACGCCGTGACAGTGACTACAACGCTCAGCGAATTCGTTAACAGCCAGGGTGATCCACATTAACATGTTAACGAATTATCTGAGCCCTCGTTAATACCATGGGAGCTAACAAATTCACTCAGCCGTGCACGACAAGCTGTGGCCTGATGTCAATGGCAGCAATTGTCAAATAACCCAATCTTCGAACTTACCAGTCGGAAAACTACCTTTGTTCCTTTTCTTAACCGTGTCTACTAAATCACCCGAGCATGTCATGATGTTTGCCGGCAGGCCGTTGTATTCAGTCTCGAGGACTCGCAACGTGAATGTAGGTCATTGTGAGTTGAGAACAGTTATTGAAACTGTAGTAAATATTGCATCGCCGATTTTTGTCTAGAATGAGCGAGCAACGTTGATCAGATCATATTAGATCTGTGTCTATAATGAGCAGTCAGCTGTATTCAGCCTAGCTTAATTCTTTAGATCATTACCCATTTTGTGTAGCATGAAGGAGTAGCCCGTACTAGCATAGCTTTGTTGATCAGATCTAAGCTGATTTTGTCTAAAATGAGAGCGACTCAGCCTGATTTCGTCGATAACATGTGTCATCGCCACTTAAAATTCCATTTACTGTGAGCAGCACACACAATGATAATGTTGTTCTACACTTGTATCAGTCTAAACCACAGGCCCTACACAGTACAGAGTATGTTACAGAAGAAAGAAAATTGAGACAAGAATAGAAAAATGCACAAGAGTAGAAGTCTATAAAGCTAAAGCTAATGCAAAATCGTGTTTTTCAGCGAATAAACGAAACAAACAGGCACAATCTTTAATAGAGAGGATGTGAAATCTTCTCCTCGCTGATTCAACAGCTTTTCTTTCACTGTGTTGTATTCCCCAATGTGTGGCTTCTTTCCACAGGTATTCCCTTTAACAGTTTTTGACCCCAATTCGCTCCTTGAATAATTTAAGAGCTGTTACAGTGCTACTGTGGCGTTTTTCTTCCGCGTATGGGCCTTCTCAAGGCGCTGGGTAGAAATAACGTTTACCAGGACGACCGCTGCAACTATTCGGCCGATGGGGTAAAGCTCTTTGGGTCTTCAAGAGACTGAATTGGCGAAAGTCCTACGTTCAATCCATTTTTACGAAAAACAATTATCTAACGCTTTGAGCTACTGTGTAGCAACTACTGTATACCACGACTCTTAACCACTACAACTACGATGTAGACACGACTCTGGACCACTGTAGACTACACCGACTACGATTCCTTTTATAAATCCCTTAAAGACAAGGAGGTCACTAAAGAGAAGTAAGTCATTAAAGACAATTAGGTCACTAAAGAGAAATAGGTCACTAGAGACAAGTCGGTCACTAATGAAAATAAGGTCAACTAAAATGACGGCCCGCATGCACCGAAATAAAAGCCAATGGGTTATATCTTCACAATAACCTTAGATGCCCTGACAAATAGCGAGGTCGATGAATAAAAAAATTGAGAAGAATCTGTTCCATTCATTTTTAGAACGAATCGAAGCCACTGACATTGACCTACATCGTCTGTTAAAAATCAATATTGGCTATACAGAAACTCTCAACCGTAATAGGAAAATGAATGGCTTCGCTTACAGGGTTTGATCGAAAGCAGTAGACTTAAGAAAGAAAAGTACTTACAACAGAAAACGACTTTAAATGTTCCTTTAACCGTAAACACCAAGTCTAATAAAAATGAATTATGTTTTATGATGCCATGCCTTCACAATTACTTGCAGACTTGCATGTAATATTATTATAAACACTCTTACAGAAAGAAAATTAGGGTAAAGCTTTTTCACAAGTTATTACTTCTTTAAATGACACTGTCCTGTTACGGTTTGCTTAAATATATTGTTCGTATTATAAGTCTTGTAAAGGCCTACAGGATGCTTTATATAGACGGGTTATGGTCACCTAGATATTTCCTGCGATCATTGGAATGCTGAATGTTTGCAATTTTCATAAAACATAGCCTTAGGTTTACATACATAAGCCTTTATGATGACAAATAAACGTTTGCAAAACATATGTAGTTATAAAATTCCGTCTTTCAAAATTTTCCTGTATGTGGAAGATTGTCACGTATTTGCTCTCTCCATAAAAGTAACGAAACTTTGCCGCAAGTTCAGTTTCTTGCAATCATTCGAATTTCAAATGGCGACGGGCATTGGGTGATGCCGTAGATTGTTTTCACTGATACTGATTGTACGTCCTCTGGTGGTCGTATGTGAAAGTTTTGCATTAGGCCGCTTATGAACAGGAACAGCTGCTGACGAGCCAATCCCTCACCAGGACAAGATCGTCGACCTGAAATCATTATTATCGAACAAAACACTCGACATACACCAGGCAGCATGTTACCATTTGCACGCCATTAACACATTCGTCATAAAACGGTTAAGGAAAAAGAACTGTTGACACGCCTAATGATAGAAACTCGATATAACTGTAGTTCCGAGGTGAAGAGATCATTTGGCTGAAGCGCAAACACATTCACAACAATTCAGTCATTTTTTAATCTTTCGTCTGCTGTGATACTCAATTTTTATACAGAAAGGTTGGATGGCTGATCCGCTGTACTTAACCTTTATCTACCGGCATAGTGCCAGAAAATCAAGCGGCCGCAGCAGTTCTTTTGGCTCACTTGAACTGTTGCGTCAACATTATTGAATATAATTCCTCAGATGCTAAGCTGCTACAGAAATTTCATTACAGTGATATTGGTCTAACGAATAGGCATACTTCAGCAAACAGTTCTTTCCACAAATATTTCCGCATTAGAATGTACTCATGTACCTGATAACTAAAAGGACGCGTGTCTGTCTCACCGGTATTAGCAGACAGTCTTGATCTGGGTATGTCGACATATTAATAGCCTTCAAATATCTCCAAGCCTTAGAGATACTTACATTCTTAACCAATGCAGAGTTGAGAGACTAATTGAGAGACTAACTTTGAAGACAAGTAGTATAATTAATTTTTCAACTGAGACACCCCGGGTTGTCCCAACTTTAAGCAAATTTGTCATATGATAGATTCATCGATGTATTAACACTTATAATAAAAAACCATATTGAAAGGAGGATATGTATACTAGCCTAGAGAGAAGATGATGACACGATTCTTGTTGATTAATTTGTTGTTCTCGTCCAAAAATCGTTCTGGTTTGAAAACATCTGGTTCCTGCCAGTCCAATTTGTTCACGTGTGCAGCTCTAATGTTGGGCACAACCTTGATTCAACAATCAAAGCATTGCATAATTTAGGCTTAAATGGATTGGACATGGTATGTGTGATGCTGAAGGGATAAAATAATTGTTATTCTACTTTGCGAAAATACCATTGTGCTTATAGTAATACTGTAATCGTAATCGTAATTACGCGATTTCTACAGCACCCAACGAAAGCCGCGCCGCGGGGACCAGCTTATTCACAGGCGCTCAGTCAAAAGAAAATGTATTGTCAAAAGGGTTCGGTTTCAGGTCAGGATCCAAAAGTCAGGCGGAGAGATAGCGTGACAGCTACTGGGGGTGGTGTTTGGGGTTGGAGAGGAGCGAGAGATAAGAGGAAGAAGCGGTGTCAGGGTACGACCTGTGAAACAGGAATGTTTTGAGTAAACGTGAGAATGAGAATCAAAACCCAAAAATTATTGTCTTCTTTAATAAATTGCAGCCAAGAGAATGACCTTTAATTGAACGAAATAACGAAGCATATAGAGGACTCTTTATGATAGCCTGTCTTATCTGGAACACACTACTGTAACCTCCGCTTAATCGCAGTTCAATAAGAGGACTGGATTTCTCTGATGTATGTCAGACCGACAACAGACCCACACATGAAACAGCACACATGTATTCTTCTTACCACAGTATCCGCTGGTATAAAGTATCCAAGTACTTCGGTATCATGCAACGTCAAGTGCGGAATAGACAACGGCAAAGTGGCTCGGTGTCGCATTAGCTCCAAAATGGTTGCCTCAGTGTAAGCCAATCTTGGCTGATCATCCGTTGTTGGGAGTCTATCCCTAGGAACGACAGAATCGATTTCTTTCTGGATATGCTCTGCGACTTGAGGATTGTTGGCGATGTAAATGAAGAACCACAACATCATGGTAGAAGTAGTGTCAGTACTACCGGCGATGAAATCTTTCAGAGTATAGCTTAGCTGCTCACGGTCGTAGTGAGGACCTTCTTTCTTGACATATCTGCGCACAAAACAGTCCGTGGTTTCATCATCCAAACTCATGCTTGTCTCTTTCTTGATAGCTTCATACAGCTTTCCAACGCAATCTGACATTTCGCTGAATTTCTTGCTGAATGGAGGGATGAATCTGAGAATCGGTAAGAAGTCTATTGCAGGATCTAAGGCATCGACGAATCTCTCGATTTGATAAATTGTCTCACTCGGGCCGTCTTTGTAATCGCGTCTACGACCAAACATTATATTCATTGGGACGTTCGAGGTACTGAGCACAGTCACATCTTTTGGATTGAAGGCTTCTCCTTTTGTGTCATGAAAGTGTTTGATCAATTCGGAGACTTCCGTCAAAATCCGCATCTCCAACTGACTTCGTGATCCGAATCCGAAATCCTTAAAGATCGACAACACCAGCTTGTGGTATCTTTTAAACTCTGCATCGTAGTTTCTAAACGCAATTCCTGAAAACACAATTGACTCATAACTATTTGAAATTAAGTTCTTTAAGGTACAGCCTTCCATTTAAGAAAAACATATAAGGTTGTCGCGCGTTTAACTGATTTTATGGTGGTCCAATAAAATATTAAGAAGAAGCTATGACCACTTCTTTTTGATATTCGATTTGTCAGCAAAAAGATTCTTTAAAGGCGCCATACCACCCTCCAGATACATGTCTGCATTGCGCGTTGAAAGATTAGACAACATCAGTTGTTAACCTGAAGCCCAGATAGAATTGTTGCTTATACCTTTCAGATTTGGGTTAAAATGATATTTTTCTGTGTAGAAGGCGGTTCTTCCAGAGAAACTGGAAGAATGCTTCACAAGCGCGTCCTCAATCGATGCTTTGTTGTTCAGAACTACGAGAAATCTACAGAGTTCGTAATTACTGTTAAATTCGAGTGTAAAGTAGAATATAATACAGAATATAATAAGGGCCAATGTGACGTTAAGATTATAAAACTTCTGCTGTCCCAATCAGAGCAGAAGCGAAAAAACTCCAGGTCAAGAACATTCATTGAATGAACGTTACAAACAGGAAGTACAAGGAGATGGAGAGGCAGACACAGGAGATAAACGGAGACACAGAACCCGTCAGACATTTTGTTTAAAGACAGACTAATTAAGATTCAGACAAAGAAGCACACAGGTAGACGAAAGAACAGGCGGACACTAACATTGGGTCACCAGACTCATAACGAGTTTGAAAGAATTAGACATTTTATTTTTAGCTTCATAAAGTAAACGCACCGTTGTCCAGAATGCTACAAAACATTAACTCTGTAATTCTTGTTAGGTTGTCCTTGAAATCGAATATCTGGAAAGTTGCTGTATCTTTTGAGTGTAGAACCAGTTCAGCCACGGTTATCAAGATATCTACTATGACATTGTATGCTCCATAGGCTAAGGCTACGTCAACGTCATCATTGTATCCAGCATTACACATCGTGGTAGCCTATACATATAAGAGTAGCTCCGTTGAGTGGCTGCCTTGGAGGGGCGTTATTGAAAGGCACTGAATGAATTTTTATATGTATGTATAAATGTATATAAATATATATGTGTATCTATGTGTACATACTGTATGTACAGTGAATGCGTGCATGTACTGTATATACATATGTAAACATGAACTGGTGAGCTATCTTCGTATGTAGGGTGAATTGATGATTTGTTGATGTATGTTTAATATGCACAATATATAAACGTAAATGTGAAACGATAAATGTGGCACAATTGTTTACACGTCTCCATTGAAAATATAGTCTCGGACTTCGATACATTTTTAGATGAGACACATGCATGACCGTAATATCCAACAGCGGGACAAGCGTTTAACCTCATTTAGCCTGTTTACGCACACCGACCGAAAATAAATATATGACTGCATGTGTTCAATGCAATCAAATTTCAATCTTAACGCACACAGCATGATTTCGTTACCTAAGGACTAAAAAGAGAAAATGAAAAAGAAGGATAAGAAGGAGGAGAAGAAAAAGAGGTAACAAAGTGGAGGCGGTTAACGTGTAGGACAAAGAGGAAAAGAAGAAGCGACAGGAAAATGAGAGGAAAAGAGATTGAGCAGTACAAAAACAAGAGGAACTCATAAAGTTAATATCAAGAGGAAGCCACAGGCACAGATGGTTGCAAGTCCTCTCCCTCGCCGTCTTACCTTTCCACCGAAATTGTACGGCGGCTGAACTAGTTTAATATCTGAGTTTTCCAGATGGAGTCTGATGAATAGAAACCCTCAAGTGCTGTTTCTCTGGAAAGGATTTGAACCACAACTTCTGAATTGACAGCCTAGCACTCTAGGCACTAAACTATCTCGCACCTATACTCCGTAAGTTACAGTCATAAGACTTTTTAATTTAATGGAATATCGTGTTTGTGAACCTATCGCCTACCTGCTACCAAATCTAAGCGTAAACACTGGTCCAAGTTCGTAGGACACCTTCGTAAAGTATTCTGTCAGTGTGTCAAATTCTCTGACGAATGGTAAAGACCCTACGAGTGGTAGACAAGGTAAAGAGGGCGGATATCGCCGTCCCAACTTCTTCTTTCTGTCATTCCAAAATCCAACGAACAAGAACGTCGTGAAGAACGTCCCAGTGAAAACAAGAAGTAGAGTCAATGTGAGCATGACTGCCTGCACAACATGAAAACATAAAAGGTGGATACGAAAATGTATCAGCTGAAAAGGACAATATTAGAAATAAAGTGACATACAGGAAGGCCTAACAAAACAACGGAACTTATCATCAGATAAATGTGCAAAATACATCACAGCATTAGGAGACAGCGTAATGGAACATGGGTTTTAAATGGTCCACAGTACTTTGCAACTGAATAACAAACATTAAATATACACTTCCGAATAACCAAACTTCCCTAACTAGCTCTTAAGGGTGTGCCAAATGAGACTTAAATGTCATGTTACTATGCTCGAAACTGTTCCCCCAGTCTAGAATTTATTTAAACTTGCCTTGTGTTTTGACCGAATTCGTGCTAAGAACTCCTTAGGATTCAACCTCTTGAGATCTGTGCGCGGGTCTTCCACTCATAACTGAAACACAACTTTCTTCCACTCTTCGCTTCAGTACTAAGCGCCATCCACCGTAGCCACATCATTGTCTGCCTGTCTGATCCAACGTTCACAAACGTCAATGGGTCAGGCTTTCTCGCGCATTTGACTTTCGTTTGCAATAATTTTTACTACAGCTATGTGCTGTTCCACAACATACAAATGGGAAAATATTTTAACCTACAGAACCTACATCGTCACGAAGTTTAATGTAATCATTTTTGCATAATGTAGCATAGAGTAAGCGTTATAAGCAATTTTCCATACCTGTAAAAGGTGATTATAGAGTTATTTTATTGTTAACCTCACACGTAGTCACTAGAAGCTAAATATAAGCATTGTAGCATAATGTAATATATTATGTAAGCTGTTGAAAGAATTTTCTTACATGTAAAAGGTGAACTCAGAATACCTTTCTTGCTAGCTTCAAATGTACGACTGCATGAAGCTCTTGTACACAGTCGGGGTTTGCATTAGGGATTATATTCTCATTTGGGTGGAGTTGAGTTGACCTCGATCAGGACCTTATCTTTAAAATGTTACACCCTGCTACGGAAGCCCACTGTGGACTTATCGTGGTTTTTCAATTTCGTATCCTGTGTGTACTAAATATATGCATAAATGTGTATATGTGTGTAGGCATGTAGGTATGTATATACAGATTCTCATCCGGCGCGAACCCTCATTCGCTGGGTTACAGAACCTACGCGCGACTGAATTACTCCACTCTCACAAAGTTAAATGTAAGCATTGTTGCATAATGTAGCATTGTGTAAGTGTTATAAACAATTTCCTTACCTGTAAAAGGTTAATACAGAGTTATTTTATTGTTAACCTCATATGTAGTCACTCGAAGCTCTATTGCACAGGTGGACTGTGCATTAGGGTTTATATTCTGATTTGGGTGGAGTTGAGTTTATGTCTGTCAGGACCTTGTAAGCTTATCTAAAATGTTACAGCATGCTACGGAGGCCCGCTGAAGACCTGTCGCGGTGTTTTCAATTTGCTCTCCTAAGTGTATTAAATCTATGAATTAATGTAATTGTGTGTAGACACGTATGCATACATGCACGTATTTATGTAATTATGATACAGAGCTTATAAGAACTTCTTAAAGGCGCTACATAGATGACCATCAAGCTCATCTAAGAAGATGCGACTTAAGATAAATAGAAAATGTAAGTTGTGCGGAATCACATGAAACCGTGCCCATATTCACAGGATGACTGTTCCAGTAGGAAGGTTCAGTGCATAGTAAAGTCGAATGCGTCTTAACTGATATTCGGACACGGTGCACATGGCGATGAGCGACCCGGCTGACTCAATACATAATAAAATTCTTCAATTGAAGATTCAACACTAATTATGTGTGCTGACTGAATTAACTATGGTTAACTAGGCAACAATGTTGAAAGAAATGTTATGACAGAATAAAAATATAATTATAGAAGAAAGTGCACAGTTGTTTTTGAACGCCTGTTATGCATATGGTATAAGAGAGCATTTAACTTCGAAAACTAAGACGCTTTATAGTAATATCCACTATATAAAACAATGAAAACGCTACATGCCCCGTTTGGGCTTCCATAGACCTCAGTTGAGCCCATAATGATGTAGCCTAGTCGTAATTTGCTCTTGACTGACACAGGCAGAATGCTCAGCACGTGGCAGACACGACATTTGCTAAAAGAGGCCATGGTCGACATTTTTAAAGCTTTTGCTGTAGCTGGGTCACCGCCATACCCATGAACCCTTGTGTGTGTTTCTCTATAGCCGAACAAAATTTCTTACCCAAGGACGGAGGTCGAGAAGGTATAGCTGATTATGAATCTGACAATAAATTGCACGATGACGTGTACATAAATCACTTTGGTAAACAGCACAAAAACCGTTTTTGTCATCTTGACAAATTCAGGCTTGCAAGGCAAGGCAAGGGGACTTTAAATTGCGTTTGTTTGTTGCAGCTGATGAGTTAGATTTTCCTGTACTGTTCGTCGGGTTTTACTTTAATATCTTTTTGTAGAAACATTGCGCAGCTGTTAACTAGTAGGCCTAGCCTAGGGACTACCTTAACATCTAGAAGCAGTAGTCCTATTAACGTCGGTATCGACGCCGTGACAATACAGTACAACACAATACATCATGCAACAATACGTTAGAATACGATACAATACAATATAATATAGTGCAATGAACACGTTACAATACAACTGAATACCCCATACAACAATACAGTAGAATATAATGCAATGTAAATGTAATATAATGTACAGGGCAATACAATACATTGCAGGCAATACATTACAGGACAGAACAGAATTGTCTACATACAAAATGTGATAATGCTCCCGTACAATAACAGAGAAGTCTTGACATTGAATCTCCACGAAAGAAAAACTCTTTTTTTCCAGCAGAATGGAAGATTAAGTGTTCAGGGGACAATTAATTAGCATAGCTGCTTAATTAATTACTTGTCTGGTTGTAGATCTGGGCTCAGGACAAGAAGCCGGCAAATGCTCCCCCTCTGGACACTGAGATGTTAACAGAAACCTGGGGAGTCGGGACCAAGGTCATTACGAATCTACAGAACCCCGAGGGAGAGGTATATGCCCCTAGCAGTTAAATCTGTATTTTCCTATTATTTACTATAAGTAGGCTTAATCGTAATCGTAAACTCGAGATTTCTACACCGCCCAGCGAAAGCTAGGTCGCGGGAACCAGCTTATTCACAGGTGCTCAGTCAAATCAAAATTGATAGGCAAGAAGGGTTCGGTCCCACGAGAAGATCAAAGAGTCAGGCAAGTAGATAGTCAGACGGCTACGGTGGATGGTGTTTGGAAATGGATTCGCAGAACAGATAAAGGGAAGAAGAGGAATCAAGTTAGGATCTGCGGAAGATGAGCGTTGGCCTAACGCTTGTGTTATGTCATTATTCAGTGCAAATACATATGGCGAACTTTAGGAAATAAATGATTTTTAAGACGATTGAGCATTTACATGTTTTCTTCAGACTTACAAATACTAGTCCGTTTTCCCTGTAATTCGGTAGTTTCTTTAAGCCGTGAAAATAATTAACCCAGCCAGAATATGTTTAGATAGCCGTTATGTGAAAGTAAGGATTTGCTTGATAGGGCCTACCTCTCGAGAAAAAGTCTGGTCTTAATTTCTTAATTTTAATTTCTTAATTAGTCTTAATTTCTAAAGTGTAACTTGCAAGCTTAACACAGCACCTGTTTATTCACCAGCTCTGCGTTCAATCAGATGAGTTGACCAGGGATAGGCTACCGTGTAAGGAACAAGCGATCTGATTCTACGAATATCCCGTAATGGGAAAAAGAGCTGATTTGCAAATGGCGCCGACATGATTAGAAAACGACTTAGTGGGTTCAGTCAGTACGACTGAAAAGCAAGCCACACAGCTGATTAGATGCGAGGTAATCAAATTTATGGAGTCGTTGGCTAGGGCCTAGAAAATGGAATTCAGACTTTGAAGGATTCAGAAGAAGCTTGTTACTAGTTTTATTGGCCATCCAAGACTGAACTTCATCAAAAACTGAAGCAAGTCTTTGGAGAGCACGATTAGACGTGTATGAATGTGTGTATGATGAGTTCGGGTGGTCGACAAACGGCAGAAACAAAGACTCGAAACGAAGACTTGACATAGGTTAAATGTGATGTTCATTGTACATCTAATGCGAACAGTGTGCGACAGGGCGGTCTATGGATAACGCGTTTGGTCAATGATCACACGGTATCTGGTTCGACTCCGTGCAGCGACCATGGTTGTTTGCGCATACCGTGTCTGTGTCAGCAAGCAGTATAATTTGGTACCGGCGTAAGCTGGGAAGTAAAAGGCAAGTCCAGCGACGCACTGGCCCCGTGTCTAGGACCTTAGGAATCGTCCATTGCTGGCTGAAGGGCCAATAAATGGAGATAAGCGTCTGCCCTAGGCCTCACTTGTGGGATATGTGATACTTTGCTTTTTTGCTTTAATGCGAACAAAATAAAAATAATGTCATTGCCTGCACCTTGTTGGTTTCGCTAGATGTTTATTTGATACACATCGGTACACATCCGATACAGCCAGACAGGACTCTACTGGTTTAAATCGCCGCTTTTCATACTGCTATACGGGCCTACAGCACGGCCAGCTAGTGACTGTGCGTTGTTACGCAATCGCGCTTTGAAAGACATGTTGCTGAACGTATACTGAAGCCATTCCAGACTGAGTGGGTGAGTTTGCAAATTTGTTATTTATTTAGTTAGATAGTTAGTTAGTGAGTGAGTCAGTCAATTAACCAGTCAGGCAGTAAGTCTGTCTCCATGCCCTTCACTGACTATGTTGTAATCGTATCTAGGACGCGAAAGACACTTAGAACTATAAGAACTGAAAGAAAGATTGTTTGTGAGTCCTGCGCCGCCAAACGTGCGCGGCAAACACAAATCTCCTTTCAGTATTGGTGGCGAGCGCTACTATTAATCAGCGGCTTAACTCTTCGGGGATCTTTAGGCTTTTAGCAGAAACCATCAATCTTAATAGGAAAATGAATGGCTTCGCTTACAGGGTTTGATCAAAAGCAGGAAAGAAAAATACTTGCAACCGAAAAAATAATACAGTCTACATTTTGTAAAAAAAACCTTCACTGTTTTCCAAATTTTCACTACACTGTAGAAGAAAACAAGCATATACTTAAGTTGTATCTGCCAATAGTAACTATTGACGCCATGCCGGTGTCTGTGCAAATAGAAACACTGCAATCGAACTTTTGGGCTAAACTTTTTGCTAAATACAGCTCCGACATCGCTTCGTGAAAATCACAGCTTATGACCCTCTTATTACAATGAATATTGAATTATTTTAATTAAGATTTTGGTTCCAGTAATTTTAATTTTTTCTTATAAGAACAGTAACTTAGGCAACACTGCATCGTAAATACTAAGCTACGTATTGGATGTCTTATGGAGTATATCGTCAAATTAAAGCCGCACTATTAAGGCACTAGTCAATTTAACTCGTCTTATGAACGCATAACTCCTCATCTTCACTGAGGTTCTTCGACACAATAGGCGATTCCGGTTGCTCCTTGCCACAAAATTTAGCAGGCGATACGAGTGGCTTACACGCTCATAATAGATGAATATTAAGTCAGCACTTTATACAGTCTATCACAATTCATTTACAGAATTTCATACAGAAAATATAATAACCAAATTTAAACCTTTCTATAAGAGATAGCTTATAAGAGTTTGTCGAATCGCTTGGTCGGTCAACGTAATAAATAGCCCACTGTATATTTTATGTGCAGTCAAATGTTTTCGCGGCTCATGTAAATCTATAAGTTTTTGGAAAGACCAACATTTGTCTTACTCCGAGATAAGCTTATGCCGGGATGACGAAAAATATGCTTGATAGAAGTTTGGCCACTTCGTTTTCTGTGGCTCAGTAAAGGCAATATTCAAATAGTTTATTATTTTCTGATATGTAAAGCTAATCTTGAGAGAAGGTGAAAAGTACAAGTTTTCACGCAGAAATTTAAAACTTGTTCTAATGTGCATAAATTTCTGCATCTATTGGGATGATACAATGGCAAAATATTCCACCATCAGAACCATGGATTAGTAATATTTTTATCACTAGACATTACTGCTAAGTTCTGTTATCATTTCCAAACACCATTATGCAAGCAAAATGACGATATTTCCTTATATTTTCTATTTTAACATTTAGTAAAAAGAGACAAGTTTCGTCAACACTTTTCCTTCAATTCTAGTTTAAATTTCTTTGGCGACCATGGACTCAAACCAATTACATCTGAATGACTTCAAAATATACGATTTTACTGAAAACAAGTTTCACCCTTGTAACACTAGAGTCGTTTCTTTGAAGAAGAATATACTAGGTCTATTTATGCTGCCTTAGTTTAAATAAGTGTTTTAAATTACTTTTGCGAACCGGCGTAACTATAGCTATAGTTACCATTTTTCATGCTTTACTGTTCCTAGTCAGTAGCTCTTAGCTACCTATTATTGCTCTTAGCATGTTACGTAATATTAAAATAATATGATTATTCCAGTATATATTGTACAGAAACTGGATGTGTTGTATTCTGGCCTTCTCTAATGACAAAAGAGAACCTCTGCGCGATTGTTGCTGTTCGCAAGTATCTCACCTCAACAACAATACGGATTCAGTTACTGGACTGCTATTTTTTGCACTGGCAATTGTATTTTACCAATATTTCGCCATTTGGCCACTTCCTATCCCATTTACAGTCAGAAGTACCTACAATGATAGTGTTGTTGTGCATGTATATTCATCTAAAACATAGATCCTACACCGTATAGAGTGTGTTGAAGAAGAAAGAAAATTGAGACATGAATAGAAAGAAAATGTACAAGAGCGGAAGTCTGAAAAGTTAAAGCTGGTGCAAAATCATGTTTCTCAGCAAATAAACAAAACAAACAGGCATGATATATTATAAACAGTATGTGATTTGTAGAGAGAAGATATGAAATTTTCTTCTCGCTGGTACAACAGTTTTTCTTCACTGTGATATATTTCCCAATCTGTGGATCCTTTCAATAGGTATTCCCTTAGCAGCTTCTACCTGCAAATCGCTCCTTGTATAATTTAAGAGCCATTATATCGCTATTGTGGCGTGTTTCTTCCTCGTCTGGGCCTCCTCTAGGCGCTGGATAGAAATAACGTTTAGCAGAACGACCGCTACCAGCGCCTGTCCAACTGTTCGACTGATCAGGTTAAAGCTCTTGGGGTCTTCAGGAGACTGAATTGACGAAAGTCGTACGTTCAACCTTTTATTACGAACAACACTTATCTAACGATTTGAACTGCTGTTTTTCGACTACTGCATACCACAACTACGAAACACTGCAGTTCCGACTAGAACTACGGTGCGCAATGACTCTTGGCTACTGCACATTACACAGACTACAACTTCTTTTATAGTCCCCTTAAAGACAAGTAGATCAGTAAAGATAACTAGGTCACTAAAGACAATTAGGTCACTAAAGACAACCAGGTCACTAGAGACAATTAAGTCACTAGATGCAAGTAGGGCACTAAAATACAATTAGGTCAACTAAAATGGCGGTCCGCAGGTACCGAAATTAAAGTCAAGGGGGAATACTTTCACACTACGATACCCTAAGATGATCTGACAAATTGTGAGGTCGAGGAATCACACATTGAGAAGAATGTGTTTCATTCATTATTCAGAAGCAATCGACGCCGATGACATTGACCTATATTTGTCTGCTAAAAATAAGTAATGCCTACACAGAAACCATCAATCTTAATAGGAAAATGAATGGCTTCGCTTACAGGGTTTGATCAAAAGCAGGAAAGAAAAATACTTGCAACAGAAAACGATGGTGAAGGTTCATTTAACCGTAAACACCAAGTGTAATAAGAATGAATTAAGTTTTATGATGCCATGGTTTCACAATTTCTTGCAGACTTGCAAGTGATATTATTATAAACACTCTTACAGAAAGAAAATTACGTAAAGCTTTTTCACAAGTTTATTACTTCTTTAAATGACACTGTCCTGTTACGGTTAGCTTAAATATATTGTTAGTATTATAAGTCTTGTAAAGGCCTACAGGATGCTTTAGAGGGGTTATGGTCACCTAGATATTTCCTGCGATCATTGGAATGCTGAATGTTTGCAATTTTCATAAAACATAGCCTTAGGTTTACATACATAAGCCTTTATGATGATATACGTTTGCAAAACATATGTAGTTATAAAATCCCGTCTTTCAAAATTTTGCTGTATGTGGAAGATTGTCACGTATTTGCTCTCTCCATAAAAGAAATGAAACTTTGCCGCAGGTTCAGTTTCTTGCAATCATTCGAATTTCAAATGGCGACGGGCATTGGGTGATGCCGTAGATTGTTTTCACTGATACTGATTGTACGTCCTCTCGTGGTCGTATGTGAAAGTTTTGCATTAGGCCGCTTATGAACAGGAACAGCTGCTGACGAGCCAATCCTTCGCCAGGACAAGATCGTCGACCTGAAATCATTATCATCGAATAAAACACTCGACATACACCAGGCAACATGTTACTATTTGCACGCCATTAACACATTCATCATAAAACGGTCAAGGAAAGAGAACTGTTGTTCACACGCCTGATGATAGAAACTCGATATAACTGTAGTTCCGAGGTGAAGAGATCATTTGGCTGAGGCGCAAACACAGTCACAACAATTCAGTCACTTTTTAATCTTTCGTCTGCTGTGATACTCAATTTTTATACAGAAAGGTTGGCTGGCTGATCCGCTGTACTTAACCTTTACCTACCGGCATATAGTGCCAGAAAATCAAGCGGCCGCAGCAGTTCTTTTGGCTCACTTGAACTGTTGCGTCAACATTATTGAATATAATTCCTCAGATGCTAAGCTGCTACAGAAATTTCATTACAGTGATATTGGTCTAACGAATAGGCATACTTCAGCAAACAGTTCTATCTACAAATATTTCCGCATTAGAATGTACTCATGTATCTGATAACCAAAAGGCCGCGTATCTGTCTCACCGGTATTAGCAGACAGTCTTGATCTGGGTATGTCGACATATTAATAGCTTCAAATATCTCCAAGTCTTAGAGATGTTTACATTCTTAACCAATGCAGAGTTGAGAAACTAACTTTGAAGACAAGTAGCATAATTAATTTTTCAACTGAGACACTCCGGGTTGTCCCAACTTTAAGTAAATGTATCATATGATAGATTCCTCGATGTATTATTAGCACTTATAATAAACACCATATTGAAAGGAGGATATGTATACTAGCCTAGAGAGAAGATGATGACACGATTCTTGTTGATTAATTTGTTGTTCTCGTCCAAAAATCGTTCTGGTTTGAAAACATCTGGTTCCTGCCAGTCCAATTTGTTCACGTGTGCAGCTCTAATGTTGGGCACAACCTTAATTCAACAATCAAAGCAATGGATAATTCAGGCTTAAATGGATTGGACATGGTATGTGTGATGCTGAAGGGATAAAATAATTGTTATTCTACTTCGCGAAAAAACCATTGTGCTTATAGTAATACTGTAATCGTAATTCCGAGATTTCTACAGCACCCAACGAAAGCCGCGCCGCGTGGACCAGCTTATTCACAGGCGCTCAGTCAAAAGAAAATGGATAGGCAAAAGGGTTCGGTTCCAGGTCAGGATCCAAAAGTCAGGCGGAGAGACAGCGTGGCAGCTACTGGGGGTGGTGTTTGTGGTTGGAGAGGAGCGAGAGATAAGAGGAAGAAGCGGTGTCAGGGTACGACCTGTGAAACAGGAATGTTTTGAGTAAACGTGAGAATGAGAATCAAAACCCAAAAATTCTTGTCTTCTTTAATAAATTGCAGCCAAGAGAATGACCTTTAATTGAACCATATACCAAAGCATATAGAGGACTCTTTATGATAGCTTTGTCTTATCTGGAACACACTACTGTAACCTCCGCTTAATCGCAGTCCAATGAGAGGACTGGATTTCCCTGATGTATGTCAGACCGACAACAGACCCACACATGAAACAGCACACATGTATTCTTCTTACCACAGTATCCGCTGGTATAAAGTATCCAAGTACTTCGGTATCATGCAACGTCAAGTGCGGAATAGACAACGGCAAAGTGGCTCGGTGTCGCATTAGCTCCAAAATGGTTGCCTCAGTGTAAGCCAACCTTGGCTGATCATCCGTTGTTGGGAGTCTATCCCTAGGAACGACAGAATCGATTTCTTTCTGGATATGCTCTGCGACTTGAGGATTGTTGGCGATGTAAATGAAGAACCACAACATCATGGTAGAAGTTGTGTCAGTACTACCGCCAATGAAATCTTTCAGAGTATAGGTCAACTGTTCACGGTCGTAATGAGGACCTTCTTTTTCGACATATCTGCGCACAAAGCAGTCCGTGGTTTCATCATCCAAACTCATGCTTGTCTCTTTCTTGATAGCTTCAAGCAGCTTTCCAACGCAATCTGTCATTTCGCTGAATTTCTTGTTGAATGGAGGGAAGAATCTCAGAACCGGTAAGAGGTCTATTGCAGGATCTAAGGCATCGACGAATCTCTCGATTTGGTGAATGGTCTCACTCGGGCCGTCTTTGTAATCGCGTCTACGACCAAACATTATATTCATTGGGACGTTCGAGGTACTGAGCACAGTCACATCTTTTGGATTGAAGGCTTCTCCTTTTGTGTCATGAAAGTGTTTGATCAATTCGGAGACTTCCGTCAAAATCCGCATCTCCAACTGACTTCGTGATCCGAATCCGAAATCCTTAAAGATCGACAATACCAGCTTATGGTATCTTTTAAACTCTGCATCGTAGTTTCTAAACGCAATTCCTGAAAACACAATTGACTCATAACTATTTGAAATTAAGTTCTTTAAGGTACAGCCTTCCAGTTAAGAGAAACATATAAGGTTGTCGCGCGTTTAACTGATTTTTATGGCGGTCCAATAAAATATTAAGAAGAAGCTATGAACACTTCTTTTTGATATTCGATTTGTCAGCAATAAGATTCTTTAAAGGCGCCATACAACCCTCCAGATACATGTTTGCATTGCGCGTTGAAAGATTAGACAACATCAGTTGTTAACCTGAAGCTCAGATAGAATTGTTGTTTATACCTTTCAGATTTGGGTTAAAATGATATTTTTCTGTGTAGAAGGCGGTTCTTCCAGAGAAACTGGAAGAATGCTTCACAAGAGCGTCCTCAATCGATGCTTTGTTGTTCAGAACTACGAGAAATCTACAGAGTTCGTAATTACTGTTAAATTCGAGTGTAAAGTAGAACATAATATAGAATATAATAAGGGCCAATGTGACGTTAAGATTATAAAACTTCTGCTGTCCCAATCAGAGCAGAAGCGAAAAAACTCCAGGTCAAGAACATTCATTGAGTGAACGTTACAAACAGGAAGTACAAGGAGATGGAGAGGCAGACACAGGAGATAAACCGAGACACAGAACCCGTCAGACATTTTGTTTAAAGACAGACGAATTAAGCTTCAGACAAAGAAGCACACAGGTAGACGAAAGAACAGACTGACACAAACATTGGGTCACCGGACTCATAACGAGTTTGAAAGAATTAGACATTTTATTTTTGGCTTCATAAAGTAAACGCACCGTTGTCCAGAATGCTACAAAACATTAACTCTGTAATTCTTGTTAGGTTGTCCTTGAAATCGAATATCTGGAAAGTTGCTGTATCTTTGAGTGTAGAACCAGTTCAGCCACGGTTATCAAGATATCTACTATGACATTGTATGCTCCATAGGCTAAGGCTACGTCAACGTCATCATTGTATCCAGCATTACACATCGTGGTAGCCTATACATATAAGAGTAGCTCCGTTGAGTGGTTGCCTTGGAGGGGCGTTATTGAAAGGCACTGAATGAATTTTTATATGTATGTATAATTGTATATAAATATATATGTGTATCTATGTGTGCATACTGTATGTACAGTGAATGCGTGCATGTACTGTATATACATATGTAAACATGAACTGGTGAGCTATCTTCGTATGTAGGGTGAATTGATGATTTGTTGATGTGTGTTTAATATGCACAATTTATAAACGTAAGTGTGAAAGGATAAATGTGGCACAATTGTTTACACGTCTCCATTGAAAATATAGTCTCGGACTTCAATACATTTTCAGATGAGACACATGCATGACCGTAATATCCAACAGCGGGACAAGCTTTTAACCTCATTTAGCCTGTTTACGCACACCGACCGAAAATAAATATATGACTGCATGTGTTCAATGCAATCAAATTTCAATCTTACCGCACACAGCATGATTTCGTTACCTAAGGACTAAAAAGAGAAGATGTAAAAGAAGGATAAGAAGGAGGAGAAGAAAAAGAGGAAACAAAGTGGAGGAGGTTAACGAGTAGGACAAAGAGGAAAAGAAGAAGCGACAGGAAAATGAGAGGAAAAGAGATTGAGCAGTACAAAAACAAGAGGAACTCATAAAGTTAATATCGAGAGGAAGCCACAGGCACAGAGGGTTGCAAGTCCTCTCCCTCGCCGTCTTACTTTCCACCGAAATTGTACGGCGGCTGAACTAGTTTAATATCTGAGTTCTCTAGATGGAGTCTGATGAATAGAAACCCTCAAGTGCTTTTTCTCTGGGCAGGATTTGAACCACAACTTCTGAATTGACAGCCTAGCACTCTAGGCACTAAACTATCTCGCACCTATACTCCGTAAGTTACAGTCATAAGACTTTGTAATTTAATGGAAGATCGTGTTTGTGAATCTATCGCCTACCTGCTACCAAATCTAAGCGTAAACACTGGTCCAAGTTCGTAGGACACCTTCGTAAAGTATTCTGTCAGTGCGTCAAATTCCCTGACGAATGGTAAAGACCCTACGAGTGGTAGACATGGCAGAGAAGGCGGATATCGCCTTCCCAACTTCTTCTTTTTATCATTCCAAAATCCAACGAACAAGAACGTCATGGAGAACGTCCCAGTGAAAACAAGGAGTAGAGTCAATGTGAGCATGACTGACTGCACAACATGAAAACATAAAAGGTGGATACGAAAATGTATCAGCTGAAAAGGACAATATTAGAAATAAAGTGACATACAGGTAGGCCTAACAAAACAACCGAACTTATCATCAGATAAATGTGCAAAATACATCACAGCATTAGGAGACAGCGTAATGGAACATGGGTTTTAAATGGTCCACAGTACTTTGCAACTGAATAACAAACATTAAATCTACACTTCCGAATAACCAAACTCCCCTAACTAACTCTTAAGGGTGTGTCAAATGAGACTTAAGTCTCATGATACTATGTTCGAAACTGTTCCCCCAGTCTAGAATTTATTTAAACTTGCCTTGTGTTTTGACCGAATTCGTGCTAAGAACTCCTTAGGATTCAACCTCTTGAGATCTGTGCGCGGGTCTTCCACTCATAACTGAAACACAACTTTCTTCCACTCTTCGCTTCAGTACTAAGCGCCATCCACCGTAGCCATGTCATTGTCTGCCTGTCTGATCCAAAGTTCACAAACGTCAATGGGTCAGGCTTTCTCGCGCATTTGACTTTCGTTTGCAATAATTTTTACTACAGCTTTGTGCTGTTCCACAACATACAGATGGGGAAATATTTTAACCTACAGAACCTACATCGTCACGAAGTTTAATGTAATCATGTTTGCATAATGTAGCATAGAGTAAGCGTTATAAGCAATTTTCCATACCTGTAAAAGGTGAATATAGAGTTATTTTATTGTTAACCTCACACGTAGTCACTCGAAGCTAAATATAAGCATTGTAGCATAATGTAATATATTATGTAAGCTGTTGAAAGAATTTTCTTACATGTAAAAGGTGAACTCAGACAATAAGAAACCGGCAAAAGAAGTGGTTGGGTCATGTTCTAAGAGGAGACAATATTGTAAGAGACATACTCGAGGGAAGAATGGAGGGGAAAAAGACACGCGGAAGACCTCGACAGATGATACTGGACTGGATGATGCAAGAAGATGGATATGAAGGGCTAAAGAGAAGAGCAAACAACAGAGAAGAGTGGCGTCATTGGACATGTGGACCTGCCTGACGGCAGAGCACTAGAAGAAGAAGAAGCATAATGTAATATATTATGTAAGCTGTTGAAAGAATTTCCTTACATGTAAAAGGTGAACTCAGAATACCTTTCTTGCTAGCTTCAAATGTACGACTGCATGAAGCTCTTGTACACAGTCGGGGTTTGCATTAGGGATTATATTCTCATTTGGGTGGAGTTGAGTTGACCTCGATCAGGACCTTATCTTTAAAATTTTACACCCTACTACGGAAGCCCACTGTGGACTTATCGTGGTTTTTCAATTTCGTATCCTGTGTGTACTAAATATATGCATAAATGTGTATATGTGTGTAGGCATGTACGTATGTATATACAGATTCTCAGCCGGCGCGAACCCTCATTCGCTGGGTTACAGAACCTACGCGCGACTGAATTAGTCCACCGTCACGAAGTTAAATGTAAACATTGTTGCATAATGTAGCATTGTGTAAGTGTTATAAACAATTTCCTTACCTGTAAAAGGTTAATACAGAGTTATTTTATTGTTAACCTCATATGTAGTCACTCGAAGCTCTAGTACGCAGATGGAATGTGCATTAGGGTTTATATTCTGATTTGGGTGGAGTTGAGTTTATCTCTGTCCGGACCTTGTAAGCTTATCTAAAATGTTACAGCGTGCTACGGAGGCCCGCTGAAGACCTGTCGCGGTGTTTTCAATTTGCTATCCTAAGTGTACTAAATCTATGAATTAATGTAACTGTGTGTAGACACGTCTGCATGCATGCATGCCATTATGTAATTATGATACAGAGCTTATAAGAACTTCTTAAAGGCGCTACATAGATGACCGTCAAGCTCATCTAAGAAGATGCGACTTAAGATAAATAGAAAATGTAAGTTGTGCGGAATCACATGAAACCGTGCCCATATTCACAGGATGACTGTTCCAGTAGGAAGGTTCAGTGCATAGTAAAGTCGAATGCGTCTTAACTGATATTCGGACACGGTGCACATGGTGATGGGCGACCCGGCTGACTCAATACCGAAACATGCAGCCATCTGAAGTATGCTGTGGCAGTGCCTACCAACGAGATTCGTTCCAGCAGGAGGAGATTGATTCGAGTGCGTTCTGTCAGAGGAGGGCCAGTTTTTTCTTCTGCTTTTATTTTTTTGGACCAGTGAGGAAGTTCTCCTAGAAACTAGTCTGTCAGGTGATTTCATTAGAAATATTTTCTTAACTAATTTAAACTCTGGGAGCATTCGACTGTTTGGACATTACTCTAGTGGCACAATTAGGCTAGTAACTGTGTACTCACTCGATATTATCTAATGGCCTCTTAATTTTTTACGTTCTCACTGGATGTTATCTGGTCGGAATTGAACAGTAATTAGGTCTCAATGTCATATGTACTTTATGATGAGAGTCTTGATTTGAAGGTTCAGATTTAACTATGTGTGCTGAATTAGCTATGGTTACCTAGGCAAGTCTTGAAACAAAATTAATGTTATGACAGAATAGGGACCTATGACAGAATAAAAATAGTTACAGAGCAAAGTGCTCAGTTGTGGACGCCTTTTATGCATATGGTATGAGATTGCATTAAACTTTGAAAACTAAGACGCATTATAATAGCATACCGAGTAGGCCTAACACCCATTAGATACAAAATTGGAAACGCAAAATGCCCGTTTGGGCTTCCGTAGATCTCAGATGCGCCCATATTGACGTAGGTTACTCGTACTTTGCGCTTGCACTCACACAAACTGCGCAGCACGTGGAAGACACGCCATTTGCGCAAATGAAGTCATGGTCGACAAATTTTTAAAGTTTTTACAGTATTTGGTTTACCGCAAAAGCCCCCAGGTCTGCCTTTCTATAGCAGAGCAGTTTGCTGTCGCAGAAGGTTCTGAGGGCATGACTCATTTCATGTCTGACAAAAAACCAGTACAGTTTTAGCCCAGAATGCACCGAGCTTCGTGTAAAGCATGAAGGTCATGGTCAACATGTACCTAGTTTTTGTATGATTTAGATAATCGCCAAAGCCCTTGTGTCTGATTTTTTAAAGCAGAGCAAAGTTTAATATCGAAACAGGTCCGTATAGATAGAATTAATTTTAAACCTGACAAAAAACCAGTTCAGTTTTCACCTAGACACGTGTGAAGCATGAAGGTCATAGTCAACATATACCTACAGTTTTTGCAGTATTTAGATAAACGCCGAAACCCTTCTGTCCACTTTTCTGTAGCAAAGAAGTTTACTATCGAAAGAGGTCAGGAGATATAATTAATTATAAATCTGACAATAAACCAGTTCATCTGTCACTCAGGCACGGAGAGTCGGTAAAGCACTTTGGAAAACAGCAGGAAAACCGTTTTTGTCGTTTTGACAAATTCAAGCTAACACGACACCTACTAGGTGTCTTTCAACCCACTTCAGAGTCTAAAATATTGCACCTGTTAAAATCACTTCCAACCAAACAGTGCGAACTTGACCCTATACCCACCTCCTTACGATAGGGCACTTTCAATGGCACTCGTTGGTTGCAGTTGACGAGTTAAATTTTCCAGACTGTTCGTTACGTTTTTTACTTTAATATCGTTTTGTAGAAATACTGCGTAGCTCTCAGCCAGTAGTCTTAGACTATCTTGACTTGCAGAATCACTAACGACTGTCTGACATACGAACGGGGATCGGCGAATTCACAAACATCCAGGGTGTTAACCCTTGACACCCAGAGTGCCAATGAATTCACCCAGTCATGTTGTACGCACTTCAGTAAATCCGTAAACCACTTAGCCTATTAGCAAACGTGCTGAACCGTGTACGGCAATCTCTAGCTGTCTGCTTAAGGTAATAATAGCCAAAAAATCCTTGATATACAATTGTATAACTTAACAGGTGCAACAACCTTGCTCGTTTACTCAAGCCTCAACTTTTGAGGCATGAGCAAGTAAGAAATAGCTTACTACCCAGGCACAAAAATTGTGTTACTTAGTGTTGTCCATTTCAAGATTAGGCCAATATACACTAAATTTAACAACGCTGGTAACACAACTGTTGGCAACATTTTATTAACACGACTGCCCTAATTATTACAACAATACCAGTTAAATTTTTCTGAGATATTATAGGATTCAATTTTAGTAATAATAATGAAAACACAATTTACACAGCACCGTAGTGAGCCAAAGCAGAAAAAGGTGCTGTAACAGTAATGAATTGCACGTATTAGCAGCAGTAATAGAAATATTATAATTAGTGTTATCTCATAATCACCCTCATCATCATCATTGTGATTATCATCACGAACTATCATAGTAGCCAACAAAAGAACAACTCTAGAACTTTTTAAAAGGTGCTACATGAATGCCCATTTACATAACATTACATCACCACACATTTTTTACATTACATGTTGTTAAATTTAATTTCTATTAATTATTATGCAGGTGAGTCTAACATACAAATTCATATACAGTTCTGTTAATTCGAGATCTTCAAAATCAAGTACAGATCAAATCTGAATTAAAAAGCAATTCTACTTCAAATGTTAACGTATTCGATATTTTGTATAAAACTCGGCTAAGTCAACTACGTGGCTGCCAACATACAGTAGCTAAAGCCCGACAAAACAATCTGTCTGAATTTCACTTTGTACCTTGGTCTGCTTACTTGTCCGTCTTTCTGTCTCTATGCCTGTCTTTCTATTTTACCGTTGTTGTTGAAATAATTTCACAAGTTTGTAGGTTTAGTCTGTCTATCTTTCTTCAGTCTTTCTTTCTGTCTCTAGTTGTCTGTCTGTCTGTCTGTCTGCCATCTCTATTTCTCAGCCTGTTTTTGTCCCTCAAAGGTCAAGCAAAAGATATGGTTCCAAGTAATGTCTGAAAACATCAAACACAGATGCATCCAAAACTCTCTTAGATATCAGTTGTCTGTTAACAAAACACAGACAATCTGGCAAGTGTGGCCTATAACCATTTACTATAGGGGTTTTATAAATTAAACAAGTGTCTGGTGACGGGCAACAATGAATACGTTTTGACACCAGAAGTTTATAGCAATCTAGCCATACAAGTGTCTGGTCTTTGCAGACATTACTCTCAAAAAGATTCATGCGAGATCAGTTACGTGTGAATCCCATAAAACAAAATACACGGCGGAATGAACTGTAATTAACCTTTAACAAGTTATTCAATGTGATCAAGTGCTACACATTTTGGTGTACATAGGCCACGTCCACATAAACCAACTTAATACACAAAGAAACGTACAGCACTTCTCAAATGTTCCTGAAAGGCACAACACTAATTTTCAGATACACATATTATACACTGGAGACTCACTAAAACATGCTGCATTATTACATGAATTCTAATAAAACAAGGACAGGAACATTGGAGCCCAAAGTGAGCAGACTACAGCAAATAAACTCGTGATATGACCTCCATATGACTTATGAGTTGGTTCTTGACATGGTTCCCAAAGAGTGCTGGCTCTACATTCAAAGAACTCACAATGTTCATCAGCAGAGGTCAGCACCAGAGATTACGTCACTCGAGTTGATAGAAAATGTCATGGACTTCACCCGCTGTAAGCAGATGCAAAGCTCGAAGCCCTAACCTTCCCTTTGCACTTCATCTGCAAATGAAACCCGTCTTATCTCGCGGTGGTTTCATGTCACTGGGTTGGGAGTTCTGTCAAGGATTTTCCTGCTAAGCAATGCTGTATAAATGTTGGACTACACCACATACCTTATGGTACAAAAGCAGATGAATTTTTGTGGAGAACCTAGCAGTAAAGATCCAACTCAGAAACAACAGAAAATACAGAAAAAAATTAAGTAATTAACAGTGAAGAACAAAATCAGAACAAAGCAGCACAGAACAAAAATACAGAATACCTTCTAAAAAGTCAAGTGCTGAGAAAACTGCCAATTCCCCGACTTGGTACAATTTCCCATAAGAAAGTTAGGTGAATAAAACTTTCCGTAAAAACACAGTACGGCAAGGTATTCTTTCAACTAAACCATCTACTCCGTCTGTTAGTCATTGGAGTCAAATTTCGGGAATTGAAGGATCTGTTAAACTAAGTGCAATGCTGATTAAAAGCAATCAGAATACCAGGTAATGTGGAAGATGAAACACCATCTTCCCCGCCAGCCACGATCGTTAAGCAAAAATTGGGCCATTGCAGAACCACCATTTGCGTCATCAATACAAAGCAGGCTCAGAAATGAACATGGTTGCCTTGGTTAAAATTGCCAGACACATCAAGTAGAAAATAATGCAAAATGAGCCAAGTAATATTATACTAACTGAATATAGAAACAATAAAATGTGCAAAATATAAATAATAATAAAAAATGAAAAGTGAATCTCAATAAAAACAGCAAAAAAGTTAATCACAAAGTCAAAATCAGCAAAAATAAATTAGCAGAAATAATAAAATAATCATAGTTAATTAAAAGTACAGCTAGATTAACAACTTATCGTTAGTAATAAAAAAGCCTCAAGGTCACTAGAGAACAAACCAAGTCAAAGGTCAGAACTTGGAGCCACTCCAAAGCAGGAAGCGCTTTGGAGGTACCGAAAGGCACTACATAAATATGTGTGTGGGTTGCATTACCTTACAGTAATTACACCGCAGATAATTTTGCGCCATTATGAGGTACTAAAAATGTGCTATATGAATAGCCAGATACATACATATATACATACAATGTACAGTGCAGTTTCACTATATTAAGTTCACTTGCTTTTGGAACTCCACTCCTCCTGTAGGGCCTAAAGTCAGCTGCTGTCCGCAGTGTTGCCACTCATTTAGGCACCTGTTACATCTTACATAGGTTGTCTAATATGATAAAGACGAGGCTGAATATTAGCCGGTGCAGTGTGTTTGTTGATTTTACAGTTCCTGTACAGTTAAAAGAATCGTTGGGAGCGATGGCGTAACCATGTGTTAAGCAGATTCGCATGTAAATGGGTCACAAGTTAACAGGACTGCACTGTACTAAGTGTCACAAATCTCCTCATAATTTCTCTTTCCACGAATAATCAACAAATGGACATAGGACAGTTGAACAAAAGGCTTCTGAACAGATACTGATGATTTGATATGTATGAACGGACGAACTTCTGGAATATGCTACGGAAGCAGAACATCCTCAAAGTAGTCGCCAGCTCCGCTTGGCTCAGCTACTGAGACGGTCTTTTCAGTTGTCACATCGTCATTCTTCAAAAACAAATAAAAATACCTGAACAAGGTAAACATAAAGGTTTATTTTAAAATAAACATAAGGTTTACATTATTCGTACATGAAACACAAGAATAATGTAAACACGAAGGCTTACAACAATTGCATACGTATACAATACAACAGAACTGTACTTTGGTAATTATAATGTCTTCATACAAAGTTCAGAAGTGCTCAATGAAGCCGGGAAACAGGAAAAATTAAGAACCATAAACACACAGTGGATTACATTACTTTACTGTAATTGCCCTGCAGAGGTACTTAAAATGTGCTATATAAATAGCCAGATACATACATTTATACATACACTGTACAGTGCAGTTTCATTTATGAGCGGTCGTCAGGAGCCAAAGTCATGTGACTGCATGTTAACATACCGTGTGTTAAGAAGGATTAGCGTGAAAGATAGCCTCAGTCAATTAACAAATGCATAAACATTACTCATATATGAAATAAATGAGCAATGTTACCATATTATAACAAGCCTACAGTGTATATACATAAAAAGATACGGATGACAATGCAATCCTTAATTAACAAATGTGTGCACCTAACACAGGCAGTCAACAGCAGAGAAAGTAAAGACCTTTCTAAAAAGCAGACCAGACAATAAACTACAATAAAAATCATAATAATTAATAAATTTCTGATACTATATAAACAAGTATATAACTAAATAAGTATATAAGTAAATAACTATATTAATCATAAGACATGAAGAGTTAACTGACTGAGCTAGCGCTACTTTTGAGAAGCTCCTCTTCGATCTCTTCCACGATCTCTTCGTTCTCTACACTCGGTGGATTGTCGTCTGACTTTGTTGATCGAGGCGTCGGACCAAGCGGACTAACACTGAAAACAGATGACAAACTGAAAATCATGGCATGTCGGTGTCAGCAGCAGAAATCTCATGTGCTGTAAGGCAAATATTCAATTTGCTGATTAGTTTTACCTGAGCAACTTCTTGTCACTACATGAAAACTGTATTTGTAATCGTCACACCTTGTAAATGTGCTACACACAATTCCCAGACAAATAAATCTAACACCAATGTTGCACCTTTTCAGGGGAACTCCTCAGAAGTGCTCCTATCTGATAAAATGAACAAGAACAAATATGGAGTGGCTACCATTAGTCTACCGTATGATTATTAATCAGATATTTATATCACGTTGATTTATGAATTCACCTCAAAAGCGTGGGTAGCTGGAAAAGATAAGTCTTCAAATGGTGGGAGTGAATTACGTAGATGTGTGAAAAGCCATAAAAAGTTATATAACTAAGTTCCAGGGGCTTCAATCACCTTAGCGGTGTACGGCCACAAAAATTCAGATTAAAATCTACAAGAACCTTGTGTAGAGGAGTTAAACCTCAAAATCCCCATTGGCCCTTATTCATTCAATCATTTACCTTGGTCCTGTATGTTCAATGTCACTAGTGCAAAGGTAAAGGAACAAACGTCTGTAGGAACTCCTCCAAAGCATGGTCCTGGTCAATGATGCAAATTCCACCACAGCAACCCAACAACATGACACCATCATTAAACTTCCCGCTGGTGTTATTCGTTCAGCAACCCATGAAGGATGGAGGGCTCAGTGGGCACCAGGTCACGTGGTATTCCATGGACAGACCCCATCCAAGTACAAACATGGCCCAGCAACGCTTAGCCTCACTCTGCCTGCCAGGGCTGTACCCACAGCACCAAGCAGCCACCCAACTACAGTCCATATACAATGGAAAATTGTTAGACCATCATGGTGTTACGATTTCATGTCTCTAGATCAACGACAATATAACTAACATACACAGAGTCCTGAAAATCCTCCTCGTAATCTTTCTCGTTACCCACTGCAAAAAACATTCCAGTCATAAATTATCAGCATTTTTTCCTGTACAATGTGAGGTAATGTATTTTATTTCATATACACCAAACAATATTTATAACACACTTCATTTTTTACAAATTCTGATATAAAGCAGTCTCTGTATGAAATTAATTAATTTTATGAGACAGCTAATAATGTCTTCAAATTTGATTCAAATAAAACCTGTCCTGCAATCTTAGGAAAAGTTCAAACAGAAAGTTACATTTTGTAATGTAATCACAAATTTATGTACCAATTTTTCCTAGGAAAATTACATTACCTAGGGAAACAATACATTACCAAGGAAAATGATAATTACTGAGGAAAATGATACACTACAGAGTAAAATGATACAATAGCAAGGAAAATGGTACATTACCTAAGTCGATAATTTCCAGGCCATTCTTGTTCATTTCTGTTTTCTGATTGCTTGATGGAAAACCTGAAAAAGCATTAAATGTTCAGAAAAGTAGGAACCTTTGTCGTATAAATTTATAACTTTTCACTTATCTATATTTATTTTCATTACTTATTGTGAGTGCAGTCATTAAATCTGAATCTACGGTGCATCAATATAAATGCAATTAAACAAGCTGCCGATTCAGACTTCAACTTGTTGATTCACTCAGGAAAAGATCCAGTTCATCAACATATATACATGTATCAATTAAACCAAGGAGCTACTGATTCCAATCCCAATCATTTAGAAATTCAGTTACTTATTCACGAGCACTCAGTCCTAAGTGTTTACAAGAGTCTCCCTGACCTATTCGATTTTTACTAGACTTCTCCAATGGATTACAAATTTTGATTACCGTTTTACATTACAGTTTTACTTGAAGTAACTATAAGTTAATACCTTGTTCATTATGGTAATAGTCATTAGTTACTCCTTAAATTATCGTGTCACTAGATTATTGTAATGCCCAAGTTAATGCCTTGTGCATTAAGATAACACAGTGACCTTACTGTTGAGGTCATTAGATTTGACCATGTTAGATTTATATTCTTAATCTGTGTAATAGCAATGCTGACATAATTATCATTTCTGCATTTATTAAGTGTCACTTTCTGACGACTAAGCATCAGTCGATGGTGCCGAGCAACTGGGATTGAAAGACTTGCTCAAGGTCCATACACATTAACCATCCAAGGGGAGAGTTGACCCATACTCTCCACATAACAAGCCAACCATGTGGCTAATATGTCCCATAAAGTAAAATATAAGTAAACAAGACAGTAGATACAAACCAAGAGAAGGAAGCCCAGCCAGTGAGCTCATACTGCTGCCAGACGCTGGTTTAGTTGGAGCCATCCCTTTGCTTGGGACATCCTCTTTTCCAAAGCTTACAAAAAACAAAACACAAAACAAAATTAACAAATTGCCTAATATCCAGGTTATTTACTTTCCTTCTTAATCAATTGCTTATTCTCTTGTGAAATAGCAGACTGCAAAATGGATTTGCCCATCACCTGAGAATCCCAGGTCCGAATCTACTTGAAACTGACAGCTTGTCCAGCTGTGTAACCCAAGGCTGTCTACAGTTTACTTATGTATTGTCCTTTGCTGATGTTTCCCTGGTAACTGCAACCTTATGGATCACTTTTCAACCAGTAAGAACCTATGAAAGGACCTAAGGTAATCTAGTGAATGTGGTAGTCTAAGAGAATCCTGCATTCTTTATTATTTTATGATGTAAGAGTCCTTAAACCCTATTAGATTTTGACTGAGCTTCTCAAACAGATCGTGCATTTTATTATAGTTTCACTTGAAGTGACCGTCGAATGATGCCTTTATGATATATGAAAAAGTCATTAGATAAAATGACATCAATTATCTCGTAATATAAATCAACATTACACACACGTGCATGTCCACACACGCGCGTGCACAAGCACGCACGCATGCACACAGTCGTAATTTTTGAACGAGTCTACCTGCTGAAGCCCGGCTTCTTGTCGGGTAAATCGAGACCATCTTGGTTGAAAATGTTGTCATCCCCATCTTTATCAAAACTAAAGCCATCTTTAATTGCATCTCGTTTCTCTTGGCTGCTCTTCAGCTCAGGCAGTTTGGCTGAATCCCTTGTCAAATCAGTTTTCTGCAATCAAGAAACCAAGTAAGTAAGTAAGCACTGCATAATGTCCATCGAATAAGGTAGGAATCACAGGCATGCGTCAGACAACAAAGACGACATAAATAGGTCTTAAACCACTTTACAAATAATGGTAGGCAGTAAAGAAACACAGAAATATTCATAATAATATAATATTGTTACATAATAAAATATAATAATCCATATAATAATAAGGAACCGAATAATCTCTACTCAGAGAACATTTTGCACATAAATTGACAATCATTCATTAAGAAGTCAATAAATTGCATGAAAGAACAAACTAATTTTATTTAAATGATCATATTGCAGTGAATGACAGTTTCACAGCACCTCATCATAAGTACCGGTAATGTCTATTAAAAAAAGCATTTCTAACTAAATTACTACCTGGAAATTACCGGTATTACGACATGGCATACACTAACCTTGGATGCATCCCCTGACTTGCCAGGTAGAATGTCTTCAATGTCTTTGGAAGCTGATGACTTGCACAGAATGAAGATTCGATGGTACATACTCAGAAATTCACCAAACTCAATGGCTACACAAGAAAATGACAAAACATATCTATACCTACTTGTAGTCTTTATGTTACGTAATGCACAATTTATGAGGTGCCATTTGCTGATGTGAAGTCTGCTAACCAACCACAAAGTACAAAAATCCCATATTCAATTCGCTTTAAATTTCATAAGATGGGATTTGGTAGCATTGTAAAGGGGTATCAAATTGATTGCTACATGTATTATTGGATTTGATATTTTCATTATTGTTATCAATATCAATTTCATTTTCATTCTGATTACCATTATCATTATTGCCGAGTTGGTTAAAGGCACAAGTGGAGAAGCAATCTCAAAACAAATTTCTGTCTAGGCAGGATTTGAACCCTTGATCTCTCAGTTGACAGCATACACTGTCAGTGGGAAGATCAGATGGCATGGAAGAGGACTGGCAATTAGCTAAGAAAACGAAGTCAATAAGACTTCATTCATACCCATGGTTGCCTTTCAAAGGCTAGCTAACGGGATTCCTCTTCTTCGCTTCCTCTTCTTCTTCTTCTTATCACTGTTGCCACTGCAACTAGCAAAACATAGGTCACCAACCATTGCTAAAATCCTTGTCAGCCACTCGGAATTCGTCATTCACATAGCGATCCAGCAAGTTCCTAGAAATCAAACAATACAGTATTTTGTTTTATCATCATATAATACAGTCATAAATTTAACAAAGTATATTTTTCTGGCACATTTAATGAGCTATTTCTCAGTCACCTGCCAAATTTAATTTCAATCAGTGCATTGTTAGTACTGAATTTTAAGTAGGTAATGTGTCCCATTGTTTAACTCATATTTCTCAGAATTAAAAATTAAAGGTCAAGATGTTCAACTGACTAAATCTCCAGAGCTACTAGGAACATTTATACAAGCGATATGTTGTCTAAACAAAACTGAATGCACTATTTCATTAAATTAAAATCTCAAAATGTTAAAAAGCCGACTTAAGACTCATTTTGGCATAGCTGCTCCTACATATTAAAATACCAGTTTCCTTAACTTCCCAGGAATTACTTTACCTGTCTAACTTTATGACTGTCCAAAACTGGTCGTCCAAAACTAATCAGTCTTTAAACTAATTTGTAAACAGAAATAAACATACCGATTAAAATGTGGAAAAACATCAGCAAAAACTTGCTGCAGTTCATTCTTTTCAATTTTTCCACTTCTGTCCTGAAATGGTAAAAAAGTCTTTAGAAAGCTGGTCATTATCAACTTCAACTAACACTACAGCCATATATGCTGGACAATATTTAGCATTGAAAATTTACAATTTAACTTACCGCTTCAACTCATAAACAGTGACCAGTAACTCAATTATGCTCAGAAACTGTAACCAGTAACTCACTTACCTTGTCGTATTTATCAAATTTAAGACGAGCTTCAGAAATCTGTTGAGGTGATAAAGACTAAAAAAAACAAAAGAAAACATCATTTTAATACAGCTGCTTGATGATGATGTGTTTTGCTAACAGATGGCCTTCCGTTGTAATCTTGATCTGAAAATATAATCTTAACTAAGTATAGAGACTTTTCTAGAACTATTATCACAGCACAAAAGGCATCGGTTGATGGTTTTTTCCTAGAATCCACTATCCAGATCAGGTCAAAATCCAAGAGATCAGACAGACTAGAAGGCAGGCTATGGTGGATAAACTAGCACTAAACTAGGCAGAATTCGAAACTTATCTAGCAACTTTAAAAGGAACAAATACCAGTCAACTCATCAATCAATGGTAATGGTCTGTATTCAAGCAAAACTGTAGTCAGACATCACAATCCAATGGAAAAGTCAGGTTGAAAGCCAGTAGGTCAGGAAAACCAGGTCATGTTCTTGTGCGTAAACAGCTTGAAACAGATGACTCTTAAGTTTAGACCTGCTTGACATTAAAGAATTGACAGCACAGAACTAAAGCCCAAACCCCAATGCCATGTTACAACCCTAACCCTGAATGACAATCAACTTCTCACCTCAGTTAAGCCTTCAGAATGCGTACCACCATTAGTGTGCACTCGTTTGAGAAGCTCGGATAGCAGAGGTAACTTTTTATCACAGGACGTTTCGGATATGTTGAGCTCTTTCAGTAGACCAGAGCGGTTTTCAAACCGACCGCTCTAAAAGGAAAAACAAAACTTCAGCGGTTTAGTTATCAGAGGACTATTTCAACTCTAAACAACTGTAAGAACTTTGTAAACAGTCTGCCTAATTTCTTTGCGTTAAATACTTATAGAAGTTAATTAATCAGCAGAAAATTCAAGCATTCTGTATTCCTGATGGTACAAACAAAATCCATATGCTAGTAATACCTGTAAACAGCCGTTTTCAACTTCTTAAACAACTGAATAACACTGGTATGCAGTTGTCTCAGCTTTGTAAACTAGATAACAGGCCTATTGGTATGCAGTTGTTTTTGTGGACAAGTAGATAACACTGACCTGTAACTGTTTTCAACTTTGTAAAAAATTGTGCAAATCCAATTGTTAGGAACTTTGTAGACATGTTAAGTACTAGTCAAGCTCTTCTGACTTCACTGCTACTGCCATTTAAAAGATCAGATTAGGATAGATTTAACTTGATTGCATTATGATTAGGATTTCACTTGAATTGCTGAGTCTTTTTGAATCTGTACTCACATATCCACTTTCGGGATCAAAAACAACAAGGCTGTAGTCCAGTTTGAAGAATTCCAGAAATTCGCGAACTAAAGATATCGCCAATCGACCTGAAAAATAGCAGAATTTTCACCAAAATTCTTGAAATCATTACTAATCAACAATTACTGACAATTGCAAATAATAAAATTTCTGTCTTTACATAAAACTACTCCATTTCCAAGTCTGAAAGCAAAAAAGGCAAAGACACTTAAGGCCTTCAAATTTTACAAAGTGTTTACTCAGTAATAACTCACCTTCTCTTGTTTCCAGAAATCTGCTGAATTCCTCATTTAAAAACGGAGTTTTGTTCTTATAAAACAGAAAAAATATTATAGATCAACATTTAAATTTAAAAAAAACTCTGGTACAATACAAACATTAGCAACACAACAATCACTTGCGATTGTCTGTCACCAAGCAGAACTAGCATTGGCTTCCGCTGTGGTCATGAGATGGTTCAGGAGCAGAAGCAGGATAGGATAGCTTAAAGGGTTCGGTTTTCCGTCTTGAGTGAAACTCTGCAGGAAAAAGGGCAAGTGGAGAAGTATTCTTATAGACAGGTGTGCAAGGGGATGTGTGAAATGGTGGAGGTCTTTCAGGAGTCTGTTCCAAAGAGCTGGCAATGTGCAGATAAAATAGCAGCTGCAGGATCTGAGAGAAAACCTTGAGCAACTGCTCTTCTTCTTTGGATTAGCTTAAAAGTTACCAACCAGGATAGGTTCAAACATGCACAGTCATACAATTATTTTAAATACAATAAGCAATGACTGCAAAAATTTTAAGAAAGAAATAATAACAAAATAAATCAATAAAAGTAAAAATGAAGAAAATCTTTTGCTTACTTGAACAGAATCTTGGTCCTCCAAAGCCAAAAATACACTTGCACGCAGTTCAGCCTTAAAAATCAACATCGTTTATTATTATTTATTAATTAAATCCTTGAAATACTTACCATTAACAGAAAACTTCATAACAAAATTCTTTAAATACACCTTACAAGAATATTATACACAAGCATGTTGTAATACTAAATCGTAATCACATATTCAAAATTTTCTAAAGCACTACTTAAAACTAAGTGCAGGACACCAGCTTATTCACAAATACTGCATTAAATCATCCCCGTTGCTCAGTGATCCTGTTTGAACAACAAGATCAGGTTACCAGAAGACCAAACATCTGGCTATAAGAACTGATCTACATACCACACCGCACCTCGCCCCGGGGTCAACGACCTCTCTCAACCCCTTAACATTACATGACGGAGCTCGCCTCGCCTGCCCTACTCTACTCATTTATCCTGTGTTTTCATTATCTGCCTGAAAGGTAATCCCGTAACTAAAACTCACTTTAACACTGCATTAATAAAACTTAACTTTGCACTGCATTACTCTAATAAATAATAGATAATGTGTCAATAAAACTTAGTTTTACAAAGCATCACCAATTCTGTAACTTGATAACACACAACCGGAAGCAGTGCGTGGGCCCGTACAAAAACTCCAACGTAAAAGGCCAGCACAGCTTGTCATAACAGCGAACTATTAAGCAACACGATAATTCGTTTCTTTTTCTTACTCTAATTTTGCCGAGAACGCCAGATGCCTCGAGCGCCTGCGAGACCAAATCTCTTAATTCTGTGTCTTCGTCAACAGTCGCCATGATTTTTACTACTCACCATAGACTAAAACAAACCGCTGCTGCTATTTAAATGTCTTGTTCTCGAGTCTTTACTTATCAAGGACTAGACAAAGCCCTCTGACAACGATGTCAGCTGTGAGCTCCTCTGACAGCACCGTTTGTTGTGCGGACCCACTGTGCTTCACGTGGAAACTTTTGGCCTAGGACCAACGAACATGGCAATCAGGGTCTGAAGAGGTATAGCGGTATACTGGTAGATTCTGTAGCACTGTAGTATCGTAGCATCGTACAATAAAGTAGTGTCATATCGTAATCGTATCGTAATCGTAATCTCGAGATTTCTACAGCGCTCAACGAAAGCTAAGTCGCGGGAACCAGCTTATTCACAGGCGCTCAGTCAAAACAAAATCGATAGGCAAAAGGGTCAAGATCCAGGAGTCATGCACTCAGACAGTCGGACGGCTACGGTGGATGCTGTTTGAAATTGAAGCGAGAAGAGAGATAAGGGGAAGAGGAAGAATCAGGATAAGATTTCTGGAAAAGAAGTGTTTTCAGTCTTGAGAGAAAGACCTGCGCAGAAACTGAAAGAGATGAAGTGTTGGTGAGTTCGTATGATTGACCAAACAACTGTCGCAATTCTGGCGGGAGTTTATTCCAAAGGGTGGGGCAGCTATCGCTATGGAGCGATTTCCAAATTTTAAGGATGAGGTGACGGGAGGGCGAAGAAGTGTTAGGACAGATGAGGAGCGGGTTGAACGGAGTGGTTGGATAGTAAATAATTGACGAAGATAGGAGGGTTGGGAGGATTGAAGTGTGTTGTAGGTGAGGGATAAGACTTTGTACTCTATTCGTTCTGGTATTTTAAGCCAGTGCAGTGATTTGAGAACAGGGGTGATGTGATGGTGTTTGGGAGTTTTGGTGACAGCACGTGCGAGAGCATTTTGGATAGCTTGTAGGCGATTTATCTGGGTTGTGTCAATATTGAGGAAAAGTGAATTGCAGTAGTCAAGTTTTGCATGGACTATGGATGTGGCAATGGTAGATGCGGTTTTGAAGTCAAGCATAGGACGGATTCTGCGAAGATCGCGGATATGCATAAAGCAAGAGCGGGAAAGATGGGTGATATGATCAGAAAAAGTAAGGTTCTTGTCGAAAATAACACCTAAATTACGGACAGAGGAGTTAGTATTAAAGGTGTGGGTGGAGGCAGAGTCCAGGCTGAGGGAGATAGAGGGGTCAGGAATTTTCTTGAGCTGGTCACGTAGGCCAATAAGTATGAATTCAGTTTTAGATGGGTTCAGGCATAAGAGATTAGATGTCATCCAAGAGGAGATTTGTTTAACCACACAAAGAAGATGATCTGTAGATTCATTGAAACAATTTGGAGAGAATGAGATGAATAGTTGGGTGTCATCAGCATAGAGGTGATGGTCAACGGAGGATGCTTTAATGAGTGAACTGAGTGGGGTAGTATAGAGAATAAACAGAAGAGGTCCAAGAACGGAGCCTTGTGGAACTCCGCAAGTGAGAGGGCATGACTTAGAAGAGGCTTCCGAAGTTTTAACAGAGAAAGAGCGGGAGGAGAGATAAGACTGTATCCATAGGAGAGCAGTGTCAGCAAAACCAAACCAGGTTGAAAGTCGGTGGAGTAAGATATTGTGATCTATGGTGTCGAAGGCTGCAGAGATATCGAGGAGACAGAGGCAAGAAACCTGTTGATGAGAAACGGCAGAAACAAGCTTGTTGTAGAGAGATGTCAGCAGAGTTTCGGTTGAGTGGCGTTTAGTAAAACCAGACTGGTGTGGGTTAATGAGTGAGTTAGAAGCTAAATAGTACTGTTATTGATTCGAGAGAGGACAATCCGTTCAGTTAATTTGGAGATGAAAGTCAGGTTAGAAACAGGCCGATAGTTTGAAAGAATTTCCTTGTCGAGAGATGATTTCTTGAGAAGAGGGGTAACAAGAGAGTGTTTGAATAGGAGGGGGAAATTACCCGTAGATAAGGAGAGATTAACTATTTTGATAATGATTGGGACAAGGACAGCTGCACAGTCATACCATAGGAAGCCTACTGTTACAAGATGTTTGGCCAGAGGGTTAATCACCCTAGAAGCCATTAGCTGACAGGCATTCAGTCACAAGAAGATCGATCGATAAGGAAGGTTATAGGTTCGGTTACGAGCCCAAATTCAAGTGTGAAACAAACAGATTACGGCGGTGGTGATTTTATCTGCAGGCATACGCTAATCTCGATCGCTGTAGGCCGCAATCATTATTATTTTATGAGGCAATTTATAGGCCTATCCAGCAATACTTCTCATTTTGAATAATTACGAGGACGCGTGTGAGGGCCAGTAAATTACTTACTTGCTTACTTAGCTCTACGCGAATTAACCGTATAGCGATGACGCATATAATTTTTTATTTTTTATTTATTAGAGCACTTGTAACTCGCGTAATGTCAGTACACCTGAATCTAGGGGCCAAGATGGAATCATGCAAAAGTCAGGATGAAGTAGTGAGTCTTGACAAATGATTCAAAAGATGATAGCGCTTTGCAAGTCGCCTCTGGTGGTAGATAATTATAATAATAAAGACAAGTTTGCGATTGTTTTTCCGATGACGTCATCGTAACACAGATGACGTCATCTTTGGCATTATATTTTCGTACCTTGGAAACGAAGTTCAATTGGCAAATCGACTTGGAAGAGGTGAAACGAAAAGTTATTTCGAACAGAATTGTCGAAAATCATGAACAGAAAGAAGTATAAATCTGAAGTTCGATATGAGAACTGTTTCTGTTGAACAGAAATCTACCAGATCGACAAAATTATCAGTTCGAACAGAAAATCATCGATCAGATAGAAATCCGTAGTTGAATGTAAGAATTGTTTAACTTGATGGCATAAATGATCAACAATTTTTAAATTGATTAAAAAATCTCATCAAAAAATCTCATCAAATACGGAAACTATTCTAGCGCCTTACTTGTAACATAATGCACAATCCATTGCCACGTGAGCAAAACCGTACATTCCAAAACACATTCCATTGGAACTGATAGAGATCTCGGAGACTAATTACTAATTAGCCTTTATTTGTAATCTGACAAAAAGGTCATACCCAGCGAGTAAGTAAATGAGTAAGCAATTAATAATGCATTTTTTAACACGCCATATGTCCGTCGACTGAGCTAGCAATTGTAGGCATTGGTGAGTCACAGCGGTCAGACAAAAAAGCAAGACATACTAGCTCGATGTTTTACTCTATCCCAGTTTAGAACCATCAGCAAATATTCGACTTGAAACTCTAACTCCAAATGGTAATATAGTTTAGCCTAGTCGTGGGCCTGATTTGTGCAAGTGTAATGTATTATTTAATAATTATACGGACTTTATTAAATTTCTTACTGTAGATATGCATCCTTGGTGAAGAAGGATCTTCTTAGATGAGTTGGGAATACCATGGAGCCTATGTTTCTGTTGCCTCTATCTGTCTATGTTTGTGTTTGAGTGTTAGTCGTAGAATTCGAAGCCTCTGGGGTGGCGTAAAACCTCGTAAGCTCCTGGGGTCTGTTGGGTCACTGGCGCGGCGTAAAACCCCGTAAACCCTAGTCGCAGATTTTGTGTTGCGCATATGTCGTCTTGTGTTTTTGTCGTGTTGCGTTTCGTCGTCTTGGAGACTCGATGAAGGAGAACGGAGGGACGGAAGGCGAAGAGTCTTAGAAAGCGGAGGCAAGAGCTGGAAGTCTGCCACCGAACAGCAACAGCAAATTAAATCGGACAACATGTTACACTATATTAATTCTAATACAACCGAATTGAATAATATTAAAGTTTTAAAGAAGCTTTTCGATGCATTGACTCTTGAATAAATTAAAAATGGATGCTAACTGTAATAATCAAGAAGCTAATTATTATATAGTCTAAGCACATTAGACTGATGAGTTTTGATTGTATGTGGACATAAAGTTTTAATTGCGAAGACAGACAATACATTACTAGTAGGCTGTACACAAAGATTATTGCCTAATGCGTTTTATAAGAACAAAAAGAATCTTACAAAATCATGTTCGGTTCCGTTGTCGCCTTATTTTTTTAATAGGCCTACTTTCACGCTGATTTGCGAATTTAACATAATCCTAATTATAACATCTATGTAAGTAGGTCTAACAGATGCTTAAAGTTTGTCACAAAATCGTTAGGCAAGAAGGGTTCGGTTCCAGGTCAAGATCCAGGAGTCAGGCATGCAGGCAGACAGTCAGACGGCAACGGGGGATGGGTGTTTGGAATTGGATTCGTAGAACAGTCTTCCTGATCATGTGACGAATTAAACATAATTTAACATAATCCTAATTATAACATCTAAGTAGGTCTAACAGATGCTTAAAGTCCATGGACACATTCAAGTCACGACTCAAGATAACTTTTTAAGATATCTTATGACCGTAGTTGATTTTGAACTCATGTACAGCGCCCTTTTCTTCGGCCTCGGCTGTGCTACGGCGCTAAATAAATTGTCTTATTATTAATTATTAAGGGAAGAAGAGGGATCAGGATAAGAGGAGCGGGTTGAACGGAGTGGATTGGCGGTTAACTGAGAGCTAGGACGAGAGTTCAAATCCCTCCCAGGAAAGATACTTCAGAATGTCTCTTCACTCGCGCTCTCTTCCGACCTTAAAACAAAATCATCGACCGTTGAGGGTTGGTGGAAAGATCAGACCGAAAGGGAGAGGACTTGACACCGCCCTCATATCATTGGCGGCTCCAGGATTATTGCTTAGGGGAGGAGTAAGAGCATTTCCAGAGTGTTGCGAACAGCCCCCCGCACGCCTATAGCTAAATCCGCCACTGCCTTGTATGCCAAGGCTAAGAAAATGAAGTCGGTTACACTTTGTACCAACGACTGCCTTTCGGGGTTAGCTTAGGTATACTTATCCTTTGACGAATGAAGCTGCTTAATATGTTAGATCCAGAGGCCAAGACATAAAAACCATGACGATGAAGTATGAAGGAAGCCCTATCCATCAGAAGAAGAAGACCATGCACTGTGAATGCAGGAACCTGCGAATGCATACGCCCTTCCGGATTTTTTTGGGCTGTGCCGTCTCAATTGAAACCCCAACGAATTGTTCTCTTCGTGTTAAACTTAATTTGTTTGAATAATTAATCGAAGATGAATGATAGCCATTAAGGTCCATAAAATCGCTCTATAGCCATAGCTGCTCCATCCATCTTGAACAAACGCCTACCAGAATTACGGCAGTCACTTGAGCCATTAAAATAACTTCCTGACAAACCCTTTTCAATCTCTGCTCGTGTCTGTCACTGAAAACTGAAAACACTCTTCTTCCACAAATCCTATCCCGATTCTTCCTCTTCCCACTATCTCTCTTTCCGTTCACATTCCAAACACTAGCCATGCACCGTAGCTGTCTCATTTTCTGCCTGCCTGCCTGCCTGCCTGCCTGCCTGCCTGCCTGCCTGCCTGCCTGCCTGCCTGCCTGCCTGCCTGCCTGCCTGCCTGCCTGCCTGCCTGCCTGCCTGCCTGCCTGCCTGCCTGCCTGCCTGCCTGCCTGCCTGCCTGCCTGCCTGCCTGCCTGCCTGCCTGCCTGCCTGCCTGCCTGCCTCTTAAATCTTGACCAGGAACCAAATCTGACCTTACCTGCCTATCGATTTTATTTTGACTGAGCTCCTGTGAATAAGCTGGTTCCCGCGACTTAGCTTTCGTTGGGCGCTGTAGAAATCTGTAGTTTACGATTACGTTTACGATACACAGTCATTAAGGTGTCTGTCCAGGGGCGAGAACAGCCAGTACTAGCCCCAGGGTAAACAACCTTGACGGGCCCCTGTGTGATTTCTTCTCAATGTATAGAAGTACCTCAGTCTATGTAAAACATGCTATTGGATGGCAGGTTAAAGGAATCACGGCCCCAGTGTCTAGACCTCCGTGATCCGCTACTCGTCGGGTTTGTGTCTGTCGTGTTTTCGCAAGTATTGTAGGTCACATGCAGTTGGCATAGCATGCTCTCCGAAGAGAAAGGTGAGTTTTTCTGCTAAGCTGTCTTTCTAGCCCATTCCCGTTATGTGGGCCAAAGTGCGATTAAATATCGTGAAGTTCATGAAGCTCAAAAAGCACACGAGCCTCCTTGGTAGGCGTGTATTTTCAGTCTAGGCTTGGCCTATCCATTTGCGCCTTTTCACGCCTAGCCCATTTTCTGTATCGGCATTGGCCGTAGTACATGACAATGTTTTGCTTAATTAAGAAGGCTGGGCTAAAGGACAGCCAATAGGATGATCTAGAAAGTTAAGCATGTGTTTGTAGTTGTCAGTTAAGCGTTTGTGGGCGGGACCTGCGCGCAGTAATACAATTTCGATCCCGGCACGAGCCATGCTCTAAACGAGAAGTTTATTGCGAGAAAGCTTGTGTGGTGGTATGCAATGAATTTCCAAAGTTAAAATGACGTGATTTTTCCGAATAAAAAGCGAGTTTTTGTCCGAAAAGACATGGATACGGATATAAAGTGAATAGAAAAACGGATTTACAAAGGATTATCCAATGCTTAAGTCGTTTGTGTTGAATGTCTTGGCTTGCCTCGTGTTAGGCGTTGGCCTATCGGCGGGTAAGTGACATACGACGAATAGATTGGGGTCACACTGCGACTAGGTCACTGGCGGAGTGGGAGGGCTATGGGAAGGCTCATGGGAGGTTTAGGGGAGGGTGGATTTGGCCCTGGGGCGCGATGGGGTAGGATTACTCGCGCGCGGTGGGTTAACGAGCGGGGAATCCGTTTTCTTTCAGCGGATTGGGGTTTACATTACCCTTTGAAGAAAGGGGTGGAGTCAACGGCTGCGCAGCGTTTTCTAATTAGCATAATAATGCGGGGCTGTTTAGATTCCCGAGCCCTGAAAGAGCGCACGAAGGTCAAGTAAGAGAGGGTGAGAGGGCAGGAATGGAGGGAAGGGGTGAGACCGTTTAGGTACTGACTCCGCAGGGGATTGTTATGGTTTGGGTGTGGCTGACTTTGGGGTGAGGAGGGTTGCCACTGAATTATTGCAATTGTTATTGGATTCTTTTTTGCTGCTGGGTTGTGTCCCGTAAAAATGGAAATTTAAACAGAATTCGCAAAAAATTATTTACAGGTCAAATACATCTGCAATTGGTGGTGATGATGATGATGATAGTGATGATGATGAAATCGATGATTATTAGTATTGTTATTATTGTTATTATTATTATTATTATTATTATTCACGATGGCCTTCATAAAATACTAAAGGTGCTAATAATGTTGTTGTTGTCGATGACGTTGTTGTCGTTGTTATGATGATGATGATGATGATGATGATGATGATGATGATGATGATCATGAAGCGGCTTTTATGTAACGCATTTTGGGAACCTGTCAATGAACTGGGATGGTGTTGATCAGGTATGGAGCAGATATGACGGAATAATGTGGTCGGCGTTTCTGGTATGAATTTGTCTGATGGTGGATTTTAGGCTTTCCATCTTGTAGTCCGAATCCATGTCGCAATGGAGGCGAATGTCGAATGGGTCGTTCCACTGGAACCGCCTTTTGCAAGTAAGTCTGTCTGTTGTCAATCCATGATGATTGATTGGTTGTCTGCTTGTTGCGCTGTGTTCAGGATACTTCTTCATCCACGGGAGTAAAGAGTCTGAGAACTAATGTTGATAACAGACGAGGAGTAGGAGGAAAGAAGGAGTATAAGAAGCAGAAGGAGGAAGAGAATGAGAAGAAGAAGAAAAAGGAGAATAAAAGCAAGGAGAAGGAGAACGAGGAAGAGGAGGAAGAGGAGACGGAGGAGGAAAATGAGGAGAAGAAGAATGAGGAAGAGGAGAAATGAGAAGAAGAAGAACAAGAAGAATATAAGGAGGAACAGGATAAGAAGAGAAGAACAAGAAGGAGAAGGAGGAGAAGGAGGCGGAAAAGGAAGGGAGTAAAGAGAAGAGATGAAGGAGGAGAATGAGAATGACGAGAAGAAGAGGGAGAAGGAGGCGAAGGAACAGGAGTAGAAGGAGAAGGAAAAGGTAAAGGAGGAGAAGTAGAAGAAGCAGAAGGTGGAGAAAGAGGAGAAGGAGGAAGAATAGAAGGAGAAGGAAACGGAAAAGGAGAAGAAGAAGAAGAAAATGGAAAAGGAGGCGAAGGAACAGGAGCAGAACGAGAAGGAAAAGGTAAAGGAGAAGTAGAAGAAGCAGAAGGTGGAGAAAGAGGAGAAGGAGGAAGAATAGAAGGAGAAGGAAACGGAAAAGGAGAAGAAGAAAATGGAAAAGGAGGCGAAGGAACAGGAGCAGAACGAGAAGGAAAAGGTAAAGGAGAAGTAGAAGAAGCAGAAGGTGGAGAAAGAGGAGAAGGAGGAAGAGTATAAGGAGAAGGAAACGGAAAAGGAGAAGAAGAAGGAGGAGAAGAAGAAGAAAGAAGAAGAAAGAAGAGAGTACCTTGCGCAATAGCCCCAAGAAACAGCCATGGGTATGAAGTATTCTATTTTCTTAGTAATGGTACATATAAGGGCGCATAGCCAATTCTCTCCCTCGCCTTTTGATCTTCTCACTGACAGTGTACTCTTTAGGGCCTATAGTTGAGTTCTCCAGGAAGAGAGCAGCTGAAGCAGAAATCTTGAAGGGAGGCGATTTGAACCCCCGACCTCTGGATTGACAGATTAGTGTAGTGGAGCTTAGAATCATTCAGAATGGTCTGGTTGGTTTTAGATTAGTTTAGCGGAGTTAAGATTAGTTGCGATCATTTGCTGTGTATTTGCTTTGGTTTATGCTAAATCTCGTGTTACCTGCTGAAAACTTAAACAAGTCGTAGTAGTTTGTGGATTCGTGGATTTGTTGTGGCTCCTGTGTTCGTTGCTTGCGGCCGCAATTTTCCTTTATACCGCACCGGAGTAACAAGCAGAGACTTAAAGACAACGTTTCCGATTTTCTCATCTTACCGTCTTCACACGAAGTTCAGATGACATCTCGGATACGGCGCCAAACCTGCGGTTATTTCTCCAGTATTGCATCCACTCGAATCGTTCCACCTCTTAGACTGGATTCGACACGTGACTGGCGGTCACTTTGGCTTTCTTTCCACGATACCCAAGCCTAATTGCACGTGTGCGCAGCTGATAAGTTGCGCGAAGATGTTTTTGGGGAAATATCGGTCTGGTTTTGATGCTAGTTTCAGGAGGTTGGTTCAGTGATGGGATGCATCGGTTGATGTTGAGGTTTGTGTTTCTTGCGCTGGAAAAATTGCGAGATTGCAGCTGGAAAGATGGAGATGATATCGAACGGTATACGTGCCGATGGCCGTTGAAGCGATTGTCGGAAATCTTGTTTCTGATATTGATTTGCTGGTGGTTTTGTCTGGTGGCTTTCTGGGTGGTTTGCTGGTGTCATGTACCAACGCACGGCACGGTAGTCTATCGGTAACGCGTTTGGTCAATGATCATGCAGTTGCGGGTTCGACTCCGTGTTACGACAATGGGCAAGTTGTTGCACACACCATGTTTCTGTCATCAAGCAGTATAATTTGGTGCCGGTATAAGGTGGGAAGTAAACGGCAAGTCCTGCGATGGACTGGCCCCATGTCCAGGACCTTGGGCTTCGTCAAGTGTTGGGTGAAGGATCTAAAGAAAAGGAAATGAGCGTCTCCCATACAGAGCGCTACACTCGCATAGATATGCAATACTCACTGGGTACAATTTTGGTTTTGCGGCCCTGACAGCCCGGGGTTGCCATGAACTCGTGTATAGCCTTAACGCCGGGTTCTCTAACCTGTTGGGATTTCAACTGGACCTCTTCAACGGATTGCGTATCTTGACCATGGTCATACTCGAAGTGACCATTCACAGATGCCGTGTGCATTATGTCAAGTATTCTAGATTAGACTAGTCACTGTTTAATTGCATTGTTTAATTAAGGATCAGTCCTAACCCTAATGGCGTGATTTGGCTATAACACAGCCTCTTTGAAAATGCCTGATACTATTACGTGCAATTTACACTACCCCATAAAATTCCATGGGGTTGAATTCCATTAAATTTGCTTGATTGACACATTTGCCAAAGATACACGAGACAACTCGATTGAGTATCACTGAAGTAGTTTACCAGAGAAAGGGAAAGCAATCCCAAGGGTTACCCATCATGAAAGTTTCTAAGGTAGTTGCCATGTAATATCTTTGTGGTGCTGACATTTGAACCCCTACAGGGACAATTCTGTGTTTATGTATGTGTTTGAGTGTATGTATATACGTAAGTACGCACGTATATAAGTATCTATGTAACTACTTATGTATGTACGTACTTATGTGTGTATGTACATATGTATGTATGTACATGTGTACATATGTATGTAGAAATATGAGTGTATGTATATGTGGATGTGTATATGTATGTATTTATGTATGTGTATATATAAATGTGTATGTATTATGCATGCACTTATATAGCGTCTTTAGGGCACCCGTCAAAGGTACTGAATTGCAATAAGCTAACTCCATATTCCTGGGGTAACTTCATGAAAAATCCTGGTATTGATGTATACTAACCCAATAAAAATTTCCGAGTGTAGAAGTAGCGCCAGGGATATTTTCACACTGAAAATCCGTTCAGGGTTTTGTTCTGAACGGTGCCTGGCTGTCCGCACACCCTCCACCCTCTTCCTTTGATCAACTTCTGCCAAGGGTTGGGAGGCCATGACCTTAAGGTCAGGGTCAGTGCAGAAACCCTGGCATCGTTGGTTGTGGTTGGCTTCAGCCATTTGCGGACCATTAAGATCCTTAATGTTCGGTGCTTTTAAACGGTTTTGAGTGTATACTACAAACGTAGGGTCTTATCTAAACGATTTCGCTGCCTCGTAAGCTGTTCTTATCTTATCTCACTCGATGTAATTAAGACCAGGCCAACTGAATCGAACACATTTGTCTCTCTTCCCCGTCCTGTGCTACGTGCTATGCTATGCTATCCAGTGCTAAGCTATTTTGCGTATAACATAGTCCAATGCAATGATTTCAATGCTATTCTATTCTATGCTACCGGATACAGTGCTATTCTTTCTAAGCTATTCAGTGCTATGCTATGCAGTGTTATGTCATGCATTGCTATGCTTAATTATGGGGAATCGTTGGGAAGAAAAAGGGAGAGAATGAGGGACGAGTAGGAAGGAAAGAGGTGAGATAACGTAGGTAGGCAGTTCTATGTCTTAACGAAAATGATTAGCGTCGCCCGCCTCCTTTTTCCACCCTTGGGTCTGGTACCACCCGAATAAAGGCAATGGCGGAGTTTGAGAGAAGGGTATCGAGGACGGAGATTAGTGGAATGAGGGTGGGAAGGATGAAAGGCGGAAGTAGGAGAAATGGGAGAAATGAGAGAGAAAGTGATAAGAAAGAGAGGGAAGAAGATATTGAGGGTATCGTGCAGGGTTGACAGAGGGAGGAAATGCTGGAAAAACAGAGGAAGTAGAGAGAGGGTGAGATGGTAGAGGACGAGGAAGAGGAAGGGGTGAAACGATGAGAGGTTACAAGGAAGGAAGGAGAGAGGGATTGGAGTAAGAATCGATTCCAGTTCCGGATACTGCTGCAGGCGGGAATAAGAGCCAGGTGCGCGCCTTGACGGAGCCACACCTGGCCTCACATCCACTTCAAAAGGTAACGCCTGCTAAGAGCAGGCACCAATGTATGGCCAAACCGTTAAAGTCTCTTTTCTGCGGCTTACCACAAAACTAACTGCTGACGATTTTAGACACCTTTTTAGAACAGATTTAGTTCATAATATAAGAGCGCAAAACTAAAAGTAAGGTAAGGTATAAAACTCCGCCACTACCTTGTTTGGGGGTAGTGCCAGTCCCAAGCCTGGATAAAGGAGGAGGGCGACGGCAACGGGCTTTGATGCCATAAGCTGTCGTTAAACTGAGGAACTACTAAGGTAAGGTATAAGGTTGACGTGAAAGGCCCTGGAAGTCTAAAGATCTCGTTAAATGTTGGAAACTGCTGACGATTTTAGACACCTTTTTAGAACAGATTAAGTTCATAATATAAGAGCGAAAAACTAAAATTAAGGTAAGGCATAACTCGACGTGAAGGGCTCTGAAAGTCTAAAGATCTTGTTAAACATTGGAAACTCCTAACGATTTTAGACACCTTTTTAAAGCAGAAGAGGTTTATGATATAAGAGTGCAAAGCACGCGTAGATTCATGTGAATAGGATATATCCCATGAAACTGTATGCTAGCAGAAGCATTGGTTAGATCGACCACAGACTTGTGTCTGGAGTCAATGCAGTTTATTATCGCCAGCTGCAAGGCAGGTTTGTCTAATTACTTGAAATGTGCAATCAAATGCGTGGCCATAGACCACGCTGCTGTGTATTGCTAGACAGTTGATGTCGTTTGGTGTTGGCTACAGTAACTTGTGCTGTTTACAGACATGACTTTTAAGAAGACAGCGATACTAGATAGCCGATGTTTATGAACTCAGCGTGCATGATTACATATATGCGTACATGCGTGTACATGTAGATACGTACATGCATTGATATATATATATATATATATACATAAATACATACATGCACACATACCTACCTATATACATAAATACATACCTACATGCTTACATAAATATATACATACATATATGCATGCATACATACATACATACCTATATACATAAATACATACCTACATACATTCATATATACTCAAATATATATCTACATACATACAACATACATGCGTACATAAATGCATACAAACGTGCATACATACATACATGCACACATAAATACAAATATATACAAACGTGCATATCTACATGCATGCACACATACGTACATACATATATATGCATACATACATACATGCATACATACATACATGCACACATACATACATACATGCACACATACATACCCGCACATACAAATATTAATTAGGTCACTTCAATAGCCAATTGTGCAGCGTCTTGAGAATTGGCCAAAACGGCTGTATATAAAATAAAACGTTGCTGTCGTTACGTGCATTTGATACAAACATTTACCGACTGTTTTGGCTACACTAGTCTCTGTTGTTTCTAGACATCATTTCTGAGGGAGCCGGGTGGCCATGGGAACTCAAGTGGCTCCCATGGATTACGATCAGGGTCGTGTGTGGCAAACGACGCTTTATCCAAGTGGAAGCGGCAGTGGAAAAGATGGAGTGGTGGTGATGGGCTGGTGGAGTGGTGGGTGCGTGAGGGTGGAGTGTGGGATGTGGAAGATCGTCGACTATCGGCTAGTTCTTGGTCAGTGATCTATGGCCTTGAGAGTCCAGCTGTTTTCGTGAGGAGTGACAGTTGTGGTGAATGGTTTACCGTGGGAATTTATCGCAAGTGATGAACAGCGAATACCTGTGGGCCACATCTAATGAATGAATGAATGAATGAATGAATAAACCAATAAACGAAAAAGAGTGAAAGATTAAATATAAGAACGAAAATGAAAATGGATGAATAAATGAGCGTAAGACTGAAGGAATAGATGCCTTTGTTGTACAACATAGACTTCTGTGCAATGCAGTCTGCAAACAGACAAAGAGACATACAATGGACAGACACAGCGACAAGCAGAAGTACAAGGAATGATGCAGATATAGAGGAGATACAGGCAGACAGCCGTTACAGAGCTAGCCTGTAGTAAGAGTCCATTGAGAGGCAAGGAGGTGGATAGTGATACATTTCGAAGTAGGTTTCAATCTTGTATAGACACAGAGAAAATTTCTGTAATCGACGTTTTAAAACAAGTTTTCAACAAATGACTAGTCCTCATATTCATCAATTTAACAAGCAAAATACTCGCAACTGAGCTCTGGTTTCCGCGACCTAGCATTTGTTGGGCGCAGTAGAAATCTGTATTGCTAACCGTCTTTGCCTTGCGGTTCAAACCGCAAGAATAAACAAGCCCAAAAGGCGCCCAATTCTTCTTAAAGATTCTACAGCCTTTCCTTTGAAATCGCTATCACCCTTTGGCTTCAGCTTGCTGTCAGGGCTACGAAGCCTATGATTCTTTTGTGACCCAGTTGACAAAGGCCTTGCCCGCCCTGTGGGAGGGCGAGGGGAGGGAACTTGATGGAGGGATAATTGACAACAGCCAGGGCTGTGAACATGCCGAGGCATTCACAAACAAACCTTCTCCTCAGCGCAGCATGGCAGGCAAGCCTGGGATTAAAAAGACGACAAATACCTACGCAGGGGGTAAACACTCGAGCACAGGTAGGACTATAAACAGGGACATATACGCGGATGAGCACACGTGTAGACTTGACAAAGCCACAGAAGGTATGCACACAAAATGCATCATACCCTCCGCTACCCTTACCAAATGGTCTAAACTTAGCCACCAATCATCGAACCCTTTTCTTATTCTTTTGTCTTTAGGCGGGAGAGGGTTGCGGTAAATTTACCGGAAAATTTTGATCATAACTATGATCTGCTCTGACCTAATCGGATCTTTCCCAATCGCTTTGACCTATAAGAATGCTCAAAACCTCTTTCAAACTTATGTATATATATGTATATTATATAAAACAATACACGAGGAAAAATGAGCAACACATTGCTCCAACTGCCTTTGAAATAACTTTTATTTACAAATTGTAATAAGGCTACGCTGGACATAAGTTTGGCATACACTGAAATATTATCCAAGTTCACTGGTATGAGGCACTCTGCCTGACTTTGGGCTCTTGACCTGGAACCCAACCCTTCTTGCCTATTGGTTTTGTTTTGACTGAGCGCCTGTGAATAAGCTGGTCCCCACGATGTGGCTTTCGTTGATCCCTGTAGAAATCTCGGGATTACGATTACCTGATACCGCCGGTACTGCAGAAAGATTTACAAGGATGAAAGCCTGCCCGCCTCTTACCAGTTCGTCCCTTTGGCGTTTGAGACGCCTGAAATTAATAGGGGGCATGGATCAAAATGGATTGGTCCATGAGCACCCGAGGGCATAACCGCTCCCCTCAGTCGCCAGGGACTTCCAACATCTTGCCACAACAATCCCACGGTTCAATACGATCGCTTTCCGGTACTAAGTGTGGGGAACTGGATGTCTGCCAAGACTAGCCATTTGAGAATTCACTATCCCTTGTGTAAAAGAGTATTTACACACCCTCTGGGTTTTATCCTTTGGTAAACAACAAAACGAAATGATAATAATGTAGTAATAATAATTTATGGAAAATTTTAATATTTTATTAGTATTTATGTGGAACAGTAGAATTTAACTGCGAAACTATTTTTGGGTGGGAAGGATAGGTCCCATCAATGTTAGGAACCGATTGATGTCACTGTTACATTATGTTACGTTTTAAACATATTTCTAGGTGCAAGGATGGCTACAGCGGAACGTACTGTGAGTATGATAATCCATGTCGAGAGGACTTTGGACATTGTCTCAATGGAGGAACATGTCGCGTCATGGAAAGTCTTAGTGGAGTCTACGCCAACTGCACCTGTCGACTTGGTTAGGATAGGACACTTGCTTAATATAGGGCGCTCAGTCGGACATTAGGGCATTTAAGGAATAATGGACTGCTTGGTCAGGTCCAATCTTAGTTGAAAAATTCAGACTTATATTTATCTGTACCTAGAATATTGGGTACCGTGGACTGGTAAGAAGACAAATGAGTGGGTTCTACAGATGACAGGAGTAGAGAGGAGTCTGCTCGGATTAATCAAAAAGAGGAAGCTTTCATACTTTGGGCATGTGCTACGAAAGAGCGGAGACTGCTTAGAGAAAGAAGTAATCCAAGGCACAATTCTTGGATCCCAATCTCGTGGAAGACCCAAGATGACATGGATCAATAACATCAAGTAGTGGACTGAATTATCGCTTCGACCAGTTATTACAAGAGACAAGGGACAGAAGCAGATGGCACAAAATTCTCCGTGGCTCAGCCAATCTTAGGCTCGACGGCGGTTGAAGACAAGACAAGACAAGAATATTTAGAAAATTATCAGTGAGTCAGTCAACCAGCCAGCCAACCAGATCTTTATCTAGAAAACCAGCTGCAAAAATTATTGAAATTTGTGAATGCTTGTTGTAAATAGGTTTCGGGGGATCGATGTGCGAGATTCCAGATCCATCCAGTGCCTGTGCTTCACAACCGTGCCTCAGCGGAGGAACTTGTTTCTTGGTCAACTCCTTGGACAGCTTTGCCTGCAAGTGCCTTGTGGGATATCGGGGTAAGAATTGCGACTGTCTTGTGGGATGTCAGAGATGCAAGTCTCTAGTGATACATCAGGTTATGAGTTGCAAGTAGCGGATGGATACTGGGGTACGAGTGTTTCTTCATAGTTTGTTTCATCCATCCATCCATTCATCCATCCAACCATCCATCCATCCATCCAACCATCCATCCATCCATTGAATAGCACCCATTCAGGACATCTACTAAATGAGTCCTATTATGAGTTTCGCTTGTAAAATCAATTTTTCTTTAGTTATTCTTTCATTCGTTCATTTGTTAATATATAGATTAATTAATTAATTCATTGATTCATCCATATATTCATTCAGTTGCTTTGCAAACCACTCACAATGCCCCAAACATGGGTCATTCTCCTGGAACAACACAGTCAGATCTGACTGGCTGTGAAGCGGTAGGCTACTGCAGCAGTATACCTGGATGTGTTTGAGGTAGTTTAAATACATGTAGATGTGTTGGGACAAAATATTTGAGTGATTCATCTAAAGAATTGATAACACATTACCTGTTCCTGTGCATACAACTTCCAAGTAACTTACTCTGCTGCAAATAATTTACTTGGAGATTCGTCTGACACAGTACCTGGAGGTATCTGAGCAAACATACCCGTATTTGCTTAGTGATATTACCATGTTGTACCACCAGTTAGTCATTGAGCCAGTTAAAGTATTTACTGTTTTTTCATGTAGGATCGGCAATAAGGAGAAAACTTATTTAATGTATTTGCGGTTTTACCATATTATAAGCAGTAGCTCAGTTATTTTATTTTGTGGTTTTGCCATTTAGGACCTGGAACATATGGCTTATCTACCGAAAGTGTTCATTGTTTTACAACGTAGCTACAGGGTAATCTTTTGCCGTGCAGAACCTGGAATCCATAGTTGAACCAGTAGCCAGTTTGACTTTATGCTTTAAAACTACCACTAATTATAAATGGCAGAATTTCTGTTATGGTTTTACCAGGTAATACCTGTGAGCGGTTAGACCACTGTGCCTCACAGCCTTGCAAAAATGGTGCCACTTGTCACGTGACAGAGGTCGGCACATATACGTGCACTTGTGCGCCGGGATTTTCCGGAGCAACATGTGCTGAAGACATTAACGAATGCACTAATGCAACACTCTGTCTCAACCATGGACTGTGCGAAAACATTTTCGGGAGCTACAGGCATGCATTCTGTATTAATCATGGAATTACTCTTATTTTATTCACAACTGCTTAACTAATATGCTGGCTAGAATCAATCATCAAAGATTTGAATGGTTTGGTAATATGGATTGAATGTTGATTCAATCCTACTCAATGCAATACATGCAAGGTTCGAAACACAGGGCAGACACTACTACTATGCTGAACAGACAGTGTAAGCAAAGACTTAAGAAGACTTGGATTAAACATGAAGGAAAGTAAGTAAGTAAGTAATGCATTTGTTAACAAGCCTTATGTCCATCAGTTGAACGAGGAATGCGGGCATGGACACACACATAAACAATTAAATACATAACACAGCAAACAAATGTCACAAATGTCACAGTCACAAAGGCAGACATATAGACTGACACTCAACCACAAAGGCAGACATAAAGAATGGCCACATAAACAAGCATCATACCTGACAAATTACAAAAGTATCGGCTTCTATAGCTGCATTCAATGCATTCATTTTGTAGCCGAGTTTGCTACAGGATACAACTGGAATAAAAGAAATCTGGAAATAGTTTCTGCTCTGGTGGGGAATTGAACCCATGACCCCTGGGTTGACATTTCAGCATGCTATCCACTAGATTATAGCACAACAGTGTTGAAATTCATAAAAGCGACATTAAACGTCTTTTCCTTGTTTCAGGTGTACATGTAATTTCGAATACACGGGAGTCCACTGCGAATCGCGTTACGTGCCCTGCTCTCCCAGTCCCTGCCGTAATGGCGGAACTTGCCGTCAGATTGGAAAATACGAATACCGATGTCAGTGTCCTGCGGGTAAGGGCCATTCCAAACAATTCTTTTTGTCACTGGTAAAAAGCATTTAGTGTTTCTTTGTCTTATGCTGTGGTGGGTGTTGCAATGGCTCAACCCGCTCTTCTTCTGCCCTAAGACTTCTCCGCCCTCCAGTCACCTCATCCTTAAAATTTGGTAATCGCTCCATAGCCATAGCTGCCCCATCACTCTGGAATAAACTTCCCCCAGAACTGAGACAGTTTTCGGACCCATCATACAAACTCACCGATGCTCCACCCTTGCAGTTTCTGCTTCGGCCTTTAACTCAAAACTGAAAACATTCCTCTTCCACAGATCCTATCCTGACACCCCTTCTTCCTCTTATCTGCCTCTGCTCTCCAGCCCCAAACATCACCCACCGTAGCTGCCACGCTGTCTCTGCCTGACTCTTGGATCTTGACCCGGAACCGAACCCTTTTGCCTATCGATTTTGTTTTGACTGAGCGCATGTCAGTAAGCTGGTCCCCGCGGCGTGGCTTTCGTTGGGCGCTGTAGAAATCTTGGGATTACGATTACGATGGTACTCTTCCTCAGTTGAATCAGGTACAAAAAGAACTGCTCTAGAAGCACTGGTTTACAAGTGTTCATGATGAAAGTGGTGTGATGGGTGGTGGTGGTAGTGATGATGGTGCTGCTGCTGCTGATGATGATGATGGTGATGATGATGAGACTGATGGGCGGCACACTGGAATTAAGCAATATCGAGAGAGATTTGCAGTAGGATAAGTGACCATCTGTGGAATACCAGGGCCTGGACCAACTCAGCCCTCCATCATTTAAGGTTGCTTCTACACAAACATATATAATCATGCAGTCTGAACCATTACCTTTGTAATTGGTCTTCATGCTCCACTTTTAAGGGTGATCCAGGCCCCATTTAATTTCTGGGTTGGGATATGCCACTGAGTTGCCGATAACAAACTAGTTTGGGCAAGGGTTGTTTACTAAAACAGGTTATCAGAATTTCTGGGAAACAAAAAGGACCTAAAACTCAGAGGAATTAACAAAAAAATGTATCAAACATTCAGATTCAGGAGAAATAATGAAAATCTATCTGCCGATGGACGAACAAGAAACTGAGAAAAAGAGAAAGGTGATAAACATGCGTGTCTAGCCCAAAAAGATTTTTGGAAATTTAGTTTGTTTATTAATGAAAACAGTAAAAAATTTAATGGTTGAAAATGGCTACAAAAATTCCTGATGACAAATAAAAAGGTCCTCAAAAATAAAGTCCAAGCAAAGTTATGTATGGCCTTTCTTGGCCCCTTCCCACGTACACTTAGAGACACCTGCCGCGAACATTCCCAGGAAGGAAGTTGAGCAGGTGTTACCGTTATCCCGACAGCCTTCTCTGAATGTCTCGCTCACTTCCTCTCTAGTGCCACTTGAAACAACTCGAGATCTCCTTCCGACGCTCGGCCCGTTAGCTTTTATTTCACGGCTAACTTCGGAGGTATTTCAGCTGCCTAGATTGTAAATGAGCAATTAAAACTGCCCTTTTCTATGTGTCGGCAAACACAGCCCTAAGTTATCTTTCGCTAAGTTATCTTATGAAACTCCTCCAGTTTTTCAAGAGATGGCCACTTGGGAAATTGACAGATCATTGTTAAGTCGGGAACGTTGTCCAGAAACAATTTCCAATTACCTTACAGCTGTCGTGCTTGTGCAGAAACCATCGTTCAAAGCCAGCACCTCACGAGGATTTTCGGAGATAGATTTGAAATAAGACCGTAAAGATTGGAGATAATTTATTTGCACCCATCGCTGCCAAATACGACGACGACGATGTTCGTATCTCGAGGCTAGCTGAAGAAACGCCTTCTGTACGTCTCTGGGTGTTTCATATCACTTTTCTATGATTTAGTGCTTCCTGTCTGTGACTACAGTAGCATTGAAATCTAAACAACAGAATCCTTGTCCCCGAGTGGTGGTCCACAGCTTGACGGCAGCCATCTTGACTGAGAGGCCCACCGATAAGCTGCACAGAAAGAGTTCAAAATTAGGGTGTCTGGCTGTTTGTCTGGTTCAGGTGGTAATTTTATGGACTGTCTGGAAAATTGACAAACAGCGCGTTCTACTTGTGTGTGGGCTTTGGGGAAAAATTAACAGGTTGCCCTCTGGCGCCAGGGTTGGGTGGATACTCGTGTCGAAACCCTCAGGGGCCAAAACACATTTATTGCAGGTTGCTAGTTCTCAACATCCTTGCAAAATAATGTCCTTATGACAATGTCAGTATTGTTGGGTCTTTAATTAAAATTATGGTGTACGGACATCAATCCAGGGTCTAAGTCTATATATGTATATATCTTGTAATGTATATATATATATATGAACAGGCTGTATTGAAATAACTCTATGTATCAAAATTTTATATGGAAACATTCACATTGGGCAAAAAACTCTGAAGGTACTTCTCAAGGTACTTTTGAAGGTACTTCTAAAGGTACTTCTCAAGATACTTTTGAAAGTACTTCAGATTCTGATTGCTTCCGCTGGAGTCACATCACTCCTCTGGTTTCCTGCTGGTCGATTGGTTTTCATTAGGTGTACATTTCCACCTACATCAAAGCCATCTAGGTGGAGGAAGCAGAATTAGAGGAATATAAGGAATTATAGAGGAAGCGGTGGAAGAGGCCGAGGAGGAAGAGGGTAGACGAGGAAGTGGATAGGTTCGTGGGAATTCTTGAGAGTCATTCATTCCGAAATTCCTGTCAAGGTGCTGAAATACTCTTGCTGTTTGCACGTCCAAACAGCCGTTCTATCTCTTCGTGTATCTCTCTGTCTGTCTGTCTGTCTCTGTCTGCCTCTTTCTCTCTATTTTTCTCTCGTCTGTCTCTGTCCCTCTATGCATCTCTCTCTTCTTCAATCAGTCATAGTCAGTCAGTCAGTCAGTCACTCAGTCTGTCTGTCTGTCTGTCTGTCTGTCTGTCCTGTCTGTCTGTCTGTCTGTCTGTCTGTCTGTCTGTCTGTCTGTCTGTCTGTCTGCAAAAGACTTCCCAGATCAATTCTCTAGTCCTTTGTAGGCAGTCACCTCTCCGCTCTCATGTTCAACCTTTGCCGCATTCAGGGCGAGATTTCTGGCCCTGAATGCGGCCAATGTTTGGCTCTGGTACAATCGAAATACGATGAGAGTGTAGTTAAACGGCATCCGATCCTGTGATGCCATCAGCACAAGTTCTGATGCTGATATCTTTGCGGAAATACACGAGCCATATTGGATCTCGCTCGCCCAAAGTCTCCGAGGAGCTGGTTGCCTTTCCGTCCGTCCGTCCGTATGTTTATCCGTCCGTTTATCTGTCTGTTTATCCGTTTGTATTCCGTCCAATCGTCCGTAGTTTACTGTCCGTTCCTTTTGTCCGTTCGTCCGTCCGTCTCTTAGTCCGTCTCATCGACTGTCTATCCGTCCCATTCACTGTCCGTCTTCTTCTTACTGTCCGTCCCTTTTGTGAGTCCGTTTATCACCACTGCCATCACCACAACCATCTTCGTCATCATTATCATCATCAACCACAACCATCTTCATCATCATTATCATCATCAGCCACAACCATCTTCATCAGCATTATCATCATCAGCCACAACCATCTTCATCAGCATTATCATCATCAGTCACAACCATCTTCATCATCATTATCAGCATCTTCATGTGAAGAATTTTCAAGATTCATGAGTTTCATTTGCATATGTGCCTTCGTTTTGGACAGCATGTTTAAATTAGGATGCTGTGCAAAATTTTAGACAAGTTTTTTAATTTGCTGGGATACGGCAGAGATGAGAAAAATGTATTCTAAGCTAAATTGTCCAGAGTTTAAAAAGCTTTGGCTCTCACACACAAACCGTTTCTCAGATCAAATTTCGTAACCCTTGAAAACCCCTTTTGAGGGGTTCTAGACTTACAGAAGTGGTTTTAATTAAAATCTAATTAGTTTTCTAAAGGTTTTGCAGGGATCTGCCATAGAGAATAATAATCTTTACATGGGAATTCCAAACAACATCTGTTTCTATTATGGACTGCGGGGCAGACCAGGACAGGTCAGATCGGCTGGCATGTGGCCAAGATAGAAATATGTGTGCCATTTACTTTTATGTGCCATTAGGATTTGTATGTGGCGGTATTGGTAGTTTTATGTGTCAGTTATATTACTGTGATTTTCTCTCAGTCATGTTATTAGGACATTATGTGGTTTTAATACGGTTAAATATGGTGTTGAATATATAAAATGATTTTATGTGTAAGTTATGTTATTAGGACTTTCTGCATTAAATACATTAGGCTATTAGAGTTTCATGTGTCAATTATGTTACTGGGATTTTGTTGTCAGTTGTTATTTGAAGTCTATGTGTCAAGTATTTCATGAGACTGAGGCTAAGAAAATGAGATCACAAACACTTCATACTATGGCTGCATTTTGGAGTCAGCTAAAGTGATCGTAAACACTCCTCTTCCGCAGATCCTATCCTGATTCCTCTTCTTTCCCTTATCTATCCTGCATATCCAATTCCAACCGCCGTCTGCCTGCCTGCCTGCGTGCCTGCCTGCCTGACTGACTCTTGGGTCTTGACCTGGAACCGAGCCCTTCTTGCCTATCGATTTTATTTTGACTGAGCGCCTGTGAATAAACTAGTTCCGGCGACTTAGCTTTCGTTGGGCGCTGTAGAAATCTCAAGTTTACGATTCTTCGTTTCACCTTGATAGGAGCCATATAAATTAGTTTTTATGTTACATTGTGCTGTATTCTTGTTGTAGGATTTACGGGTTCAAACTGTGAAAGGAACATCGATGACTGCGTGGGAAACCCATGTGCCAACAATGGCACCTGCGTCGATGGCATTCTTCAGTTTACCTGTCTCTGTACACCTGAATGGACAGGTATGGACCGCCCGAGGCGTTGAAAACTTCTGTCTTAGCGGGGATTCGAACCCCCGTCTTGCTGACTGACAGCTGAATCTGATGACCGCTTCTTTAGTTACTTTGCGGCAGGGTGGTCGATTTCCTACAGGATGTAGCACGATGAGTGAATTCTGTGTTACGAACTGGACGAGTTGTTTACGCACACGTGTCTCTTCGCTGTTTTTAGTAGCCATCTCCCGCCCAAGCTGTTTTGAAGCCCAAATAAATGACACGCCTCAAAATTACAGGCAGAGTAAAAAAGAGGTGTATATGTTTTTTGTGTAATTATTGCAGCAAGGTAAATTTATTAACCCCCATTTAAATTTCCTCCATCTATATGCCGGACGCTGTCTAGAGTCTAGCGTGTGGAACGGCAAATACTTAGTTTGAGCTGTCGCCTTGCAGTGCTCAGCGTCTGGGTTTTGGTCGCTCTCTGAGACGGTTACTGTACAGGAACTTTGAACCTTCATGCACAATTGCTCAGCGCCATCGATTGATGCTTAATTGTTTTATGGTGGCGCTGAATAAATACAGAAACAATACCAATTATCTTGTGTCTTTTGTCTTCTGTTGTCTTCAACCGTCATCGAGCCGAGGATTGGCTGCACCACGAACAATTTTGTGCCATCCGCTTTTGTCCCTCGTCTCTCGTAATAACTGGTCGAACGATAATTCAGTTCACGACTTGATGTTGTCTGTCCATGTCATGTTGGGTCTTCCCCGAGCTCGGGATGCATGAATTGAGCCTCTTTCTCTAGGCAGTCTCCACTCTTTCGTAGCACATGCCCAAAGTATGGAGGCTTCCTCTTTTTCATTAATCTGGACAGATTCTTTTGTACCCAAAGGTTAAAATTTAGAGGGAGCAGAAATATTAATCTAAACTTACCTGTTTCCAATTGCTTATCCACCATAGGCTGCCTCTCTGTCTTGTGAACTGACCTTCTGGATATTGACCTGGTTGCGGCTTGGCTTTGGCACGCCACTGCCTGATGCCTTGTGCATTAGATACCGGCGCGTTAGAAGTTACTAATTTCAATTACAAGGGGGAGTACATCTCTGGAACGGCTAGACAATTGCCTAGTGTCTTGTATTTTAGGTCGGCGTTGCACAGAGGACGTGGACGAGTGTTTGCGAGGTCCATGTCGGAATGGAGGAACTTGTACGAATCGCATGGGTGGCTATCTGTGCATCTGTATGAATGGCTGGAGCGATCCGCAATGCACGACGAACGTGGACGACTGTGCACTTCAGCCGTGTTTCAACGGAGGCACGTGCCACGATCGCATCGGGTCGTACCTGTGCGAGTGCCCCCCGGGAAGAACAGGTCAGCAACTCGGCTTTACTTACTTACTAGCCGTATCTACCGTAATCTATTTAAAGATTCTAATGTGTTGGAATCAACGCTGGCCTGGTTAGCTACACGCGTACGTCAAGGCTCCTCTGAGCATGAGGATGCTGGTTCGCGTCTCGGCCGTGGCTTATGTCAGAGATTTGAATCTCGGGCTAGCACAGTCTATGCTCGGGGACCTTAAATGGCGTGGCACCCATTCTAACGGGCAGCAGTGGTGAAGTATCTCACCCGATGAATTCATTGAAACTGAGCAGGGTCGAGACTATGGCAAAACATGCACATTTACATTTACCTCTATTTAGTTACATACTGGTCTAGTCTAGTCTCTGGTCTTGTTTAATCTAGCTTAGTGTGGTCTCTGCATGGCCTAATCAGGTGCGGTCTGTATGATATAATATGGTCAAGGCACAAGTCCTGGATCTCTAGTTCAGAGAAGACCCATTTTGACATGGATCAACAACAACAAGTCATGGACTGAATTATCCTTTGACCAGTTATTACAAGAGACTAGGGATAGAAGCATATGGCACAAAATTTTCCGTGGTGCAACCAATACTCGGCTCGAAGACACGACAAGATTCTGATCTAGTGGATATAGCCGTCGATAGTCTAGTATAGTCAGTGTAGTCTGGCCTGGCCTGGCCTGGTCAGTATGTAGTGTAGAATAGTATAGCATAGCATCGTCTAATCTAGTTTAGTCTGGCCTAACGTAGCATAGCTTATTCTGGCATGCTAGCGTAATCTAGGCTTTTCTGGTCCAGTCTGGTTTCGTCTAGTCCAGGGTTACAGATATTTCTTGCAAGACTCCACAAGGTTTGTGTGGGGAAGCGTGGCCACTTAATCGATCGTTCATCATGGGTAATTACGGGAGTCAGAGGTTTGGGTTTGGGCCAAGGGATAAAACCCCACTGCCCTGGGAAAGAATTAGAGCCTGGAGGTCTTATCTTCAAAGTTCTACTCAATTACGTAATTGCCAGTTGAAGAAACCTATTTAATCTGCTTTGCTTCACTGTTCACTAGATAAGGTATATTGCTGCTGATTAGGTATATTATGAGGGCAGATAAGGTATATATTGTCAGGGCAGATAAGGTATATATGAAGGCAGATAAGGTATGTACCTGTGACAGGACAAGTGCCAGGGCGCCGTGACAGGTGACTCTGCTCAGGACTTGCCTTCTACTTCCGGTCTTGAAGGTTAAGTAGTAAGTCGGTCAGTAAGTCAGTATACATGTAGGTACGTAAGTATTGGTGGAATTTATGAGACGCCCGTTTTAGTCGGCTGTGCTCGGAGCCTGTTTGATGTGTACCTGTGTGTGTACAGGAGATATATTTGTTTCAACAATCTGCACCTCTACAAGATGATGGGTGGATGGATGGATGATTAAAATGAACAAACAAGTGAATGGAGAAACAAAAAGTGAGTGAACAAGTGAAATATGAAAGAATGGATGGATGGGTATTGGAAGGAAAAAAGAAGGATGGATGGAGGGTTGGATGTAACATTTTAGATAAGAAAGGAATTAAGAAGGCAAATGGATGGATGTATGAATGGAAGGTTGTGGGAAGGAAGGAAAGGAGAAATGGATGGATGGATGTGAAAAGGAAGGAAAGAAGGATGGATGGTGGGCTGGATGGAGGGAAAGAAGGAAGGAGATAAGGAGAAAATGATGGGTGGGTGGACGGATGGATGGATGGATGGACGGACGGACGGATGGATAGATGGATGGATGGAGGGCTGGTTGGAGGGAAGGAAGGAAGGATGGATTGATGGATGGATGGGTGGGTGGGTTTAGGTGGATGTTGGTGGGTGGGTGGATGGGTGGATTGGTGGACGGATGGATGGATGGATGGATGGACGGACGGATGGATAGATGGATGGATGGATGGATGGATGAGTAATACGTAATGCTTATTAGCATTGGTTCCTACTGCAGTGACGATAGAACGCTAGCAGACAAAGGAAGCTCTTGTATACCGATAACGTTGGTATTATTTTCGTGGGAAAAGCCGCCCATCGAATCGCCCACTCCGGGTCAGATCATTTCATCGAGGGACAACTTTGTCGCAGACACACTCAACCCTCACAGTTCCACTGAAAGGGCCGCAAGCCTTGTTTGACCTTTACTACGTGCAGTTCAGGAGGGGTCAACTACGGGTCATTTATCGAAAATGAAGGACCAAATGTCCACGCGAGTCCAACGGTCAGTGGTCATTCAGACCATGGAATTTTATTTAATAGCCCATAGAGTTCGACCGAGCGTGCAAATAGGTGACCCGTGCCAGGGTGACTAATTATGCTACTTGTAATGGCTCCTGCCCCGATTATTGAGAAGGGTGACTGGGCCTATATTTGGGTAAATGTAAATGTACATGTTTTTCTATAGCGACCGTATGGCCTCGACCCTGCTAGGTTTTCAGTGATTTTGTCGAGTGAGATCCTTCACCACCACTGCCCGTTTGAATGGACGCCACGCCATTTAAGGTCCCCGTGTTGGCCCAAGATTCAAATCTCTGAAATAAGCCACGACCGGGACGAGAACCGGCTTCCTCAGCCACAGGGGCGCCTTGACTTACGCAGGTTGTGTAGTGGTAAACGTGCTGGACTATAAATCCAGAGGTGTGGGTTCAAAACCCTACAAGTACTTAAAGAAACGTCGAGAGTTTTGTTCCACGTACGCCCCCTATCGGCTATGAAATGAGTACATTGACCTACGATGTTGGTGACGAAGATAGGACGGCAAGGGAGATTGCTGGCTGCCTCTCCAGGTTGATTACCCAAAATGAATAACCAAAACATGAATTGATAACCAAAACACGAATTGATAACCAAAACACAAATTGATAACAAAACATGAATTGATAACCAAAATATGGATTTATCACAAAAATGACTTTTTAACCAAAATTGAATTGCTAACAAAAAGTGACTGATAACAAAACTGAAATTATAACCAAATATGAATTGATAATCAATGCATGAATTGATAACCAAAACACGAATTGATAACCAAAACATGAATTGATAACTAAAAATGAATTGATAACGAAAGATGAATTGATAACCAAAAATGAATTTATCATCAAAATGACTTTATAACCAAAATTGAATTGCTATAAAAATGATCAATAACAAAACTGAATTTATAACCTAAGATGAATTGATAACCAAAATATGAATCGATAACCAAAGATGAATTGATAACCAAAGATAACTGATGACCAAAACATGAACGATAACTAAAGATGAATTGATAACCAAAGATAACTGATGACCAAAACATGAATGATAACCAAAGATGAATTGATCACCAAAGATGAATTGATAACCAAGACATGAATAACCAAAACATGAATTGGTAACCAAAACATTAGAGATATTGCAGACAACTTTCCCATCATTTTACCTCAGCTTCTCCTACGAAGGTCACGTAAGTGATGTCAAAGTTGGCATCAAGTATGTTTATGCGATTCCAAATGCCTAAAACGAAAAATCCAACATGAAATGATCTGTTTCGTGTTTTGAACTCGCCGGAGTCTGCTTAGCGCAGGTACCATAAATTTGCGAACTGTTTTTTACACGGATAGTGGTACATGTAGAGCTAGCAGCTTCATCATCAAGTGTGGCAAATATCCCCGGGGTGAATTGCGAGCTCTTGTTTCTTGCACCCTATGATCCTTTGGCCGACCTATGCCCTCTGTCGGATTCAGAGCCACTTCGGCCGTCGGGACTTGAATAAATATTGTCTAGTCATCTTAAGATCTACAAGATATGCTGGCATTTCGTGTCGGAAAACCCAAAGCCTGGGTTGTAGTGTTTGGAGCACAGGTTGTGCGATCCTTTCCACTTCATCTCTAGTTGTAGCATAAACGAACTGCCCCTTTCTGCACCCCGTAGAGAACACAGCTTTAATGAGTATACACTGACCGTACAGTGTCGGTCGGAAGATCAGATGGTGAGTAAGAGGACTTGCCATTTGGCCTCGATTCCTCTTGCTGCCTGGCTGTTAATACCCCGTGCTATCTTATAATAGGGAGCTTTGTATTTCAGTATGTCATCTGTCCCTGGCTGTATATCTCTTCGCTGCGCAGCACAAGGTGTTCCTGTTGTCCCTCTGCCCCATACTTCCGCAATGCAACATGACAACTTCGCCGTGGTTTGTCCTCTGCCTTGCGACCTGTGACACGAGCTTCTCGCCCTTTCTCTGCCATTATTCTGCCAGCGATCGAAAACTATTGTGTTTGATTGTGGTCTTGTGTTATCAGGTCGGGATCACTTCTGATGAGTTTTCTTGAAGAGGTGCTATATAAAAATACAATTACGATTGCGATTATCCCAAAGCAAAGCAATAGACGTCGCTAACACTTCATGCCCATGGCTGCCTTGCGGGGCTAGCCGTTCTCTCTTCATCTTAAGATCGACAAAATATGCTGAGATTTGCATCGGAGAAAGTAAAGCCTGGAGTTGTAGTGACTAAGCTTGGAGCACAGCTTGTGCAATTCATTCCACTTCATCTCTAGCTGAAGGGTAAACAAACTACCCTTTCTTTTACATAAATTGTGGCATCCGCTCCCAAGTAACCACCAAATGGTTGTGCTGTGTGAAATTTAAAAATATCTAGTCTTGCTGACATGGTACCTGCATGATCTTTGAAGTTAACGGCCAACACTGCTAAGCTACAATCTGTGCTCAACTCCGCTGCTCGTCTCATAGGGGGCATTTCAAAGTATGGCCACATCTCGTCTTATATTCGTGACACTCTTCACTGGCTCCCCGTCCAGCAGCGTGTCCACTTTAAGATCCTCTCCCTCATGCGCAGTTGTGTTGTTGGCTCTGCTCCCCTTTACCTCATGGACTTCTGCACTTTGGTCTCCTCGTTGCCGGGCCGTAGCAACCTTCGCTCGGCCACTCACGATCTCCTGTTTGTCTCTCGCATACGTACCGCTGCAGCCCAGTCCAGAAGCTTTGCCTACGTTGGTCCCACTTGCTGGAATCGTCTCCTCTCCCTCGAGTATTGCGACTTGAGCTCCTTTCTCTCCCTCTCTCAGTGTTCCACAGGCGCCTGAAGACTGTACTGTTCAACAGTGATTTTACTTTTTCGGGTCGGAAGCACCTCTGCTGAGTTTATCCTCTAAGAGGCGCTTTATAAATCTCAAATTACAATTACAATTACAAATTTGGTATTCAGGAGCTTGGGTTCGTACCTTCTCTGTATACACTGGGTAAAGCAATGGAACTTTTTTGCACCTGTTCACAAGCTGTAGAAGTTCTCGGCTTATTATCAATATGAATAATACTTTTAGTAGTGATCGCGGCGCTGACTGGCGAATAATATGAAAACAATTCTGGCAGTTGCTTTCATTTGCCATAGCTAACGAGAGGGTGGGGCGTAGAAGGGGAAAGACAAAAGGAAGAGGTTGAGGAGGAGAGAGGGAGGGCAGAAGTAGGGGAAGGAAGAAACAGGGGGCCACAGGGGATTTTTCCAGAAGGGATAGTTTGCTGAACTAGCAAGCAGATGCACGGCACTGGGATAGTATAGCTATTACTATTATTACTAGTGCCTGCTCCTCTATCCGACGTTCACCAACCATCATACGCCTCAAGCCGTTCTGTCTATTACTCCTCAGGTATTCCATTCAAAACTGGTCTCACCTTTTCAAGAAATACCATTGTAATCCACCGAATCCGCTGCCTTCCCATTTCTCTTGGGTTAAAGACAACCCACCCTAACATCTCCTCTCCCCATCTCTCTGGTCTTCTGGCAACCGGCCCTGGTTCTTGACAAGGCATTTTTGGAAAACCCCACTGAATTGACGCAGCGTTCCTGAATAAGCTGGTGCCCTGCGATTAGCTTTTGAAATTTGGATTTACGGTTACGATTGTGTTGTTAGGTTTACGGTGTCATCTGAACGATTCGTGTGCGAGTAATCCGTGCCACTCGAAGGCCATCTGTGAGACGTCGCCAGTTGATGGAAGTTACCGCTGCCAGTGTCCAGCTGGATGGACTGGAAAGGACTGTGCCAACGATACCAATGAATGCCAACAGAGTTAGTAGAACAGTCTTCCGATTTATCTATTCACGAGGACGAGGGTGTTCAAGCTTTATAATTGAATGAATTGAAACTTTATTGATTCTAATTAAGCAAAAGAACAAATACACTAAGATTATTGGAATACAAGTGGTGGACGTAAAAGGGACCTACTGGTAAGTCCCGCTAAATTAGGGCCGCCTATTACAAAACAAAGTATGTGTTGACAAAAAAGTTTGACAAATATTTTGGTATAACTTAACTAAAAACAAAGTCTGACACAAACGCATTTCTGTTTGTCACTCAATTCTCAGCACTTGCGCTGACAATTGACGTTGTAAAGCACCCTTGAAGTAGCTTGTTATTGACGATGCTATATAAATTGCCGTCATTACATTACATTACATATTACATTAGTCTACGCTCTAGTGTAGCCTACCCTAGCCCAGATTTGCTTTGCCAAGTGGTTAGCATGTTGGACTGTCAACCCAGAAGTCAAGGGTGCAATTTTGAGCCATGGACAGTTAGTTATAGGTTTATGTTCAACACATGCCCCTTTAGCTATAATATGTATACAGTGGCTACGCTGTCCATGGGTAGATGAGGCAGCAAGGGAGAGGACTGGCCGCCCGGCCGCATATGCCGAGGTTAAGAAATTGAAGAAAAATGAATTTGCAAACACTTTATACACATGGCTGCCTCTGGGGTCTAGATGGAGGGATTGTCCTTCTTCTCCCTTTTCCCCTGCTCTGTTCTGGTCTTCTGGCAACCGGGCTTTGTTCTTGCCCTGACATCTTTGGACAACCCACTGACTTGACGAAGCGCTTGTGAATAAGCTGCTGCTTCGCGCTTAGCTTTTACTGTAGGTAGCACTTTAGAAATTTCGAGATTACGATTCTACTCTAACCGTGATTGATTGGTAGGTCAGTTGTCGCCGTGTGAGCACAACGGAACCTGTGTCAACACACCCGGGTCGTTCCACTGTGACTGCGTGACCGGGTACGTGGGACCCCGATGTGAGATCAACTTTAACGAATGCAACTCATCACCATGTCACAACCGCGGAACTTGCATCGACGACGTCGGAAAATACAAATGCCTGTGTCTCAAAGGTACAATCCCATTCTATTTACACACGCTACTCTACTTGCGTGCGGCACGGTGGTCTATCGGTAACGCGTTTGGTCAGTGATCATGCGGTTGCGGGTTCGACTCCGTGTAACGACCCTGGGCAAGTTGCTTGCGCACATACATTTTAAGTTGGTACCTGCGTAAGCTGGGCAGTAAACAGAAAGTCCTGCGATGCACTGGACCATTGCCGGCTCAAGGGCCTAACGAATAGGCGATGAGCGCCTCCCCGACGTCTCACTTGTGGAATATGGGATTCTTTACCTTTTTATTTTTGACTGTACACTACACCAATGGTTCTCAAGCACTGTGCGATATAATACTATTTCACATATTACTCTACTCTCTACAGTGTACATTACACAATTTACATTACGCTATTCAATACTACACCACTTTGTACACTTGTCTTCTTTTCAACCGTCCTTGAGCCGAGGAGTGGCTGCACCATGGACAGTTTGTGCCATCTGCTTCAGTGCCTTGTCTCTTTCAATAACTGGTCAAAGGATAATTCAGTCCATGACCTGATGTTGTCGATCCATGTCATCTTAGGTCTTCCCTGAACTTGGATTCCAGAAGTTGTGCCATGGATGATGTCCTGCTCTGGGCCGTCTCCAGAGATCTTTCGTAGCACGATGATAGTGGTGGTGGTGGTGATGGTGGTGGTGGTGATGGTGGTGGTGGTGATGGTGATGATGACGATGACGACCATGATGATGATTATGATTATTATTAAGCTGGGAATATAGGTAATGATGGACAGTGTTGATTGATGTGATGGGGTGACAGGGTGTGTGAAAATTTGACCTGGTGAGGGTTGTGAGGTCGAGTAGAGATTCCAGGTAACCTGATCCGTTTAGCATCAGTTACCAGTTATCATGCAGGCGGGCGTTAAGCTGTTGGCATTTCCGCCTCCACCCATTTAGACCTTCCTTTTGGCTTTGTTGGCATGTGCCCCTCCCTCGCTGCCTTCCAGAGGGCTTCGCATATCTCCCGTTTCTTCCCAGGGGTGGTTGTCCCTCTGGGGACCGTAGATGGCACCAGCGTCCGAGATTCCTTCCGTTCTCCGGATCACCTTTTCGGGTCGTGTCGGAGGTCGCAAGGTCACAGTTCAACGGGGCAACTGTGCTGCCACCTGACGGCGGGACTTTATCGGGGCTCTGTTTACGGAGATGCTGCTGCGTGGCACCCTAATGGGGCGGGCAGGCGGGCAGGGTCGTACCGGGGTCAGATCGCCCGACCGGGTTTCAAGATAACGAGTGGTGGGACATCTGCTGGGTTGCAGAGAGTGGTTAAGAGGTGAGGGTAAACAGTTCTTGGCAGACGCACGTCACGGACCCCTCTGCCCTCAGTTTCTCCAAGAGTCTTTATCTGTCGTGTGTTGGAACGCCCTCCCATTTTTGCCCTCCCTTCTAATCGGGACCCTCTACCATGGAGTTCAGAATACAATAATCTGGTGTCTAGGACTCCTTGTCTATGAACCGCTTTAACTAATAGCTATAACTGTTACCCTTGGGGTGTTTTAAGTAAATGTAAATGTAGATGTACATGTTTTTCCATAGCGACCGTATGGCCTCGACCCTGCTCAGTTTTCCATGAATTAATCGGGTGAGATCCTTCACCACCGCTGCCATTTGCGTGGGCGCCGCGTCATTTAAGGCCGTGTACGGATATGCGATTTAAAGGTGCTTAAGCAACACCTAATATTTGTAAAACGTAAATGTAAATGTACATATTTTTCTATAGATACCGTATGGCCTCGACCCTGCTGGGTTTCCCTGAATTAATCGGGCGAGATCCTTCACCACCGCTGCCCGTTTGAATGGGCGCCACGCTGTTTAAGGTCCCCGTGTACGGACCGCCTTAGAAGTTGCTTTGGGGGATATAGAGATTTCCTTGTAGAACTTTGCCATTTTTAGTTAAGCTCTTACCTTGGACCATGCAATAGCAATGGGGCAACGTTGGTAGTGACGTAGTTCGATGGTGCACACAGAGAATGGGGCGTTTGTCAAAGTTTTTTAAAATATTTTTTGTTTTAAGTAGGGCGGTGGAGGTCTATGACTCATCTGTTAGTTTCTCCAAGTTTATCATCCCTTCAGTACCCTTTACTCACCCGGTAGTTTCTGCATAGTCCTTAGTCATTTGTCCGAATTCCTTGCTTCCTGCTTTCCACCAAAGGGATCAGGATCGATTCTAGTTTCTAAATCTCCTTGTTTCCACCAACTGTACCGGCTAAAGTTTTTGCCTGCCCTTCAGCACCCTTTACTCATCCCCTAGTTTCTTCATGGCTGCCTAGTCATGTGGCCGAACCCCCTTATTTCCATCTGCTCCATTTTCTCACCCTTACATACCCTAAACCCATCTTTTCTTCCTGTCTGCACACTGTAATGCATTAACAAAAGATGAGTAACTATTCTTGTGTAAGGATTTCTCATGTTCCTGAGAATTGCTTTATCATTATATGTTTTGTCAATAAGGTCTGTTAGTCTAGTGGTTAGATGCAGGAATTCAACCCAGAGTTCAGGGGTTAAAATACCTGGCAGAAAGTTTTAGAGATTTCTGCTTCGGTTGCACTCCCTAGCAAATGCTGCAATAAACTGAGTACATTGACTGTACACTGTTGGGGAAAAGCAGGCATTGAGGGGGAAGATTTGTCATCCACCCAAGTACAGTAAGGTTATGAGGCTTCAAAAAATAAATTAACTATTATTTTCTACCCTGGGTTTCCCTTAGAGGTTCGATGAAGGGACTGTTAAGAACCCTTTGTTATGTTATCGTGTAGGCCTATCTGGGCTTACTGTCAGTGTTCTGTGGTGTTCTTTAGGTTACACTGGTGTTCACTGTGAGAGAGAGATTGATGAATGTTCATCAAATCCTTGTGGAAACAACGCAACGTGTCTCAACCAAGTTGATCGATTCCTTTGCGTCTGTCTGCCAGGCAAGAAAAGATCCTTAAGTGCCTCTGGTCACACAGACAGACAGACAGACAGACAGACGACAGACAGAGACAGACAGACAGACAGACAGACAGAGACAGACAGACAGACAGACAGACGGAAGGAAGGCTCATGAAAACCTGCATTCCAATCTTTATGACCTTAAAACTCTGACACTCTACCAATTCACCAGCAGCTCATGCCTTGTGGCAGCTTAGCTGAAAACGATATTTTAAAAATCCTATCTTCACTCTTCCTCTTCTGTTAAACTTTCTCATATACCTGTCCATCTGCTTGACCTTTTGACCTGTACTTGGATCCGAACTCAGAAATTTAATTTTTTTAAGCTGAACGACAATTTGGGGCATTTATTCAGGACTTAAGCATTTTTTAGCAATTGTGGACCTTGTTTTCACTTAAAGGAGCCCACTGACTGATGTCTTGAATTGTGAAAGCCTCAGATTGGATTAGATTAGATTAGCTGAAAATGTTTCTTGATTCATTTACATACATCCAAATACATACATACTTTTCATGTGTGTATGCTTGTATGTGTGTATGTGTGTATGTATGTATGTATGCATGTATGCATGTATGTATGTATGTATGCATGCATGTATGTATGTATGTATGCATGCATGCATGTATGTATGTATGTATGTATGTATGTATGTATGTAATGTTTGTATGTGTGCATGTATGTATGTACAGTATGTATGTATGTATGTATGTATGTATGTACAGTATGTATGTATGTATGTACAGTATGTATGTATGTACATGTACGTATGTATGCTTGTATGTATGTAATGTTTGTGTGTGCTTGCATGTACCAGTATGTATGTATGTTGTTGGCTAATTTTATACTTCTCAGTGCAGTTCATTTACAGTTCTGCAATGAAAAAATTTGTTGTTAACTATCTGGTACATTTTCAGGTTTCTCCGGATCGGGGTGTAACGTGCGCCTGGACAACTGTTCTCCGAATCCATGCCGCAATCAGGGAACATGCATTGGAACACATGGGAAAATGGAATTCACATGTATTTGTCGCCAAGGTAAATTTTTTGATGAACTGGAGAAATCAAATTAGCATATATTTACATTATTTTGCATAAAGTTACATAATGTTCCTTTATTCATCAGTCTATTAATCCATTTTATCTATCCCTCATCCATCTTTCCAGCCACAAACACACTTGTTTGGATCGGTTACCTCATCACGTGGAGCGTTTTTTTGTGAAGTACAACAGACCCGATATAAGACATTAGTGCATAAATTCTGATGTGGCACGTCAGGATTTTGGACCCAAAATTAGGTCAGCCATAGAAGTTAACCTACTTACGACATGACCTCATTGTCAGGCAGTTCTTGTTATGGCTCCCAAAGTCAGCATAATAACGAGTTTCTGGTTTAGATTAAAAGGTGCTATATTGTGTCTTAGTACATACATACATATATGCATGCAGACATACATACATACATACAACTGTTCACTCGTTTAGCCCCACCTCTCACCCACTAACCAATTTCTGCCCACTAAATCCACTCACCAAATGTATACAATCCAACTAACTCAACAACCATCGATCGTTCCATCGATCGATCCATCGATCGATCCATCGATCGATCCATCGATCGATCCATTCATCCATTCATCCAAACCATTTATAAGTGGAAAAAGCTTGACTCTGGTCAGCTATTAGGAGTGGCATTGTGTCACTGGGGTTTATGAGTGGAATTCTTGGGTTCTCCTAGGATTTACAGGAAGCACATGTGATGTGGAAATCGAGAAATGTTCCAGCTTGGCATGCAAAAATGGCGGAACTTGCATCAACAAATTGACTGGCGTCAGCTGCCTCTGCCCTCTGGGAACCTCAGGTAACTCAGCAGTGGCACTTTTGATTGAATGACTGATTGATTGATTGATTGGATGATTGGTTGGTTGGTTGATTGAAGCCTTTATCGAACACTGAACTGTAGTCAAAATGACAGTTCAGTCTTTTGCAGAGTTCTGGAAGTTGTCTTAAGGTGAAATTATTCCTCAATACATCAGAATCCAAAATTTTCCTAAGAGAAGGATAGAATGACCATTTTGTAAGTGGTCTGATATATATATATATATGTATGTATATATGTATGCATGTTTGTATGTTATGTATGTATGTTATGTATGTATGTTATGTAAGTATATTATGTATGTATGTGCATGTTTACATTTGTATGTATGTATTTATATAAGTAAACGTGTACCTATGTGTGTATCTGATTGGATAGGGTGCTGAACTTGTTACAGGGAGGGTGCAGGTTCGAGAGACGGTTTCTGTGTAGAGACCTAGTCATTAGATAGTAGTTCTTTATAAATGGAGAAATAAAAACATGTATGCATGTAAGTATGTAGGTATATATGTATGTCTGTATATGTATTTATGTTGGTGTGTATGTATATATGTATGTATATATGCATGTATGTATATGTACGTATTTATGTATGTAGATATGTATGCATTTATATGGGTGTGTATGTAAGTAGGTGTGTATGATTATATGTAGGTATGTGTGTGTATCTGAATATTTATTATTTAAGCCCTTTCAAACATTTCAAATGCCTTGGGGAAAGCAAAAGATCAGAGGGTGCCTGAACACCCCAAATTTTTTATGGGGCTAAGGAAATGGTATGGGCCACAAGTAGGGGGTATAGGAATGAGCGTTACGTCTTCTTTAAGTCATGCATGACCTTTCTGGTGTGACTGAATATTTGGCCCAGCTGAAAACGGGCTTTTCAAAAGCCCTTGTGCGGAATGACTAAGGGGCAGGTGCAAGACTGTTTCCTGTGGTCAATGGCCCATTGTCTGGGGCCGCCGTGTAGCCAAGGTCAGTAAGTGGGTGGGCAAGAAGGGGGTGGCCTGAGGAGCAGATGAATAGGCAGATGGTTGGGGCTAGATTCTCTTCTGCATATGTCTGTGTGTGTCTGTCTGTCGTTCTGTCTGCCTGTATCTGTCTGTCTGTGTCTGTCTGTCTGCCTGCCTGAGTGTCTGTCTGTGTGTCTGTCTATGTATCTGACTTGTGTACACATTCCTCTGGTGACGCGGTCCAGATAAATGGCTGTAAAAAGCTAATCTTTTACTAGCCTGAACACCTGCCCGTTGTATACTTTCATCCATACATACTCATACATGGCAGATTTATATTCATATGCACATACATATCATGCATATTCATATATCTTTCATATATATACATACATACAATATGTACAATTGTATATACATATAGCATATATACATTGATGTATATTTATGTATCTATAATGCATTATAATTATTCCTGGTTTTTCTGCAAGTGCATATTGTATGCACATGTATGTATGTCTGTAATATATGTAGACTGTATATATATATATATGTATACATATATGTGTATATACACATGTCCAGTGTATGGGATGTTCTTTTCTGAAGTCAGATTTCACACCTGTGTACATAACTGTCTTTAACCTTGCTTTACTGTGTGGCCTTTGTACTGCTGTCTTTGGTCTGTCATTGCACTTACAAGAACTGGGGCTTTTCAGTGCCAGATCTTTTTTAAACACCATTAAGACTGGGTTTAATGGCGGAAGGTTATATTTATTTAGATAGTTTTTTGTTTAGCTTATAAAGGGAAACGTGATAGTCTAGTGGTAGGCTTGCTAGATTGACAACCTAGAGATCCTGTCATGTCTTGTCTTCAATCTTCCTCGAGCCGATGACTGGCTGCACCACGGACAATTTTATGTCATCTGCTTCTGTCCCTTGTCTCCTGTAATAACTGGTCGAACGGTAATTCAGTCCACGACTTGATGCCATCGATCCATGTCATGTTGGGTCTTCCCCGAGCTTGGGATCCAGGAATTGTGCCTTGGATGATCCTAGAACCTTGAATGAACCTAGAGGTCGGGGGGATTCAAATCAAGCCAGCACACAAAGACATTTCAAGATTTCTAATTCATTTGGTCCCCCTAGCGAACTTAGCCATAAGAACTCGGCATACGAGAACTGGGCATCTGTTCCCATATGCCAAGGCCAAGAAAATGAAGTTGCTAACACTTCACACCCTTTCTATTTAAATTATCGTATGACTGTAGTTAATTTTCTATTGCCGCCTGAACTTATGTACAGCGCCCTTTTCTTCGGCCTCGGCCGTGTTACGGCGCTATATAAATTGTCTTATTATTATTATTATTATTATTATTATTATTATTGGAAACCTATTGGAGTTGGCTTAAGCTTCTAACCGCTCATCTTCTGCAGAAATTCGTAGGCAAGTGCGTTACCTTCACTGTTTTTTTACTCCTGAAACAAGAAATGATGTGCATATCTAATCCAATGTAATCTAATGACATCTATACGCCGTTATTGTACTGCACAAGGGGTCAATCCGTGGTCACTTCTAGTGAAACCTGATAGTAAAAAACCGTAATCTATTGGAGAAACCCGGTCAAAATCTGAGTGGTCAGGGAAACCGGAAGTCAGACTATGAAGGCTCAGCAAGTTGAGCTAGATGAGTCAAGTTTAGACCTGAATGACGTCAAAGAATTGCCAGAATTCACAGAACTGGGCTGTGAGTAGCAAAACTTTGGACCAACCCAACACTGTTCTTGTGCCAGACACAGCAAGAGTCAAAGCATCCGGTGATCAAGTGCAGTGTTTGTTAGTACCAGGGGTGAGCAAGGAAGAGATAGGTCAGCTGATGTCTAGTGAATGCATTATTAGTGTATTATTCTGTTATTTAGGAATTTTTCTGTAAAGGGTGATCTAATCTGATCTAATGACTTCAAAAGCACCGTTATCATAATGCTCAAGGCATCAACTGATGGTCACTTCAAGTCAAAATCGCAGTAAAAAATCATATACCATTGAAGTAGCCGGGTCGAATTCCGATGGGTCAGAGAAACCAGAAGCCGGGCTACGGTGGGTAAGCAAGTTGAAAGAGATATGTGTTTAGCTTAGACCTGAAAGAGCAGTGACCTGATGAGCAAGGAACAGAGATAAGTCGACTGATTTACTTGTACAACTTTGTGAACCATAAGACAGATTTTAAATTGCATTCTTTGTATTTTGTCCAACCAGTGCAATGAATACAATATTGGTTTAATATTCTTATATTTAGAAGTCTTTCTATAGAGGGTGAGCAAGGAACAGAGACCGGTCGGCTGATTTCAAAGCAAAACTTTGTGAACTATAAGAGAGATTTTTAACTGGATTATTTGCCTACAAAACTTTTGAATAAATAGATCTTTTGATTGAGGATGACTTCTCCCGATGTTGGTAATAATCATGGTTCATTGACTTTTGAACAGGCAAGAGATGTGAATTTAACCAAAACGAATGTGCCAGCAACCCCTGCAGAAACGAAGCCGTCTGCGTTGATGGCATTAGCAAATACACCTGCACCTGTCGACCTGGCTTCACCGGTAACTTGTCTTTTCCAGCCTTCCACTCACAGTATGTCTTACTGTATAATTGTATACATGTATAAACAAATAAATGCACATTTGAAGATATACACATATATAAATATACACAGTATTATACAAACACATACATACGTAATACACATATACAAATATTGGCTTATGCATATGTATGAATTTACATATATGATTACAAAAATCGTGTACTGCCAATATTAAGCTGGTATTTCATGCGTTGCTGTGTGCATGAACCTTGGTTCAACGTAAAAATAACAACATGTTTCAACTTAGTAAGTCGTCAGATGTTATGAAGGTCGACTAATGCATTTGTACGGTATTCATTTACATTATGTTGGACTAAAAATCTCCATTTAATAATAATACTAATAGTAATAATAATTGGGTTGACATCAGTCAGTACACTGTATCCTCGGTAGGATGCTTTCTTTGGGAGCCATATCACGGGTTGACACAAAATTGAATTGCGAAAACGTTATTATTATGCAAATTTATAATGCTGTCAAATGTTGACGGTGGCTAATTATGTAATTTAACAAATGGGAAAGACCGTAGAACGGAAGCAGAAGTCAGTGTTTCAATCAATCAGTCAATGAGTTTGTCATTTTGTCAAGTAGTCAGTCAGACAGTCAGTCAATTACTCTCGCAGTGAGTCAGTGAATTGTCAATCACTCAATCAATGAATTTGTCATTTTGACTTTCATACATTCATTACATCATGCAGTAAGTCAATCAATACAGTCAGTCACTCAATTTGTCAATCAGTCTGTCTATCTGCCAATCAACGAATTAGCCTTTCTTGCCGGTCGGTGATTAGCTAGCAAACTGACTGACTGACTAACGAACTATATAATTAACTACTTAGGAAAACTGGACATGAAAATAAATAGTTAAGTAATTTCTTTGTTGCCATTGCAGGACCTTTGTGTGAAGTGGACGTAGACGAGTGTCTGTCACAGCCGTGTCTGAATGGCGGTCACTGCGTGGACGATGTCAACTCGTTCTTCTGCCGCTGTCCCGAGGGATACTACGATTCCGTCTGCTCCTCCGACGTCAGCAAGTGCCTCAGCAATCCATGCCTCAATGGCGGCAGCTGCAGAGATGCCGTCGCCAGGTCTGATTGATTGAACAGTCCATCAATCACACACTGCCTTTTTGTAGTTACCTGACTGATCAATCAGACAATCAGTGGTGCTTTATGTTTAAGTTTGAATCGCTGATGAAATAATTTTTCACTCGCTCGCTTGATCACTCAGTCAGTCAGTCAGTCAGCCCATTTATTTAATTACAACTTGTAAAAAATATGCCATATATTACAATATTCAGTATTTAATTCTCAGCATTTTATTATGCCTATAGTTGGCAACTGACAAATAACATTACATGTATTATTGTACTGTTATTGTTACTATTATTTCTATTATTATTGTCAAAACACTTGATAAAACATCTACAAAGCTCCATAGTTGTTTGTCAGTCGTCTTCTTCCACCATCTGCTATTTCTTAATCGTTAAGTTTTTATTATTGTTATTATTATTATTAATATATAATAATTGTTGTTGTTGTTATTGTTATTGTTGTTATTGTTATTGCTTCTGTCCAGTTACACATGTGCCTGTCCTCGCGGTTTTGAGGGGCATCGGTGCCAGGAGAGAGTGGATGAGTGCAAGTCGAATCCCTGTCAGCACAATGGTCAGTGCCAGAGTTTTCACAATCACTACATCTGCAACTGCTCCAACGGATTCACAGGTACTTAATGAATCCATTTGATTTTCGACGTTTACATAGCGCTAGTATATAATGACAAGCATCAGCGATGGCATTAACACAGTAAAAGTGAAGCTCCCATTTTTCTTGTGCAAAGTAGGGAAGGTGCTCATTTAAAAGACGTGTAGGATGACAGCAAAATGTGGCACATGAAAAAAAATTCCTAAGCATTAGAATTGTTTTTGTTTTCATTGTTCTTATATTTTATTTACATTGTCCATTGTCCTTTGTTAATTATTTTTATTTTTTGAAGAATTTGTTTCATTTTCAAAGTCTGTTAATCAAAATCTGAAGGATATATAAAATTGTGGCAGGGGCGAATTGCTGTAAACCTGTTTGAATTATTTGAGTTTAACGGATTTTGTCTCTTTTGAGTGAAGAGGTAAGCAGCAGTTTTGCATTGAATTTCTCTGCTGTTTAGGTCGAGACTGTGAGACGAATATTGACGAATGTTCCTCCAGTCCTTGCGTTCACGGCTACTGTGTCGATGGAGTCAGTGGTTACACCTGTCACTGTCCAGTTGGATATACAGGTATATCTATCGTTTTCTCAGGCCTTCATTTTTTCCGGTGTTTGTAAATCAAAAACTGACAATAGGGTGTTCAGACGCAGGCTTAAAATGCATTCTTCGAATTGGCTTACTGACTAAAATACATGATGTGTTCTTAGTCACTATAAGTGTAAATGACATAATAGAAATGTAGTATTGTATTGTATAGCATGGTAAGCTAGTAGCACATATGCAACAAAATTTCATGTATTATTTCTGCTATTTCTGCATCTTTCTGGGGCAGGATAGCCAGTTGGTTAGAATGCTCAGCTTGTAATGCAGAAGTTACAAGTTTGAGGCTCCCGTGAAATGTTTACTGTGTAGGGACTTTGAGTAAGTCCTCTTGTAATTGCTCAGCACCGTCGACTGATGCTTACTCATTAAATAGTGGTGCTTAATAAATACAGAAATATTTATTCTGGATCACCTCTTAGGTTTTGTAGCGGTTTCAGTTAGCTGCTACCAGTGACTTGATGTCTTGAGCACTAGAACAGTGGTGGTATAGAAGTTCTTAGATTAGATTAGGTCATATCGCTTTGTGCTTAGCTTGTTTTAAATTTGGTTTCATTTTTACGTTTCAATATAGGTAACCAGTGCCAGCTGGATGTGGATGAATGCCAGGTCGTGGCACATTGTCGAAATGGTGGAGCATGTACCAACACTGTTGGGTCTTTTATTTGTCAGTGTCCGTTGGGTTATGAAGGACCTCGATGTGAAAACAATCCGGACAACTGTCGACCAAGTATGTCTTCGTTTTTCTTTTAAATTTTTAGCTTAGTTTGGTTTTGCTTTGATTTATTTATTTGGCAAAGAAAATCTAAACACAAAAAGCATAAACAAAACAGCAAATGACCTACAGATCGTGTTGTACTGTAATCCTTATTTATTTGGTCACATTTAACTCCTTGGCATTTCTTTGGCTCTTTTTCATAAATACTTGAACTCTGTTCTATTTGTTCGTGGTTTTGTGTTTCCAGGTCTGATCATTTTTCTTGAAATGGCACTATATAAATTTGGGATCATAGTTACAAATTAAAATTACAATATTAGAAAATAGTTCGGCTCACATATAAAATTGTAGTAGGGCATCAATCATATGCTGTATGCATATGTTCTGTGTTTACACTGTGGCTGTTTCTGATCACCATAAATGAGTAGTCCCGATACATTGCCTAACTAGAAGAGGCAAGTTTATCCCACGTGGAAACCTCCAATAAATAGGCCAAGTGATTTTAAGCTGCAGCAAAAACTGGAAAAGCCACAGTTGGTAATGTCACCTAATTTTATGTAACAACTTTAAAAACAACTCTAGGAAACTATTAGCTGATACTGAGGCTCCCTGCAAACAGCAGGTAGTGAACAAGCGAGTCCAAGGCTTTTAATTATATCTTATGGCATCAAACGCCATTATTGACGTCTGTGAAATCTTCTTTTTTATTTTTCTTTGTAATCTTTTGTTTTACATCCATCGCTTTATCCGAAATGTACAAATTTGAATCGATTGTTGCTTAGTTTTATTTTTGAATTATATTCACAGATCCGTGTTGGAATGGTGGTCACTGTACGGACGGTTTGGGGTCTTACGTCTGTACGTGTGTGCCAGGATTTACAGGCGACAGTTGTCAGTACGGGATAGACGAATGCACTTCCAATCCGTGTTACAATGGCGCCACCTGTCTGGACTTTGTCAATGCATACACCTGCAAGTGCGCTCCGGGGTTCAGTGGAGTTCACTGTCAGAATAATGACAATGATTGCACCACTAGGTAATGTTTAATAGATATCCACAGACTTCCTTCATGTTGTATGAATTGTAAGTTTTCTTGTGTTCTTAAATACTTGTAAACCGATGTGCGATTAGCTATTGGTTAATAAAGAATATACTTACTTACTTACTTACTATTATCAATAATCAATTTATTATTTATTAAATTATTAATTAGTATAAAAATTGTCCAGAGACTTAATGACATTTATTTGCTTATCTATTATTTTATTTCTTATTTTCATACTTATGTTATTTTCTTATTTGTGTATATTATTATTAACCAGTAACACTTGCTTTGGTGTCTAATGCACAAAGCGTCAACTGTTGGCACGCCTAAGCCAAGCCGCAGTCAGGTAAATTTTCAGATGGCAAGTCCACTAAGACAGATTTTGTTTATATATTATTAAATAATTTTGTTATTTATTACTTATTGTAGCAGTAATCAGACATTTATATCAGAGTTCACTTCAGAAGCAAGTTAGGTCGAAGAAGATAAATATTCAATTGTTTACGAAACGAAATAAGAGAGAGTTGATTATTGTAATTTTGTGTCAACGTTATTGTGGGTAATGAATTAATGTAAAACGACCTCAAATTAATTTGTAGTTCCTGTCTCTACGGCGGCACTTGTATAGACGGCGTCAATTCGTTTCACTGTGCCTGCACACCAGGTCACACTGGCACCAATTGTCAACACCGTGTCGGTCCCTGCGACTCGAATCCGTGTCTTAACGACGGACGTTGTGTCAGCCAGCCGCCATCGTACCGGTGTCATTGTGCTTATGGTTTTACCGGGCTCCGGTGTGAGAGTTTCGTCGATTGGTGTCGTGTTTCGCAACCGTGTCGCAATGGAGGAACGTGCATCCAAGATGTTGCTACGGCTAATCATTATCGCTGCGACTGTCTGGCCGCCTGGATGGGAAAGAACTGTGACATGAGTGCGAGTTCCTGCGATGCAGCGGCTTCGCTGAAAGGTTCAGGCTTTCTTTGGATTTATTATCTGATGTAATTTGATGATGTAATGTAATCTAATGACTTCTAAAACGTTGGTATTGTAATGCACAAGGCATCAGTTGATGGTCACTTCAAGTGAAACTGTGGAAAATATTGTACTTCATTGGAGAAGCCTGGTTGAAATCCGATGGGTCGGAGAAACCGAAATTAGGACTATGGTGGGTAAGCAAGTTGAAACATAATAGCTTAAGACTTACATGTTTAATAGGTCTGCCTAGATTCCTGCGCGTTCCTATTGATCTCTAAATAATGATATTATTCGATAGGACCTTTCTTAGGGTCGTTGCACTCACCTTTGAGGCTGTTGTTAATTGCGCGTTATAAGTGTCGGTTTTATAATAATAATGATGACATTAAAGAACTGACAGAATGCACAGAACTGGCCTGTGAGTTTCAAAGCTTTGGACTAGCCTTTGGATTGGTTAGAGCGCTCGGCTTGTAACGCGGAGAGTACAGGTACAAGCCTCCCCTTAGACAGTTACTGTGTAGGGACCTTGAGCAAGTCCTTCACTCACAGTTGATGCATAGTCGTTAGACAGTGGCGCTTAACAAATGCAGGAATAATAAAACAATAATAATAAAACCTCTGACCCCCGGAATTATTGCTTCAGGTGTTGCAGTCGACAAGTTGTGCCAGAACGGCGGAGTCTGCCGAGACGTCGACGGCCTCCACCGGTGCCTCTGTCGACCGGGTTACGAGGGCAGTTACTGCGAGTCCGAGGTTGACGTCTGCACCTCAGTCCCCTGCACGAACGGCGCCACCTGCCTTTCAGTGGGCAACGGGCGCTACTTCTGCGAATGCCGATACGGGTACCAGGGTCTCAACTGCGAGTATGACATCGATGAATGTGCGTCACTTCCGTGTATGAACGGCGGAACGTGTCACGACCTCGTCAATGATTTTCAGTGTTCCTGTCCCCACGGAACGGAAGGAATGCTGTGCGAGTTGAATCGCAACGAATGTCTTTCGAATCCGTGTCAAAATGGCGGATCTTGCGTCGATCGCATAAACGGTTTCGAGTGCAGATGCGTTGCGGGTTTTGCGGGGCCCCGTTGTGAGGGCGATGTGAATGAATGCCAGGCGAATCCGTGCTCAACGGAGGGTACGCTGAGGTGTGATCAGCTTGTGAATGGGTTTCGGTGCGTCTGTCAGAGGGATTGGATTGGTCGACTGTGTGATATCCACCTGAAAGCGTGCAAGGTAAATCCCTGTCAGAACGGAGGTGGCTGTGTCCAGGAGCGTGGCGAATCAGTCTGTCTGTGTGTCAAGGTGAGAATATCGTTCGTCAGCATTATTCTTATTGTAGACGTCGTCGTCATCATCAGCGATCGTCGTCGTCATTATCATCAGCAGCAGCATCATCGTCAGCATCATCAATAGCATAACCAACGTCATTTGCGTTTGGTAGTTCACGGCGACCTCCATATTCCAGCAACGAGAACGAGACGATAGACATTATGGTCCCAGAAGTTTTGAAAGTTGCTGGGTAATCTGCCAGGAATAGCATCTTTTGCCATCAGCAGTTGATTGATTCAGAATAGAACTTAAAACAACATTGTTCCTTGAAGCTTATCCATGTGACTGAGCGAGTCTGTGATAGCCCAGGCTGTACAGGCTGTAACGGCTGTGAGACTAAGATGCCTAAATAATAATAATAATAATAGTAGTAATAGTAATAACAACTGCATTATCAATATCATCATCATTGAGCATCGCTGTTTTCATATTTCATATTTATCATGCATATACATAATATGTATTGTTCTAAATACTGTATATAACCTCTCCAAATGGTCTTACTTTTAAATCTGTTACTTGTGCCATTATAGCTTCTGTAATAACCGTGTATATACACATTTAGATATTTTTATTATCGTCTTTTCCATCAAAATTGCATATCAGAAAGAAGAAAGAAGGTACATGATGTCAGAATAAGCTCTGTCTGTTGTAACCGTGAGTCCCTCTGAATAGATATCTTGTTGTGGTTTTATATAAATAAGTAAGTGAACGAGTGAGGCTAAGCGAATAAAGTATGCAGTTTTATTAACAAACTTGTGATGCTGGGTTTTTTCAGGGGTTTTATGGGAAGTTCTGTGAGTCATCAACTGCTTGTCGTCATTCACCCTGTCAGAATGGTGGCACTTGTTCACCCGGTCGCCATGGTTACTTGTGTAGTTGCTTGCCTGGAACTTCCGGCCGGGATTGCCAGTTCGCCGTCAAGAGTTGCCTGTCAAATCCATGCCAAAATGGCGGAATATGCATGGATGAGCGATTTGGATACAGCTGTCAGTGTCCATCAATGTGGAATGGAAAGAACTGTGAACAAGTTAACGACTGTGAGAAGAATGAATGTGACATCAAGGCAAATGATAGATTCTGTCATGTAGGTTACACCTTCATGTATTAGTGTCTACAAACAATCTTTTCTATCAATGCCTATGAGTATCTACGAATATTCTAGTCTATCTGTACCTATGACTATCTGCGAATCATCTAATCTATCATAATCTAGTTTAGTCTCATCAGATATGGTTCAGTCTAATGCACATGTAATTTACTCAGTAGCTATTTTGTGAGAAAGGTAAATTTACTTTTTATTGTATAAGTAAAGTTCGGTTCTTTTCTATTAATAACCAAAAATGAAGTTTTGCCTGGTTTGACCTATCAACTCCCACCTACAGGCAGACTAAACATATACCGTAATTAAGAGTGTTCATTTGTGTCCGCTAGCGAACAGACTAAAAGGTTCTCACTTCTTAACTGTTACTGCCATCTGTTGGATCACAGTAATGGTCGTTGTAATGTCTAATAGTTTGAGAGACTCGTCAGCTAACCTTGATGGCATCCAATTACTGTTTTTTTTATTTTCATCTATTTATTGCACTTATTTTATGTTCAAGATCGGTAAATCCGAATCTGAGTTGTGAGACAAGTCTTGCAAGTCTCCTTTTCAGGGTCATCTCAGCAAACCCAACCCCGCAGTCATTGGATTACAAAGAGCACGCTGCGGAATAGACCGTCATGCTGCAAATTGTATTTAATTAGTTGATAATTTATGCTTATTTAGGTTTTCTTATCAAAAGAAAGTGGAATCCCTTAGGAAAGAAAAAATTGTCCAGAGACGTAATGACATTTATTGACTAATCTATTATTTTTATTTTCTGTGTATATTATTATTTATTTGTTGCATTGGTGTATATTTCTATTTGCATTTTTTGAACTGTTGTTACTCACATTTTTTAAAATTCTCTATTCTGATATGTATTTTAATTTGTCTTCATTGTATTATAATATAGTTGGAGTGCAACTCTGTGTCCTGTGACTTTGATGGCGGAGATTGCCCGGATTGGACTTCATCATACAGTAACTGCTTTCCAACTGGAACCAACAAAGCATTGGACTGCTTCCGTCTTTTCAACAACAGTCACTGTGATGCGGACTGCAACACCTCTGGCTGTCTCTTTGATGGAGGAGACTGTCAGGATAATTCCGTGAGTTTGTTGCCCAACTACTCGAGACTTGAATTTAAAATAGAAGAAGACTAAAAAAGAAGAAGAGGAAGAGGAAGAAGATGAGCAGTTTCTGAAACTAACTCCCAGAGGGAGCTGTGAGTATGAACTGCAAACGACTTCACTGTCTTAGCCTCGGCATATGAGGACGTATATGAGACAGTCCTTTCCTCGTCGCCTGCTGTTCCCATTGACAGTGTACCATCAGTTTATGGTACTCATTTTATAGCTGAGCTCACTAGATGGCGCACATGGACCAGAAATCTTGAAACTTTTTTGCCAGCAGTCACGCATTTAATTAAAACAGATTTGGAAAGGTTCTCTTAAATAGATTAAAATTAATTCATCAAAACTAATGTTTATATATAATTGTATTCTTCAGAACTCTTTGATATCTTCTCCTTTGCCTTCTGATTCTAAACTCTTTTATGTCCTTCTAAACGGTTTCGCATTTGGACTGTTTTGTATTCTAGATTCTTTTCTATTCTTCTTAGCTGGTTTCTTTTAATCTAAAGTGTTTCATATTTCTTTGAAAATGCCTCAGACGAAAGAATGCCATCCACTTTACGAGAACTACTGTTCCAGTCATTATGGAAACGGCCAGTGCGACCAAGGCTGCAACTCGCCCGAGTGTGCCTGGGATGGCAACGACTGCGATGACCTTTCGAATGACAATCGAGCTCTTCCCGGTTCCCTCGTATTCATCATACTTGTTCCTCCAAGCCGATTGCATGCGGTGTTACCATCGTTTCTTCGCCAGCTGAGTCTGCTTCTTCGTAGTCTTGTGATGGTAAAGCGAGATGCCGAGGGTAGGGAGATGATTTATCCGTGGCCGGAAGATGACGATGAGGCTGGGAAGCAGGTGGAAAATGTCAGGATCTGGAAAAGGGCGTCTGGAGCCGACGTACGAGGGTAGGTACTGAGGCTGTAAGGATTGTTCATTGCTGTGTACCGTATTCAAAGCTTGAATCCCAGGGCATTCTGGAAGTTTGGCAATAGTAATATTAATAGTAGTGGTATCGAGCATAATCGTCTGTTGTGCTATTTGACTATTACTTTAGGCTGTGATCTTTTTTCTTCTATTTTAAATTCAAGTTTTGAGTAGCTGGGCAACAAACTCACGGAATTATCCTGACAGTCTCCTCCATCAAAGAGGCAGCCAGAAGTTTCGCTGTACGCATCACAGTGACTGTTGTTTTTAAAAGATGGAAGCAGTCCATTGCTTTGGAAATAAATAATTTCTGAATCTCAAGGAATAACTGATTTCTTAACTACAGGATGTAATTTGTTAGCTACACGGTTGATTTTAGAAATACAGTGGCCAAATTTTAACTGCAGGAGCTAATTTTAATAATACATGAGCTAAATTTGGAAATACAGGAGCTAATTTTGGAAATAAAGGAGCTAATGTGTGAACTACAGGAGCTAATGTTTTAACTACAGGAGCTAATTTGTTTAATTTTTGAACTATAGTAGCTTATTTTGTTAATCACAGGAGCAAGGTGCATGCAAAGCTGGACAACAGTAAATGCACCACAAAGTGTTTTGCTAGTAACAATGATGCTGCTCATTTTCTACAACAAGCAATGCATATGGGATGGAAATCTCCAGTTCCAATCAGTTCTGTGAAATGTAAGTCCTATTTTCCGATGCTGGTAGAATGCAGTTGTAGAGTACTGTGACTAGACATCTAATGTGCAAAGCTTCAGTCAGTTACAAACTTCATGAAAATAAGGTAACAATGAATCTAATCCAATCTAGAAACTTCTATAGCACCGTTAAAAATAATTGGTTTTAAAGTATTAATATCGAATAAAATGAAGCAGAATAGCGGTTAATTTATTAAGTTTCATGATCAACATTAGCTGTTGGATAAGTGGTTTTCTCTACTCAAGGGGCACGTCGGCCGATTGAATAGAGTGTTCGTCTGTAACGTGGAGAGTATGGGTTCGAGATTCCCCTTAGTCAGTTACTGTGTAAGGGACCTTGAGCAAGTCCTTCACTCACAATTGCTTGGCGCCTCAGATTCAGATTGACTGACTTTATGTGCTTAATAAATGCAAAATAATAGTAATAATATTCGGCGACTGCCTGAAGAAGATTTCACCCTGTGTCTCGTGATTGCCAACATGCCGACGTTTCGCTCTGGAGTTTATTTCATAGTGGACATGGTGAAATGGAAATTTTTTTATTACTGAGTCATTTATAACATGTGGGGAATTCACCAGCCATTTAACCTCTGTTCTCGTGTTTGCCCTTTAGCTGAAAGACTTCGGATTGAAACTACTGTTAAATAGAGACCGACTATCAAGGAGCAAATATCTTTACTTTACCTTACCTTACCTCACCCACGTTTCATTACCACATATGTTTGTATATTTCTAGAGCATTTTTTCAGTACCTCTTGGAGCCACTTCTCACCAGCATAAATGATGTTGTTTCTTCGAAGCTTGAACTCCTTTTCTTCCTTCAAGAAACGCCAGAAAACTCACTATTTCTAACTGGCTTTCAAACATCGGATATCTCTTTTCAGCTGGTGAATCCACGCCTCTGATTCGCATTTCTGTGTGACTTTGCATGTTTTAAACATTTTCATAATAATAACAATACGAGTTCGTTAAGAACGAGAAATAAGCAAATGAACATTGATATTCTGCATGATAGTATAGTATGTGTTTTCGAATGCACAAATTTAGTGAATTTTTTATCCATCATTTATTTATATTTTCATGTTCTTTTTGCCAGCTGTTGATGATGAGGAAACTCAAGGTCCAGGTGGAAACCTTGTGATAATTGCCGTTGTGATCTGTTGTACTGTTGCCATGGTTATTGTCGGTATCCCGATTGGTTACCGGGTGGCTCGCAAAAGAGTGAGACCCACGGACACGTGGCATCCACCAACTCTCCCTTCAACCAGTATTGGATCCAAGTGAGTTTCTACCAGTTTGTTATCATTATTCTAATTTTTACCATATTATTATTTTTTGCCTGAGGTAAGTGTAATCCCTCAGGAACAAAAATTATGCTAAGAGCTGTTAAAGGGTATCTGGAAAATCAGGCCTCGTTCTCAGCAACATCGGAAAACGTGCCACAAAGAGCGGTGGCTTTATAGTGTTGAATGCAAATAGAAAGTCACTGAAGAAGGAAGGTGACCTCACGTGACTTATTATTAATGATATTATATTATTATTATTACTATTAGTATTATCAATATTGTGCATTAGATATTAAATATTTCTGTATTTATGTACCACTGATTTACCAGATACCCTTTAACACTTTAGATTAAAAGAAAACAGCTTAGAAGAACAGAAAACAGTTTAGAATAGAAAGCAGTTTAAATGCAAACCGTTTAGAAGAACATAAAGGAGTTTAGAATCAGAAGGCACAGGAGAAGATAACAAACAGTTACGAAGAATACAATTTATATACGAACAATAGTTTTGACAAATTAATTTTAATCTATTTAAGTGGATCTTTCCAAATCTGTTTTATGTACCACTGCTTTATGGGTTGTGTGGATCAGTAGGAATATTTAATGAATTCACAGGAATTTTAAATTACTTATAATATTTCAAATTGTAGAATTACCTCATCTGGAAAGAGTTTCTCCGTAGTTTATGATGAAGATGACGATGACAGCGACAACTTGGACAGAAAATATGGAAAGAGGTTCAAGGTACTTTTCAACATTTTCAATTTTACAACAAAGTAGTATTGAACACTGAAAACTTGCTTGTTTCCACTATTTCGTTTTCTTCGAAGAGTAACTCAATATTTATCTTATGTATGTATTTCTTGCACTTTGTACATACACATGGTCAATAAAACTGAAACTGAGACATGATACTACTGTGCATGAACGCTTTGTCCAGATTTGTTATATGGATTGTGCTTAGCAGGCTTCAACCTACAGTCATTAGATTATAGATCAAGTGTGCTACCAAAGAGACCACCATGATGCATACATTCAAGTGCCCCGTGTAAAATGTTTTATTTGAAATCAAGTCTCTGATCCAATCTTTTCCTTATATTGGCAGATGTTATTCTGATTCTTTGTCTGATCTTTGAACATTGAAGAAACATGGACTTCATGTTTAAGATGCTGATCTATAAGCCAAATTTCCTATTTTATTATGTGTTTGTCATTGTAGCCAGATGGCGCTAGCAGCCTGTTGCTTGGTAACAATCACAGTTCTTTTCCACAGCAGTCTCCACAGGCTTTGACCCCCCTCACTTGCCAACCCCTCGGTCTGTATGATGTAGACACACGTGGGCCGGGTGGACTGACCCCTTTGATGGTCCTGGCTATGTCACGCAGTCGGGAGGACATTCATTCAGGGAGTAGCAGACCCCGTAATGACCTGGAAGACGACTCTGGCAACATCATTTTTGATCTTTGCACTGAGGGCGCCTCTGTGAACACGAAAACTGACCACACTGGTATGTACATCTAAAGGTTCTGCAAGTTCTTAAAAATGCTTGACCACTTTGGCAGTGTCTTTAAATTTATCATGCTTGACCGACTCTGCTTCCCTTTAAAATTTGCTATGCCCTCTGTTCAAGAAATCTGACTCTGATCCATTGAATCCACTGCTTTCCCATGTCTCTCAACCAAACACAACCCACCCTAACTGCTACTCTTCCCTTTCTATCTCTGGTCATCTGGCAACCAGACATGGTTCTTGATATGGCATCTTTGGACAACCCCAATGACTTGACGCAGCGCTCGTGAATACACGTAAGCTGGTACCCTGCACTTAGCTTTTAAGTAGCGCTTAGAAATTCCATATACGATTACGATGATCTGCTTTGTGGTATACTTGTGAGGAAGTTGTAACTTTTTTTCTTCAGGTGAGACGCCTTTACACCTGGCTGCTAGATTTGGTCATCCAGATGCTGTGAAGAGTCTGCTGGAGAATGGAGCTGATCCCAACATTCAGGATAGCACTGGTCGGACTGCACTCGATGCTGGAGTAGCTGCAGATGCAGTGGATGTAGTAAAGGTGAACGAAAGTCATGAATTTTGACAATTCAAGAAATCTGACTCTGATCCATTGAATCCACTGCTTTCCCATGTCTCTCAACCAAACACAATCCACCCTAACTGCTACTCTTCCCTTTCTATCTTTGTCATTTATTAAATAAATTTCTTTATATGTTTTGTTTTTGGCGTACGTCATATTTCTCTGTTTTTGCTTTTTTTTGGTGTAATAACCTCTCTGAGCTCCTTCGCCTTGTCGCGTAGATTGCATTACTTTGATTTTTGGTTGTGATTTCACTTTGTGACCACAAAGGATTAGATACTTAGAGTGCCGTGGACAAACGATTGGATCCTAGAGACTGCAGGAATAGAGAGGATTCTGCTCGGATTAATTGAACAGAGGAAGCTTTCATGTGCTATGAAGGAGTGGAGACTGCCTAGAGAATGAGATCATCCAAGGCACAACTTCTGGATCCTTAACTCGGGGAAGACCCAAGATGGCATGGATAGACAACATCAAGTCGTTAACTGAATTATCTTTGGACCAGTTATTACAAGAGACGAAGGACAGAAGCAGATGGCGCGGAATAGTCCTTGGCTCGAGCACGGTTCAAGACAAGACAAGGTCTATTCGGTAACGTGCTGTGTCTGTAATCTAATGATCATGGGTTCAAGCCTGCTGAGGGGACTTTGTAACTACCCAGGACATTTGTGTTGCGTTCAGATTCGAATTTACTGGCCTTACATGCATAACAAGTGCAAAACAAAAATAGACGCAATTCCTTTGTTTAATGCAGCTTCTCTTGAGCCATGGGAAATCGAGAGTCAACTCGCAGACGAATGACGGAACGACGTGTTTGATGTCTGCCGCTAGACTCGATATGAACCATCTCGTCAGAGAGCTGTTGGATGCTGGAGCGAATGTTGATGCCACCGACAATGAAGGTGAGCTTTTTATCTAGTGAGAGAGAGACAGACAGAGACAGAGAGAGAGAGATTATTTTATTGATCGCCAAAATAATTAACGATTACAATCACAATCTGTCGCATACATTAGTGCCAATGGGCTGACTTAAAAAGAACAAATAGTTCCAATACGAAGGTCACTTGTTTACATCATGGATTACAAATAGGTGACAGCAATATACTGAACAAATCAATTAATAATCTAGAATATAAGAGTAATTAATGTAATCAGTGCCAGTGTATAAACACAAACAAAAACTTAACTGAGCACAAACAAAAACTTAACTAAGTGCATCGAGTAGATGAGATTTTAGAACTGGTATAAAATTGGTAAGCTTGTAAGTATAATGAAGGTAGTTGAGCAATGGTGGATTGGTTTCCTTTAATGTGGTTTCTATCTAGATAAATGAATTGATATATAGCGCCGTGGTAGATTATCAAAAGGTTGTAATATTCGGCTGTATAAATATCCTGTTAGATAGCCGACTGGCTGAGTGAAAAGACACAACCACAGCCTTTAATTGAAACTTATTAAAAATTGACTTTCCATGTATATGAATTGCAGTGGTTCTAGCACAGATCAGATGTTTGTTGTATTGCTTAAAACTTGATTTGTTTAGCTATGGCTTTTGTGTGCTATAGAAACAGTAATACAGTGTTATGCTGTGTCAAGTTGTGATGTGTTTTGTTACGCTATTTTGGATTGTTATGCTGTATTGAACGGGCAGTGGTGGTGAAGGATCTCACCCGATTATTCATTTTCCATATATCAATGCTTGGTTAAAAAGAAGCAGAAGAACCTTGCGGCAAAGTCCCCCGAAATTTCAGATCGGGTACAGTCCGAAAGTGGTGTTTCGGAGAGAACGCCTTTGAACAGCAGGACGTGTTCAGATCCAGTTAGGAATGTTGCGCAAATTGAACGAAACTTGAAAGAAAGTGATGTCTGCATCACTGTACATGCTGTCAAACCGGAGCAGGGTCGCTATAGAAAGACTTGTACATTTATTACATTTACATTTTATTATGCTATGTTATTGGATGTTTTAGGTAGAACAGCTCTTCACTGGGCGGCCGCAGTCAACAACATCGAAGTGGCAAAGTTATTGTTGCGACATGGTGCAAAACGTGACTTGCAGGACAACAACGATGAAACTCCATTGTTTCTCGCAGTCAAGAACGGCCGTTTTGAAATGGCCAAACTTCTGCTCGAGAATTTAGCCAACAGCAACATTCCAAACGATATGAATCAAATGCCCCGCAACATCGCAGCTGAGCGCAGCTACGGCGACATCGTTGAACTACTTGACAACTTCCAGACACGACCACTGACGAGTGTCACAAGTGGTCAGGCGTTGGATGTTGTTCTTCCACCCTATATCAACGCCATGGTTAAAAAGAAGCAGAAGAACCTTGCGGCAAAGTCCCCTGAAATTCCAGATGGGGTACAGTCCAAAAGTGGTGTTTCGGAGAGAACGTCTTTGAACAGCAGGACGTGTTCAGGTCCAATTAGAAATGTTGCGCAGATTGAACGAAACTTGAAAGAAAGTGATGTGTGCATCACTGAACATGCTGCCAAACCAGCGAATGTAGAAGTAAATGCTTCTTCGCTAGTCTCAGGCGTTCAGAAAACAGAGACACAACGAAGAAAACCAGCGAAACCAGCTCGAGACGGCAGGACCCGGGTCAGATCAGCGGAAAACGTGAAATACCCGAAAAAGAAGAGCGAGGCAGGTGCGGCAGGCGTTCGCGAACGAAGAAGCTCGCAGAAGAGTCCGGCGTCAAGCCACAGCAAGAAAGGAAGCGAGGAGACACCAGTACAAGAAGCAGAATTCATGAAATCCCAGTGCGTTTCGACTGATAAAACAGGATCACGTACCGCACTTTCGTGCACTTTGGATCGCGGTGGAGCAGATCGCTCACTGTGGCCACAACAGAATCATTTCGACGAAAACAGAAACGTGTCTTTCGATGGGCGTTTGTCACGTAACATCCGTGTTAGCAACACCAGCCAGCCATTGCAGTGGCCAGTGACTTTAAGCCCTCCCGATTCGACGTGCTGTGTTAGCCCGAATGCAGGAAGCAGTAGCATCGGAAGCCCCGAGACGAACTCCTCTGCAGTCGGGTCTAACCAGAGAAGCCCTGGCGTCAGCTGCGTTTCCGTTGCGCCTGTGCTATTCTACGCCAGTTCTCAGAGTTCGGTTGAAACGGGCTTAGGACCCGCAGTAACAGTTGCTTCCTTTACCCCACAGACACTCGGCGTTCAAGGTCTGGCATTGCACCAGCGCGCAGCGAGGCCACACAGGGTACCAGACAGCGGATATCGCTTAAATGACACCTACCAGACTCGGCCAAAGGAACTTGCTTCCTATAATCAGCACAGTAGCTTGTCTGGTTATCCCGCGGTTGGAACACAGAACTATACTCTCGTGTCTTCGGGTCCTACCTGGGACACACCTGTGCAGTATCGCATGATGAATGGCGTGACTTACGACATCTGTTTGACGCCGTCGCCTGACAACTCTACTTCATTTCAAATAGAGTAACATGTTATTTCATCTGAAAATGTATTGGGTTTAAAAATAAAGTAAGTAAAGTATCCCTTATCCCACAAGTGAGACATAGTGTAGGCGCTTATTTCGTTTTCATTAGGCCCTTGAGCTGGTAGTGAACGAATCTGAAAGTCCTGGACTTGGGGCCAGTGCATCACAGGACTTGCCGTTTACTTCCCAGCATACGCTGGTACCAAATTATACTGCTTGGTGACGGAGGCACAGCGCGCAAACAAATGGCCCTGGGTCGTTACCCGGAGTCGAACCCGCAACCGTATGATCATTGACCAAACGCGTTACCGATAGACCACTGTGCCGCACATTGGATGATGCCTGGCTTGTTAATCTCTTAATAATATTCTCTTAAGGAAGCATTCATAACAAAGCTGATAACCTCTGAAGATGCATGTACATGTTCGACAACGCACTCTGTTGATTTGATGTGACGGGCCTGGGATTTGAACCTAGGTCGTAGAGGTGAAACGCCGACGTGTTAGCCGCTCAGCTACTGTCTAAAAATACTCTGAACCTTTTATATTGCTGCGATTTGGAGTCTTTTTTGAGTGTTCATTTTAGCAAAGTATGTTCAGTCACAGAATTAGATTCCGTGTTCATGTCAGAATCGACATTGTATGTGATTGTGCCTGTTATGTGGATGTTCCAGTATAATTCTTTGAGCCAGTTGCTCGATTTTAGCAACTCGCAATACCAGTGCGAGTTGAAAGGTTTAAAATATGTCCTGTTGTTTGATTGGTGTCGTTGTTCTTGCACCTGAGCGATAAGATCTTCTCTGCTTCCGAGGGGTCTCTGTTGAGGCATATGTTAAACATCCTTTGACCATGGGACCGCATTTCTTAGGAGTTTCTACCCAGATTACAACGTTCATAGGGCCCACACTGGGCTCTTGCTGGTCCCCAATTGTCACCAGCGGCATAATGCGGGCCCTACGAGCGTGGCGTCTTGGGTGTAGGGCATGGAAGAGAATCTTTGACTTCGAGATCATGCTTCTGTTGAGTTTCTACAGAGGCATACGAACAAGGGTGTCACTTTTGCCTCTGTGACTGTTCCTGGCATATTTTTAAGCATGTGTATTGCCCTCAGGGTCCTGTGTAACAGACTGATCTGCTTGGTGCCTTGTGTATTAGCTCAGTGGCGCTATAGAAGTTATAGATTAGATAGCTGTGGTTTGTCTAGTTAAGTAAGTAAGTAAGTAAGACATTTGTTAACACGCCATGTGTCCATCGGCTGAGCGAGGAATCGTAGACGTCTAGTTTTAAGAAACCCTTTTGTATTTCGTAAGGGTTGGTAGAACATCTGTCAGCTGTTTATCATTTGTGTCGGGATCTGCCGAAGAAACCAAGTTTTGATGGAAATTGACATTTATTCAGCTTCAGGAAAACACGGATGTGATGTGATATGACGCCGTTTCCTATACTTAAGCAAATGACCGCTAACAACAGGCTGCTCAGCCGCCCAGCCTGTGATAGTAGCTAGGCAGAGAGCCAGAAATGTACAGTTAGAAATTACGAATTAGAAATTGAAACAATAGGATTCTCGTGCAGCCGAGAACCTCATATAGCACATTTTTGATACGCCTGATGTTTATGAAAGGAGCGAACCAGAATTGCGATTGTATAGAAGAAGTTTATAGATAGAAGTGTACGAAGATGGAATTAGAAATTACAATTGTATAGAAATAAACGATTCAAAAGGTAACACGTGATGCAATATGGAATAGTTTCATTAGCTCCCTATAGAAGTTAGTTACTGACCGCGGGAATTAACTTGTTAGGAGTCTTGTGTGAAATGTTGCTGTTTAATTGTTTAACATGTCGAATTGTTAATGTTATACGTAACGTGTTAATTTTTACTGTGCATTTATTCGTAAGCAATATTTGTTTTTAAAAATAAACGTCACATGTTGCCTTGATTGCCTCTTTAATGTGTGACATGATTGCCAACGAATTGCCATCGGCGACAGTGGCAAGGACACGAAGGGATGTTAACCCAAGATTTTTTTGTTGTGATTTAAAGACTTCATTGTAACGGGGTGAGAAGCTTTTGGCTAATTTATATATAAGAGGGAAACATCAGATGGGAGAGATACACTGGCTTCTTGGCCTGATAAGCTACATTGGTTAAAGCGTACCGTAAGGCGTCTCTGAGCGTGAGGATGCCGGTTCGCGTCCCGGTCGTGGCTTATTTCAGAGGTTTGAGTCTCGGGCTAGCACGGTCCGTAAACGGGGATGTTAAATGGTCCATTCAAACGGGGAACGGTGGTGAGGGATCTCATCCGATAAATTCATTTAAAAATGAGCAGGGTCGAGGCCATACGGTCGCTGTAGAAAAACGTGTACATTTACGCGTACATTTAGATAGGTCAGTTGGGACGGGTTTTTATTTGTTGGCATCGGGCCCCGTCATAAATCAGATAGCTTTGTGTTCCTGTCTCGAGTCAACCGGGTTTGCGATAAGTGAGTGAGTAAATGAGTGAATGCTGGAATGAGCGAATGATTTAGTAAGTAAGCGAGTTAGTGACTGAATGAATGAGCGAGTGAATGAAGGAATGAAGGAATGACAGGCAGAGATGGACAGATAATCATCATCGTCGTCATCGTCATCATATGCAGGCTGCAGCAGTGGGGAAAGTTCGGGCTGAAGCAAAATGTGTAGTGAAAATGTTTTTTTTAATGGTAGATAGTCAGAACCACGGTTGAAGTCCCTCAGTCAATCCTGTAAGTGGCACCAAAAGCCCTTGAGAGCATCGCAATACTCTACAACGAATATGACAACTTTGGAAATAATGATGATGATGATGATGATGATGATGATGATAACCACGACGATGATAATTAACTTTGTTTTTATAAAGCATGTTGAAATGAACACATCAAATCGGCATAACATTTAAACCGTCAAAGTTACCAGTGTAAAGTGAAAACTACAGTCAATGCGAAAGCTAACGGAACTAGACCTAATTCGCACCAGTTTGCTATGAACCAAGGTTAACAAAAGGCAATGAACTAATTACAATTGAAATACAAACAGATAAATCAAGCACTGTTGTTAGAATACATAATTGCCATTGGCCTTCACCAGTAAGTTCACGATTTTGGGTTTCGGATAATCCATCGTTTTTCATGTATTTTAATGGAATTTAGTTTTTTAATGCGATTGTTCTCCGGCCAAAATCCTATCCAGGTAACTAAAGGTCACCAATTTGTTTCTAGTTAACCGAAAACCTTTGACCTTAAAATTCTTATTATTTATAAACCGATAAACCACCATATTTTTGTAACAACTACGCGCTATTTATCAAGATGATGAATTTTCACTGTAGAATGCAGTGTGCAAAATCCTTTATAGGATAGAGGTTATAAAATTTGAGGTGTCATCTTCTTTTCGCTAAAAAACCACGATTTCTGTTAACATGTTGCATTCTTAAAATCTTTATATGTTAAACTTATTACTAGTAAATTTTGTGTGTTTTTAGAAAGGGGCTAAAACTTTACCAAATTTCATAACCAATGAAAATAATAATCTCCTTCAAAAAGTCTCCATTCCAAGCCTTTACGTTATTACAATTATAACAATTGTTTTGGTCTTTATCGTCGTCGTCATTGTCGATGTTAGCGAGTTAAACAAAAGCAATTTCTATAGGAATCTATCAAGCATTTATTTCAGCTGTCAGTCGATCTTCTTGGACGCAACTTTATCCTCTAGATCATCGATAGTTTAGCTGTAGACTGTTGTCTGGATGTGCGTTGCACGCTCCTGTTTAGAACAACAGAAAATTCAACATCATCTCTATCTGGCTCGTTATAAGCTCCTCATGCTTTTAAATTAAAAAGCGCTAGTCTGCTGTTCTATTGGTTTCAAATGTTGTTAAATCGTGGCAGGGTTACAGAGTAGCCTAACACATTAGTGCGCGAAAGTGGCTCCATCTGTCTCGTCGACCTATTGCCTTCGTTTAAAACTAGGTAAATCGCAGGACCTATATAACACAACATAGCTACTCAGTAGGCCTATCAGTAGGCCCCTTGTAATAATTATAATATTAATAATGATGACGACGATTATGATGATCATAATAATAATAATAATAATAATAATAATAATAATAATAATAATAATAATAATAATAATAATAATAATAATAAGACAATTAATATATCGCCGCAACACAACCGAGATCGAAAAAAGGGCGCTGTACATTCACCAGTGCATTCAGACGTCGAAGGATAAGGGGGAAAGCAATGTTTCTAGCCGTGATTTAAATATCTCCAGTGAAATGTAAATGTATAGGTTTTATATAGCGACCGTATGGCCTCGACCCTGCTCATTTTGCAATGAATTTATCGGGTGAGATCCTTCACCACCGCTGCCCGTTTGAATGGGCGCCACGCCATTTAAGGTCCCCGTGCACGGACCGTACTAGCCCGAGATTTAAATCTCTGAAATAAGCCACGACCGGGACGCGAACCTGGGATCCTCACGCACAGAGGCTCCTTGGCGTACGCACTTACCGATGTAGCTAACTATGCATGTAAGGGGGCGACTTGACATACACAAGAAGACTGTTCCAAGCCACAGGTCCAGCAACGCGAAGGAGCGTTCTCCGAATTTTGTTACAGTTCTGCGAACGTGTATTTCATTTTGTACATTTTCTTCAGGCATTCTATGCAAAACTTAAAACCTGCCACGGCAAGAGATAACCCTAACAATAACCCTACCCTAACCCTGATCCATCCAATCCGCCGTATTCTCATTTTTCTCAACCTAAACACAACCCGTCATAGCAGCTCCTCTCTCTCCTTCTCTCTCTGGCCTCCCGGCAACGGAGCTTGTTCCTTACACGGTAGCCTATCCCTGGTCAACTCATCTGATTGAACGCAGAGCTGGTGAATAAACAGGTGCTGTGTTAAGCTTGCAAGTTACGCTTTAGAAATTAAGACTAATTAAGAAATTAAAATTAAGAAATTAAGACCAGACTTTTTCTCGAGAGGTAGGCCCTATCAAGCAAATCCTTACTTTCACATAACGGCTATCTAAACATATTCTGGCTGGGTTAATTATTTTCATGGCTTAAAGAAACTACCGAATTACAGGAAAAACGGACTAGTTCTGAAGAAAACATGTAAATGCTCAATCGTCTTAAAAATCATTTATTTCCTAAGGTTTGCCATATGTATTTGCACTGAATAATAACATAACACATGCATTAGGTCAACGCTCATCTTCCGCAGATCCTAACTTCATTCCTCTTCTTCCCTTTATCTGTTCTGCGAATCCATTTCCAAACACCATCCACCGTAGCCGTCTGACTATCTACTTGCCTGACTCTTTGATCTTCTCGTGGGACCGAACCCTTCTTGCCTATCAATTTTGATTTGACTGAGCACCTGTGAATAAGCTGGTTCCCGCGACCTAGCTTTCGCTGGGCGCTGTAGAAATCTTGAGTTTACGATTACGATTAAGCCTACTTATAGTAAATAATAGGAAAATACAGATTTAACTGCTCGGGGCATATACCTCTCCCTCGGGGTTCTGTAGATTCGTAATGACCTTGGTCCCAACTCCCCAGGTTTCTGCTGACATCTCAGTGTCCAGAGGGGGAGCATTTGCCGGCTTCTTGTCCTGAGCCCAGATCTACAACCAGACAAGTAATTAATTAAGCAGCTATCTTAATTAATTGTCCCCTGAACACACATCTTCCATTCTGCTGGAAAAAAAGTTTTTCTTTCGTGGAGATTCAATGTGAAGACTTCTCTGTTATTGTACGGAAGCATTATCACATTTTGTATGTAGACAATACTGTTCTGTCCTGTAATGTATTGCCTGCAATGTATTGTATTGCCCTGTACATTATATTACATTTACATTGCATTATATTCTACTGTATTGTTGTATGGTGTATTCAGTTGTATTGTAACGTGTTCATTGCACTATATTATATTCTATTGTATCGTATTCTAACGTATTGTTGCTTGATGTATTGTGTTGTACTGTATTGTATTGTTTTTTACTATAAGGCGTTGCATTCCATGGTATTCCTTCTTCATATTATCTCTCTTTCCGCTTCAATCCCAAACACCACCCACCGTAGCTGCCACGCTGTCTCTCTGCCTGACATTTGGATCTTGACCTGGAACCGAACTCTTTTTGCCTATCGATTTTGTTTTGACTGAGCGCCTGTGAATAAGCTGGTCCCCGTGACGTGGCTTTCGTTGGGCTCTGTAGAAATCTTGGGATTACAATTACGATTACGATTACGAGTACTGGTTGGCGCTGCATTGCAGTGTAGACTATTAAATTTGTAGTTTACTGCGTTGCATTGTGCTGTAGGCTATCGTGTATCATACTGTACTGCTTTGTGGCGTGTAGTATTGTAATTACTACATGGTTTTACAATAGTGTAAAATAATTTGTATTCATTCATTTATTCAGAACATTTATATAGCGTCATATGTTTTACTGTATGATAACCTTTAATACTTTGTAATATGCTGTATACTATTGAAATGTAAGCGAACATTGATACTAACGGTAATCTTCTTTCCAGGTATGATGTTGCTATAAGCGTCGTTAAAGGTGAATTCATCCTCAGTTTTTCCATCAATTATGCGAATGATCTTCCATCCAACTAGGCTCTCCACCTACATATTCCATGCATAACAATAAACATCAATTATCTGGATTAAACTTAATTCACAATATGTGTATGTAGTTGCTGTTTAACGACGCTGTTTCATAACGAAGATGATCATTAGCGTCGCCCTCCTCCTTTATCCAAGTTGGGACTGGCACCACCAGAGTTCGGCACTGGCAGAGAATTTAATTTACATGAGCAGTAAACAGATTCTTGATGAATAGTAAACAGATGTTTGGCTAAATAAACTAATAACATGAATAACAATAAGTGTGTCCCACATCTCACAAGTGAGACGTCGGGAGGCGCTCATCTCCTTCAGTCGGCAATGGATTAATAAATTAATTATATCAACACTAAGCATAATTATTAATTAGCAACATGAATAATGATTATTTGAAGAAATAAATTTCTCCAACAGCAATACTATATGTATGACATATGAAGCCCACATGGGAATATTGTCATATGGGCTTCATGTGTCCTGCCATATGACGTTGCTGCTGGGGTTAATTAGCTGCAATAACAATAATTAGTTACACCCAATGATATTATTGGTAATATGTAAGCTTGCCATAGCACTAGCACAAGCACGCAGCACATGCCCGAAGGAAGCTTTCGTACTTCGGGCGATGTAATGGCTGTGAGAATTGGACCATCAAGAGGGGTGAAGAGGCAATGCATTTGAAATTATCTGCTGCAGATTCTCAGATTATCATTGTCTACCAGGAAGACAAATGATTGGGTCTTGGAGATTGCAGAGGTAGAGGAGCCGGCCCAGATTCATCGAACAGAGGAAGGTTTCGTGCTTCGGCCATGCGCATGTGGAGACTGTCTGAAGAGGGAGATCATCCAAGGCACAATTCATGGACAGCGAACCCGAGGAAGACCATTGATTGCACAGATGGACAACATCAAGTCATAGACTGAACTATCGTTCGACCAGTTATTGAAAGAGACAAGGCACAGAAGCAGGTGGAACAAAATTGTCCGTGGTGCAGCCAATCATCGGCTCTAAGGCGGTTAAAGACAAAAACACGAGAAGACAAGATGTTCATCCTGAAGAAGCCTTTTGGCACTGAGAAATTTCCGAGATTTACATCTACATTACATTACTATACAAGACAAGATAAGACAAGACTACAGCCCTGCACAAAACAAATACGATATAAATATTTGCGCTAAAAGAATTGTTTATTGGATTATGTAAGAACGGAGCCGAATTGAGGTGTCTTGTTGGCAAGAGCGTCGGTACAATGGCGGAGGGTTTTATTCGTCACTGGAACCCGAGATGCCTTCTCTCATGTCATCAGAAAGTGGGAAGGCAAAAATGTCATCGAAGTTTTATGGAAGATGAAAATGGGAATAAAAATGTGGGCTATGACTAAGGAAAGAAAGCGTCCACAATGCTTCGCTGTGGCCTGCGCTTAATAAATTTCTTATAGAGGATGTGAAGCAAACTGCTGCGCAAGTGCCTTGTCCTTTATCTGCTTCTATTTCTCCAGCAGTTAAAGATCATTCTCTGTAACCGTGGTTTTGTGTTGTCGGTCGGCAGCGCCTCTGAGGAGTTTTCTTGAAGTTGCGCTATATAAATGTTCAATTATGATTCGAATACACTAGGTTAGATTCTAGAGCCACCTGGACAGGTGTGCTAATTAGTTCTATACCTTAACCGTAACCCTATGACCCTGACCTTTCTGCCTTTGTTTTCGATCCGGACGAAGTGTCCATTTGGAGCGCATTCACTGATGCTCAGCGATCCCTTGGCTGTCGTTTTGAAGGTTGTCCTGGCTCTCAGCTCCCCACTTGCTGATGAACCGTACTCCCCTGAGCAGTCACAGCCACTTTAAGTACCTCACCGTCTCCGTTTTCAAGACTGGTGCTTTCTGGCTGTTTGTACTGAGACTGTGCTATTATTATTATTATTATTATTATTATTATTTATTATTATTATTATTATATTATTATTATTATTATAGTTATAATAATAATAATAATAATTAATAATAATAATTATTATTATTATAGTTATTATTAATTATAGTCAATAATAATAATAATAATTATTATTATTATTATTATTATAGTTATTATTATAGTTATTATTATAGTTATTATTATTATTATAGTTATTATTATTGTTGTTGTTGTTATTGTTATTATTGTTATTTTGCATTTATAACGCGCGCAAAATCAGTAAATCTGAATCCGAGGCGTGAAGCAACTGCGATTGAAGGACTCGTTCAAGGTCCCTACACAATAACCGTCTAAGGGGAGGTTCGAACCCGTACTGAAACTACTGTTTTTGCTATTGATGTTGTTTGGTTTTGTTGTTGTTATTATTAATGTTAAATCTGTTGTTGCTTATATTAATACACGTTGTTTCAAATGCAAAGTTACCTGAATGCGAAAGAAACGAAAGATGCCAATCGTCAGCTAACAACACTGGTCAGGTGCAACAAACTTAAAGGGTATGCAGAAGGTACCCCAACCCAGCAGAATTAAATAAACATTTACAGTACATTACATTACTTTAAATTTACAGTACATTACATTTACAATACGTTAAATCTACAGTTCAGTACATTCTCAGTACATTACATTTACAGTATGTTACATTTAACAATACGTTAAATTAACAATACATTAATTTAACAATGTGTTAAATTAACAGTACATTACATTTACAGCATATCACATTTAACAATAGGGTCTATGTTAACTTTACTATCCGTTAAATTTACAGTACATTGCATTTACAGCTCAATACATTTTAGAGGCAACAAATGGCCTGCAAATGGCGTTGTCGACCATATCGTGTAGCGTGACTGTCATATTAATAGGGGTCAAGGTGAAACTTCTACAGGTCAAGCTCACTTTCAGGAGGCGCAGAGGTCGTCAGAAAGGAGGACATGTCGCTCTTATATTCCAAGTCGCCTTTCGAATTCAACCTAAACACCACAGAAAGAAGTAAATGGTGTAACATAAGTTTAATATGTAGGCTTAGTAAACGTGATTCACAGTAAATATGTTGTAAACGTGATTCACAGTATGTCGTGAACGTGATTCACAGCAAATAGGCCTATGTTGTAAACATGATTCACAGTAAATATGTCGTGAACGTGATTCACAGTAAATATGTTGTAAACGTGATTCACAGTAAATATGTTGTAAACGTGATTCACAGTAAATATGTTGCAAACGTGATTCGCAGCAAATATGTTGTAAACGTGATTCACAGTAAATGAAATGCCTTGAGCGCCTCTGTAGAGATTATCCTCTAAAAGGCGCTATATAACTCTCAAATTACAACTACAAAATTACCAATTATATATAACTAGACGTAAATGTTATATGATATAAACGTAAATGTAATGTTGTGTATATGCTTCTTTAGTGTATGTCGCTAAGTCAAAGCTCAGAAACAAGCCTTAAATAAAATTTCATAAGTTTCTTCTCTCCTCGTGTCTTTTCAACAGTCTTTTCATACCGCCATAACTTCGACTCTTGCTAGACTGTCATCCTGCCCCAAATATACTTGTTATGTAAGTAAGTGGGATCTGCCCACCCCAATCGTAAACTCAAACTTCTACAGCGCCCAGAGAAAGCTAAGTCGCGGGAACCAGCTTATTCACAGGCGCTCAGTCAAAACAAAATCGATTGTAATGTAATGTAATCGAAAATTTATAAAGCGCCAAAACTCCTCAGAGGCCCTCCCGGCCCGACAACCCAGAAGCACTGGGAAATAAGAAGGCCTTCAAGAGCTTGCGGAAAAGAGGGGGAGAGACACTAAGAAGTTCCTGGCAGGAAGGGTTCTGTTCCAGGTCAAGATCCAAGAGTCAGGCAGGCAGATAGTCAGATGGCTATGCTGGACGGCGTTTGGAATTGAACCGGAAAGTGAGATAAGGGGAAGAGGAAGAGTCAGGATAGGATTTGTGGAAGAGGTGTGGTTTCAGTTTCGAGTGAAATTAACTGACTTTGTCTCCATCGAGGACTTTCAATCAGCTGCCTCTGATAGGTTTCTTAAAGGTGCTATATGAACGTCTAATTTACGTAGCGCCAGTGTTCTCCTACCGGCCCTCCTCTCCCTCGAGCAGCTTGCGATAGGTGGCGATCTCTATTTCCAGTGCCAGCTTCATGTCCATGAGTAGAGTCAGCTGGCGAAGAATTCCATCCAAGTCCTTCTTGACGGCATATGCGTCAGACTTCAGTCCATCGTTGATCATTTCCAGCTCCCTCTCCCTCTCCTCCTTACGACGCCGCAGAAGGTCCAGCTCCCGCTGAAGCTTCTGGCTCTGAACAGCAGTAATTGAGCGTATGGTAGATCATCGTATGTATGGTAAGGTACGTAAGGTATTACATGTGAAGTACGTAAGGTAAGGTACAGAAGCAGGAATGGCGTTGTAGGTAAGGTACGTAAGGTAAGATATGGAAAGCAAGGTATAGAAGGTAAAATACAGAAAGCAAGGTTCAGAAGGTAAGATAGGAAAAGCAAGGTACAGAAGGTAAGATACGGAAAGCAAGGCATAGAAGGTAAGATTCGGAAAGCAAGATACAGAAGGTAAGGTGCAATAGGTAAGGTATGGTATGCATGATATGTATGCGGTATGGAAGGTATACGGTGTGGTATTTAGGATAGAGTGTATAAAGTGGGGTATTAAGGTATGGAAGATCCAGTAAAGCTGCGGTAGGTAAGGTACGAAAAGTAAGTTTCGGAATTTTGTGAACGTTCGTTTCAATTTGTACAGTTTTGTAAGATTGACAAGGTCTGGTTAATTTAGGTAAATATAAATGTTCACGTTTTCTATAGCGACCGTATACCCTCAACACTGATCATTTTGCCAAGAACTGATCAGGTGAGGACCTTCACCAGCGCTGCCCGTTTGAATGGGCGCCATGCTAATTAAGGTCCCTCTGTGCGAACTATGCTGGCCCGAGATTTAAATCTCTGAAATATAGCCATTATTGGTATGGGAACCGGCATCCTCGCGCAAAGAGACGCCTTGACGTACGCTTTAACCAATGTAGCTTACCAGACCAAATAATGTAGGCCCTACTGTAATTCAAGAGTAGAAACTAATAAAAGTTTTAATCATTTTTATTAAACTTTGTAACATCTACCATTTTCCTATAATTTAATCTGTAATAGATATGCGAATTTAATTCAAGAGTGGAAACTATTACAATTACGAATTCTTCAAATTTCTATTTCAAAGAACTAACCGAGTCAGCGATAGGTAAGGTTTGATTGATATGTTGAGAATTAAGAATTAATGTAAGGTAACTCTATATGCAAACTAGGGAACCAGAGAGAGGTCACGTGGTTAGGGCATCAACGTAGAGGGAAGAAGGTGGGATCGAAAAGACAATCAGATGCAGATGTAAGTTCAATTTGTATTATTTTTGAAGACACTAAAATTTTCTGAGCTCATGTGTGAGCGGACTTTGATAAAAATATCTGTTTGTATTTGTAGAGCAAACATCAAAGTAGATTCGTAAAGAAACGCTTGTCAAAATTAAAGATTTGTGCATTAGTTTTCGTGTCAACGTCACCTACAAAGACTGTCTTCAAGGACTGCGCACCACATCAGGTTTTGAAGAATTGAAGACAATAAGACCGAAAACCTGTTCAGGTGTTCGTAGGGGTATTACCTGATCTGACAGTTGGACCAATGTGTTCCTCAGGTCTGTTAGTTCCGCCTTCAAGGCTGAACTGTCTTCTGACTTTCTGATCTGCTCCGAGACGCTGGCTTTGGTCGGCTGTTCCATCTGATTAACCTGCTCAGAAAGCACGGTTGCAAATGTGTATTATGACTAAATAAATTGTTGGAATTTTGTGTAACTTATATACATAATTCATGGAACAGGTGGCATGTTTGATGAATACAGTAAAAAATAACGTATCCCATATCCAACAAGTGAGATGTAGGGGAGACGCTCGTTTACTTTTCTTTAGGTTCTTAAGCCGGCAATGGACGAATCCCAAGGTCCTGGACACAGGGCCAGTGCATCGCAGGACTTGCTGTTTACTTCCCTGCTTACACAGGTACCAAATTCTACTGCTTGGAGACAGAGGTACGGTGTGCGCAAACAATTTGCCCAGGGTCGTTACACGGAGTCGAACCCCCAACCGCGTGATCATTAACCAAAAGCGTTACCGATAGATCACAGTGCCGCACACGATGAATTGAGTAGTTGCTGTTTTTGAACAAGGTTCTTAAATTTCTCTATACTTGATTCAATCAGTTATTTCCAATAAAAATAACATCATATATAGGGACCTTAAGAAAACTTTGGGCATTTACAGTTAGTGTGAATAGTTCGTACTAATAGTTGGGGGGCGGGATAGTCTAATGATTAACCTGTTGGACTATCAACCGAGAAGTCAGGGTTCAAATCTCCTCAGGGCAGAAATTTGTTTAGAGATTTCGGCACCACTTGCATCCCCTAGCAAACTCAGTTATAACGAATACAAAGACAATATACTGTCAGTAGGAAGATCAGGTGGCGAGGGAGAGGGCTGGCCATCAGCCATTATATACCAAAGCTAAGAAACATCAAGCCCTTCACACTTCATACTCATGGCTGCCTCTCATGCTGTCTAAAGGGACTGCTCTTCCAGTTCTCTTCATCAATAATTCGCATTTGTATCAGGATGAACCGTTTTAGAAAATTACTGGTATTTGGACTAGGGGGATGATTCGCCAGATAGCGCCAGCGTTTCTTTAAATATTCATCAGCATCTTATACATACATCCGTACCACGCCCACATGTAAGATTATATATATATATATAAATAAAATATATATTGAGAGATTATTATATAGATGGTTGCAAAGGTTAACATTTAATCAGATAGAATTCCTTTTCCACAAACCCTATCCTGAATCTTGCTCTTCCCTTTATCTCTCTTTCGGCTCCCATTCCAAACAGCATCCAACGTAGCGGTTTGACGGTCTGCCTGCCTGACTCTTGGATCTTGACCTGGAACTGAACCCTTCCTGCCAATCGATTTTGTTTTGACTGAGTGGCTGTGACTTAGCTTTCGTTGGGCGCTGTAGAAATCTCGAGTTTACGATTACGATTACTGCAATATGGATAAGGAACTGATCAGGTGTTGATCTTTAAACAACGCATAGAAACCTTCGCTTCGTAGCTCGCTTTCATCGTAGTCGTAATGGATTGCATCTTGTCGTCATACATCTGTTCAATTTCCTTGATAGCCTGGGCCATCTGAGACTTCCAGTAGTCACGGCTCTCAGCTGCTGTTCCGCTGTAGATCAGTGCACCCACTTCTTTCAGTTCCTACGCACAGAAACATCATGAAGGCGGTAAAATTGAACTGTTAAATTAGTATTCAAACGAGCACGAACATATTAACGATGCATTTCAATGTTCAAAATGACTAAATCACGCACTGGCTTGGCTAGCTACATTGGTCTACATTAAAGCGTACGTCAAGGTGCCTGTGCGTGAGGATGCCGGTTCGCATACAGACAGTGGCTATATTTCAAAGATTTAAATCTCGGGCCAAATGATGTGGCACCCATTCAAATAGACAAAGGTGATGAAGGATCTTAGTCTATAAATTCTTTGAAAAATGAGCAGGGTCGAAGTTATATGGTGCTATAGAAAAATATGTACATTTGTTATAATGATCTTTAACTCAAAAATCGTCAAAGCGCTACTGAAACGCTAAGCACTGGGCTCCAACTTATTCACAAGCGCTGCGTCAATTCAAACAAAACGATGGTATCTCAAAGAACGACCACACTTGACAGACTGTCGATGGCTATCACCACACCATTGACAGACTGTCGATGGCTATCATCATACTATTAACAGACTGTCGATGGCTATCATCATACTATTAACAGACTGCCGATGACTATCATCGTACTATTAACGGACTGTCGATGGCTATCATCATACTGTTAACAGACTGCCGATGGCTATCATCATACTATTAACAGACTGTCGATGGATATCGTCAGAGGCGTCGATCCGTCGTAAACATTGGGGGGCCCGGGCCTATAATGGGGTCTGGATGCGAAGCCCTATTGGGTTTCAGGGGCAAAACCCCTGGTTTGGGGTCAAGATCGAAATAGGCCTAATGCAGACAGACACAAAGCCCAAAGCTCGGAAGACAAAAGATGAGAAATGTCGCTAATATTTTTTACAATGGAATGTCAACTTAAATATACACAGCAGCTATATGGCAGTAATGCTAAAGCAGCGCAATATGAGCACATAATAATTTATTCGACAATGAACTTGCCGAAAATGTTCTCCCTGATTGTGCTTCTTCTAGCAAACTTAGCCGCTATTGTAGGTTTCAGATTACCTGTCATTTACTTCAGTTTTTATCACTCTAATCTAATCTAAGAACTTCTATAGCGCCACTCTAATAATGCTCAAGGCATCATTCGATAGTCGCTGCTAAAAAAATCATTGTCCAAGTCAAATTCCATGGTAAGTCCGGGTCGAAAAGCCTAAGAGGAGTCCAGAAGACACAGAGACAGCCTACGGAGGAAATGAGTTCAGGAAGAGGTGAGCTTTAGTCGAGGTCTGAAGGCCGAAACAGACTTTGCTGAGCGAACATTTGCCGGAAGAGAGTTACAGAGTCTAGGACCAGCGACAGAAAAGGCACGCCTGCCAAGAACTGTTCTTGTCCACGGAATAGTCAGATTTACATAGCTAGAAGACCTGGTCGGGTAGAGATAAGTCTTGGGAGTCAGTACATGCAGAACGAAGATCGTGAGGTTGGCTGAAATGTAGAGTCTTGAATACAATTATTCCAGTCTTGAACAATATGCCCTTTTCTACGGGCAACCAATGCAACGCATTTAAGATTGGTGATGTATGACCATATTTTGGAGTTTTAGTGATAGCTCTTGCCTATGTATTTTGGACTCTTTGAAGCTTCAACAAATTAGCTTTAGAAATGCCAGTAAGAACGAGTTGCAGTAGTCAAGACGGCTGGAGACTAGAGCATTAGCCAAACAAACCAGGGCACAGGAGCGAATGTGGTGCCTAATCCTACGGATATCACGAATGTGGTAGTGGGCAGACCTACATATAGAATTAATATGTTCATTGAATGACAGGTTGGAGTCAAATACTACACCCAAATTGCGGGTTGAACAGTTGCGTTGTACGACACAGATGCCTAGATGGACGGAAGTCAAAGAATTAAATTTAGTCAGTTGCTGTGAGGTTCCAAAATGGAGAAACTCAGTTTTGGATGGGTTTAACAGCAATCCATTTTCTGCCATCCATGACTGAACTTGGTTTAAGACTTTAGTGTCAGAACAGAGAGTTGAGTCACTTGCCTTAAATGCAGACTGTGTAAGTGAAAACAAATTCATATTTTACATTTCATATTGTTGTAATTCAGCATTTGTATAGCGCCTCGCATAACCTCTCAAAAGCTCTATAAATTTATTAATTACTCATTTATAACCCCAAGTAACACAAAGAGGCACTATATAATCCGCTTACGTGATTCTTTTCTTGTACCTATACAGATGGGACGGATAGTTGAGTCAACTAGGAAAATTTTCTATACCTGGAGTTGAACCTTGGGAAACTAAGTAACTGGCTTTCAATTTCACCTCACTGCATCTACACCAAACAGTGATGAAAAGCTGATGAGCCTACCTCCACAACTACAATTTCACCATCAATACTGTCATCTAGTCGTTTACGTTTTATACCAAATTTTTCTATTTTCGTATCACCAAATTCAAACGCAACGTGCCTAAATTTTACTTGTTCAAAATTAACGAAATCATATCCATATACTTAACAGAGGGCGCTTTCTTCGGCTAGCGATGCAGAGACTGTGTGGGGATTATAATTATAAAGGGCGACTATACGAATATGGGTATATATGTATCCACCTCATATTTACAAAACCATATGTACATAAGGTACATGTATATGGTTTTGTAACTCAGGAGACTAATTTAGCGGGTCGGCTTACATCCCTACTGCCTGACTGGTCGAAGATGACATCCAGATGGCGATGGCCTTGATGTGAGGGCCAGTTGTTTGACCTGCATTCCATTAATTTTTCAGGGTCCTGTCAAACATTGCTATAGATTGGCGACCTGTGTGGCTTAAAGTCTGTATGTCCAACTGCCTGTGACTCAGTTGGCTTGGTCAACCTGCATATAATTATCATTACATATGTACCGTTGTAGTACGTATCTGTATTTCTGTCTGTCTACCTAAGCAAAAGTAGGCATAGACAGCAATACCTAGAGAGGTACAATCGGAAATTACGGACTGGCATTGTTTACTAACGTCTTAAAGTGAAGACTGACAACTAAAATTGTCACTCCAGAGCTGCCTTGTACTGATTTAACAGCTAAAATATTGCCGGGGCCCAAGTAATGGCCGGGCCCCCAAGCTCAAAATATTGCCGGGGCCCGGGCCCCAGGGGCACCCATAGGATCGACGCCACTGGATATCATCATACTAGTAACAGACTGTCGATGGCTATCATCGTACTATTAGCAGACTGTCGATGGATATCGTCATACTATTAACGGACTGTCGATGGCTATCATCATACTATTAACAGACGCGATGGCTATCAACACATTACTGACAGACTGTCGATGGCTATCATCGTACTATTAACGGACTGTCGATGGCTATCATCATACTATTAACAGACTGGTGATGGCTATAACCGCCGTGTCCTGTAGGGCTACATCAGCATTTAGTTAATCTCCAGCAGGGCAGACCATAATTTCAAAGGAAATTCTATTTATTTACTTCTCAATTTTTAAAATAAACTTCACGCAGAGCACCTTTTTGCTAAAACATCACTGCATAAGAAAAATGCTGTAGCGGGTTTACTGTTAGTGTTGTTGCAAAACAGATACGATTCACACATATCAGAATATTAGCAAATGTATCACTGCCAAATAAATAACTTCAGTAATCGTTTATCATGCCGACAGTAGCTATCCTACTTAAAAATACGGGTAAAAACTCTTCTTAAAAACTAATAAAGATTATCCATTTGCGCATAATATGTCACGCAAAGTGATCTTCATCGGTTCTGAAGCCTTTACAACAATTGAACATCGCAGTGGGATGAGTAGAAACTGTCCGGCTGGACATCGCAAAGGGAATTTTTCAATTTAATCATCACCAAGAATGTTGTTGATGTTTTTCTGTCAGCAAGGCCATAATTTTTTGGCACTGGATCACGTAAGAGAATAATTTGTTACAACTTTTGGTCGAAAAATGTCGCTAACACTTCGTATCCATGGCTGCCCATAGTGTTTTAGTGAAAGAACTGCTTTTCCTACCAGCAAGTAATGCACACGTTCAACGGATAGTTCGACTCATGTTGTGCCTCACATTGGGACAGTGTTGGGCCCCTGGGCGTTCTCAGTGGTCGGTCCGAAGCTTTGTGATGTTCTGTCCAGTTTCCCTCAAATCCTTAATATCACTTATACATAAAGTTTAGACTCGGTGCTGTAGAAATCTCGGGGTTACGATTACGATTACGCGTCTGCTTACTTAAGTATCGTAGCATGACTTGCGGTTTCTCTTGCCTATTGCGTGTATAATTACTGTCAAAATTTCAAGGGGAATTGTAAACGCTACGTTCCAAACAAAAAGAAAGAATCTGTACATGGTCACCAAAAACTGGGCAACTTAGAAGGTCATCAAAAAGTCGAAACATTTTAGGTTAATAAGTCTCCTGCTCCGTAAAATCAAAAAAGTTCAATACTGTCTTGTCTCACTTGTCCCGGTCACACCTCCCTTGTAAACTGGACCCACCACTTATGCCATTTAGTCAGGACCTGAAAGCGAAAGAAGTCAAGAGAACCAGCTTAGCTCTCAGCTCTCAGTAAAGACGAAATCGTTAGGGTATGTAATGGCTCCTGTTCAGTTCATAATCGTCAGCCATTACGCAGGCAGATAGCCTCGCACAATGGTTCAGGACATGGCGTCAATTGTCAGTTCTCGATGGAATTCCATCATTTGGGTTCTGCGTGTGTGCGAGAGCCTGCCAGTGGTGTCATATCTCGTTGTCTAAATATTGTTTGCTTGCTGATAAACTTTTTATACTAACTGAACTTTAATACCATTTAAGCTAACACAGGCAGCGCTTTGCGAGGTACTTAAAAGGCGCTATAATAAGTGTCTATTAAGTGTATAGAATCATTAATTCGCGTGTAGGCTTAGGTCTCAAATGCTAGCTGGCTTTACATGCCTGTTTGCACGTTTGGGTGTTTTGCATTGGACGCCGTCAAAACTCGACACAGACCATTAAAACTGTGATCTATGAGGTTCGAGGTTACAATAAACTTTGCGGAATTCTATTCAGACTGCGATAGCCCGCTACGCGAAGCGTGACCATTGTATGGATGCTTCACTGAAGCAACGATTTTCAACATATTACTCACTGGAATACACGGTTTCTATCAGCACAGGGCTTCAGTAATGTTTCTACCCAATAACAGTTCAACGCAGGAATTCGTTGACCAATAAGTTACAAACCAATGTCGGATTAACAGCATTGGGCAGCATTGTTTAGGCAAGAAGCAAATCGTGGTATGCAGCAGTGGAGTGTGAGGAAGTGAAATTTATGGAGACAAGGAATCTTCAATGAGTGATAGCTAGGCTAAGCCAGCAGAGAAAAGATCTACGGGGAGGAATGAAACTCATGGGGAATTGCATTTTCATTTGGAGAAGTCTGGAGCAGTATGAGAGAGACTTATGAGAGGAGTGAAATGCATGAAAACGTTAACATTCAGTGGGTGAACCAGGGAGGAAAGTTCCTGCTTGTCCTTACAAATTGCACCGTGGTTTAATAGGCTGTGCAGCACGGGCTGTATGGCTAAACACTATTAAGTAGAGCGTGCCGAACACGCATCAATGCTTTCCTGCATGTAAGCATGCAGTTAACGATAGATCAACTCTACTGTAAGCATCAGTTCACCCTGTATACATGTATGTATGTATGTTTGTATGTATGTTTATTTGTATGTATGTATGTGTGTATGTTGAGATAGTTGCAAGACATGCACATTCATATCTGATGAATATTATTGTAGCCATTCTATTCACGAAGCCTATATTGTCACAGATCAAATGAGTTGTTGTTGCACAAAATGTCATTAGACCTTTGGATTTATGGATTATCTTACATGTATTAGTGCTACCTTGTAACAACAGTGGTGTTGTTAACAATAATAATAAAAATAATATTATATAATTAATATATAATAATAATAAAAACCTGTGCTTGGATTCTCTTCAGGAACTCAATTTCCTCTTCCAAGGTCTGTGCTCTATTTTCGCAATCGATGTGACCCAAAGTTTCATCATCAAGTTTCTGCGAAACAATCACGAAACAGCAATAGAGCTATGAGAACATTTATTAATAGCTATTAGGCTATCTAGGTAGGAGTGTAGTGTTTAGTAAATTCATGCAGGCAAATACGAGACAAATTGCTTACTAGAGTAAGAGAACAACTAGTAATGTATGCATGTATGTATCTGGCTATTTATATAGCGCATTTTAGGAACCTCCCAATGTAATAAGTAATAGCTGCCATCTAGTCAGGAGTGCAGTATATATTGTATTGTATTGTATCATATTATTATATTGATGCATATGGTATTATATGCATCAATACACGAGCTGAGTGTTAGACCTGGAGGGTTTACCTTTCTGGAGGTGGCCAATGACTCTTCCACTTGGACGATTAGTGTCTGAGTCTTTTCCCGATCCTTTTCGAGAGTATCGATGCTTTTCCTCAGCAGCTGAATCTGCGACTCGTAATCAGACAGGATGACATTCTGCGCTTCGAACTTTTCGTTCTGTCTGACGGAGAGCTGAAAGACATCCTGCCACCTGCGAAAAGAAGACATATCCACTGTTTACTCTAGGTTTACCGCTACCGTCCAATGACAAGCATTCATTTCAGCTGGTTAGCAATTATACAATTTAATATGATTCGATACATACAATAAAAACATGCAAAACATACAATACAACGCAATATATACAACACAACACAGTGCAATAGAATAGAATACAAAACAATACAATATGATACCATACAATACAATACGATACAATAGAATACGATGCAACATGTGCAGCACAGTACAATAATATAACACACTATAAATGCAGTACAATACAATACAACAGAATATGATACAGTACAATATAATGCAGTACAATACAATAGAATATTTTCAAAATTTTACATTCCGTTACTTTACGCTGACATCTGATTAAACCGCACCATACATATCTGGGTTTGGAACAAAACTGAGACATTCGTTATGAAAGGGACAACCGCAAATGGTCGATAAATCGCCTTAAAGCAGGATTGACCCTAAACCGTTTGCCATGTTTCAGGTGGCCATATTAACTCTGTGTCATATTCATACGTTACAAACTAATTTACCAAGTAGCAATTTCGTACTTCCGATATTATTTTGGATAATGCATACGGTATACTGTTATTTTGAGTAGCGCAGTCTTGGTATTGACTGTTTGTTGACTCGGGTTTCTTAACTTCTGAGGTTTACGACACATGTGCAATCGTCTGCCACCTTTGGCGAAGACGAATATTGCACTGAGAGAAGAAGAGTAGGCAAATCACATGAGGAACTCGACTCCTTGGCTCTAAGACGCTCGCTTCTTAGAACTCTCGTGGTTCACTTAATTGGGCCTTAAATGGCTCAATATTTTGGGCTCTGAGAAGCTCACTTCCTCAGGCTCAACTCAAGTACAAGTAGACTGTGAAGGACCCGCTTTCTTGGACTGCGATGAACTCATTTTTAGGTTCTGGAGAGCTGACTTTGTAGGCTATGAGTGGATCGCTGATTTGGGCTCTGCCACGCTGCCTCTCTGCCTGACTTTTGGATCTTGACCTGGAACCGAACCCCTTTTGCCTATCGATTTTGTTTTGACTAAGCACATGTGAATAAGCTGGCCGCCATACGTGGCTTTTGTTGGGGATGTAGAAATCTAGGGATTACGATTACGATTACTGCGTTGGGTCAAAGTTATTCCGATTACTTACGACCAGAGGATCAGCAGATTGGGCAGATGAATCTAGGTTAGCGAATTATGTACCACCCGTACCGTTTCACGACGCTGACCACAAAGTCGATCAAGCCATGAAATCTACCGTAGTAAAATCATGAGCTTTCTAGAGCCTCGTTAAAACTCTTCACACGGAAACATCTACTGCACCTTCGACCTGTATTGGACGATGATAACTGCCATTTAACATACTGGCATCCGTAATAATATACGCCCTCTGTCTGTCTGTCTGTCTGTCTGTCTCTCTCTCTCTCTCTCTCTCTTGTATTAATACTCTCTCTGTGTCTGTCTGCATGTCTGTCTCTCTTAGTCTTTCATTTTAACTCAGACATAAATGACAGATAGTAGTAGAGATTCGACAAATACCATCTTATACAAATGAACGAACGTCATTTCAACGCAGCTGGGTCCATCACAAAGCCTTAGATTGTGTTGACCCTTCAAGACGTTATCACGACACAGAACGTCTTGCAATTTAAAACGCATTCTCGATGTTCAGTCACGGACAATAAACTAGGTCTGTTTTAAAAGATTTATCTACATGTACACATGTTTATGTAGCCTATATATTCTACTGCGCTCTAATATAAACACATTAACTCCGCCACTGCTGTAATTGGGTGGTGCCAGTCCCAAGGCGGGATAAAGGAGGAGAGCAACGTTAATCATCATCGTTATGGCGCAGCATCGTTAAACAGAAACTATATTTATACACGCACTTCAATAGTACAGGCTCATGCTGAATTCGTTCTGCACTGGTGCACCTTGCCTCAATAACAGGTTCATGTTATGTATTACATGTATACACATATAGCCTAGGGTTATAGGTCATTTAAAACTTCTGTATGAAATGTTAACATGTATTCTGGCTTTATATTGGGAGATCTACATTACTTATACATCGTTCTGCACCTCTTTTGAAAGGAAAACGGGCAAATAAACAAAAAACCTACATGGTGTTGGGGCATATATTGAATAAGTGCCACCTTTTCATGGAATGTTGCATATTGCGAAGTGCTATCTACAGAATATGAAATAGGGCATTAATTTTCGCATTTTTCATGCTTGCTATGAATTTCCAATATAGTTTCGAATTGTCCAGTTACTGCAGAAGTGTGAATTAGACTGAGAGCCCAAATAGTTTCCAATTTATATAAATATACAAGTGAAATGTTGATTTGCCATGTAGTCGCCTTTTCGAAGAACATAACAACCCAGTGGCATCCAAATTGAGACATAAACATACAGTTCGTGATATTCATGGGTCGCATGCTGGTTGTTTCCTCTTCACTTCTGCGTAGGGTGTTCGAATCCCGATGCCTCAAGACACGCAACCAGTGAGAATAGCGTGCATGTGTATATCTGGCACTTAATATGGCCTTTAGCAACTCTCGAAAGCGCTACACACATGGCTATCTAACTTTCCAAAATAAGTGCTTGTTAATGTGGCTTGAAAATATATGCTAAAGTAAAGTAAAATATCCTATAACTGATACATAGGGGAGGAGCTCATCTCCTTTTCTTTAAGCCTTTGAGCCGGCAATGGACGAATCCCAAGGTCCTGGACACGGGGCCAGCTCATCGCAGAACTTGTCGTTTACTTCCCAGCTTACTCCGGTACCAAATTATACTGCTTGGTGACAGAGGACGGTGTGAGCAAACAACTTGCTCAGGGTCGTTACACGGAGTAGAATCTGCATGATCATTGATCAAACTCGTTACGGATAGACCACTGCGCAGTTGTTGAGCAGAGTGAAATGAAATAATACGTCTATACAATGGAAGACTGTTCCAAGAAAGAGGCCCAACAGAGGAAAAGCTACGATAGACTCAAACTGATGTGGGTTAGCGCGGCACTCACATATCCCAGCGGGTAGCGGAACGCAACGTAAGGTAATATTTCAAACTATGAAATTATGAGTTACTCATAAGCCGTAAATAGAAGCCACTTGGCGACAGATGGCGTGAAGGTCAAGACCTTTTCGCATGGCTTACAGTAGCTGTGCTCGAGTCATTAATATCTTCATAATTTATGACATCGGAGACAGCATCTATAAAGAGGCGCAAGCGCATCTAAGGAAATTTGGACCGATGATCAAAGAATCTTTTTAAACCGAATCTATCAATCTCCAGCATTTCAGACGACAAGCTGTTTACTACAGAACCAGTCTCAGCTAGGTCTATGGAATATCACCCAAGCAGTGACACTTATTATATGTCACTACCATAGCTATTTACATGGTCATCATCATCACTTAACTGTTGTTATGCAATGTAAACGGTAGCGCGCTGAGTCTGCCATCTAACGATCATGGGTTCGAGACTGCTCAACGGACTCAGTGCAACGACTTCTGGGCAAGTTGTTTGCGAACACTTGTCTCACGCATAAGGTTTAGATCCACCGAACATGTGCGCTTAATAAGTGCAAAGCAAATAAATATCGTAGCAGAACTTCTTGCGTCTTTTAAAGACTTTTGGAGATGCTTCACAGACACTAAAATTGTCCTGTTACGAGTAAGCACTGAAGAAGACAAGGTCCAAAGCTTTGGAATGCACTGTTCAGTTCTGTAACTTTGGTCAGTTCCTTGATGTGAATGAAGTCTAAACTTAAGCCTCATTGCTTTAAACCAGCTTACTCACCTCACCTGCTTATACTCGCTTACCTGCTTACTTACTCGCTTACCTGCTTCTTTACTCACTTCACCTGCTTACTTACTCGCTTACCTGCTTCTTTACTCACTTCATCTGCTTACTTACTCACTTCACCTGCTTACTTACTTCACCTGCTTACTTACTCACTTCACCTGCTTACTTACTCACTTCACCTGCTTATGACTTCGGGTTTCCTGTCTTATCGAATTTTGAGAGGACTGGTCCAACGGATATTGACCACGATACCGGCGCTACAGAAGTCATTAGATAATATTAGCCTAGATCATGATACCGGCGCTACAGAAGTCATTAGATAATATTAGCCTAGATCATGATACCGGCGCTACAGAAGTCATTAGATAATATTAGCCTAGATCATGATACCGGCGCTACAGAAGACATTATTAGATTAGATGAAACCTTACTGCAGACGTATCTCCTCGATTTCTTCTTCCAGTGATGTGGCCCTGATCTCGACCCTGGCCTTCTCCTTGAGGATGTCATCCAGCTGACGCCTTGCCTCGTCGAGTTCGGCATGGTACAGCGCCTTGATCTGGCCCGTCTCCTTGCCCCATTTGACCTTCAGTTTCTCAAGCTCATCGGCCAAGGAACGGTTGAGCGCCTCCAGGGACCTCACCCTTTCCAGGTAGTCGGAAAAACGGCTGTTAAGGTCCTGCATTTCACGCTTCTCCTGCTCACGCGACTCCTTGATTTCGCTCGTCCCGGTCACGGCCATGGTCGAGTAGGTGCCTTCTGGAACAGGCTGGAAGACGTTCGAAGACCTGGTGCTCTTCTCCACAGTCCTCGAGCTGATCCCACCGAGGCCATAAGACGAGCTAGTCCTGTTGATGACCACACTGCGCCCGTAAGACGTCGGTCTCGGACTCGACTCGAAGGCCGTCGTTTCCTTGACGGAATACGAGGACCTGGAGGTTGATTCGGTAGCCATGGCTTGTTTTCTCGTTCAATCTCTCGAAAGCAGAATTCGAACAATGTGATCCAGCCGACACCTGCCCGGGCCTTGGAAGCACTGCGACTGACCGAGTTTCTCTTTTCGGTGGATCTTTAAACTCGATGTCGTCTGCTTTGATCACGTGACCGAGTCGGTGAGTTATGCGGTCGGTGTGATGGTCACATGACGAGTGGTGCACTGTAGCGTCGTGTAGCTTTCTCCTTTCATTGCTATTGGTCTTAAAGAAGACATCGCTTTTCGGAGACAGTATTCAATACTCAGAAGCGGGTCACTGACGAAAGCTTTGTCAACCGACTGAGCTTTCAATCGCCGGTACAACCCCTGAACTATTTTGCCCATAATTACATATGTTTAGACTGTTAAAAGACTTCTTGCCGTGACTGCTTTTGCTTGGCACAAATAGTGTTCGCTGTTCATTTTTCCCTTTCCAAAATGTAAGTGAGTAAGTAAGCAAGTAAGTTAGTTAGTAGGTAGGAAGTTAGTTAAGTAAGTAACCTTTTATTAATGTAAGACAAACGCTTACATTTAAAAAACAGTTGAAGTAGTTACTCTCAGTAAGAAGAAGCCCAAAACGTCCTGTCCATAACAGCCACTATGAGGGTGTATGACTTTCGCTTGATGTTGGTATACAGTTCAAAGAACGGTAAGTTCAACGGTAACCGATTGATACTCGTAAAGATGGCTCAGAATTTGATGTGTAATGTCCGATGTCAGAAGATTGTCGCCGACAAGAATGCCTCGAGATTCTTTGAACAGATGATATGTTCTGGAATCCTGACAGTCCAAAACCTATGCTTACGGATGAAGCACGTGGAAATCCTGGGTCGCTCGTTGTTCATTTATCTCAACAGTGGCAAGGGCCACGCGTCGACGATCTTAAGCTTGGATGAAATTATCCAAACCCAGTTTAACCCACGCGGATGACTCAATAAGCACAACGGAAGAGGAATCATTAAAGCAACCTCAGTTGGCTATCACTTCTATTCTGACGACACCCAACTATTCACCTCTTTCTCTTCGAATTGTTTCCACACCCTCTGTACATGTACAGTCGTGGCTTATTCAACTACTATATAGATCATCTTCTCCGTATGGTTGCACAAATCACCTTCTGAATGATATCTGATCTTCTGTGCTTAAACCCAACTAAAACCGGATTCATACTTATAGGCCTATGTGATCAGCTCAAGAAAATTCCCGAGTCCTCTATCTCCCTCAGCCTGGGCTCTGCCTCCACCCACATCTTTAATACTAACTCTCCTGTCCGCAATTTAGGTGTAATGATCGAACAAAACTTCAGATTTTCTTATCAGATCATCCATCTTTTCCGCTTACTTACTTATTCGCTTATTCGTGTTTTATGCATATTCATGACCTTCTCAGAACCAGCCCTATACTTGACTTCAAAACTGCATCTCTCATTGCCACATCCATAGTCCATGCTAAACTATGCTATTGCAATTCACTTTTCCTGAAAATGGATAAAGCCCAAATAAACTGCCTTAGACCGTATCCAGTATGCTCTTGCTCATGTTGACATTAAAACCCCCAAACACCATCACATCACTCCTGTTCTCAAATCACTTCACTATCTTAGAATACCATAACGAAAAGTGCTGGGACTTACCAACAACACACTTCAATCCTCTCAACCCTCCTATTTTCCTCAGTTATTGACAATCCAACCACTCCTTCCAACACGCTCCTCTTCTTTCCTAACACTTCTCCGCCCGCCCGTCACCTCATCTTTAAAGCTTGGAAAACGAACCACAGCCGTAGCTGCCCCACCCCTCTGGAATAAACTCTCACCAGAATTACGACAATTATCTGACCCATCATACAAACTCACCAACACTTCGTCCTTTGCAATCTCTGCAAAGGTCTTTCACTAAAACTGAAAACCCTTCTTCCGCAGATCCTATCCTGATTCCTCTTCTTCGACGATCCAATTCTAGACATCACCCACCGCAACTGTCTTACCTTCTGCCTCCCTGACTCGTGAATCTTGATCTGGAACCGGATTTTGTTTTGACAGAGCGCTTGTGAATAAGCTGGTTCCCGCTAATTAGCTTTCTTTGGGCGCTATATAGAAACCTCGAGTTTACGATTACGATTACTCTAATGCAAGATATATCCGACGTCGAGATCTTTCAGAACAAACTGCTTAAATCTCAACAAAATACTAATTTCTTCTGAACTTAAGACGGCGGCGACCGAATTTACAACCAGCGACATCCCAACTGAGTATGGTGGTGATCAGTAATCTAAATGCTTTTAAGTAACCCTACTTGGTGGTAGGTCGGTGGCTAATTGCGACCCTACCCTACGCTACCTACCCCATCACGCCCTACCCCACCTTACCCTACTCTGCCCCACCCTACTGTACCCTACCATGCCTTTCCATATCCTGCCCCATCCTACCCTATGTGTGTGTACATACTTGAGCCTATTACGATTTCATGTCGAAATATATGGAGTATGCATTCATAAGTTAAGAGCGCGTTACATTTTCAACAGTCAGTCAGATGCTCATGACTTTTAAGCAGTTTTTGTTAGCATTTCATTTGTCTTAGAAAGACTGGTTTGTTGACAGACGCTTAGTCAAATAATTCTGCAAGATCCCGGTTTTGGGATCAGTTTCAGTGCCACAGAAATATCCGGAAAAGCCAGACCAGTAGATACTAAAAATGTATATTTTTGAATAGATTTAAACTAAACAGAAGTTCAAATTATCATTAATAGTCTGGACTTTAAAAAAATGAGATCCCAGTTCTATCTTGGAGAAAAATTAGAATGTAAATGCAAGTGTGAAGTAAATAAATGAAGAGGTTGTTTTGACGAACATTGCGTTCTGACTCACTGGTCCTGCGCTTCCGTACTACGATGCTGAACCATCGCAGTTTTTCGTGCTCTGAAACGCCCTTCTGTGATAACCTTTCTCCACAAATAAGCACTGTTCCGCCACGATCGACTTTGGAAACATCTTAAACCTATCTTAAATCGCACTTTTCAGAGCTATTTAATGGTATGTTTCATGTTTTCGGCGCCTTTTGTAACTTAAAAGGCGCTATATGAACGATCAGAAACATACATACATACATACATACATACATACATACACACATACATACATACATACATACATACATACATATATACATGCATACATGCAGGCATGCATACATACATTAGCAATATTAAAATATTGATTAGTTTGCATAAAAATCTTACGTCAAGCGTAGGTCCTCGATCTCCTCCTCTATCGAAGTCACCCTGATTTCCAGTTGGGCCTTGTCCTTGTGGACTTTGTCCAGTTCGCTTCTTGATTCGTCGAGGTCCGCCTGGTGCAAGGCTTTGATCTGCATGGTCTCCTTGCCCCACTTGTTCTTCAGTTTCTCCAGGTCATCGGCCAGTGCCGAGTTCTGCGCCTCGAGGGACCTCACCCGGTTCAGGTAGTTGGAGAAGCGATCGTTGAGGTCCTTCAGGTCCGTCTTCGCCTTCGTCCGCGACTCCTTGACGTCGTTCATGCCTGAGGCGGAGGCGGCCGTGTAGGCCCCGTCGGGGGTTGGTTCATAGACGGGTGTCAGGGTCCGAGAGCTCCTTCTTTCTACCGAGGCTGAGCGGGTTCCGTCGGGAACCGTGGATGAGATGGTCCTCTTGATGATCAGGTGGCGCCCGAATGGAGCTGGCTTTGGACTGATGCAGTCGAAAGGCAAAGAGTTCCTTGGAATACTCTGTTTCTTCACAGATTCACTCCTCTCCATGGTTCAAGCTTTCTCTTTGGGAACAATCCTTGAAGACAGGAGGTCTGTATACTGAAAAACTGACTCTGATGAACTGCAATGGCTTATCGGGCTTTGAGGACTACTACCTCTGCCCCAACGTTATTCAACCTGTGACTGGGTTCTTTAAGATCTGCGAAAGAGTTTTGCTGACCTTTACAGATTACAGTACCTCTGTTTCGAATCAAACGATTCGTGCTTGTAGTCTTCAAGATCAGCAAATGAATAAATCTCGCGAACCTCAAATTACTACCTCTGCTCCAAACCAACCGGCGTTTAGCCTGGATGTTCAGAATCTGCGAAGAACTTTCTGTCTGGCTGACCTTTAAATGCCTCTGCGACAAATCAATCACCTTTTGCAAGAGAACTTTATATAAACTACAATCGATCTTGCGGTCTCTGAATCACTGTCTGTCCAGCTATGTAGCCAACCTTATCCCGAAACCTGGAAGAATTGTATCGAACCAACTCTAGTCGAACTTCACAGACGATCTCTGCCAAGTCTTGACCGGGACTTAAGAGTACTGCAAAGGTCCAACTGTCTTACGAACTTTTAAAGGTTTTTCGTAGCAGGGATGATTGCAGACCCTCGATTCAAGATGAATATGATATATCTGCACCGATAATTTTTATCATTTCGCGTGACTGTCTGCGATCAAATATGATTACTCGATGAAATAAACCTTTCATTATGAAGCTTTGCACATAATTCATAGCTGTTGAAGAATTATTGTCGGCTAGTCGGCTCAACAGGTGGTCACGTCAAAATAGCATCACATTTTTTCAATTGCACCCTCTGATCTTGCGTTTCAGACACTCAGTGGCAGACTTTGGGGTACGTGTAACAAGAAGACGCCATAAATTTGGCAGGGGTTACCTGTCAACGGCTTTAAGCGGCTGCAAATTGAACTCCGAATCCGAGACTAGCCAGATTCCTAGAGAAAAGTTGACTCAAAGAAACAGTCTTTTCGATTTTCTTGTTATATTAACCTACAGCAGTTCAATCATGACAGTCACTTTTATGACGCACATTAAAACTTCTATAAACTTTGAAATAGTGAATCCCAGATTCAAACTGTGCATTATGTTTTCTTACTTTAGTTTTGAATATAATTGCTCCTGCATGCAAAATTTCTTTTAAGCTAGGGTCGTCTACTTATGCGCGATGAACAAAAACTTAATTATATACATACACACATACATACGCATATACATACATACAACGGCCTCAAACCATGGTTCTGAAATGCACTTCCATAATCTGTTCGCTTTTTGTGTTCTTGGTGCCTTGGTATCTTTCCGTTCTCCACTTAAGACGTTTTTGCTTCTTATTATCTTTTGAAATTTGTTTTTCTCATTTAACTTGAGCCTTAAACCCCAAAGTTCATGAGAAGAAGCGTCAAACCTTAAGGTTGGCCAACGTCCCAAATCTTCAGAAATTGATGTCATCTGGTACCTCGACTACAGTAGAATTTCACTCCGTTTCTCAATTTCTCAGTCTAATAAGTTTCAGCCTTAAACCATAAAATCCACGAGGAAAGACGCAAATCCCTAAAGTCAACAACTCAGAATCCTCAGAAATGGCGAGTCTAATCGTTAGAATTTTTTTCATTTTAAACCTAGACCGCTGTAAGTTTGTCTCCTTTCTCAACTGTATCCTTCAACTTCTGCATCTTGACAATATATCTACTGAAATCAATAAATTTATTGATTTCTATCACCTTTCAAAGTATCTATTAAAAATTTGACTATAAAAGGACAATTTTTATGTAGATAACTGTGGGATTTCGTGGTGGTATAATTGGCCATGTGGCTAGTGCTTTTAAATCTTTCCGATCTTTTCGATCGTGCGTTTCGATCTTTTCGATCTTTGACCTTTCAATCTGTGACCTTTTGATCTTTGACCTGATCGTTAAGTCCAACATCGGGGTATAAGGCGGATCTCCGAGCAGTATTGATTGTGGGCGTAACTTTGGAAAATCTCTGTTAAATCTAACATTTTCCAGCGTTGACTGAGACTGTCAACCGATGCAATCCAATCATACAAGTGTTTTATTATCCGTTTTGGGTCCGGAGCCAACTTAGGCTACTCTTCTCGCTTAGTTCAGCCGCCTTCGCCATGAAGTCTTAATCAAGATCGGGATAATAGACCTTCACCCCGTCGTTGAAGGTAGGATCCGGAGTGGAGAGTCGACCGCCAAACGGTTTTAAAGCGTATCTGTTGAAAAAAATTTATTTGGAGATTTGCATATTTTTTGGGTTAACGACTTGCAGTTGCGAAAACATTCCTCTTTCACAGATCCTATCCTGACACCTCTTCTTCCTCTTCTATCTCTCTCTCCTCTCCAAACTCAAACACCACCCCCGTAGCTGCCACGCTGTCTCTCCGTCTGACTTTTGGATCTTGAACTGGAACCGAACACTTTTGCCTATCGATTTTGTTTTGACTGAGCGCCTGTGAATAAGCTGATCCCCGTGATGTGGCTTTCGTTGGGCGTTGTAGAAATCTTGGGATTACGATTACGAAGAGGTTAAAACTATCGCCTTTTTACAAATAAAATGTGAGCTTGAAGTTTGAACTAAGGGTGGCGTTGACCATTCCGAAGAAGCCAGCACTCTGTAACCGCTGGCGTGACCCACAGCGGGTTTGTGAAGAGGGAAGGAATTGGTATTCCAAATTTTAGACCAAAATCACCCCTGGAATAAAGTGTAAGGGCGTCCTAAACTTAGGCTGCTGGCCCAAAGCGACTGCCGGTGTATGTTTTGGCCGAGCGGCATCCTGGGGGTATTAGGTAGGTCTAAAACTTCAGTTGCCATCAAATGGCATTAATAAAAGAACAGTAAAATATCATAAAAGAACTCAATTGAACGAAATAACTTAAGTATAAAACTCATGTAAATACTTAAATAAAATTTATTAATAGGCCCCTATATATTTATCGTACATTTAGTCTTGTAGCCGATCCGCTACACAATTAAAGCCCTTTTAGGATTTTGTTGGACAGTAGGCGTATAGTGTTGGCTAGTATAAACTGGATATTCTTTCAAAATGCCAATTCTTAATGGTACAGATATTAGAATTCTACAAATTATTTGGCTATTTAACAAAACAGGAGTCAGCGAAACAATAAAACAATTCGTTTACGTTCTCTTTAATGCCATACGAAAGCCTTGTGTTTCTAAAATAGAAGACCTACAGCATTGGTCTGTTCAGCGAGTAGTATGGTATAGTCAGTATGAACAGTGCATTTAATCTATACAAAATTCTGTCTCCGGCAGGAATGATTTTTCGGCAGTTTTACCACTTGAAGAGCCATCGTGATTACGCTACCGAGTGACAGCGTGGAGCCTACTATTACATGTTAATAAGCCTAGACCGAACGTAATTTCTTTTGCGCCATTTCCTCCAACAGCAACGTCACGTGTAGAATATACTGTATGAAGCCCATATAGCAACACAGACCTACCCATATGGGCTTCGTATGTCTTACACATGATGTCGCTGTCGGAATTGCATATCGGATACTCTGTAACTTAACCTTTACTTTTGCCTAATTTAACTGCATAGTCCGTGTGCCTATAGTTATGAAACTGTAGGCCCTAACTTCAGTAGTGACAGCCTGTACCAGCGGGAGTTGCTCTGACAGTAGGCCTACGTATATGACAACCGATAGTCCATAAGCACTGTTGTAATTGATGCCACATTATCAAATTTCAGCTGTTTCATAAAAAAACCTGTCAGAGGCGAGTAAAGTATCTATGCAGGGTACTTTCGTATAACAACTGGGGACGTTTCAGTTTGGGGCTCCCAGTTTGTTTAGGCTAATTATAAGCGCTTCTAGCCCGAAAATATATCACAGTCACGATGGAAATGCGATCCGACTACCTATCAAAAATAGGCGCTATTGCGCTACCGATGCAGCTAAATACGCATGCTAGAAGCCTAGAATCATGTTGGCGTATTGAGCGAACGCTGCAGGTTAAATTTTTTCAAAGCTTTTAACTATTTTATAATTAATCATCTTAATAGTATAGCACTCATTTTAGTGATTTCGTACTTCAAAGATTCGAGCATCTTATAGAAACTGGATTAGTCTATAGGCCCTACAGTTTCTAAAACTTTCATCAGATATCCTATCCTGGCTCCCCTTTTCCTCTTATCTCTCTTTCCGTTCCAATCCCAAACACCACCAACCGTAGCTGCCACGCTATCTCTCTGCTTGACTTTTGGATCTTGACCTGGAATCGAACCCGTTCTGCCTATTGATTTTGTTTTTACTGAGCGCCCGTGAATAAGCTGGTCCTCGTGACGTGGCTTGTGCAGGGCGCTGTAGTAATCTCGGGATTACGATTACGAATCATTGCTTTATAAAACTTAGGGTCATTTGTGTCATACGTCGGTATGCTTTTGAGAGTGAGTGTGGTGCTGTGATCAATTTTGCCTGCCTTCTGTCTAGTTGGCGTGTGGAATGTGGGATCAACCATATCCATGATTACAAATGTATTGATTGATTTTGATAAGTGAAGACTGTCAATACCAAGTCGCTAATTGTCTATGAGTACACTAAATTATACTGCTCCACCCTCTGGAATAAACTCCCGCCCCAATTATAACAATTACCTGACCCATTCTAAAAACTCACCAACACTTCACCCCTTGCAATCTCTGCGCAGGTCTTCCACTCGAAACTGAAAACACTTCTCTTCCGCAGATCATATCATGATTCCTGTTCATCCTCTTAAATTGTAAAAATTGTACACGTTTTTCTATAGCGACCATATGGCCTCCACCCGCGCACCGGTGAGATCCTTCACCACCGCTACACGCCATTTAAGGTCCCCGCGCACAGACCGTACTAGCCCGAGATTCAAATCTCTGAAATAAGCCACGACCGGGACGCGAACCTGGGATCCTCACGCACAGAGGCTTCCTTGGCGTACGCGCCTACTGATGTAGCTAACTAGGCAAGTCTGTCTTTTCGCCGCAATTTCAAATGCCTGCCTCCCGCCTGCCTGCCTGCCTGACCCTTGGATCTTCACCGGAACCGAATCTGACTCTTCCTGCCTATCGAATCTGTTTTAGCTGGGCGCCTATAAATAAGCTGGATCCGGGGCCCCGCCTTCTTTGGGGAATGTGAAATCTCGAGTTTCCGATAACGATTACTACTACTTGTCAACCTATAGGGCACCAGTAGAAATAATTGACGTTCATATGCATCTGTCCTTTTCACTTCCTGTTTAATTCAGTAACTTAATTTCGCTGTGTGATGACTTAACGTCATAAGACCAGGGCATCAAAAAGCCCAAAACTTTGCACAGTAGTTTTTCTGCCTGTCTTCTGTCGGTCTTTCATCTTGTAGCAGTCTTAAATGTAAAAATGTAAATGTCTATGTTTGTCTATAGCGACCATATGGTCTCGACCCTACTCTTTTTGCATTGAATTTATCGGGTGAGATCTTTCACCGCCACTGCCCGTTTGAATGGGCGCTATGCCATGTAAGGACTGTGCTAGGTCCGGTTTCGGTTTTACCAACTTCCCACACACGTTGTACCTTGGATGGTTAATTATTAGTTCTGCATTTATTAAGCGCCAGTAAATGATGACTAAACATCAATCGACGGCGCTGAACATTATTGTGAGTGACGGACTTGCTCAAGGTCCCTACAGTTACTGGTACAGAGGAGGCTTGAACCCCTATTTTCCGCGTCACAAGCCCAGCGCTCTAACCATTCGGCCACCGCACCGAGTCGATTACTATTACTTTCACCTCCAGGCTCGTGTCGTAATCGTAATCTCGAGATTTCTATAGCGCCCAACGAAAGCTGAATCACAGGAACCAGCTTATTCACAGGCGCTCAGTCAAAACAAAATCGATAGGCAAGGTGGGTTCGGTTCCAGGTCAACAGTCAGGCAGGCAGGCAGTTAGACGGCTAAGGTGTTTGGTGTTTGGAATCGGATCTGCAAGATAGAATAGCGAATGAAGAGGAATCAGGATGGGGTCTGCGAAACAGGAATGTTTTCAGTTTTGAGTGGAAGACCTGCGGAGAGATTGCAAGGTGTAGCCTTATCGTAAAAAATTGTAAATTGTAAATTGTACACGTTTTTCTATAGCGACCATATGGCCTCCACCCGCGCACGGGTGAGATCCTTCACCACCGCTACACGCCATTTAAGGTCCCCGCGCACGGACCGTACTAGCCCGAGATTCAAATCGTAATTGTCGTAATCGTGAGCGCGAAAATTCTTCGGCGCTACTCAAAAGCTAAATGTAAATGCAGGCTTACGTGTTTTTCTATAGCGACCGTATGTCCTCGAACCTCCTCGTGTTTCAATTAATTTTTCGGTTGAGGCCATTCGCCACGTAAAGCACACAACACCAGCTTATTCACGAGAGCTGCGTCAACTCTCTGTGCCGACGCCCTTGACTATACGGTAACAGTTACTGTCGTACTGATTTATTATGTTGTACATAAATAGCCCATGATGTATGTATGTATGTATGCATGTATATATGTATGTATGTATGTATATTGGGACAAACCAATTGATATTCTCGCGTAGTAGAGAACTTTTTATGCTGCAGCTATTAAATTAGGTCAGCACCGTCCTCGACCGACCCATATATCTGTGTCAAGTTCGTGCCGTGCGTCCGCTTCGATTTGGTAATCGTGTAGCAATCCGGCGAAAATAATCGCGGAGGAATTACGCACGCAGCGAATCTGTTTTGCGAAAAGACAAAACGAATAATGTTTTGCGTAAAGAATCCGTTAGCAGAAACCGCGATCGAATGATAAATAGCTAGAGTCTGGAAAACAGCGTTTCGTCAACAAAGTAAATAAAGTAAGAGAGAACCCGGAAGCAAGGTGATATCGCGGGGACTCGGAATTAACTAGGGTGGGGTAGTTGCAAATTTTGCGCATCTAAGTTCTGCTTCGGAAATATTTTGTACACATTAAGAAAATTAAATCTCGTTTTGAAATTTCTGCACAATCTTTTCGGTTCGGTTTTGAAAGTAAGGGCAAATGAATGACTAGAAACTTGATTATTGAGAGTTTTGCATATGATTTTTTGCACAGTTTACAAAATTTAACTTAATTGTAAAATGTTTTATTGACGCTGTTAGCTACGCTCTGTGTAACATAGTTTTAGGAACTTACATAGACTCAGAAATTATCACAAGAGCAGCCTGCTCTTAGGAAGGCCACTCATATAAGTGTGGGGTTGCAGTGGACTATTTAAGGTATAAATTTCCAAGGAAGAGGGGAGTACACGCTCACAAACTCTCCGTGGTTTCTGTGATGATAGAAGTGACACTTTGTCATGCAAAGGCCAAATAAGTTTCAGCACCTTTGAGAAGTTTTCAAAAGGTGCCTTGTAAAAACCAGTTAAATACATACATCCATAAATATATGCACTAAGTTTGCTAAATATGGACATAATTTATAGCCCTTATCCTTTTGTTGAATGTTGCACAGACAGCTTCAGAGGATCTGCACTAGTCGTAATAGAATTTAAATGTAATGCAAATGTAAACATAAATCTCAGAAATTTCTCAGCGTCACACCAAAGCCGTGTCTGGGAGACCAGCTTATTCGCCAGTGCTACATCAAATCAAGTCCGCAACTTCCGCAAGAGCCAGATTGTTTGGTCAGTTTCGGTTCCAGGTCAGAATCCAGGGATGGGGTGAAGCTGGGAGACAACGTGGTGCTACAGTGGAAATCGTTGGTGATGGTGGTCATGGGATGGTGCAGGAGTGGAAGCAACTACCCCACCCTAGTTAATTCCGAGGATAGGATAGTTGAATAGTTCAGCTTTCAGTTGTGTGTGAAAAGCTGCCGGAGAGAGGGCGAGCAGAGGAGAGCTCATGTTGACCAGCGAGCAAGGGGAATGTGCAATGTTCCAAAGAGCTGACACCACACAGATTAAGGAGCGGTTGCAGAAATTGAGAGAGGAGGAGACTGAAGGCCAAGATAAAGAAAGGTGTGGGGAATAGCAAGTAGATGTGGGCAGTTGGATAGTGAATACCTGGCAAATATAAGAAGGTTGAGACATTTGAAGGGCTTTGTGGAAAAGAGGTACACTTTTTTCATTGGTAGTAGTGGATGTGTTGAGGGATTCATTAGTAGAGAAATGAACAGATTGTATGATTCAGTAGTTGGTTGATAATTCGTTTAATCGTGTGTTAACTTATTAATAATACTTTTCTTTTTCCGTTCTAGAGTACTGTCAGTGTAGTTGAGCTTCCGGTTTCAAGTCATGGCATCAGATCCGTCTGTCAATGCTTGCATAGACTGGCTCATCCGGTGTTCCCTGCTGCCAAGGGATCATTGGCTGGCCTCAGGAAATGCCCAGCTGAATGACCTTGCCCATCAGCTCAAGGATGGTGTCCTGCTATGTCACCTGCTCAACCGTCTCCACCCTTCAGCCATCGATCCTAAGGAATTCAGCCAAAGACCACAGATGTCGGAGGTATCCACTGGTTTCAGCTTATGCAGCTTGTCATTGAGTTGGCCCTTATAATAACAACAGCAAATGTGTAGTTCTTCAATCACCACTGTCGATTACTTCATGGGGTGGCTGACTGGTTTAATGACCTTCATCTGAGGCAGTTGCAAGGATTGACACTAGGTGTCACCAGCATAAAAAGTAGTCTGAATCACAGTGAACGTGCTACTTTTGTCACTTCCAAAGAGTTCACAAAAGCAGGTTCTTGTTCTTCTGCAGGAACATTGGAAATAAGTGGTTGTAGCAGTTGGTGTTGGGTTTGGTTGACTGCTAGATGGCCGCAGTAGCTGGCATTAACTGCTGTGTCTTCTACGATTGTAAAGCAGGTGTCGGTCATCACAATATTTGATGACTCCGCCACTGCCTTTAGTCTGGTAGTGCCAGTCCCAAGCCTGGATAAAGGAGGAGGGCGACGTCAACGGCCTTTGATGCCATAAGATGTCGTTAAACATTGGAATTACTTCTACTATATTTGAGCATTGCTACAGAAAAAAGTGGATGCTTTTTGACTTCGTCGAATGAAGCATTTTTATTAGGGATTAAAACTAATTAAACTCAAACAATAGAAAATAAATAGTAAAAAGTAGCTTCATTAACTAAGTGTATTACTCACATGACAGCTGGTTCAATATTGTTATTCTTGTTTTGCTTTTGTTTGTTTTAAGTGATAATAATTGGGTATGACTACCACTTTAACTTTTGCTTCCTATGGTTAATATCCATTACAACATGAACCAGTATATACATATATATATGTATCTGTATTTATATATTTGTGTGTATATATATGTGTCTGTATATATATATATATATATATATATATATGTATGTACATATATATATATGTATGTGTGTATATGTATATATGTATGTGTGTACATGTATGTGTGTATATATATGTGGTTTCTAATGGGCTTTCCCCTAACTTTACACAACACTTCAATTTGGACTTTATTAGTGAATTTGTTCAATGATCGACAGAGTATAAATTTATATAATAATTAATAATAATAATAATAATAAATAATAATAATAATAAATAATAATCATAATAATAATAATAATAATTTTCCTGTGAGAAAGTGGAAACAGCTTTGAACATCACTCGCCCAAGTTATACTTACATTACTCTATCAATGCTTATCTATAGCCATCCAGCACTTCAGTGCATTTGCTTTTCACAGCCCCTTTGCCACCTAACACGACTTCAAGAAGGACTAGCCATTCCAGAGAAAACAAAAGAGTAAAGTAACAGTAAAAAATAATAATAACAAGGATAACGAGAAGAATAATAACTGTAATGTTTTCACTTTTTTTTTAGTTTCTCAGCGTGAAGAACAGTCGTGCGTTCATGCATGCATGCAAAACCGTTTTCAAAATGAAGGACGGTGATCTTGCTGATCCCTACTACCTCCGTACTCCAGCTGAATGCAGAAAGGTAACGCTAACGACTTCTCTTTTGATTTGAAACAAATGCGAACCTGACTGTATTTGATACCTTTCTTCTTCCGAAGTTCAGAAGCATGCACACAACCATACAACTGAGCATCAGTGGCACTGAGCAACTGTGGGTTAAGGAAATGCTGAAGTTCCTTGTGCAGTAATCACTCGGACTTTATCAGATACCCAGGGCAGTTACTGAGAAAGCACTGTTTGAATAACTGAACTGAAACGTTATTGTGCACCAAATAATATTGGGTACATTAAATGTGGCACAGTGGTCTATTGGTAATGCATTTGGTCAATGATCTTGCGGTTGGGGGTTCGACTCCGTGTAACGATCCTCGGCAAGTTGTTTGCGCACACCGTGCCTCTGTCACCAAGCAGTAGAATTTGGTACTGTCATAAGCTGGGAAGTAAACGGCAAGTCCTGCGATGCACTGGGTCCTTGTCCAGGGCCTTGGGATTCGTCCATCGCCGGCACGAGGTCCTAAAGAAAAGGAGATGAGCGCCTCCGCTATGTCTCACTTGTGGACTTGGGATACTTTACTTACATTAAATGCAGAGTTAATATTATTGTAAAGGGACAAAGGATAACCTTTTTGAATGACCACAGGTACCCTGAACAGAGCCACCATTTCTATAATATACATTTTACTTGTTTGGATAGCACTGTCAGTGCATTTTAAGACTGTTTTAAGCTTTTAATTCAAATATGCATATCCAGTTACATTACATTTCGTTACTTTGATGTAAAAGTTATTGATTAGTTGTGTGCTTGGTTGAATGGTTTTCTTATATTTTGTGTGTAACTGCTGTCCAATGTATAAGTGACCTATTAATGGTGCTAATCAACTACTAGGATCAATTAATTCCTCAAGAATGACATTTAGGGCAGTTAGTGCAAATGATATGGGTATCTGTTAAATGCGTCATACAATACGGGGTCGTTGTTTTCAGTCACATGTTCTGTGGCCGACGTATTGTCACATAGTAGCTACGTGACGGTATTATGTTTATTATGTTGGCCAGATGTCATGTGGTTTGCACTATGGGACATGGAAGCCGTTTTTGCCTTCTGAACATAGTAGGCTAAATATGTCAGTAATTGTAATTGTAATCTGAGATTTGTAAAGTGCCTCTTAAAGGATAAACTCAACAGAGGTGCTTCGAACCCGAAAAAGTAAAATCACCGTTAAACAGTACAGTCTTGAGGCGCCTGAGAAACACTGAAAAGGGAAGAGAGAGGAGCTCAAGTCGCAGTTCTCAAGGGAGACGATTCCAGCAAGTGGGACCAACAGTAGGCAAAGCTTCTGGACTGGGCCGCAGCGGTTCGCATGCGAGGGACAAACAGGGGATCTTGAGTGACCGAGGGAAGGGTGCTACGGTCCTGCAACGGGGAGACCAAAGTGCAGAAGTGAATGAGGTAAAGGGGAGCAGAGCCAACAACACAGTTGCGCATGAGAGAGAGGATCTTAAAGTGGACACGCTGCTGGACAGGGAGCCAGTGAAGAACCAGGTTGTTTGGTGAGTTTCACATGTGCCAGGTCAAGGGTTCAAGCCAGGAGACAGCATGGTGCTTTAGTGTCAATCCATGCTGGCTTTTTATATGGTCAGGCATCTTGGGGCTATAGATGACCCCAGCACTTGACCTCTGGTAATCTCTGCACAGGTCTTTCACTCTGACTAAAAATACTCTTCAACAGATCCTATCCTGATTCCTCATCTTCCCCTTATCTATCTTGTTGCTCCAATTCCAAATGCCATCCACTGTAGCTGCATGACTGCCTGTCTGCTGCGTATTGGATCTTGACCTGGCCATTCTGACTTTCCTGCCTAACACTTTTGTTTTGACTGAGCGCCTGTGAATATGCTGGTTCCCATTACTTAGCTTTTGTTGGGCACGTTAGAAATCTTGAGCTTATAATTTACGATAAAGGTGTGAAATCTGTGAGAAAATAACCTTCATTTCCTAACCTTGAGTTCTAATTGGAGTCTAGTCTATAGAGTTTCATAAACTTTCATCAGATGTCCTGTCCTGACTCCGCTTCTTCCTCTTATCTCTCTTTCTGCTGCAATCCCAAACACCACCCACCATAGCTGCCACACTGTCTCTCTGCTTGACTTTTGGATCTTGACGTGGAATCGAACCCTTTTTGCCTGTCGATTTTGTTTTGACTGAGCGCCTGTGAATAAGCTGGTCCCCATGACGTGGCTTTCACTGGGCGCTGTCGAAATCTTGGGGTTATGATTACAATTACGAATCAGCATCTTATAAACTTCTTGCCATTTGTATCATATGACGCACATGCACACCCCTTCTTCCTCTTATCTGCCTATGCTCTCCAGCCCCAAACATCACCCACCGTAGCTGCCACGCTGTCTCTCTGCCTGACTTTTGGATCTTGACCCGGAACCAAACCCTTTTGCCTATCGATTTTGTTTTGACTGAGCGCCTGTGAATAAGCTGGTCCCCGCGGCGCGGCTTTCGTTGGACGCTGTAGAAATCTTGGGATTACGATTATGATTACGATTCATTGGGCGCTTTAGAAATCTCGGGATTACAATTACGTTTATGAATCGTATTATAAACTTCATGCCGTCTGTGTCATACGGCGCATACTGATAGTTATGCTCTGATTGTAATTTCTGAATAGTAATCTCATTGGTTGAAGAACATTTGATAGTGGCTTATTGTTATGAGATGTGCTGCTGAGCTCTATTATCATTATGTTATGTTACTTATGATTGCTTACAGGTATTGCAGACGTTGTCTGTCCTCTCAAACACACCGCTGGCTCTGCGTTCAGGAATTGCGTAAGCATAATCTTTTTGTCAGTCAAATGTTTGTCATGCGTTAGTTCTACAAACGTCTACTTCAGTCTCTGACGGCTTTTGTTCCTACTGTCTGCATGTTTATTTTTCTGATTCTTTTGGGACGTGCTAACTAAATTTGGCCGTTTAGCTGTGATACCACGTGTGTGTGTTCTTCTGGCCAGGGATGCTACACATGCATTTTATCTAAGCTTAAAGGGTGTTCTCTGTCAATGGGGCTGGGCTGGGAGCATCTCATGAGTAGACTTTTTGAAGGGGTGCTGAATAAGTTGTCTGAATGAATGAATGAATGAATGAGCGAGCAAATGAATGGATGAGTGAGTGAATGAACGAATGAGAAAATGAATGGTTGAGTGAATGAATGATTGAATGAATGAATGAGCAAATGAATGGATGAGTGAATGAATGAGTGATTGAACGAATGATTGGGTGAATGAATGATTGATTGAACGAATGATCAAACTAAAACAGTTGATGCATCAGTAGAGGAAATCTGATGATTTGAAATACATAGAAAAGACTTTGCTGAATTCTGTTCTCGCTTTGCTGCGTTTTCTTTAGGCCGTTCAACATTACAGACTACACCAATATGAACTCCATCGACCCACCCTTTGATGAGTGAGTCTTTCAAACGTTTTCATTTGAATGATTGATTAAAGCCATTTATTTTCTGAAATAATGATGATAATAATAATAATTAAATAATAATAACCCCTTTCTATGTGTGTCCAGTGCTATTGTGCCATTGCTTTCCATGGCACACTTTCCGATGTTGCTGAGGACGAGGCCTAATTTTCCAGATACCCTTTAACAGCTCCTATCATAATTTTTTGTTCCTGAGGGATTACACTTATCTTGGGAAAAAATTATGATGATGATAATAATGATAACAATAATGATATAATAACAGACTGGCAAGAAAGCACATCACAAAGTTCATTCATCAACAATTTTTTTAATTGTTATTTGCAAATGTAAGTATGATCTCAGAATTAGGGACAGCCTTCATTGTGGATTTAGTAGCTATCTTATGTATCTTTATTATTAATGATTCTAATTTTGCAGAGCTCTTAGTTGCACAAAACCTTAAGACTTAAAATTCTAAACCAGAATAAGGCTGATAATAATAGCAGTGTTAAAATTTTCGTTGTGATTGGGTTCTGAAATCTGAACTCGTTGGTTATAGTTATGTAACGGAAGATGGACTGGATAATGAGGTGGTTAGAAGTGACTCGGACGATGATGAAGGTGATGCGGTTTATGAGAATCATACAAATATCGATCACGATAGGAGCATTTATGATGACCTGTGCTCCGTCCGGCAGTACATGAACGAGCCGCAGGTAGAAGATCACTCGTGTTTGGCATGGCTATTGCATGGAAGGCTTGCCGGATAGTTAACCTTCTTTTCGGTGCATGGTAGATCACTGCATGTCAGGTTCTTGTCATGGGTTGAAAAGTCTTACAGCTGTACTTATATTATGATTTTTTTAATGAAATTATTATTCTTATACATGGAAATATTATGAAAAGCAATTTATCGTATCGTATTTGATAACTTGTGTAGCGGCTCTGACAAAATAAACTACTCAGAAGCATTTCCAGCTTGAGAACCCTGGGGAAATGGGAATGTCTTTGAACAACAGCTCTGTCTCCGGTAGAAACCTCTGCACGAATCAAAGGCAGAAGTCTAGTCCACAGAGATGGGCTAATAACAGCAAAAGCCCTCTGCTGCACAAGGGAGTACTTAACATGAGGGATGAATAATTTACTGTATATGAACTTCCTGTTATGAGTAATTTCTCCATTCACTTGTTTCATCTGATTCGGCTCAGAACACATTTTCACTCTATCTTTTGTTGCACTTGTTTAGATCAGTGTCTTTGGGAGGTTCTTGATTTGTAATTGTATTGGTAATTGTATTTATAATTGCAATTGTATTTGTATTTTTATTTGTATTTGTAATCGTAATTGTATTGTAATTTGACCTTTTTAAAGCACCGGTTCAAGAATAAACTCATCAGGGGTGCTGCCAACCCAGACCAGCGACATCACTGTCAAATAAGACAGACTTCAGGCACCTGCAAAACTTTGAAAGGGGCAAACTGAGGAGCTCAAACCGCAATTCACAAGAAAGTTTTTCCAGATGGTAGGTCCAGCATTAGCAGAGCTTCTGCACTGAGCCGTAGAAGTACGCATACATGGGATAGTGAGGCACCCATGGACAGCCGACAGCCAGATTGAGCCATGGCCTGGGACTGAAGAAATCAAAGTGCAGAAGGGCACTATATAAATGTTTTGTTAGGTTACAAAAATTTGGGCGCTGTTGAAATTACGAATTTACGATACGATTATTCGGCTTGTCCTTGACTTATCTTCTTAGCAACGACTCTTTCGAGCAACGATTTCTTTGCTCTTGTCGTATGTAAACAAAAGCCACTGAAGAACTTCACTTGTCGTGTAGGAATTTGAAGAGGTTGAATAACTTGGAGAGTCCTGTACGGGTGGTGAATGCTGTCCTTCCTGCACTGTTGAAAGAAACGTTTAAGAATATGAGACATTGTTGTGGCTAGAATCCTGTCTGGCTTTTTTCTGTGATTCAGGCATTATCGTATCACAAAAGGGGTCAAGGCCATTCGGAACTCTTGATTCCAATTCAATGCTTTAATCCAAAGTTGAGGGGTTTATACGGACCTCGTATGCCTAATTGGCCTCTGAAGCCTTCTCAGCTGACTGTGATCCCTTGATAATAAGAGTAGCAGAACTAGGAAGTTCACAGTTCCAGGATCCACTTCTTTGTGTAACTACGCCCTGAGTTATTGGTCATTAATATGTGCACGTGTATACATCGTCTTTTATTTGGAGGAACTGTGCTGGTTTTTCCAGCTAGTATTTGCTTACTGATGCTCCTGTTCTTCCTAAGAAATTCTAACATTGTTTTGTTTTGGCATGCAAGGAATGCCTTGGAGAGATACTTAGAAGGCACTGGAAACCTGGTATGACAGCAGGTGATTTAAGCACTCATTTTGCAACATGGTGTGTGGAGGTTCATGCCTCCCCTAAAATGGTTACTGTGTAGGGAGCAGGACCTTAGCCTAACTTCTGGTATCCCTGATCCCTGACCTATAGGAATTCGACCTGGCTTCTCCAATAGATTATGATTTTGACTACGATTTCACATGAAGCGACCATCGACTGATTCCATGGGTACTGTGATAGTGGCGCTGTAGAAGTCATTAGATTAGATTAGAAGACCTTGACATGCAGCTGCCCAGCGCCACTGATTGATGCTTTGTCTGTGGATGTTGACACTTGATAAGTGCAGAAATAATAAAAATAATTGCGGTGAAAAATGTTACATCTACTTTTTTGTGAGGTGTTTTTGGTAGATTGGGAGATGTCAGAGTTTCCCTTCGTTTTGTGTTTTTGCATGATGAAGTGTTATTGTTGTTAGTGATAAATTTTGCAGCTTCTGTTTCCTTTCAAATTTTGTGAAAAGTTGCAACATGTTTGGTTCAGCTTATCTGTGAATTTATATCTAATAATGAATAGATTGAATCAGTCGATCTATTAACTGAATTATTAATTTGGTTTGATTAGTACATTGAGTCATTCAGTCTGTTAATATTGAATTTTGTGGAAGGGACAAAAAGAGTGCATCCACTTTGGTTTATCCACTTTGGTTTATCCACTTTGGTTTATCCACTTTGGTTTATCCACTTTGGTTTATCCACTTTGGTTTATCCACTTTGGTTTATCCACTTTATAAGCTGGCAACACCAAGTTTCAGTTTCCGCAGTCACTCACCTGAAGTGTCCAATTTTGGCAACAGTATCTAACGTATAATTTCTGTCGACGTGACTGGTTTAACACTTGTTGACCTTCCACTGAAGCAGCTGCAAAAATGGCCCTAGGTGTCGTGAATAAGCCTGTGAGTAATCTCATCTAGGAAGTTTACAGTTCAATGACGTGTTTCTTCTTATAAGTTTGCGAGAAGCCAGGCCCATATCTGTGAAATAAGAAGTCCTCTAAGATTATGATCTACGTGATGAGCCAAAAACGAAAATTGAAGTGGTACCATGCTTTATACCCATAAATCCATAACTGGCTTTGACATGAGCGTTTACCTACTAATATTTTCTTCCGCATTTGTAGACCAGAATCAAGTATGGAATTCATTCATTTGTTCGTTCAAATAATTTATTTTTATTTATTTATTTTATTTTTATTTAAATTTTATTTATTTTATTTTTATTTTATTTTTATTTATTTTTTATTTTTATTTAATTTTTATTTATAACACACGCAGTGTCAGTACACCTGAATCTGAGGCGCGTATGTGTGTTTGCTAGGGGCCAAGATGGAATCGTGCAAAAGCCAGGGTGAAGTAGTTAGTATATAGCACCCTGTCAAGATATTTACAGAGATGCTCTGCCAGCTCAACCCCGGCAAAAGAAAATGGATTTCAAGTGTTGCTGAAAGGTGTATATAACATCCTAAGCTGGAAGAACATGTCAGTTCAGAGAGAGGCCATTGCTGGTAGATGACCCAACCACTAAAAGATCTGATGTTGCATTGTTCAAGTGCGTGCAGAACGGGCAAGTTCATTTTTGTCAGTGGAGCAAAGATTTCTACACCCAACCAGACCTGAATTGTAATTGTAATTGTAAGTTTAGATTTATAAAGCGCCTCTTAGAGGATAAACTCAACAGAGGTGCTTCCGACCGGAAAAAGCAAAATCACTGTTGAACAGAAGTCTTCATGCGCCTGCGGAATACTGAGAGGGGGAGAGAAATGGGGCATCTAAGCTCACAGAAGTAAGCAAGTGACATCTGACATTGCCTGATGCACTGAAATCTTAAATTTTGATGTGTTGTAAAACCAGCAGCCAGTGAAGTCAGTCATGCTCATAATAGGACAAGACATTGTCACATTTAGAAGTCGTGGAAGCAAGAGAAGCAGTATTCGGTTGTGAAGTACAGAACTGTCACATGTTGTCTTTCTTTCGTCATGTTAAACGCAACTGATACTTCGCACCACAGTCACGGTGATCAAAATCCGTAGAGCAATTTGTGGTAACACTAAATCAGCACCATTCTTCTTCCGTTTTCTCTTCCTGGCAAAAGCCAGGGTGAAGTAATTAGCATATAGCGCCCCATCAAGATATTCTTCCTTTTCTCCTCTTCCACCTGCTCTGAATCCTTCTCCTCCTGATACTTGTCGTAGTTGATCAATGTAAGGAAAAATTAAAGTAACTGCTGTCGGTTTCCTTGATGTATCTGCTGCTTTTGAGGCAGTTGATCACAACATATTCTGTGGTTGCAGTAGTAATATACATGAGAAAACTTGAACGTATAACGAACTGAGCATTATCAAATCTGAAAGTCAGAATCTCATAATCAGCTCCACGGATAAAGGAAAGTAACTGCTATCACTTTCCTTGATACATCTGCTCCATTCGAGGCTGTCGATCTCGACATATTCTTTGGTTGTATTAGTATTATACTTGAGAAAATTGAACACTGTCTTTCGGGAGCCATATCAAGAAACACTTTATAGCCTGCATGTATTATAATCATTTTCAAGTTGGGTCCCATGTCCCCAGTCGAATTTTATCAGCATTCATGTTATGTTTGTTGAAGCATGTCTTATGCTATGTTTATCTGCTTTGGTAGTTCAAGTGATATCAAAGTTTCCTCTGACTGAGCACTTTTGATTGTGCGGTTCAAGATGCACTACGTAAATTATATCACGTAATTGTGCAGTGGATGTAGTGCCTACGTAAATGGCACTCTATAAATGCCTTGATATGTGCTTATATTTATACATAAATGCTTGCATGCATATTGGCATATACATACTTACATACTTATAAACATACATACACACTAACATACATGAATACATACATGCATACATACAGAAATGTGTGTATGCATACATAAATATTCATACGTACACATTCATACATACATACATACATATATAAATTCATACATACATTCGTACATATGCACACACATAATACATATGTACACGAATAGATACATATACATCATACATCCTTAAATACATATGATTACATACATGCATGCATGCATACATATCTACGTGCTTTGCTTTCTGACTGTGCATGTTTTATCTTTCTGTGCGCTAACAGGTGCAGCAGTGGGTATTACGACGATGATGATGAGTATTATTATCCGTCTAAGAGGGAAGATCATGAGGATAAAATCTATGTCTGCCTAGTTGATTTGACTGTAAAAAAGGTAGCCAATCTTCGCTTTTTTCTTTATTATTAGGATCAAAGTAATCTGATGATTAATAGCATGGCATGGTTGTTATGTTGAGATGACGCCTACTTTTCCTCATTCTGACGATGGACAGATGGCATGTTAAATAATGCATTACTTACTTATTTAGGTGCTAAATACAAATTTATACGATTTTGAGTGTTTTTGTAGTTTTCTTTGGTTTTACTTACTTCTTCACCCAGGTGTGATGTAAAGTATCCCATATCCCACAAGTGAGACATAGGGGAGGTGCTCATTTCCTTTTCTTTAGGCCCTTGAGGTGGCAATGGACGAATCCCAAGGACTTGCCGTTTACTTCCCAGCTACGCTGGTACCAAATCACATGGCTTGGTGACAGAGGCACGGTGTGCTTGAACAACTTGCCCAGGGTCATTACGCAGAGTTGAACCTGCAACCACACGATCATTGGCCAAACGCGTTACCAATAGACCACCATGCTGCGCAGGTGTGATGTGAAATCAATTACAGTTTGTTAGAATTTCTCGTTAGAGATTCTTGTTGATACGATTGCTTGATTAATTAAGCAACTGTATTGTTTCGTTATCTGAATAAGTTATCATTGGCTTAGGACTACAGATTGGGCTGTCAGCTAGTTGTTTCTTAATGGCTTCATATCATACATTATATCTTACTTTACTTTCTCGATTTTGACTACAGTTTGAAGCAGCCTTCGATTAATGCCATGTGCAGTGTGATAATGGCTCTATAGAAGTCACTAGATTGAGATTAGAATGTTGTATTGCCTGCTGCTTTATGGTATCTGCTGCTAATTGCAAGTTTAGACATCTTTCCTTTCTTCATTTTATATGAATGCTTGTTTGCATAATGTTTCTTCATTGCATAATTCTTCATTTTGAATACTCTTGTTTGCATAATGTTTCTTCATTGCATAATTCTTCATTTTGAATACTCTTGTTTGCATAATGTTTCTTCATTGCATAATTCTTCATTTTGAATACTCTTGTTTGCATAATGTTTCTTCATTGCATAATTCTTCATTTTGAATACTCTTGTTTGCATAATTGTTTCTTCATTGCATAATTCTTCATTTTGTATTGATGCTTGACTAAGCACTAATACTTGATTGCATACTGATATGTATTGTATGCTGATACTTCACTGGATAATAATACATGCTGCATACTGATACTTGATTAACATGGATATTTGATTGCATGATTATACTAATACTTAACTGCGTGCTGATAAATCGTTGAATAATATGTATTGAGACTTGACTGCATACTGATATTTGATTTACACTGATATTTGATTGCATATTGCATACTAGTTAATTGTGTGCTGGTAATTAATTGAATACTAATATGTGTTGATACTTGGTTGCATACTGATGCTTGTGTACTTGTAGGGCACCCAACCAAAGACCAAACGAGACATGTGCATACAGGAGTTGGTCGAAACAGAGAAGAAATATGTTGAAGTGCTCAGCTCAATTCGATCGGTTCGTTTTACAGTTTCAGTTTAGTTTTTGTTCTTTTCAGAATGAAAGGTTAAATGCAATGCAATGCTTACATTTATTATCCCATCTCTGGGACCTCCTTCATCTCATCTGGTTCTCTTAACTGGATTGTATTACTATTTTATTATTATTATTAAATAGACGTTTTTGACATGTCCACATTAAGCTACAACCTCTAGGTGCAAGCAGCAGCAGCAAAATTCAACCAGACAATATCATTGTCTGCGAATGTAAAGAAGATAAACCAGGTTCATAGAGTGACGGATGTGTGGATGTGGTTTATGATATTATCTGTTTACCCGTACACATGGGTGATTGTGCCTTTGGAATGGCCAGCCTGCTTGCCTGGAATAGTCTTCCTGTAGTCATCCAAGAAGCCAAAAATTTTTTTTAAAGAGACTTTTGAGATCCCATCTGTTATCTGCTAACAGTTAAAATTTTCCCTTTACTGTCTAAATCTAGCATCACCATTTGATTTTGACTTTGTTCACTGTCCATTTATCATTTATTGTTGGACTGTTGTGTGTGCCGACATTGGACATGTTAAAGCACCCTTGAAGTAGCTTGCTACTGACGATGCTGTATAAAATGTTGTGATTACAGTTACAATTACAAACATTATTGTTGGAATTGTAAGTGTTAAACATTTCATTTGTAGAATTTCATGAAACCATTACGAGAATGCAGACAACTGCTGCCACATAATGACTTTGAAAAGGTTTTCATGGGTATTGAGGTCAGTTTCCGTCTTGTATTTCACAAAATATTACATTTAAATCAGTGACTTGCTCTTCTTTAATACAAAGACCCTGACTAACAGCATATTGGGCAGCAATATAGCAGTCGCTGCACAGAGAATCCAATTCAAAATATATATCTCTTATAGTTCACGAAGTATTACATTTATATCAGCCAACATATGTCTCTTCCTTGTTCTCCCTTAACAGAGAGACATCTAAATATCAGAATATTAATCCAATATTGCATTCATTACACTGGCTGCCCAATGAGCAAAGAATACAATTTAAAATCTGTCTTTTGGTTCACAAAGTATTACACCTAAATTAGCCGACCTATCTCTGGTCCATGCCCAAACGTCATGCCCACAAATATTTCACTCTGTGGACACTATGATTCTTGGTGTTCCTTGCACCAGGGCAGTATTGGACTCTTGGACGCTGTGGGCGGCTGATCCAAAAGTTTGAAATAGTTCTTTGATGGCGTTTTGGTCTAGGCTGAAGACTTACCTGTTTCCGCTTCCTTTCCGACCCTGTTGCCTCCTTTCCAGTCTCCCTGACCTACTGGATTTCTACCTGGGCGTATCTGACAGGTCATAATTCAGAGCTGTGGCTTATCTTCAGAATAAGCATTGATTGATTCCTTGTGTGTTCTGATAAGCGTGCTATAGGAGACGTTGGTTTAGGTGAGATTGGGTCCAATTGGGCTTTCAAGAAAACCAATAGAAAAGTCAAAATCCGTGCAACCATTTGATCAAATCAAGAGACATGTTGTTCAGAAAGGTTAAAGACTAGGTTGCCGAAAAACCAAAATGTTTTTGGCTGATTAATTGGGTGGAATTTAGTTCTTTCCTTAGAGACAAGAGTAGTGAAATGTCTCTTTGATATGAATGTTGTCAGAAATTTAATAGATCTTGGTTTTTTTAAAGAAAGAGGATTTAATTGGTTTTCTGGAGAGAAAGTTTCAGAATCTTTCTCTTGAAATATATGCCATTGCTTTTTTATTCTAGAAACTGTGGGCAGTTCACACGGACTTTAAAGCCAATCTACTGAGAGCCTGTGAACCAAATAACACGATATCGATTCCAGATTGCTTTGTGACATGCAAAGAAAAATTCCTTTTTTACGGCGAATATTGTGCAAATTTGACTTTGGCACAAGAGACTATTGATAAACTGTGTCAGAACAACCCAGCCCTGCAGTCGAAAGTTCAGGTAATGTGTCTGTTGTTTTTATTTAATGAAAGTGCTTTTTTGTCATTATTATTTTTAGTTTTATTATTTTAATGTAGCACTTTTTATCATTATTATTATTTTTACTGGACGAACAAAAGCTTATGCTCAAGTCACAACCCATGAGGGGCGAAATGGTGAAACAGCATGGTGCTACAGTGGAAATAGGTGATAGTGGTGGTCAGTTTGGAGTTTACTATAACACAATGGTTTGACTTGGCCAGTGGTAGGACTGTTCTGAAGGTTTATACATATTTATTTTCGTATCTGTATACTGAGTTTCTTAATTGCTTCTCAGATAATATATGGCAATCCAAACGATAGTTGTTATGACAGCCTTTAATTCATATTATTGTAGTGAATCATTATGATGGTCATCATGAGTGATCTCATGAATAGGGACTACAACAGCAGTTTGCTGGCTTGTGGTAGCAGCTATAAGTCACGTTTTTGGTTTGTCTGTTGTAAGGGAGAGAACAATTGGTAAAGTTGCTCACGTGTTCGTGTTGCAGTTCATTCTTTTTGTGGCTTTTGAAATCAAGAATTTGTTGTCTGTCCATGTTAAGACTGAATGAAATGGCAAATGAAAATTCTGATGGAGTAAAACTACTGTGGAATGAAGAGGAGACGCCTTTAGGTCTTTGAGCCAGCAAAGGAGAAATCTCAAAGTCCTGGATAGAGGGCCAGTGCATCGCACAACATGCTGTTTGCTTCCCACCACCTTATGCTTGTAACATGTTTGACTTAGTGACAGAAACAGGTCTGCTTTGGCTTTAGCTTTATTTGGTTGCTTTAGTTCTTCCTGTGCAGGTCTGAACGTTGGGCATTGCAGTTTCTCCATTCATGTCTGTCCATCTCCAGTCTTCCTGCCTTGTCCCACGACATCTTCAGACATCTCAGATCGTCCGTGATGGTCTCTGACCAGTTCGTTCTTGGTCTTCCTTTCCTCCGTTTCCCATCAGGGATCCATTTCAGAGACAAGTATGCATTAACAATGTGCCCAGGGGCATTGCGTGGAATTCCCTTAGCTGGTTTGAACCCACAGTTGTTGGAGTGAAGACCAAGTGTGCTACTGAATTTGATCAATGTGAAACACAGTTGTTGAATGAGGCATGTATTGAAATAAATCTTACCTTACATGTCCTTACCTTACATGTCCTTACCTAAGACAAAAGTAATTTTCTGTGTTCTAGGACTTGGAATTGAAAGCTAATGAAGGAAGATTCAGAATGCGTGATATGCTTTCAATTCCAATGCAGAGGGTTTTGAAATATCATCTGATACTGAAGGTAAGAGATGTCAAAGTACCAGTAATTTTTAGACGACTCTTTGGCTGATCTTGGCACTGCCTTCAGCTGGGTCTCTGAAATCTAATCTGATCTAATGACCTCTTCAGTGCATATGGTTGCTACAAGTGAAATCGTAATCAGAATCATAATCTGTTGGAGAAGCTGGGTCAAGATTCAATAGGTCAGGGAAACAAGAAATCAGTCTATGGTTGGAAGCAAGTTGGAACAAACTAGTCTTATGTATAAATAAATGTAATGTTTTTCTATAGCGACTGTAAGCGGCCTTGACCCTGCTCATTTTCTGATGAATTTATCGGGTAAGATCCTTCACCACCGCTGCCTATTTGAATGGGTGCCACACCGCACGGTCTGTACACAGGGACCTTAAATGGCATGGCGCCCATTCAAACAAGCAGCGATGGAAAAATATGAAAAATAGACCTGATTGATAAAAAAGAACTGCAGAACATATGGAACTGGACAGCGAGAATATTGCTTGTTCACCGTAACCTCTGCCGTTTAAACTAGTATAGCCAGAAACAGCAACAGACTTTGTAACGTAAATAAGGAAAGAAGGACAGTTTGCTATTACCAGTCAGTTTAGTCTACTAATTAAGCAGACGGTTGTTGGTGCAGGGTTTTCAGAAAGCAATTTGTCTGATTTGTTGACAGACACTTCTTGCTGTTTATATTGTTCTTGTGTTATAATCTGTTTTAACGATGGGTGACAGTGCTTTGAGATTTCGGCTCCAGCTGAACTTGACTATAATGAGTACACTGACTGTACACTGTTTGTGGGAAGATCAGACTGTGAGGGAGAGGACTGGTTATGTGCCCTCTTATGCTGAGGCTAAGGGAATAAACCCATGGATGTCCCTCAGTCTAGCTTAAAGGAGTGCTCCTCTTGTACTGCTTTGTTATATTGTCTTGTGCTGTACAATTTGATTATAATAATAATAATAATAATTATTATTATTATTATTATTATTATTATCATCATTATTATTATTATTGTTGTTGTTGTTGTTGTTATAGTAATGATAATACCATTATTCCTGTGGGGTCATATGTACCTCAGGAAAAAAGATAATAATATTAATAAAGTTAATCTTTGTAGCTTTCTGTGTCAGTACTAAGCAGTACAAACACAGGACAGGATATTGATTTGGGATTTTTCAGAGGCTGTAGTTTTATGTCGTTTCGTGTTTCCAGGAATTAATTAAAAATACGAAAGAAGATGACCCGGAAAGAAAGATGCTGGAAAAGGCGCTGGAAGAGACACAGGTCTGTTCTTCAGTTGATTTTCTTGAATACCCTGAGGTCAGGAGTTCAAATCTCTGTCAGGACAGACAGATGTTTCGTGATTTCTGTTCCACTTGCATTCCCTAGTATACTCGGCTGTCGATGGGAAGATCAGTAGCGAGGGAGAGGACTGGTAAAATGAAGCCCCTGGCTGCGTCTTGGATTAGCTTGAGGGACTGTTCGTGACTGTAATCGTAAACTTGAGATTTCTGCGGTGCCCAACAAAAGCTGAGTCATGGGAACCAGCTTATTCGCTGGCACTCAGTCAAAACAAAATTGATAGGCAAGAAGGGTTCAGTTCCAGGTCAAGATCAAGGAGTCAGGCAGGCAGGCAGCCAGACAGTCAGACGGCTATGGTGGGTGGTGTTTGGAATTGGATCTGCAGGATAGATAAGGATTAAGAGGAATCGGGATAGGATCTGCAGAAGAGAAGTGTTGTTCTTCTGTTGACAATACTTTGCTTATGGGTAAGTATGGAAATAATCTTGTTATCCCTTACTACATTGTCTTACCTTACCTTACCTTGCCTTGTCACATACATAAGCAGATGTCCTGCACCTGGCTTTTGAGAGTGCTGTAGAATATTTGGAGATAATGTAGTACACACAACTACTATTATTATCTTTTGTTGTTGTTATTATTAGTATTATTATTATTGGTAATATTATTATTATTATTGGTAATATTGTTTTATTAATTATTTTTTTGCTACTGTAATTTGCCACTGAGCCACTTGGTTATGTTGAATGCATTATTCAGTTGCTTGATTTTTGTGTTATTCAGGATTTGTCTCTGTTTGTCAACGAAGTCAAAAGAGACCACGAAACTCTCAGCTCAATCAAACTTGTTAGTGCCAGGTAATCAATTAATCTTTTCCATTAACCTTTTTAATCACTCATAGCTCCAACTGCCTAGATTCCATTATCCACCTTCTCTTATGCATCTGTTATCTACTAACAGTTAAAATTTTCTGTTTACTGTCTAACTCTAGTATCGGCATTTGATTTTGTTTTTGTACATCCTACATTTGTCATTTATTGTTGGACCCTTGTGCGTGCCAACATTGGACATTGTAATGCACCCTTGAAGTAGCTGCTGATGATGCTGTATAAATTGTTGTGATTACAATTACAATTGTAATTGTAAACGAACATTTATAAAGCGCCACTTAGGAAACAGTGGCGCTCCCGACTTGAACAAACAAAAAGGATTTCAGGCGTTTGCGAGGCTGGGTAGGAGAGAGACTAAGTAACTGAAGCCGCAGATCAAGAGAAAGGGAGTTCCAGCTGGAAGGGCCAACAAAGGCAAAGCTCCTGGACTGAACAGTCATAGTGCAGATGCGGGGGACTACCAAGAAACCACGGGTAGCTGAGCGAAGGGAGGCATGGGCAGGCAACAAGGAAACCGGAATACAAAAAGAAGTTAAGTAGGACGGAGCAGAGCCTAGAAGGCAGTTGCGCATAAGGATAAGAATCTTAAACTGGATCCGTTGACTGACAGGAAGCCAATGAAGTGAGTCACGAATAAAAGTAGATATATGGGCAGACTTTGGAAGACCACCGATAAGGCGTGCAGCAGCATTAAGTATAGATTGAAGCTTGGAGGTGTTAATTGCAGAAAGTCCAATATAGGCAGCATTGCCAAAGTCAATCCTAGTGCAAATCAGGGCATGGACCAAGGTAGTGATCGCACGAAGAGGAAGCGAGTGACGAATAGAGCGGAGTTGTCGTAGGTGGTAAAGACAAGAGTGGGAGATATTATTTATACAATGGGTCATGATAGTCTAGTGATTAGCCTGATGGACTGTGCACCCAAAGCTCAGGTGTTTGGATCCCCAACTGGGAAGAGAGGTATTCCAACATTTCTGCTCAACTAGCACTTCTTGCAAAATCAGCGATAAAAGGCTGACTTGTGACAAGTTGAAAATGTGTAGAGGTCCATCTTTAGAAGAACAGTTTGAATTTTTTGTGGCAAGGAGTTCTCGTAATAGTTGCAGCTTGGTACTTTGTTAATCAGATGACAGAAGACCTTATGCTTTTGAAGAGTTACATTTTCTGTGTTTTTAATCTGTGAATTTATTTCTTTGTAGTATTAGTGGCTTGCCAAAGGTGAGTGTATTCAGTCACGATTCTGTAATTTCTTCTAATGGGAGGTAAAATAGGGTGACAGGTAAAATAAAGTAACAGGTAAACTAAGGTAACAGGTAAACTATTGTATCAGATAAAAAAGGTAACAAGTAAAATAAGATAACAAGTAAAATAAGGTAAGTAAGGTAACAGCTAAACTAAGGTAACAGTGCTTCTTTGTCAACGCTGGGACCAGACATTAAGGAAGTTGTTTCCTCAGCTTGAGGCAGTTTTTGTTGAAGCACTGTCATTGAAACAGTTCCAAAACAGGTGGCTGTTCTTCAGAGGCTAGGCAACAGATTTTCATTTTCACTTGGAACTCTTGGAATGAACCCAGAGAGGTTCCTAAAAGCATTATGTATATATTCAAATACATTCACATATATACCGTTATTTGCATACTTGCGTACAGAGGGTATTTTAGCAGTTACTCGTCATGTTTTGATCTCGCTAAAAATGCCATGCTTTAGTTATTTTAAAACAAAGCAAAATATTTTACTGATTTTTATAGTCAGTTCGCTTTTTAAAATTTAATCTAACCTAATGATTACTATAGTGTTGTTATCATTATTATTTATTTATTTGTTTGAAGTACTTAATATGCATGCAGAGTTTGTAAAGTGTGCATCTGAGGCACAAGACTTTAAAAAATGATCAGTTCAAATTGAAACCAGGTTCCAGAATTGTAATGCCTTGTCTAAATATGGTAGGTCAGGAAAACCAAAAGGCAGGCTGTGGTAAGAAACAGATGAGTATTCAGTTAGACATTTGTGAATATGTTTGTTTTTTAACAGAATACACGTCTTGAAGAATTCGGGAGGTTACTAATGGACGGTGAGATGAAGGTCAAGACGTCCACAGAGAGTGGAAATCAGCCCAGGTCAGCACTTAGAGATGCACTGAACTAAGACTAAAATCTCGTCTTTTCTGGATTGCCTATCCTTATCCTCCGTGACCTGTTTTCCAGTCTCTGGAGTCCCATGGTTCTTGACTGGTTCTGTCCAGTGAATTGTGATTTCAGAGGGTGGTTTTGATCAAAAGCAACCGTCTAGTAATGCCTTGAGCAACATGAAATGGCGCTGTTAGATTAGATTCAGTTTAATTTCGCATAGACTAAGTGTTTTGGCTTTGCTATTATTGTTATTATTAATATTATTGTTATTACTGTTATTATTATCATCAATATCATTATTATTACTGCAATTAAAGAACAAACAAAATCCAAATGCTGATGATGCATAAGAAGCCTATATGCAGTCTTCCTTGAATGACCTTTGCCTGGCTTTTTATGACCTTCTGGGAAGGGACGCCACATACACTGTTTATCAACACTTGGACACTTATCCTTTGCTGGGGCTGGGAGCTCCTCTGAGTAGCTGTCGTGAATAGGCGCTATATAAATGCTCTTAATGGCTGAATGAATGAACCTACGTATGTTTTTGGATAACAGTTGTTGAAGCACGTTAGCAGACACTGTAATGACTGAGTATTGTTTTGCATAAACATACTTGAGTATGCATTAATTTCTTTTTGTTTCCATTTGTGTATTTTAGACATATTTTCCTGTTTGACAAAATCATGATAATGTGCAAATCATTGAAGGTTTGTATGTTGCAACGTCCTTCTATTTGTGTCAGCTCATGTCTGTAATCTTACAAATGTAACTGTAATTATTGTAGTTGTAGTTGCACATTTATGTAACTTTGCTTCATGTAAATTCCTCTGAGGTCCTTCTGCAAAGTCACCTATTTCATTCAGAATGGTTTTGAAATGCGAAAAGAAGAATGGGTTGCTGTTTTTTATTGTATGTCATTCTGTATTGACATCTCTTTATCTGAAAACAAGAGGTTTTGGATTCTGAGGCCAACTTTTTGTGTATCAAGATATCATTGTATCCTTGTTATTCTTTTTGTGTGTACTTATGTTTGTTTGAATGTATACTTATTTTCCTAAATTCAAACTCAGGATTTATTCTCAAAAAAAGCTAAGTCGCTGGAACAGGATTATTCTTAGGCGCTCAACATCTACGCTTATTGTTAGGCAGGAAGGGTCAAGATCAAAATGTCAGGCAGGCAGTCAGGCGGCTACTGTGGATTGTGTTCAGAATTGGACAGGCGAGAGAGATGAGGGAAAGAGGAGGAATCAGGATAGGATTTATGGAAGAAGAGTGTTTTCAGTTTTGAGTGAAAGACCTGTGCAGAAATTGCAAGGGGTAATGTGGTAGAGGAGTGGTGTTATATACAGAAATGTTATTTATATGGTATAACCTCTGTGATACTGCTTTTTGGAGTCATTTCAAATACCTTGTTACAATCGTAAAATTTAAAAAAAAATTGAAGTGCTGCTAAGTGCAGGACGCCTGCTTATTCAGAAATGCTACATCAAGTCAGGGGTGTTATCATAAGATACAAGATGTGATCCAGAGGAAAACGAGTGTTGCCAGAGAGGGAAGGAGACAGAGTTTTTAGTGTAAAGCAGAACTGAAGTTAGGATCCATAAAATCGGCTTCATTTTCTCAGAGTTCACATTAAATTGAAGCATAAGGATATTCCAGCATTGTATGTGTGAATAAATGATATGCACATGTCCTTCTGGCAGGGTGAGACGTACACTTACAGGAATGCACTTGTTTTGAAGTACTATGACGTCTGCCCCATCATCGTCAAAGAAAAGGTTTTTATTTCTCCTTTTTATTTCTTCTTTTTATTTCTTAATTTAGTGCTGTTTATTTTTTGGAATCTACGGATTTCCACAAATAATAATTAAATTCTTAAATAAATGGTTTCCATGCCAAGCAACCGTGAAGTGATTGCTGCTTGTTGTATTATAATAGGACCTGGATCACAACTAACATACCTTACATTACCCTACCTTCACATGCAGACAACTGAACTATGACATCATTTAGTATGTATGTATATATATGTAGTATGTATGTATCATGTGTGTAATTACCTGTATGTACATGTGTATGACTGTATGCATGTATGTGCATATGTATGCCTGTTTGTATGAATATATGTATGCAAGAATGTATGTGCATATGCATGTATTCATGTATGTATGTATGAATATATTATGCATGTATATGCAAGTGGGTATGCATGTAGCAGGAAGGGCATGTGGCAAGAAGTGTCTTCAGGAGGTTCTTAGCCGGTGCTTTAGAAATGTTCAGATACACGCATACATGTATACTTACATAAGTATATAATTAGATGCTTACTTGCATGCATACACATACATGTATATTCATGCGTAATATATGCGTACATACATACATGAATACATATTCACATACACATTCTTGCATACATGCATTCATGCATACATGCATACACATGTACTTACATGCATAATACACACGCATACATACATACGTGCATACATACATACATCTGTACATACTGGTAATTACACAGTTACATGCATACATACATACATACTGCATATATATACATACATACTAACTTTGCCATGAGGTGTGTTCATTCCGTATTTGAGTATGTCTTCAAATGTCTTATTAAGTTTCTAAGTTTTCGTTGTAGTTCAGCATTTTTGTCTTATTGCCAAGAAAAGCCTTTGCTCTTCACATGAGTTTAAAAGCATGGAGTATTCATTCCTCCATTTGCAGGGAAACTGTTGTGTTACACTCACTGAGAAGTCGGGTAAAGATTCCTACGCGATCCTCTCCAAGAAAGAAGAACCGATCAAGAAGTGGTTGGAAGTCATACAACTTGCACAGTTCGTCTTCATTTCTTTTTCATTCACAGTAGCTGATTGGATAGAGCGCTCAGCTTGTAATGCGGGTTCAAGGCTCCCCTTAGGTGGTCACTTGTAGGGATCTTCAGCTAGTCCTTCACTCACAATTGCTTTGCGCCTTTACGTTCAGATTTCCTGCCCTTACACGCGTAATAAATGCAAAAACAGTAGTAGTAGTAATTCAGCCCCTTACCGCTGGACCTCATGCGTCACGCTGTTTGTAATGCACTGTGCGAGCAGAAAAGAGGTTTTCCACTTGGGATGTTGAACCTGTATCCAGTGGATGGATATTGAAACCCATGAGGAGGAAATTTCTGAAAATTGTCTGAAGATTAAGCACGATTATTGTGGTGTACAGGAACACTGCTTATGATTATTCCTCAGACATTTATGTCATGGAAACAGAGTATTATTTAAACAACCCACCAGAACATCAGCACAAAAATTCCTCAGTTCCAGAGTCGTAAACTTATGAATCTAGAGTGAGAAACACGTGACCTCTGTAAAATTTACTGTGTGGTAAATGAATCAATCAAAGAAAAAACCAACCGTTGATTGATCAGTTAAGCCAACATCTGAGTCTTGAATGAGTGAGTAACTGACTGATTGATTGACTGAAGGAATGAAGTTAATCTTCAACCCAGCGAGAACTGGAAGTCGGGAAGGAGCATCTACTTTGTAATACAGGATATGGGAGACCATCTTATATCCAACTGTACTCAAATCCATTGCACTGATACCTGTGGAACTTAATTGCACTGAACTCTATCGTATTCTAAACTTTCATTTGCTTGTATTTTGACAGAGATAACGAGAATCCGGTATTTGCCCACAGCGTTAAACATGACTTTGAAATGCATACGTTCGATAAGCCAACCATTTGTGATGTCTGTCGAAAGCTGCTCAGGTTAGGACTTGAGCAGACGATACTGAACAGTAACATAATAAACCATGAATGCTATTCATATTAATCGAATTAATGTTGTAATCAAATCTCATCTTGTCCTGTGGTTCTTATCTCATCTCATCTCATCTTATCAAATGTTAATTGTTAATTGAACGCAATCTTCGAACCTAATCTAATCTGGTCTATTGCTAATCGAATCTAATTTTTTGTTTAATCTGTAATTGAATCTAATCCTCTCATATGATCTAATCTTATCTAATCATCTTGTGTAGCCATGTTACTTTCTATCATTTCTCAAATTCTGTTATTTTCATCCAGTCACTATTCTAGTCAATTCTTGTGTTATTTTATCCGAATTGAGTTTATTCTTTTACTGCTTCAGGGGTGTGTTTTTCCAAGGCTACAAATGCAAACGTAAGTATCTTCATCTCTAACTGTCCGTTAATATTCAAAGAGCGGTACATAAAGGATGCTTGTCTGAGAGGTCTTTAAAAAGCAGTAAATCAGTTTACATATACAAACATGTTCTTCCTTTATCCATAATCCGGTCCAACAGCATATTCCTTTGTCTTCCTGGAATTTTTCATTCCATCAATTCTTCCTCAGGAGAGAATTTCCACACAGTTTGTGACCAATCCAGTTAATCCAATCCAGCTGATGTGTTTTAAAGTCAGTATTGTGTATTTATAAAGGAACAGACATGAACGTCCATAAGGAGTGTCTGAAAGCTGCAGAAAACATGGATGGTAAGGAAAATTCAAGTCGTAGCCTATTATTAGATATAGTACTCGGTTTCATATCTAAAACACAGCAATAACAATAAAACTTAATGAAAATAATATTATTTATATTGATAGTAATAATTATGTTAGTAATAGTAATTATATTGATAATAAAACTAATGGTGTAACTTTCCGTTGTAAACATTCACCACCGAATCTTGATGGGTTGAAATAATAAGAATAATCGTATAAGTTATTTTTACAATTATTCATTTCTTATTCTGTATATTTGCTGGTATAAATTTTGTTATGTAGTGAACTTGCCAGAAAATTAATTAATAATATATATCATTATTTTTATTATTTCTCCAGAGCCTTTTTTATACATCCTGAGGGATCATATGTATGTCGGACATAAATAATAATGTTAGCAAAGATGATAAAAATAATATGAATCCTTGGATTGATTCTGTCATTGTGTTTTTTGTGATTAAGGTCCACCAACTGGAACCCTTCTGCCTCCGAAACGCATCTCCTTTAAGACACAAAGATCAGGCTCGGGTACAGATTATATTTCATCTTTTAAACTCTGCAGTTCTCTAGCATCCCATAAAAATAAATCCAGGGAACGTAGGAGTTTAATCCAGTCTGATCCGACCAGAAGCTGCAGGGAGGACATTGTCTAGCATCTTCCTTTGTACTTACGTAAAACGTAAAGTATCACATATTCCACAAGTGAGACATAAGGGAAGCACTTATTTCCTTTTGTTTCAGCCCTTGAGCCGGCAATGGACGAATCCCAAGGTCCTGGACTCAGAGCCAGTGCATCGCAGGACTTGCTGTTTACTTCCCAGCTTACTCCGGTACCATATACTGCTTGGTGACAGAAAGAGACATGGTGTGCGCAAACAACTCGCCCTGGGTCGTTACACAGAGTCGAACCTGCAACCGCATGATCATTGACCAGACGCGTTATCGATAGATCACTGTGCTGCCGTCCCAAACTACACTGCTTGGTGACGGGCTACTGCACTAACAACGTGCCCAGGATTGTTACACGGAGTCAAACCCGCAACCGCATGATCATTGACCAAACGCGTTATCGATAGATCACTGTGCTGCCGTACCAAACTACACTGCTTGGTGACGGGCCTACTGCACTAACAACGTGCCCAGGATTGTTACACGGAGTGAAACCCGCAACCGCATGATCATTGACCAAACGCATTACGTTAGACCACCGTGCTGCAATAAACGTGCATTAAATTTAATGAGCAACTAATTTGTCCATATGGAATTTGTGGTAAGCTCTGTTAATTTTTGTTCTGTACAGTTAATTCACGAACATTGAAGACCGTGACTCGCTACAATGGGTTTCCCGCGCCCGGTTACGGCCGAGCGGCTCTGTCGTTTGAAGTGGGAGAAACGGTAGAAATCTTGTCGGAAAACGACTCGGATTGGCTTGAGGTATGAAGCAGGTTGCTCTAGCATTAATTGTATCTAAGGAAACATAGAGTAAGTAAGTAAGTAAGTATATTCTTTATTAACCAATAGCTAATCGCACCTCGGTTTACAAGTATTTAAGAACACAAGAAAAACTTAATATGCATAGAACATCCTATTAGTAAAACATTTACGTGTTTTAATTTTAGTTTTAAGTTTGGTAATCTTTCTCGCACCTGATGGACTTTGACTTCAGTTTGGATTCAGTTAATGGTTCTTAGCCGTGATCTCATTTGAAGCGACCACTGACAGATGCCTTGTGGATTATGATAGCGGTGCTACTGTGCTTTTAGATTAAATTTTTGTTATGCACATCAGTTCTTGTCTAATCTGATGATGAAATGATGTGCTATTCCAACAACATGGCTTTTGTGCCTGGAACGTGTGTTGCGGGGGGTTGCACGGCTTGGTGTCATCTCTAGGTTTGGTCATGTCTCTGATTTCATGCGAGATGAGTTGCACTGGCTTCCTATGAGTCAGCGCATCCACTATAGGGTCATCATCTTTGTTTGGAACTCCTTGTTGGGTATTGCCCCCTCTTACTTGAGGGAGCTTTGCCTGCCTGTCCGGTCTAATTTGGGACATGCTTCTCTTCGCTCCGCTGCTAGTGGTAATCTACTAGTGCCTCGCGCTCGCACCTCGACCATGCAGCGTCGTGCTTTCTCTGTTGCTGGCCCAACCCTCTGGAATGGACTTCCTGTTACTCTACGTCTTCTGCCCCGGGATTTTACTTCTATCTTCTATTCTTCTCTTAAGACTGTTCTCTTTCGCCGAGGTTGGTTTGGGAGCGCTTCTGAGTAGTTTTCTTGAAGGGGCGCTATATAAGTGTTCTGTATAAATAAATAAATAAATAAATAAACACGTATCTTCTGACTTCTATAGAGACGTGACCTGACTGCAGCTTAATATTTGGTCACCCTGGTTGATGCCTGGTGCATTAGGCACAAGCACCATAGAAGTTGCTATTATTGATAAGAGTGATGATATTGCGCCGTTATTACAACACTTCAAGTGAGACTAAAGCGGTGTATGTATTTATCGGCTACCATTAAAGTGTCCGTGTATTTTCTAGACTCATAATTTTAAAGACACTGTGCAATCTGTAGTTCGTTCGTAGTCATTTTTTTAGATGACTATTTGGAGACTGTGAAGTCGATATAAGAAAATTTTCATTTGTCTGTGACCTAGGGTAGACTGAATGGAAAACAAGGGTTTTTTCCCCGCACTGCAGTTTGGGATGTAAGTATTCATGCTGAGTTTATTCTTGGTTAAAAATATAATGCAACAAATGAGAGTTATGGGTTAAATTTCATGAAATTGAGCTGTATTTTGAGCCGTAATGTATTGAAATGTAAACTGATGATTATACATCACCACTTCAATCTAAATTAACCATAGAACTTCTGTAGCTCCATTATAACGATGCAGTGGGCATTAGTCGATGGCACTCCGTAACAGAATCACAATCCAGTCAAATTCCAGGTGTCAGTCAAGGAAAATACTCTGTAGATGCTGACCCAACAAAACTAATCTCCCCAGCAAAGAAGATGGTTTTTAACCTTTGACTGGACACAATCAGCAAAGGCCAAAGTAACAGAATATTTGGTCGCATTCTTTCCAAAATAAACATTATTCTGTTACTCCCACAAATTCTTGGCATTAGGAATTTTATTGGAAATTTTAATTCACATTTCTTTTTTACAAAATTTCCCAAAATTTCTCTCACATAGCAGCAGAATTGGTATTGTAAGCTGGGAAGTAAATGGCGAGTCCTGTGATTTGCTGGTCCTGTATCCAAGACCTTGGGAATCGTCCAGTGCTGACTCAAGAGCTGAAGATCGGGAAATGAGCACTTCTTCTATCTACATTCTACTAGCAACCTGGGAGCTTTACTTTACTTTACATACTTCAAAAGTATTTTGAAAATAGAAGCCTTGCATTAACTTAAACTAAGCTGAGATGAGCGACGAATTGATTTCCAGTATCGAGTGCCTTCCTATGAGGTCCCACAGTCATTTACGCATTCGCTGACGCGCCGGGACTCAGCTCCAGTTACTCCGTGTTACTCTCCGGACACCCCTCGGTTTCCGATCAGGCATTCGTACAGTACGGCTACTGACAGTCTCGATGTTTATCCGTGGTATGTCCCTAGTCCACTGGCCTTTGCATGCGACCTCTGGATTTGGCTGGCTGCATGGCATGGTGTTGTATCGTTAGTTTATGTTGGCCAGGTGTAGCAAAGACTTGCATGGCATGGCGTTGCGTTGATAGGTTTGGTTGGCTTATGTTAAGGAACGACTTGCATGTACTTAAGTAGAAACCTCGGCTCATTTTAAACCTCACATCTGGATGCTTTTAAGATGTTCATGGTTTTGCAATATAAATCCGGGTTCTGGTAGGAATGTTTGGATTATTATGTTTTGAGTGTGAGCTTTTGCTTGTTTGTGGAAGGTTTAAGGTTTTGATTTTTACTTTTAGGTATGTTAGGTTTTCAAGTTTAAACCCCAGCTCTTATTATTTATTGGCTGTATGAGGTTTTGAATTTTAAAGCCCAGCTTTTATTTATTTTTTGATGTTTAAGTTTTTCACTTTAAACTCAGATGTTGTTATTTTTGACTGTGCAAGGTTCGGAATTTTAAAGCCCGGCTTTGGTTAAGAACGCAGGTTCTGGGATTTTATTATCTCATTATTTTAATCCTGAGTTGTAATTTTTATAGGACTATATTTTTGTTGTTGAACCTTGACTCCATGTGCTTCAGCGGTTTGCATTTTTGCAGTTTTTTTGCTATTTTGTCAAATGCCATAAAACAGTAATATGTGAATTACTGCATGAGAACAAAACATTATTTGTTTACCAAAGTCATTTTGAGCATTTGAACTGCGTTTTCTAGTCTTGATCAAACACGTATAGTAGGAAACTAGTGTAAAGTAAGGTACGGTAAGATAATTGCTCACTTAGTACATCTCTGTTAGCATAAATCCTCGGAGGTGTGGTCCAGGGTTTGAGGGATCTATTGGCCGAAGTGGAGATATGAATACAGCAATTAATGGGGATTAGTTCATCGGAACTATACTGGAGACAATAAGAAACCGACAAAAGAAGTGGATGGGTCATGTTCTAAGAGGAGACAATATTGTAAGAGACATAATCGAGGGAAGAATGGAGGGGAAAAAGACACGCGGAAGACCACGACAGATGATGCTGGACTGGATGATACTAGAAGATGGATATGAAGGATTAAAGAGAAGAGCAAACAACAGAGAAGAGTGGCGTCATTGGACATGTGGACCTGCCTGACGGCAGAGCACTAAAAGAAGAAGAAGAGTTCATCGGAAATATGTATTACATACTCCTGAACTGCATTTGTATTTGCTGTCCTCCTTGCTATGCAGGAAAAATAACAAATGCACTGTTATTACTGCCAAAATATTATCTGAAAATAGGCCAATCCAGCATTAGTGGGTCCCTCGGACATTTTTGGGTTGACCCGTAGACACCAAGGTGTTCAACAAAGTATATGCAACCTTGTGTTGTGAAAGTCATAATTTGATGCATGGTGACATGAAGTAGAAAATTGTAAGAAAAACAAATCTCTAATGAAACACTCAAATGTGGTCAGTTAGTGCTAATATTTGGTAATCAGTGCCAAACCCTGACCCTGGGGCACGATAACCACAAATGGTTAGAGCGCTCGGCTTGTAATGCAGAGTATGGGTTCGAACCTTCTCTTAGGCAGTTACTGTGTAGGGATCTTCAGCTAGTCCTTCACTCACAATTGTGGAGCGCCACCGCTCGATGCTTAGTCATTGGAAAGTGGAGCTGAATAAATGCAGAAATAATATTAATAATCAAAATAATATCGTTAAGTAATCAGTTGACATTAAATATGTCGTCATTTTCTGCAATGAAACTTTATAAAAACCGAGTGTAAGATGTGGTAACTCCCTAAATAAATGTAGACAAGTTTGAGAGAAAGTAGTTGTAAGCTTTTTCATGAATTTTTCATAGTCTGTGTTTTGGAAAAAGCTATTTTGACCATTCCAGCAAATGATGCTTGACTGCTTCTGCATACAGTGAATTAATAAGTTCCCCCAGTTGGCCATTTAGGATTTCATTAATCGATTAACATCTGCAAACCGCATGGTATTAAGTTTAAAACAAAGATGTGTTATGGTAAGGTAAAGTGAGTGCACATGACATTTTAGTGCATGTCTGTCTCAACAATAAGCATCAGAAGTTCGTACCTTGAGCGAAGCACGCTTTGGTCAAAGAATCTTCACAGTCCAGCAACTTGGACACCTTCGCTTATGAGTTACATGGGTTGAAAACAATTGTCAGATGCACCCGGATTTTAAGTCCCGATGCAGAAGCGAAAGGCATGCTGGTCTGTTTGCTACTGTGATGGTTTTATAATCTAACAATTTTGGATTTGAACTTGCTGATCAGACTCCATATAAAAACCTGACGAGCTGTTCGTGGCGACTTGTCTTGTACGATTCAGATTTGCTGTCCTTAAACATGCAGTAGATAAGTAAGTAAACAAACACATTATCAAAATCAGGTACAGGTGACTGACAGCAGATATTCTAGCTGCAAATGAACATGAGAAATCCGTCCAAAAACACGTCATGTATGTCTTATATGGTTCCAAAATTGAAACACGCAATCCGCTAGATTTATGAAATGCCAAATATCGATGGCAGTCATATCTCGTAAAGTTGCCCAGTGTCTAATGCATGTAATTTGATGGTTTAGCCTCATTCAAGGGTGAATCAGGTGTCCAGTCCAGAAACTCCACGTACTCCTACAAGGATGCAGTTTCGGACTCCCTCTCAGGATTACCAGAACAATACGGCTCTTGAAGAAATTGAATTGGCCTCGCTTCCCTGGTAATTTCATCCAGCTTTCTGTGCGAACTCGTTATTGTTATTAGTAATATTTTTATTGTTTTTGTTATTTATTATTATTTATTATTGTTATTACCTAAAGTAGCAACAATCTTTTGGAATTAAAATATGTTCATGGATTACAAAATTACATCAGGAACAGCTAATTTTTTTTATTTTTACTACAGTTTTCTGGAATGGCTGTTATTATTAGAAGTAGTATTATTAGCACATTTTTATTTTACTGCTACTACTACTTCCACTCCCACTGATTCTACTAGTGTTACTAGTACTACCACTATTTTCTTTATTGTCATCATTGTCGTAATTGTTTTAAAATGTTGAATGTAATTGTGCGCTTAATAGAATTCTTATTTTTGGCATAATTTTACCTCTGCCTTTTGTCATTGTCAAAAAACTACTTCAGGTCAAACATTGGCTTATTCCTAGACATCCAGAATAAGTCAGATTTGATTCTAGGTCAGGATCTGTAGATGTCTGATGTTGCTTCACCCCCTGGAATAAACTTCCACCAGAATTACCACAAACATCGGACCCATCCTATGAACTCACCAACACTTCACCCCTTGCAGTCTCTGCACAAGTCTTTCACTCAAACGTAAAACACCCACAAATTCTATCCTGATTCTGCTTCTCCCTCTTATCTATCTTGCCACTCCACTTCCAATTACAATACACAATAGTTGTCTGATTGTAGAAATCTCGAGTTTACGATTACGGATGTATTGTAAAGTAACAGAATTAAGTTTGTGCAGAATATGGTTATGTGTTGCTCAGTCAGAAGCACCAATGATGAGTTTTTCTGAAATGGTGCTATATATGTTTTTTAGACAGCATTACATTACCATGAGAAGACCATTAATGCTTTTGATTTTAATTTATTATCATAGTGCATGCTGTTTAGCTTTTTGGCAACTTGTACTCATCTGTTGTTACTTCCGAATGGCTTTGATTTGTAAACTGATGACTTGCTGATTTTGGCTTTTTGTAGCTTTCTCTAATAACCAGTTCTATTAAACTGTATTGGTTTGGTTTTTTATACAGTTGCATTTGACTAATTAGTTGTCCTTATATGGCCTTTTATATTTGTCAATTCAAATAAACTTCTTTGTGTAGTTTATATATTTGCCAACCAATAAACTGTTTTTTTTGTGTCGCTTCTTTATCAGTCTCTAACAGATATTGTCTTTTATGTGGCTTCTCATGTTAGCCTCGTCTAATAAACTGTCCTTTTTATGGCTTGTATATCAGCCTTCTCTAACAACTGTTGTGTTTATATGGCAGCTGATCTTAGCCTTCTTCTGTAAATTGTCTTGTTTGGCTTTTATGTCAGCCTTCACTAACAACTGTTGTGTTTTATATGGCTGCTGGTCTTAGCCTTCTGTAAATTGTCTTGTTTGGCTTTTATGTCAGCCTTCTCTAACAACTGTTGTGTTTTATATGGCTGCTGATCTTAGCCTTCTTCTGTAAATTGTCTTGTTTGGCTTTTATGTCAGCCTTCACTAACAACTGTTGTGTTTTATATGGCTGCTGATCTTAGCCTTCTTCTGTAAATTGTCTTGTTTGGCTTTTATGTCAGCCTTCACTAACAACTGTTGTGTTTTATATGGCTGCTGATCTTAGCCTTCTTCTGTAAATTGTCTTGTTTGGCTTTTATGTCAGCCTTCTCTAACAACTGTTGTGTTTTATATGGCTGCTGATCTTAGCCTTCTTCTGTAAATTGTCTTGTTTGGCTTTTATGTCAGCCTTCACTAACAACTGTTGTGTTTTATATGGCTGCTGATCTTAGCCTTCTTCTGTAAATTGTCTTGTTTGGCTTTTATGTCAGCCTTCACTAACAACTGTTGTGTTTTATATGGCTGCTGATCTTAGCCTTCTTCTGTAAATTGTCTTGTTTGGCTTTTATGTCAGCCTTCACTAACAACTTTTGTTTTATATGACTGTTTTAGATTAACCTCGTCTAAGAAATTGTCTTTTGTGTGTGGCTTATATGGCAGCCTCCTCCAACAAATGTTGTCTTTTATATGACTGTTCATATTAACCACTTCTTATAAGTTGGCCTTATATGGTTTTATATCACCATTTAAAACTTAAGTGAGTATTCATTCTGACGAATGAGGGCTGTTGCCAGGAATATTCAACAGCAAACAGTAATAGAAGAACTCTCAGTGAATTTTATTACTTTGCCGTGTTGAGGAAAGTTCAGCAACAGGATGGCCTTTCTTTTGAGATTTGCATGCCTAGGCTAGGATCTACTTGTTAGACTGAGATTAAAGCTGGGACAATACAACCACAGACGAATGGTGATGTGTACTGAAATTGAACACATTCTGATTTTCTCTTTTTGAAACAAACTTTGACTGCATTCCTATATCATTTATCTGCTGTGATATTTACTTGAGATTGTTAATTTTGTAAATTTATTTCTTTTTTACAAGTATCAACTTCCACAGCTCAATAACTATGTTTAGTCGATTTTCGTAGTAGTTTTATTGTAGGAAATCAACTGAAATATGAGTAGAAAATGTCTTAGACATCGCTTAACAGTGGACTACTTATCCTAAAGAGATTAAAAGCCAAGACCCCATGGTAAAAGCCAGTGACCCCTTTGTTGTGTTGCCTTTTATGCTATTAAGCATATGAGTAACACTCATTTCTGATATCTGTTCAAAAGCACTTTCTGTGGGCAATTGCTGAGCTTTCATTTGCCACCAAATACAACCCTGTTCTAATCTAATCATGATGACTTATATAGCGCCCTTATCGTATTGCACAAGTGAAACCATAGTAAAAATAGTAATGCATTGATAAAGTCCATTTGAAATATTCAGTTAGACCAAATATGGTAACCAAGAAGAAACTTTAGGCAATGATTTGGAGAAGAGTAGTGTTGTTTTGTATGAGTGTTGTTTAGTAAATGCTCTTGAGAGATGAATTTTGTAGGTTTGCCGGTACATTGTCACGAGATATTGCCATCCAGAAGTTGACTCCGCTTCCAAATGGCAGTTACCTGATTCGAATCAGCGACCGATCCGGCAGTCGTGGCGATTATGCAATCAGCATTAAGTACGTCGGTTTGATTGTAATAATGAACTTTAAACTTTCTAAAGAACTGCTTAAGAGCCACAGGTGCAATATCAAGTCAGCTGTCTTTCCATAGATACTGTGTGAAGAGCAAGATCTCAGTCAAAACAAAATCAACGGGCAGAAAGAGTCGGGCGTAAGTCAGCGGTAACAGTAAAATGTCACTGTCGGTGATAATTATAATCCATTACGTATCTTCAGTCGAATTCCAGGAGGTCATATAGGGACTTGGTGATAGGCATTAATAATAATTAGTAACTTCTAATGCGCCAGTGTCTAATGCACAAGGCATCAACCAATGGTGCACCAAGGCTGGGCTGTAATCAGGTCAGTATCCAGAATATCCGGATCTTTCCACAAGACAGAGAGGCAGACTACAGTGGATAAGCAATTTGGAAAAGGTAAGTCTTAAGTCGAGAACATAATGACAGAAGCAACTGAGCAGGATGAGCACACACACGGAGGGAGTTCCATAATTTAGGTCCAGCAACTGAAAAAGCACATTCGCCAAGAACAGTTCTAGTCCTAGTTACTGCCAAGGGAAGACAGTCGGATGACCTTGCAGAATAATGGTAATGGGTAGATAAGTTGGAAAAGATGAGTTCTCAGTCCTGAATAGCAGAACGGAGCTGACAGAGCTGGTAGTGAATGCAGTGACTGTATCTGTTGTTTTCTTATTTGTGGTAGATTTGATGATAAGGTGATGCACATGAAAGTCTCCCGTGATGATGAGGGAAAATACTTCCTTGGAGCCAGTATGAAGTTTCCCAACCTTCAAGTGAGTACTGCCATTTTTTGATTCTTGAGGTGAGGAGTTTTTATTGTTTGTGTTACTGTTTTTACCCATGGTCTTTATTTTGTGTTACTGTTTTCACCCCATGGTCATTATTTTGTGTTACTGTTTCACCCTGTCATTATTTTGTTACTGTTTCACCCTGTGGTCATTATTTTGTGTTACTGTTTTCAACCCTTGGTCATTATCTTGTGTTACTGTTTTCACCCTGTGGTCATTATTGTCACTTTGTAACGATGATTTGACATGTGGCGATTGGACCAGTGGATGATATGAATCCTGCATATTTGAATGTGCAATAATTGGTTCTATGGATTGGTCCTAGAAACAGATAAAAATAGACTATGAATGCTTGAAACTGCTGAGTAAATTCTTTAAAAGAAGTTGTAAATAGCAAAAAATTTTGGTTAAGACTTGTAGCACTGGCAGTTATTTCACTGGTTAAGGTATGATGTGCTGGAAACTAATAACATTTGACAGTTGTCAGTAAACCTAATTTTCGTCATTGTGTGCATCGGGATTCATCTTTCATGTCATTTGGATCTTGTAATTTTCTAATTTATGGGGCACCATAGCTGATTGGTTAGAGTGCTCGGTTTGCGGAGAGTACCTCAGAAATGGTTACTGTGTAGGGACCATGAGCTAGTTCCTCACTCACAGTTGCTTCCTGTCTCAGATTCATAGTTACTGATCTTGCCTGCGTAATAAGTGCAAAATAATAATAATAATGTACTGTTTTGTTACTGCATTGTGGTGTTGTTGGTTAAACCAATAAACCATCAACCTTGATGGTCTTGGATTTTAAATTATTGCAGAAGTTGGTCGAACATTATCAGCAAGTCTCGCTGGAAAGAGTTTATCCAGAGCTCAAATGCGTTCTAGCTATTCCATTTAAAAATGCACGAAGACCAGGTATGCTACAGAGTTAGCCAAACTAATAATAACAGCACTCATAACAAATCGTTTGACAGAACTGTGCTCATCTTCCATGCTGTTTATCATAACAATGTTGGATGCAACATTGTTCTTCACAGGGCATAATGTGACATAACATAACAAGAGTGTTAAGTGGTTCAAAAGACAAGTAACCACTACAAATTAACCAGAACTGCTTACTACCCAGTCCTACCTTTTTTCTTCTTAAAAGCTGTGGGAGTGTCCACTGAGACAGTATTATCATCCAAACTATTCCACAAGTCTACAACGCTTGCACTGAAGAACCTCTGCCCTTTTATTCCTTTTCATGAATGAATTATGTCTGTGACGTGGATGTACTCTTCATAGCAGTGCCATTTAGCAGCATGTGACTAGTTTTCTTAATCTTCGATATGATAGCATTGGGGCCAAGGAATTGACAGTGGAATTCAAAGACTTGATTTTTCTGTGACTGCTCTATTATCTAAGTTGTCATTGGCTCATTTGAAATAAAGTTTTCTTAGATTGTTATCCAGTTTTGTTTAGGTACTGATGTTTCTTGTCTCTAAATTCAGAATCTCAAACTTTAGACTTTCTCAAACATTACCAAATTTATATTGATTTTGTATTTTCCAAAAGTACAGATCACTGTGGAGTTACGACTTTTGAAATCTTAATCTTCATTACTATTTGCAACAATTTTTTAGTTTTTTAAATTTGATTGGCTGACTGATTAGTCAGTTACATAAGTCTTGAGATTTTCATCAGTTTAAGTTGTTGCTTATTTTCCCGTATTTTCTCTCAATTCAGGTCGACGTGTGGTTGGCTTCTGTGCCGCCGTCTACGATTATTCGGCCACTGAGCCGAGCCAGTTGTCTCTTCGAAAAGACGAAGTGATAACCATCCTCAGCAAGGCAGATGAAAACTCAGGATGGTGGAGAGGTGAATCGCGAAGTGGAAAGGTCTGTTCTTGTTGAATATCTAGCTAATGCTGAACTCAATTTGGTTCTTGCTACACCATTAAAACTGTTCAATGGACAAGTGTATCAATTAGCTGAACATGTGGATGATAACAGTATTCTATTGTATTGTATTTGATATCTTATATAGCGCTTCTTAGGGAACAAACTACTCAGAGGCACGTCCAGCATGAGAACCCTTGGGAAATAAGAACGTCTGTAAACAACGAGCTGACTGAGCTCTGTCACCAACAGTGACCCTGCACGAAACGATAGCCGAAGTTCATACCATAGAGAAGGGCCAACAACAGTGAAAGCCCTCAGCTGAGCAAACGAGGAGTTAACATGAGGAACAAATAGATCCAGACAATGCCCATTGACCAAGTATTGACAAAGTATATTGTAGCAGGGCTTTCCACAGTAAATGTAAATTTCTAATTGTAATTGTGTGAATTGTAATTGGAAATTTTTATAGCGCTGCTTCAAGATAAACTAATCAGAGACACTCATTATGCTATCCTAAATTATGTTAAATGACCAGTATAAATGTGCCATGGTGGCAGAAGCTCAGTAATATCTGGTGATGTAATGAATTGACCAAATACATAGAATTGTGAGTTGTGAGATACTTCTAGAGTGCTTAACACTGGCAGTTGCACATAGGAATACCAAAGAGTTAAGCAATAAATAAGATCCTAAGTGTTCTTTGAAATGTCAGTATTCTTTAGCTTGCACACAGTAAAATGATCTGAAAAACCTGTCAAAAATAAATCTTAAAATATTGTTGTCCTGGCAGGGATTTGATATTTATTTACCTGTGGTGATTTTAGCCTCTTTAATGCTTACCAGCATGCTTACCTACTAAACTGGTGCAACAGTTGACTAGATTACATGGGATAAAGCTTTTTGTGTTTATGGTCGTTAAAACGAGAGGTTCAATTTATCTTCAGATTTCTACAGCCAAGTGACAGCCATTCTCAACATTTTATAGAAATTTCACAGAGCAGAGGAGTTATTTTCAGAAATAAAGCTTAAACCAACAGGAACATTAGGGCAGAAATTCTTCAATGCTGGAGTTGTAGACTCGTGGAATGGGTTGGGTGACAGTACAGTCTCAGTGGAAACTATAATAGCTTTCAAGCGATGCAAAGAAAGCAATTATAATTTTGCATTCCTGGTTATTGGCAGTGTTCTAGCACAGATTAAATGTCTTGTAAACCACTGGAAGGCCGTGTTATGTTCTGCTATGCTGTTAGTTTGATATTTTCCCAGTCACTTACATTATGGCAAGTCCTGCGATGCATTGGCCCCGTGTCCAGGACCTTGGGGTTCGTTCACTGCTGACACAAGGGGCTAAAATGAAGGAAATGAGTGCCTCCCCTATGTCTTTCTTGTGGGATATGGGATACTTTACTTACTTACATTTAGGTCAGTGAACCATGACATTATGTTATGTTTTGTTAGGTTGGCCTCTTCCCAGTTACTTACGTTCGAGAGATCAATGAACCTTGACAATGTGGTAGCTGCTGATATCCTCTGCATTGCCGTGACGTTGAGAGTCATCATTGGTAATGGATGTTTGCAACATCTTTCTGTGCAAACATCATTACTTTAGAAAGGACTCCCCAGCTGATGAAGTTTATTTAAGTCAGTTGAAACTCTTAACACTTGGGCTCAATTTCTTAAATGGTTAAACTAATTATTACAAAGTGTGATGTTGTTACCAGAGAACTTTAGGAAGGACAATGCCAAGATATGCAAAGATTTTAACACTGTTCTGTCTTGTTACATCAGGGTATACTTTCTTATGCTGCCAAATCTTTCGTTAAATCTTTTCATTCCCATAGAAAATGATCTCTGACAAATTTTGCAAACCATGCTTTTGATGAATAATCACAAACCTCAGTGTTTACTTGATGCACAGTTGAACAGCCTGTCTAAGGCAAACCAGGATGAGCTAATTCCTTACCGAGGTTTGTGTTAAGCTTTAAGAAGCAATGGAAGCAACTGCCTTCATATTTGCTCACCCCTTTCAGTCGACTGTTGGCGTGCAGAATAGATCATGACCGAGGAGCCAAAGTGACATCGATTGCTCAACAAATTTATAACTTTGTTTGATGGAATTCAGGTAACATGTATTTCTTTTGCATAATTTGTAATTTTTTACCCTGTTTGCCAAAAAAATTAAAGTCTTGGTGACTGAATTATTCTTGTTCTTCTAACAAAACTGTATATCGTAAAGTTTTTTTATATCTGTGGCTTTGTTTTGTGCCTTTTATAAATTCATTTGTAAATTCTGTAAGTAATGGAAAATGACCATAGGACTGATAAATGTCTTAAGCAGCCGAGCACAAGTATTCTATGAAATTATGCTGTGATGCAATTAAATGGTGAACATTACAATAAACATTTGACAAGATTGTTACCATGTCGAAAGGTTTCAACCACGTATGTATCTGTCTTAATTATACGGAATCGTGAATTATACTGAATAAAGGTGAGACTTGCTTTTAATAAAACTTGGCTTTTGACTTATCTCTCTCTTTTCTGTATCTCTCTTGCCATAGTCAGTCGTGACAGTCAGACAGCTATTGTGAATGGTGTCTGGAATTGAACCGGAAAGTGAGATAAGGGGCAAGGAAGAATCAGGATAGGATCCGCCAAAGAGGAATGTTTTCAGTGCTTAGACATTGCAAGAGATGAAGTGTTGGTGAGTTCATATGATGGGGTCAGGTAAAGATCAGATCCATGGAGTTCAAAGCATTACTAAAAATGACATTAAATTTTATGCAAAAGGCCTGAATCAAACGCCAGCTTATCTAACAATTGACATCTACTGTGAAACTCTTTGTAGCAGCAGCGCCGACAGTTGACGCTGCAAAGCACACTAGAATTAGCTCGCTACTTACGATGCTGTATATGCTGATTAAGTAAATGTAAATGTACATCTTTTTCTATAGCAACCATCTGGCCTCGACTCTGCTCATTTCTCAATGAATTGAAAGGGTTGGTTAGCTACATTGGTTAACGCTTACGTCAAGGCGCCTCTGAGCGTGAGGATGTCGGTTCGCGTCCCGGTCGTGGCTTATTTCAGAGATTTGTATCTCGGGCTAGCAGGGTCCGTACACGGGGACCTTAAATGGCGTGGCGCCGATTTGTTTCGTCATTACACTACAAGTTGTACATGTATTTGGTGATGGCACGAAGGCTGTACATAAGCTGGGCCTGAAATCTGGCCTCCATTGTCATCAGGTTTACGTGGACCTAGAAACAAACCAGCAAAAACCAGGTTATTTAATCGTAACTTCCTAGATTTCTACTGGCCTGGATAGCTTCGTTGATTACAGTGTAGGTCGGTTTGTATATCAATCGTGTTTTATTTCTCGGGCTAGCACGGTTCGTACACAGGGACCTTAAATGACGTGGCGTCCATTCGAACGAGCTGTTGTGGTGAAGGATCTGACCCGATTAATTCATTGAAAATGAGCAGGATCGAGGCCATACTGTCGCTGTAGAAAACATTTGCATTTTCTAATAAATAATGGCATCTGTAGCTGAAGATCACTTATACTCAACTCTTCGTATGGGGAGAGCACATCTTCTTTATGTTCTCTGCCCCTCGGCAGATTCGTATGTCCAATGTCGCCATTTTTCTCTGTTCTGTGCCTCTCTCTTCAGTCCACTGTATCCCTCCTCTGTCATCATCCAGTCCAGCAACATTGCTCTTGGTCTGCCTCGTGTTCTCTTTCCTTCCATTCTTCCCTCGATGATGTCTTTTAGTAGGGTGTCACTTCTCAAGATGTGGCCTATCCATTTCCTCTGTCTTCCGCGTATAGTGCCTATCAAGGATCTTTTTTCCTCTACCAGTTGTAGAGCACATGCTCATCAATAAAGCCAGAAATTAGAACGTTTTCAAGTAAAAGCCCAGCACTATTTCAAAAACAGTGCCGCAGATTCAAGATCGCAGTCTCAAATAACATGAAATAGGAAGGTCGGTAATGTTCTGTACATGTAGGAGCGACAAATGCTTACCTTTAAAGCGCTACTTAAAATCGTATTTGTTATATTAATCAGAAAGTTTAAAGCGCCGTTTCAAGAGAAACTAATCGAAGCGATCTCTGCGCTAGCCTAAGTGATGCTAACGTTCATAACAAAGAAGTGCATCATTGGGCTAATCAAACATTGGTCGTATAACTAAAAGACACCAGTGACGGACTCCCGCATGTAAAATTTTACAAAAAGCTATGATAAGCGAAGGGCAACAGCTCGTTCACCAACGCTGTGTTAAGACAAGTCCGCTATTTAGAGATGGACCTATCTGGATTATGTCTGACCGTCCTCTTGGAATAGTCCCTTCTCTTTTACACACCGTGGCGAATCTACAGAGAGGCCATGTCCCCTCCCTGAATCCTTGCCCCAGGTGTCTCGCCAAAAATCTAGGCTTCCTCTTTACGTCTTTAAATGCTAATGGAATGAATAAATAAAGTACATTAAATCCATGGCCCCTGAAGCAGTGGCGGATTTAGCTATAGGCGTGGGAGGCGCTTCGCTCCCCTCACTCCTCTTGGTTATAAACCGGCGCCCCTCAGACCAGACCCGTGCATGGTGGGGTGCCAGAAAGGGCGCCCCTCGGGATGATAGAGTATTTACACTATCGTAATCGTAATCTCGAGATTTCTACCGCGTCCAACGAAAACTAAATCGCGGGAATCTGCTTATTCACAAGCGCTCAGTCAAAACCAAATCGATAGGCAGGAAGGGTTCGGTTCCGGGTCAAGATCCAAGAGTCGAGCAGACAGGCAGTCAGACGGCTACGGTGGGTGGTGTTCGAAATTGGATCTGCAGGGTAGATAAGGGGAGAAGGGGTAGTCACTTAGTATCTGACGTCCTACTACAAACATAATGCATATAATTATATGACCTTACCTTTTCGGAGTGCTTGAATCCAACCATGAAAGCGTCGTAGTCCTGGCGAGTGACGCGTTCCGGGTAGCACATCGTTGTCTTGATGTACGTCTTGAGATTTCGTTCGAGCAGTTGGTCCACTTCGCTGTAGTCGTACTCATCGTGGCGAATTCCGAACAAGGAGTGGACGTAGTTCCAGATGGCCAGACGAAACGACGACGTATCTATGTCGGCGTGGTCCCCCATTCTTAACAAACAAATTTAAAAACTTAATTAATAAAAAAACGTTCAAGACGTTCAGTAAAGTAGGCCCTAACGGCGACTATGATAAGGACAACAAATCTAATCTAATGAGACAAATGAATTGATAACAACGAGAGTACCCTGACACCCCTTCTTCCTCTTATCTCTCTCTCCTCTCCAACCCCAAACACCACCCCCTTTAGCTGCCACGCTCTCTCTCCGTCTGACTTTTGGATCTTGACCTGGAACCGAACCCTTTTGCCTATGGATTTTGTTTTGACTGAGCGCCTGTGAATAAGCTGGTCCCCGTGACATGGCTTTCATTGGGCGCTGTAGAAATCTCGGAATTACGATTACAATTACGAGTAAGACTTATAATAAGGCGTCAGCAACGACTCACGTGTAGTAAGTAAGTTTCTGAGCGAGAGTGAACTTTTCGTCCAGTATAATCCCGATATCGAGGTAGAGGTGGTTGGCCATCTGGTAGCTGTCGTGATGCCAACTGAAGTCCTGAGCCCGAAATGTCGAGACGCCGCACTTGCGTTTGCAGCTACTGAAGTCTTCGTAACCGAAGCTCGGATCGTCGACGAATCGAAGGACGGAGTTTGATGAAGTTGACTTTGCAGCGAAGATGCACTCCGATGACACTAAGAACGAACCAAAACATGGAAAAGCAGCTATAGACGGACGGACGGACGGACGGACGGACGGACGGACGGACGGACGGACGGAAGGACGGACGGACGGACGGACGGACGGACGGACGGACGGACGGACGGAGATGAATGGAAGGACGGATGAACGGCTTTGGATGGATTGATGGATGGATGGATAGATTGATAAATAGATAGACAGACAGACAGACAGGCAGGCAGAAAGACAGGCAGACAGACAAACAGAGAGACAAACATACAGACAGACAGACAGACTGACTGACTGACTGCTGATTGAGTTATACATAGATACATAGATATATAGATTGATGTATAGAGATAAACGGACGGATGGCTTTGGATGAATGGATGGATGGATGGATGCATGGATAGGCGGAACAGATGAATGAATGGATTGATGTGTGGGTAAAGGAACTGAAGAGAATCGTCGTCAGACTCCTACGTTCCGCATTCTGGACTTCGATCTTTTCGAATCGTTCTCTCATCTGGTCCTCAGTCAGAGATTCTCGCGCCAATCGCGACATCTTCTCGACGAGAAACTCCACTGGAGAGCCCTGCATCAACACATCGCAGGCGAAATCATAAATTCCAAATTCAAGAAGCACTGCTCGAAAGCCAAGCGCAATAAACCAACTCATTGTAATTCTAATTGTAACTTGTCCCACTTACACAGGAATGTAATCTTAAAGACTTCTATAGCGCCGTTATTACAATGCGTTATGCATAAATTGATGGTAGCTTCAAATGAGCCTAATAAGGAAGCATGGTTGTCACAGTGTCGTTACACGGAGTTCGTGCAGCACGCTCGAACCGGCAATCATTGAATTACAGAGCCAGTGCGCTACCTAATCGACTACCAGTTGAGTTTCACGACGCCTCGAAGTCCAAAACACAGGCTGTGAAGGATAAGGAGTCGAGAAAACATGGGATTTTCCAGCAATGACTTCAGTTAAACCAGACATCGCAGTAGACACCCACCTGTTCATATCTCGTTTCGTTTTTAGTGTCGTTTGCCTTGATATCTATATGAGGTGTTTTTGGAGATGAATCGGGGAGCTGAGGCGGTTCCTGTTCTGTGTTTATTCCACAGGCACAGATGAAACTTGACAGAGATTGAAAGTGCGCCAGAAGAACAACCGCCTGCATCATCTCCGCCATCGAAAATCTGTCTCTCCCGCTACCACTGAAGAGAGGCTACAACAGTCAATCAGTCAGATAGCATATCAATCAATCGATCGATCAGTCGATCGATCAATCAAACAATCTACCAATCGATCAATCTATCAATCAGTCAGTCAATCCCTTAGGCTAATCAATCAGTCAATGAATCAGTCAAACAATCAGCAATCAATCAACAGATCAACCAGCCAACAAATCAACCTTCAATCAAATACTACAAAATGATTATCAATGAACAACTTAATGCCCAGTTAATATTAGGATAATGAAAATCATTTCCATTGTTTCACTAGTAATTTTAAAACGGATTGCAATCTACGCTCTTAAAAAGATTCTTTGTTGTAGATTCTGGAAGTGTCTTGAACTGCCTAGCTTAATCTCAAAATTCCCAGTCACAACTCATTTCAAGTTCTCTAACTTATCCACGTCACACACGGCACCTCGCCTCCCGCGGAACGATCTCCCACTTGAATTCCGTCACATCTGTGTTCATCCACCCTTCCTATCGTTCATCCAACATTTGTCTCAACCCACTTCATCCCTCAGGCTTTCCATTCAAAAAATAATCTCCACGATCTTAAGAAATCTTACCCTTCCTATCGTTCATCCAACATTTGTCTCAACCCACTTCATCCCTCAGGCTTTCCATTCAAAAAATAATCTCCACGATCTTAAGAAATCTTACCCTGATCCATCCAATTGGTCTCAACCTAAACACAAAGCACAGTTCCTTTTCCCTTTCTCTCTCTGGTCTCCAGGCAACTGAATCTTGTTCTTCACACGGTATTTCTGGACAACACCTCTAACTGGTGAATAAGTAGAGACCCTCCCTGCGCTTAGCATTTAAGTAGCGCTTAGAATTTCGATTTTACAATTACGATTACCTGGATGTGATTTCTCGTGATACGCCACGGCTGATGCGCAAGTAGTTTGTTGACTTCATTCAGTTTCCATAGTCTTCTAGGAGCGTAATCCAGTCCCTTGAGCCACTCCGGATCGCCGCCGAAGTTAATATATGCCTTCGTGTGAATGTCGACCAGATACGAGCACTGGTGTTGGGCTGCCGCCTGTAAACGGTAAAAATCAAAACTAGGGTAAAGTTAACACACTTCTATAAGTTCCCACAGTTTAACGACATCTTATGGCATCAAAGGCCGTAGACGTAGGTAGGAAAGATTTTCTGTAACAGTGCTCACTGTTAGATATACTATACAGTTCTATAGAAACTCATGAGAAGGACAGTTAGTCTAAAGTTAACACATGTGTTAACACACGTCTATAGAAACTCATGAGAAGGGTAAAGGTAGTCTAAAGGTAACAACGTGTTCAAACACCTGTATAGAAACTCAAAAGGAGTGTAAAGATAGTCTAAAGTTAGCACACATGTTGAGAGATCGACTATACCAGTGGGAGCTAAAGCCTGTATGGACAGAAGTTAAATTTATGGAAAATGTGTCTTCACTGAACGAGAGAACCAGTGAGGGGAAGTTCCCCCATTGCCATTCCGGTAAAAATCGCACCCTGAAGCTCGCTCCCTCGCTCACCAATATGGCAATGTAATGTCGTTCTTGGAAAGGCAGCGGTCCATCTGCTTGCATGAGAAACCGCTGAGTATTGAGGAAAAGGCTGAGGTACTTCGGATGGTAGGCCATCACCTCGAATGTACGATCCAAACTGTTGTTCTGCAGGAAAACCTTGGTGAGGAAGCTACGCACCTACACAAACCAAAAAACCGTTTCTGTAAAAGGGAAAGAAAGGAAAGAAGGGAAAGAAAAGGTAGTTTACACGACAAATGGCGGTGGTATCATGTTGGCTTTAACGGCAACAGATAATAGTAACTTGCACTATTTGAGTTGGCTAACGATACCGTGATTTCTAGAAGTCTAGTATGCTTGACAGTAATAGTAGTAATCTAGTAGTAGTAGCAGCAGCAGCAACAACAACAACAACAGTAGTAGTAATGTAGGCATACTTAGGACTATTGGAACCGCTACAGCTCGTCAAGTTCGCGCATTGCAAAAGTGCCACGGAAGGCAGCGGCATTGAAGCGCCGAATTGCTAAAGCTAGACGCTGGAAGAGATAAGTTTCTTTATGATCTCCGGAAATTTCAGAAAGATTGCGCCCTTTGTCCATAAGGTCCATCCCAGTGCTATTAGGTGAGCCAAGAGTCTTGAATGCCAGCGACGTAAAGTGATACATTGAAAGGAGTCGACTGTACTTCACGTTTTTCTGGAGGCCGAAAATTCTGCGGCTGTCCCGGCCGCTGCAACAGTTGCCTGGAAGTAAGAGAGAGCTACAGTGCCAATTACTGTAGCATCCCAGATCAGACTGTGGCCATTATGCTAAGGGATCAGGGTGAGACCAATTGGTCTCTTGCCTTTCCTTCTAGACAGTCCGGGTAGTTATCTGATGGCTGGGAAGCCCGCACGTGAAGCCAGAAAGATCAGGTCAATTAGCACGACATGTCGTGATATACGACCAGGGCCGAGACAGCAAGAGAGTCCAGGTGAACCGTCTGCCGTCACTAGGGATCCGCAAGGACAGTCGTGTGGCTCACATACATGTGTATCTGGTCCGAAGCGATGGCAGACGGCTATCCCTACAGTGTCGTCGTCGTCGCCCAATCCAAAGTCACAGATTGTTATCGGAAGAGCAAACAGCCAGGCGTCTGCGTGTACTGCAGAAATTGAAACGTGCCTGATGGTAGGCGTTGGTGTATGAAGCCAAAAGCGCCAATTGTTATTATTATTATTATTACTACTACTACTACTACTACTACTACTACCACTACTACTACTACTGTTATTATTATTTTTTACCAAGGTAAGTATAATCCCTTGGTTGTTCAAAAATTTCCGGAGAGAAAAAAAGAGAGAGAGGGATTCTGGAACGGCTAATCCTCGTCTGGATTCGGCACCACAAATGTACCGTGGAAGGCGATTGCATTGAAACGCTGTAATGTTATAGATAAACGTTGAAAAAGGTAACCATCTCCGGATATGAGGGACAATATACGTCCCAAGTCTGTGAGAAAGGTCATACCCAAACCATTGATAGGGCCTAAAGTCTCAAAGACCAGAGGGACAAAGTGCTATGCATTAGTGAGATGATCATATTTCAAAGTTTTTCTATCGGCCGCCAGTTCAGCGGCCGATAGAAAATATTATAATTATTATTATTATTGTTATTTATTATTATTATTATTATTATTATCATCATCATCATCATCATCATCATCATCATACTGCATTTATTATACGCGCATGGTCAGTAAATTTGAATCTGAGGCGCGAAGCAATTGAGCGAAGGACTTGTTGCTCAAGGTCCCTACACATTGTACATCTCAGAGGAGGCTCGAACCCGAACAAGCCGAACGCTCTAACCAATAGGCTACCGTGCCCCAATTGTAATCATCATCATTCAACTAAACATGATCAGTTATTAATCAAACACCAAACCGACTCCAAACCAAACCAACTCGAGCTATTTACCTTCATGCTTTTCTACGACTGAGCACCTGTGAGCTTCAACAAGCTGATATCTTATTTTGCACTGAAATGCATTGAAAAGCTAAAAGTGGGTCATTGCAAAAATACTGTCCTAAGATCTAATCTGTCATTTAAAAGGATCAAATTCACAGAGCGAACTGACAACTGACAGAAGTTCGAACAGCTCACCTCATCCGATATTTCGTCAGCATTGATTACCTGCAATAAACAAAACACTTATCAATGATAAGGTTCGCACTGGACAATGGAGCTGTGTGTCGTCGCACTTAAACTGAACTTAATAGCACCGGGTCTTCAATTGATCCCTGGGCATGCAACCATGACCTTTCGACCACTTCCTCAAAATTATTTGATTAAAGTGAATCTGTTCTAAAGTTTCTTAAGTATTTTAAAAAAGTTTCTTAAAGTATTCTAAATTGATTAGTAACGGCCAGCACTCTTGGACGCCTATGCTGCACTCCTGGCACGTCTTTGTTGTTGCACTTCATTCCTGAAACAAATTTAAATCCCACACATTCTTGCCCAGCTAGAAAGTTTGTCTCCTATGCCCACCTTTTGCCTTCTGTCTCACAACCAGCTTTGCACCCATATCAGTATCTGCTTACTATTCCCACGAGCTGACTAGCTTGCAACTTTTTAGCCAGCCTTACATGAGACACTTTGTCAAATGCCTTCGCAAAATCTAGTCCATACCATTATCCGTAATGAAACGTCTTCCCGTTAAAGTGCAGTTACCACGATTGCGCTTTCAATAAAATTATCTTTCAACATATGATTTTGTCTCTGAAGACTTGTTGATCCAGATGTATACAATAAGAATAAGTAAGAAAGTAATCTTTAGCAAACGCTCACAATTTACAACAATTTATACAAACAACAATAAAAAAGAGCGGGCAAGGTCCTACTTAAATTCGCCGATTTCACCTTCTTTTGGGTTTGGGTTCATTAAGCAGAAAACTTTTGTCTTTTGAAGAATCTTTTTATAAATACTCAATTTTTAGCTTATGACATTCTTTAGGCTTTCCAGATTTCTTATAACATTTTAAGATCCCAGACTTTTTTTAGTTTACCAGATTTTTAAAAGATAATTTTTCTTAGTTTCCGAGTTTCATCATGGCCACTTTTAACGTCCTTCTAAAAGTTTTCCTAAACAGTTTGAGGAAGCCAACTGGTGGCATAGTAGCGTTGTCTATAAACTCAGAAGAGTGCTATGGGCCGGATTGCCCAACCTTTCCCTTGATCCGCCCTTGATTGAGGCATATCATAAATGAGCAATTGCTGCATCGTACATATCACGTAAGAAAAAGTAAGGTAAGTCATTCAGAATACATACATACAAGCACAAGTAGAACTATACATACACACAGGTCTACATACATGCATATGTACGACAGAGTTCTACACACAAACATGTATACATACACACATACATGCTTACGTACATACTTACATCAACGTAAAAGGACTTGCCTCGGTTAGTAACTTGGCAGACTGTCGTTCATCAACCTCATGCCCTTCCTTGACACCGTGATCCTGAAACGTATATCAAAAGAAGTGACTGAGTGAGTGAGTGAGCAAGCGAGCGAGAGAGTGAGTCAGTTAGTCAGTCAGTCATCCGTTCGGCGTCAATGCTGGTCGGCTGTGAGTCGACGCTGGTCGGCTGTGTGTCAATGCTGGTCGGTTCTGTGCTGATGCTGGTCGGTTGTGTGTCGATGCTGGTCGGTACTTTGTCGATGCTGGTCGGTTCTGTGTCGATGCTGGTCGGTTCTGTGCTGATGCTGGTCGGTTGTGTGTCGATGCTGGTCGGTACTTTGTCGATGCTGGTCGGCTGTGTGTCGATGCTGGTCGGTACTTTGTCGATGCTGGTCGTCTGTGCGTCGATGCTGGTCGGTACTTTGTCGATGCTGGTCGGTTCTGTGTTGATGCTGGTCGGCTGTATGTCGATGCTGGTCGGCTGTGTCGATGCTGGTCGTCTGTGTGTCGATGCTGGTCGGTTGTGTCGATGCTGGTCGGTTCTGTGTTGATGTTGGTCGGCTGTGTCAATGCTGGTCGGTACTTCGTCGATGCTGGTCGTCTGTATGAGTGAGTTAGTCAGTCAATCAGTCAGTCAGATAGCTAGTGAGTCAAACAATTTAGCATACAATCATCTATTCATTATCCACCTATTCATTATCCATCTATCCATCAATGCATTCTTTCCATACATTCATCAATCCATCCATCCATTCACCAATAAAATTTCTTGAATGAGTGTATTCCATCTTGGATGGAATACTACGCCACCTGGCCCCCACTCAGCCCTCCATCCTTTATTGTCGATTAATGAGTACCAACTTAAGATGGGATGTTTAACCAAGTGTCTTGTCGGGATAGTTGTGGTCGTAGTTGCACCTCCGCTGAATGGCCGAACGACACCAGGACCAAGCCACTGAGGAGTTTCAACATAAGTGGGCAAACAAGTATATGACCCAGTTAGCTTGTATGGCAATAGCGTTACTTCACGTCACCTTTGAGCAAGAGGAAACATAAGTGTGCAAACAAGCATGTGAACCGGTTCGCTCACCGATCGTGACTAGTTATTACAGCGATTTCAGGCTAGCTCTGGGGCCTAAAATGGTGTGGCACCCATTAAAACAGGCAGCAGTGGTGAAGGATATCTCCCCATACGTACATTGAAAATTGAGAAGGGTCGAAAGTATACGGTCGCAGTAGAACAACGTGTACATACATGCATACATACATACATACATACATACGCACATTCGTATAAACATGTACACATAGGCGTACCTTTACAGCGGATATTATAAATTATATGCCAACTATGAATTGAAGAAATTCCCCTCAATAATAGGATAAAAAGTCAAAACTTACCCATGGATGCCAATTATCTTTGTCTTTCGTCTTCTCGAGAAACAACCGAATTCCTGGAGAACCAAGGTAAGCTCTACAATACTCTACAACGGGAAGCGGTATGTTCACGTCGAACACATTCGTGTACTGATCGCCGATATCGTCCCTCGGGCTTTTTACTTTACACCATTTGCTGCAGTTGTTATGGCCATCGTCATTTCCTTTACTCGTGCTGCCGTAAGTTCCAACACTATTGTCTTTACTTGCGATACTGTTAGATCCAATACTATTGCCTTTACTTATGATGCCGTTAGTTCCAGTACTATTGCCTTTACTCCCGGTACTGCTAGTCCCAGTAATATTGTCTTTACTTGTGGTACTGTTAGTTCCAATACTATTGCCTTTACTTGCGGTACTGCTTGTCCCAGTAGGCATATTATTGTCGCTGCTCGTAGTGCTGCTAGTTCCTGCACTATTTCTTTTATTGGTGGTACTTCCAGTACTCTTACAACTGAAATTATTAGTGCTGATGTTGTTGCTACTGCTGCTGTTAGGCTGATGTTGGCAGCCCGGCGACTCTCGTAAATGACTAGGACTTCGACATCTTGTCTTGGACTGATTTTCCTGATTATCGTTTTCAAGTACTGCATCAGTCGGCCTCTTGAGTCCTCGTACTCTGACCGCTGCCATTTCTGCTCCCTGCAGGTTTTAGTATAGTGTAATGTCAAACACACAATACAACCTTAAAACAACTCTACCCTCTAGATTAACTTATTCCTCTCCAACCTTGGATTTCAAACTTACATAGACCAAGGATTGTGGACCTAGTAATTCTGCAGGAAGGTCGTCCTTTCCAGTGAAATATTTCCCTAAAAATCACACATGCTACAGAAATTTACCTACTGAATGAAAATGCTTGCGTTTAAACATTTACAATCTTCACAATATTACAATAACGAGAGCCGGCGTTTCAACGCCAAGCTCGTTCTTCTTGGGAGTGAAACTTTCCTACACTCAATCTTTTAAACCGTTCACGCGTGTTCAAGGCCTCGTTCCGTCTTACTGCAGATACCTGTTTTGAGAGACTTTAGACTGATATTTAGCAGACTCACTTCGTGTAGCCCTACCGCTCGATCGACAACCCTTACGCATCCAAGACTTGTACAGCTAACAAGTCTAAACTACAGTCATTAAGAAGTCCGAAGACTTGGGTCTTGGCTGTTCAATAAACCTGTCTTTGCCTCGGCTGGGACAGAAAACATCGCAAAGACTTAGTCCCACATATATATATAAGCTCCTAAGTCTGTTAGACAGAACATAGTCTACTTTAGCTTCAACGCTCAGCTGAAGCAAACAGTCCGAAGAGCAGCCCTGGTAGACAAATATAACCATCTTCATTGACCCGATCAAAGTCCCTACGATAACAGACAGGGTCTGTATTGTATACAAACCAGCTAGCTACAGCAATCACTTGACTCCACTTCAAGATAAGTCTATAGACAGAGTTTTAGTGAGGCCATTAATCTGAATAGGTAAATATAACTTCCACGCCAACATCATCAAACCTACATGTGTTTGGTAAATTGCACTGCAACCATGGAGAAATAGAAAACATTTTAGAGATTTAGGGAGTCACTGAATGGATCACTTGCGAGGCAAAAAGAATGCTTGACAGACCAGTGGTTATAGTGTTGTCCTGTCAACCCAGAGAACAGAGATTCAAATTCCTGCCCGGCAGCGTATTTCTTTTTCCCACGCTTGTAGGAGGATGTCAATGGTAAACGTGAGAGTTAGGAATAGGGTTTAGCGGCGTATTTCCCATTCCTACTGTATCTATCCTAACCCCAAGACTAACCCTAACCCTAACACTAACCCTAATCTTAACCCTAACCCTAGCCTTAACCCTAACCCTAACCTTAACCCTAACACTAACCCTAACCATTGACATCCTTATACTGGACATCCTCGTACTAGAGTGGGAATCGGAAAAACGCTGCCCGGCAGAAAGATATCGTAATCGTAATCGTAATCTCGAGATTTCTACAGCGCTCAACGAAAGCTAAGTCGCGGGAACCAGCTTATTCACAGGCGCTCAGTCAAAACAAAATCGATAGGCAAAAGGGTCAAGATCCAGGAGTCAGGCACTCAGACAGTCGGACGGCTACGGTGGATGCTGTTTGAAATTGAAGCGAGAAGAGAGATAAGAGGAAGAGGAAGAATCAGGATAAGATTTCTGGAAAAGAAGTGTTTTCAGTCTTGAGTGAAAGACCTGCGCAGAAACTGAAAGAGGTGAAGTGTTGGTGAGTTCGTATGATTGACCAGACAACTGTCGCAATTCTGGCGGGAGTTTATTCCAAAGGGGTGGGGCAGCTATGGCTATCGAGCGATTTCCAAATTTTAAGGATGAGGTGACGGGAGGGCGAAGAAGTGTTAGGACAGATGAGGAGCGGGTTGAACGGAGTGGTTGGATAGTAAATAATTGACGAAGATAGGAGGGTTGGGAGGATTGAAGTGTGTTGTAGGTGAGGGATAAGACCTTGTACTCTATTCGTTCTGGTATTTTAAGCCAGTGCAGTGATTTGAGAACAGGGGTGATGTGATGGTGTTTGGGGGTTTTGGTGACAGCACGTGTGAGAGCATTCTGGATAGCTTGTAGGCGATGTATCTGGGTTGTGTCAATATTGAGGAAAAGTGAATTGCAGTAGTCAAGTTTTGCATGGACTATGGATGTGGCAATGATAGATGCGGTTTTGAAGTCAAGCATAGGACGGATTCTGCGAAGGTCGCGGATATGCATAAAGCAAGAGCGGGAAAGATGGGTGATATGATCAGAAAAAGTAAGGTTCTGGTCGAAAATAACACCTAAATTACGGACAGAAGAGTTAGTATTAAAGGTGTGGGTGGAGGCAAAGTCCAGGCTGAGGGAGATAGAGATAATTATAATAACGATAACAATAATAATAAGAACAACAACAACAATAATAATAGTAATAATAATAATAATAATAATAATAATAATAATAATAGGCCCATTTAAGCACCTTTAAATCGTCCTTCCCAGCACTATATTTTCTTCGTTTTCGTTCAATCACTGATATGGTTGATGTGCAAACGTCGTGCATGGATGTGAGGTCGACGTGAACGGCGATGGCAGCCGTAAGGTAGTAGTAGTAGTAGTGGTAGTGGTAGTAGTAGTAGTGGTAGTAGTAGTAATGGTAGTAGTAGTAGTAGTGGTAGTAGTAGTAGTAATAATTAATAGAATGCCGGAAAAAGGGCGCTGTACATGTACAGCAAGATGTTTCGAGATTTCTCCTACACTAGCTCCCCCTAGCGAACACAGCTACAATAATTATGAATACACTGATCGTACTCGGGCTAAGACGGTCTGTACACGTGGACCTTAATGCCATGGCACTCATTCAGACGGGCAGCGGTGGTGATGGATCTCACCCGCTAAATTCGTTGAATAATGAGCTGGGTCGAAGCCATACGGTCGCTACATAAAAACGTGTACTGTACTTTTTTATTTTATATTTGCGTCCTGTCTGTAGGAGGATCAGGCTGCGCGGGAGAGGACTGATACTGTTCAAAGGATTGTGATTATTACTGAATACGGTTTGTCGCATCTTGTGTCTTACTGTAACGACGCCAAAGGAGTTTCCAGATTAGATTAGATTAGATTTCTCTTCGTCTGCTTCTCCTTCTCTTCCATTTCCTTCTCCTTCTTTTTCTTCTTCTCTCTCTAGCCCTCTCTCCCCCCCCCCCTTTCTTTATTTCTAACTCCACCTCTTTCTATCTCTTCTTTTTTCTACCCTTCCCATCACTCCCTTGTTTTATTTTCTCTGTTCCATATTTCCTGCTCTTTGCACCCCTTGAACTGTTTCCTCTTCCTTCTTTATCTTCTTCCTACCCAGTCTTTCCCCTTTTCATGAAGCGTGGTCCCAGGTATTTCCTCTGAGATCCAATACGTCTTTGTGCAAACAGATCTTGGAATTCCATCGAAATATAACGGAATCTACCCTGCTTGTATTTCGCGGCGTAGGCATGTATATCGTATCAGACCGTATTGTAGGCCTATTATATTGTATTTCACTGTACTGTAGAAACGGTAGCCAAAGTTTTGGCTACATAAGGCACCATCTTTCTTATCCCAAACTCTTTCAAAACTTCTCAGCGGAGTAAACCGATCGAAATCCGATCAAGAAAAGGTCTGACCAAGGTCAACGATATCCGATCAAGTTCAAGGAAACGGCTAAGGCTACGGTTGGGTATTTCATTTGCTTATTTTAAACCGTTTCATGGGATGCCATGATCAGGATGCAGAAGAGCTGCACTGGCGTATAGGTTACCGACAATAAATATTATTTAGTGTTGAATTAATTGCTGGATCTTCATTTTCAAAAATTAGGCATATACTTGTGATCGTAATCGTAACCTCGAAATTTCTGCAGCGCCCAACGAAAGCTAAGTCGCGGGAACCAACTTATTTACAGGCGCTAAGCCAAATCAATATCGATAGGAAGTGTCAGAATCGGTTCCAGGCCGACAGTCAGACGGCTACGGTGGACGGTGTTTGGAATTGGAGCGAAAAGATAATGGGACGAAGAGGAATCAGGGTATGATCTGAGGAATACGAGAGTCTGTGATATCGAGTCATTCAATAATATGGCAGTTTCTTGCAAAATCCGAGGCAAACAAAGCAAATTCCGAATTCTACAGGTTTTCTAGTTTGTTTACTTCTGTGTTTGAGTGGGAATCAAGTGATACGCTGAATACTGTGTGTAAAATTTTCACCTTCATATTAAGCCTGGATAAGAATCTCATTTAAATGATTGTATGTCTTGTATATTAATTATTTGAGCATTGTGCTTCTCAGCAGAAGGTAGGCCTTCCATTTGCCAATTATTGAATACGGAAAGTTTCTATACAAAGTGCTACAGAAAACGGCCTTAAACACAGCGTCTTCAAATAGCAGTAGCAAGTGTGGCTAAAATGCTTGCAGACACATACCGTTTCGTATCAGTTGAAAGCACGTTCGTTATCGTATGCCGACAGAAGTTTCGCCTTGTTATTTCAAAAGATCAAATTACTGTTTAGCTGCAGGCCACAGTTGCAAGGTATCTATTTATCTATTACAATAATTACGCGCAATGTCAGAAAATTCGAACCTGAGGTGCGAGATAAATGAGCCCAAGCAACTTGTCTGCGGTCGTTACATGGATACTATCAGCAGACTCGAACCTGCAATCGTTGAATTGCATCCATACATTCATACGTGCATACATACATACATACAGATACATTTTCCGCGCCCCAGATTCGATGTACTGACATTGCACGCGTTACAAGTGTTTTACATAAATAAAATACATACGTACATATATATATATATATTTACATACGTATACATACATACATACATAGATGCATACCACCAAACATACATACCAACATACATACATACAAACATGCATACAAACATAGAAACCAACATACATACATACAAAGAAACACACACACATACATACATACATGCATACATAGATGCCTACGTACATACATATATACATAAATACATAAATACATACCATACATACATATATATATACATGCATATACATACATACATACATATATACATACCACCATACATACATACATACATACCAACTTCCATGCATGAATGCATACATACCAATATACCTGGGCCTAAGGGAGCAACACAGAGGCAAAGCAAGGCAGAACACTGAAGTGTACAACTTAACAGTCACTGACATCAAGTGGTTGACCTCTATGGACGAGAATTCCGAACATCGAGGTCAATGCGCAGGTGGCGTACACGTGTAAATGAATCACCTATCACGAGATATCGTCAGTAAAACAATTGAAAGGCACAGGTTTCAGTGGCTGCAGGTGACGCCCATGCAGGTCAAGGCCCCACCCTGGCTTTTGATACACAAGTGCGAACGACCTTGTTCTCAGAGACTATCATGTGGTTAATTCATGATCGTCGTTGATCTAACTGCATCTTGGTTTCTTTGCCTCCACATGTCAAAGACTGAAAGGCCTTCGGTATTGAGTGTTTCAACAAGCGACAGTCGTGTGATACAGGCGTGTTTCGAAAATAGGCCTTTAAGACACAGTAAAAATTTATCAGGTTTTCAAGTCAAAGTCAAAATCCATTATTCACTAACCCAAGTCCATCGTCAATATCACTGTTCGCTCCCTTCTAAGGCTGCTTCTACTCTGATATGTAGGTTACTATGGTAGACTATGGTAAAAACATCTATGCAGGTCTCTTTCTTTCTCGTTTTAGCCAACTTCAGTCTCTTTTAAACGCTGTGGCTGGTTAATCGGTTGGATTCAACAGTTCGGTCATATTTTTACTTACATACGGGATCGTAATCTTAATCGTAATCAAAATAATATAAAACGCCACTTCAAGGAATACTCATCAGAGGCGCTCTTGGCCCAACGACCCAGAACCACTGGAGAACAAGGTGGTCTTCAAGCGCTTGCCGAAGAGAGGGGAGAAAGGCTGAGAAGTTCATGCCGCAGGTCACCGGGCAGGCAGTTCCAAGATCTAGGGCCAGCCACAGCAGAACTTCTGCGTTGAGCCGTGGCTGTTCGAGCCATTGGGACAAGCAAGTGTGCGGCCAGGGACAGAGGAGGTCAGAAGAGGGATGAGTTGCAATGGTTGCCAAAGCGAAGGCGCATCGAGATTAAGATCCTCTTGCGACTACATTAATGAGCTAGGTGTTCCAGTGTCATCTGTCCCTGGCCTTAGATCTCTTCCCTCTGCAGTACAGGGTGTCCCGGTTGTCCCTCCGCCAGTACTTCCACAATGCAACATAGCAGCTTTGCCGTGGTTGGTCCTTCACTCTGGAACAGTCTACCATGCGACCTGCGCCATGAGTTTCTCGCCCTTTCTCTGCCTCTATTTCGCCAGAGATTAAAGTCCATTCTGTTTGATCGTGGTCTTGAGTTTTCAGGTCGGGAGCACTGCTGAGGAGTTTACTTGAAAAGGTGCTATATAAATGTGCAATTACGATTACAATCACATCATCATCATCATCACTCCGTCATTATTACTGCATTTGTCCAGCGCTGTTCTAGTGACTTCGCTAAGGTCTCTACAAAGTGACCGTCTCCGATGCAATGTCCATATTCATATGAAACGTTTGCAGCCTATTACACCTTGTGGAATGTTTACAGCACGTCGCTCCGTACACGGGGACCTTAAATGGCAACAATAAAGCATGTTAAACGAGTTCAGAGAGGTCGTAAATTATAAGGACACCCGCACAGGGGGCATGAAGGGGTCATCCATATGCGGACAAGGGAGGGTTATATCCTATGCGGAAATCTGCATCTAACTTTGGTAAACAGTTATTTCATTACAGCATAGATGCCTTAAACACCGACTCTCCAGTCATACAGTATGGTTTTTAATACTTCACATATCCCGGCTTCAAGTGCACTTCTGAACTTTGTAAAAAGGGCATTAACAAATTTTAATTGTATTGTATTGTATGCAGTAGTAGATGGTCTGTACTTTATTGGGTCTAATCTAACTGAAGTCCCTTTTGCAGGATAAATGTACAAGGTTTTCTATAGCGACCGTACGGCCTCAACCCTGTTCATTTTTCAATGAATTAATCTGGTGAGATCCTTCATCACCGCTGCCCGTTTGAATGGGTGCCACGCCATAAAAGGTATCCGTGTACGGACCGTGATAGACCGAGATTAAAATCCCTGAAATAGGCCACGACCGGGACGCGAACCGGCATCTCACGCACGGAGGCGCCTTGAGGCACGCGTGTACCTAACAGTACGACAGTATCAAAGTACTCGACCCCATAGCATAATCAGCCCTGCAGGACCAACAAAGTAGCTAATTTTAGCATGCAGGTCATTTTTGCGAACGTTCTATGTGGACCCAATATTATGGGTTAGTGATGTAAATAGCCTACTTGTAAAGCCGCAACTGCTTCTTGTAAGCCAAAATTTTAGGCCAATCAGAGGAGTGAAAGAGAACAGCAGATGGGTTTAATCTAATCGGGGTCCCCTCTGCAGGATGCGAGAGTAACAAAGTAAAGAATAGGTTTGCAGGTTAAGAGTCTCGATTTTTCTGGTCCACTAGGTGACGCTGACACATCACGGCGTTCACGCATTTCTAGACTAAATTCTGTGTAAGGCCGAATTTACAGATTTCTAGCATACGATCGTCTCATCACTTAAGTACTTCTAACCAAGACATTTCTTAAAACTTGCCTGTTTAAAATTGCTTATCCACCGTAAGCTGCCTCTCTGTCTTGTGGACTGACCTTCTGGATATTGTCCTGATTGCGGCTGGGCTTTGGTGCGCCATCGGTTGATATGCCTTGTGAATTAGACACCGGCGCAATAGAAATTGCTAATCATCATCATCATCATCATCATGACGAAAATGACGAAATGCGAATCGGAGGCGCGGATAGTCAGTCGCCATGTGAAAGAGTTCGATATCCAGATGTTTGAAAGCCAGTGAGAAACAGTGAGTTTTCGGGCGTTTCTTGAAAGAAGAAAAGCAGTTCGAGCTTCGGAGAAACATTGGTAGACGGTTCCATTCATTTGGGGCAGCGGTGTGGAATGCACGAGATCCCAGCACAGTTCTGCATCGTGGCTCAGCCAAGAGACTCGTACCTGAAGATCATAGGCTCCGGGGAGGGATGCAAGGAGAGATTAGTGACTGATGGTAGGAAGAAGTGCTCATGGCAAGAGTTTTATAGGTCAAAAACGACCTAGTCTGAATCTTATCCGGAATTCCACAGGAAGCCAATGCAGCTGGTTTAATAGAGCTAAGAAATGTCTGTGAGGAGGTGCACGCAGCACCACCCGAGCCAGGGAATTATATCTAACTGTGATACTACATGTAGCCTAGAGCATATATAAAAAAGTAATCGTAATCTCGAGATTTCTACAGAGCATAAACGAAAGATAAGTCCCCCACTCCCACGTTGCAGTGGCGGATCCAGGATTGCTTGCTTGGGGGACAAGGGCATTTCCAAAGGGAAGCCACCTATTTTCTGGCAGTCCACCATGTACGGCTCTGGTCTGGTGGGTGTCGGAATTTAACGAAAATGGGTGCGGGGGAGTGGCACTCCTGCGCCTATAGCTAAATTCGCCACTGCCTCGACATTTCTGTTTTTACCCTGCCTCCTTTCACTCCATGATCTCCCTCTATCTGCCCTCCTTCTGCCTTCCTAAAATCTTCTAAGTCATTCTCCCATCCCTCCCCTACATGCCTGTCTGTCTGTCTGTCTGTCTGTCTGAGAGTCGACTCTGGCTGGATTTGCATCTCATCAAAACATTTAGGCAATGTCGAAGGAAATTATTTTGTTTTCGCTGGCCATATAGCAATATACACCGTCTGCCTCAACTGCATCATACTTTAATTCGTTGTACTAACTGGACCACCAACAGAGCAACGGTCTAGCTGAATAAAATGGACCAAGGTATCACGGCTACACGCGGCTTAGCCTTATATACACACAATTTTATTATATATATATATACGCACATTATATATACATAATATATATACACATATTATATATATACACACACATTATATACACATATTATATATAAATATATATATTATGCACACACCACATATATAAATATATGTATGCATGGAATGTGCAGCGCTCCATTTCTCGCACAATCTGTAGCCGCATATATTTGCGTTCTAAACGAGAGATTCCCCGCCCTGCTTATTGTTTCAACGCCTATAAGACAAATTCATTTAATAAATCATAAGGCATACTCATCTGTTCAACGAAATTCCTAAATGAAGATATCCAAGATCGCATTTCCCTGCCAGCATATAAACACTGGGACAATGTTGGGCCAATGTTGTCCATCTTTGTTCCAAGGTGTGCGCGCTGATTGGGAGATAACCAGTCACATTAAATCTCAGCTCAAATATATCACCAGGCCTACGTATTTCAGTTTGTTACACATGTAAAACCAGCTGAAAATGCAAATATCTTTAAGAAATTAATATCGATAACAGTGACAAGCAAAATCACGCATGCAGGCGACTTGATTCTTTATTCCGGGTTAACAGCTGATGCAATTCTGCTAGTCTGTTACTGTTCTGCTAACCCCACATTATTCTACCTGGCCTACTTTTCGTGCCTGGCGTTTCCTCTACAAATACAAATAAATATCTATTAATGTTCGGTCATGTCTAAAAGAAACAATAGTAATAATTAAAACATTTAAATTTGAACTTACGTCTGTATGCGATCGTTCTTGGTGTAATGTCTTTATATTTTCAGACTGGTTCCCTAGTGACTACTGATATCACGTGTTTCCTTAGGCTGGTCTCATAACGTCCAACCACGTAACATAACCTTGGGATGTTTCCTAGCTTATATCCTAGCATCATCTTACGCTGGTTCTCTGGCAATCTATCCCTAGCAATTAGTACGAATATATGCAACTCAAAGATATTAGAGTACTCTAAAATCTTTGTGCTACTGCAAACTGCAATGGCAGCCTGAAATAAAATATACGACAACAGATTATTGCAGCAGAGCAATATAGTCAATATAAACGAACACGTGATTTACTGCAAATCCTGTCTTCTGGTCTCCAGGGCCTGTGGACTTCGGCTTTTCCTGGCCAAAACATTGTGCTTCCGGAATACGTTTTGCTTAGATATAGATAACATCGATTGATGCCTCAATTGACTACTCAGCAGACTAGTGCAATTCACTTTTCTTTAATCTAGAAACCTTCAAAATAAGCAGCCTTCAAGCTATTTAGAACGTTGTTGATCGTGCTGTCACTGAGTCTCGAGATTACGATTAAAACGGAACTGTAGAAAAAACACGAAGCCAGACGCTTTGAACAAATGAGCGATAATGGATGAGAACAAGAGCCGGTCCAAATTGTGATAAATTGCAAGTATTATTAGGTTAAGATGAAAAGCACGATTCTTATTTTAAAAACACTAAACTACAGACTAATGGCAAAACACTTTTGGATTTAAGTTTAAAGTAAATCGTGTTTCAAAGTCTATTTAATAAGCCAAAACAACACATCGCCAAAGTTCCGATATACTCCCTTTGATGCTGCAGGGCTTCTACGCAGTTGCTTAGTTTGCCCTTTGGGTAATTAACACCTGTTGGAGACAATAGTTAACGTTGAGGAAGATTGGTGAGCAAGCTGAACTAAACTTTTTAAAGACATCCAGTCACCCTATCACTGTCTTAACCAGTTATTTCCTGCGCGTAAATCACTCGCCCTAGCCTCCTCTCTCTGGTCTCCTGGCAGCCGTACTTGGTTCTTGACATGGCATCTTGTGGATAACCCCACGGACTTGATGCAGCGCTCTTGAATAAGCTGGTACTCTCCGCTTAGCTTTTAAGTAGCGCTTTAGAAATTTCGAGTTTCACAGAATTGCATCATTTTTACTGACATTAGGGCCTATGCTTCGTTTCACTGTCTCCCACGCATGGGCGTTGCTGTAAAGTGTGAACGTTTGTCCTGCGCTAATAAAAAGTACTTGCATGCTCGCATGATTACTTACTTACTTGCTCGCATGATTACTTACTTACTTAGGCCCAGGGTAAGTCTGAAAAACATCGTTAAACGCAGAATCTAGTCTACATAACTGTTTAAGCCTTCCAAACCTTACTGCTGCATGGTACAGATGGCCAGTAGTAGGCCTACGTTCTAGAAGCATTGAGTTTTAAAACTGTTTTACATGTATCATTTGTTTTAGGCATGATGTAAAGGCACACGTTTTTCTAAAGCGACCGTATGACCTCGACCCTGCTCGTTTTTCAGTGAATTTATTGGGTGAACTCCATTCACCACTGCTGCCCGTTGGAATGGTTGCCATGCCATGCGATTTTAGGTCCCCGTGTACGAATGGTGTTAGCCCGATATTTAAATCTCTGAAATGAGCCACGATCGGTATGCGAATTGGCATCCTCATGCTAATTCATTGAAAAATGTGCAGGGTCAAGGTCATACGGTCGCCTTTGAAAAACGTGCAGGTCTACGTTTACATTTAGGCCTACATTAGGAGGCGAGTTGACGTAGGCCCTACGCTTTAACAAATACAGCTAACTTTATAGTTGTTAACATTCATACAATCATGCTTAAACTGCGAAGTGTTGTCACATTAATGTAAACCTAGCTTCTTCATTTCTCAATTTCAGTTGGCAAAGGTGCATTTACATGTAGGAGAAGAGCTAATTTTCTGGTACTCAGTCAAATCCATCATAAGAGTGGCCTAGCTAATCTCGGGAATTCTTCAGCCTCTAAGTTAGTGTGGCACGGAACCGGTTTATTTGTAATTACATGCGCCCAGTCAAAACTAAATTGGTGATCCAGAATAGGGTAGGCTCGGTTTCACACCTGGATTCATGTTTCAGGCAGGTAAATAGTCATGAGCAATTATAAAATTTTAAGGATGAAGTGACGGGAGGGCGAAGAAGTGTTTGGGAGGTAGAAGAGCCGGTGAAATGAAGTGTTCCTCAAGGGCTCAGTTATTGAGTAAGTTTTAAATCCTCAAAATTGAGAAAATAAGTAATTCATCTGTCAAAAATTTCCTGCGTACGTTAGAACTTTTTGTACGCTATTCTGAACAATCTTGAATAGCGCATAATAAACTAATAGTGAATCTAGGAACGCAGCCAAATTATAATTTGTATTTCCTTCCATATTAACGTTAGTATTGGTTGTTAGTACGAGTGATTTCAATTTTTATTTTAAGTATTATTTTGTAGGTTTCTTTTTCGAAATTTTATTTAATCCGATGTAAGGTTGAACTGATTATATACAAGGTTTCATTTAGATTAGCGCCGTTTTGTAGATAATTCTATATCTGTGCTTTTTGATCGCAAATAGGAACTTCGCATGCTCGGTTCTAACATGGCGCGAATACTGTCTTCAAAAATTCTTTGTTCTGAAATTTATTTTATGATATTTAAACTTTATGGTGACCTGCAGCTTATATTTGATTACTTTTATTATTCATATGATCAAAAAATCAGCCGCAATTTCGGATCGATTAAAGTCACGTCACGCAATGGATACTTGTACCGTGAACCTGCACAACAGAAATAAGCGTGCAATGTCCAATTGTGAGTGGGCGTAAATCTAGTTCCTGGTTTGTGGGTCCTGCCAGGCATGAATGGATCTACTATGTTTAAAGAAATTTAACCATTAGATTATTACTTTGTTTCATAAAATTGTTTTATTTTCAAAGTAAAAAAAATTGGGCCCTATTTTATTTCAGAAAAAAATGGCTGAAAATGGAAATTCGGAACACTACGAATATCAAGAACCCACAGATGAATATGATACACAATTAGCGGTCGGTTTAGATGAGGCCGTGGCCGAAAATCTTGATGCTTTATTTAATGAAGGTACATTGAATTTTGTTAATTTTTTAAGTAGAAAATTCTGACTGAGAGGTTAGACATTTCTTACTTTAAACAAAATAGTTGTAATTAGTATATTAGTATATATTAGTCATTGTGACTTTGCAGGTTAAGAGCATGAATGTGTTCATTTGTAATTGCAAATCTCTGAAATTTCCCCGCACCACTCAAAAGCTGTGCCAATTGATTACCAGCTAAATGGACATCCAAGAATTTACTATTGTTCCTCTTAATGAACAACTTTAGCAGAGCAGTTTCTATAGTTTTATTGTCTCTGATTTAAAGTGTGTTATATTGGTCTTATTTGTTTTTTTTGCTACTTTATTTTCCATTTAAGTAAATATTTGACAAAAGTACAGATCAGGTTGAGTTATCTCTGAACGAAATGTGCTTCAAAAACTCCTTTGAACTGTATAAGTATAAGTTTTCATGGGTCTTATTTTCATATTTTAAGGCCATATTTTCCATCTGCCTGATAGCCCTGCCAAGTTAAATTATCTAATGAGGTGCCTGATCTGTACCGTTTTACTGTACGCATTTCTTGTGATGATTTCACCACAGACCTGTTCGGAAATTTGCTGAAAGAATTGTGCGTATCTGATAGAAATGCTGGCAGTGTTTGATAAATATCTTTGAATGTATATATCTAGACGTTTAGTGTAGTATCTTCTAAGAACCTGTCAAAAGCACTGCTTTTTAATGCAATGTTGTTTTAAATTGCTGAGGAAAACATGTTCATCTGTATATAAATATGCTCAGGTATTTGTAAATAAATACTGCTCAGGTTACTGGAAAAATCACAACTGTGCTCTCGTACACGCTAAGAGCCCAAACAGTGGAGTCCAACTATAATTAGGAATTGTGATTAATGCCTTTGCATGCAGTGCTCTACAAACTTCCTTTCAGGCGGGCTTAATCCAAGACCTTTTAACAACTGCTTTTTCTGTCTTACTGTATACAGAACTTGTGCAAGACTGAGTAAAGACAGTTTTTAGTGTCGTCTTACAGCTGGATGCATTTCTTGTGATGATTTCAACACAGACCTGTTCTGATTTTGCTGAATGAATTGTGCAAATCTGATGGAATGCTGAGAGTTTAATAAATTTCCTAATCAGAAACCAGTTGAATTGAGAATTGGATAGTTTGTTTAAAAGCTGTGCTACATCCAAGTCTTTTAAAAAGATCTATTCCTTGAAAGATTGCTTTTCCATCCTGAGGGACTTGACCGGGTAAAAATGTGGATTTGATTATGGTAATGCTCACCCCTAAGACATTGATAAAAATGTATTTATATTATTTTACAGTTGTATGCGTTTCTTGTGATGATTTTAACACAGACCTGTTCTGAAATTACTGAATGAAGTGTGAATATCTGATGAAATGCTGGCTGTTTTTAACAAATGCTTCTCTGTAGAATTACTTGGGTTTTTACTTTGTGTGGGAAGCCCTCATGGATTGATGTAATGGATTTTTATATATTCTTTAAATTTATCTTAATATTTATTGATCAGTTTTGGTTTGTATTTTGATAATGTAAGAGGTAGCTTACATTTTTTATATGTTATCATTTGACTTGCAAATTTGTATTTTGCTGAATTCAAAGAACTGCTGAGTCTTTAGCCGTTGACTGCATTTCTATTGATGATCTCAACACAGACCTGTACCAAAATTACTGAAGGAAATAATTTTGTCTGAGGAAATGCAATCAGTGCTGCATTATGACAAATCCATGTTTTTTATTCTAATGCTTACTATAAATGACTGTGTATAAGAAAAGAAATTTATTTATGAAACGTTTCTAGCACCAGCCTGTCGATAGTTCAGTTTTGACTTACCCACTTGGTAGAACATTTTCACCTTTCTGGCTGCAGCAAAAACAGTAACGTTTGCATGGGATCAACTTGTAGATGGTCATGTGTGATATGTTCATTAATTCACACATTGATATGTGAAAATTCCCATCAGTTACCCACGGATTGCACTTTTTCCAAAGGTATTCTGCTTGGAAACGTATAAAACGATGTTACTTATTTTGATTCCCAGTTTCAACATTTTGCAGTTCTTTATTATGCATGTAATGCATGCATCTCAACACGTTCCACTTTTAAGAACCTCCTGCAATTCAGGTCTTGTTACTATTATTTAATTTCTGCTGCACTTTCAACAGTCTGATGTCAAAGCACATTCAGTGTTACCTGCCATCAGACAGTTAATGGGTTGTCTTGACTAGTGGTCATGGCTGGTTCATATGTAGCACTGTTTGCCAATTGATTAACTAGATAATAACCAATAAAGCACTTGTTCCGGGGTTTTGGCTGTTTTTTGCATTTCTAATGATGATCAAAATACAGACCTGTTCTGAAAATACTGAGCGATGCATTTGCGTGTCTGAAGATATGCAGCAGCCGACAAAATGTACAACTTCAATCTGACTGCTATTTGTTTTAAGTGTCAAAGTTAACTCGGGTGCTCTGTATGTAGATATGCATCTGGACATTTATGTAGTGCCTTTTAAATACGACTCAAGGGATCTGTAAACTATTATTACATTACATGCACACATACAGATGAAAGAACTCTGATGTCATTAAAGGGTTGTGGGCAGCACCTTTGGTGCTACAGAAATATTCAGTTACATTCATAAAATTTAAAACAGTTTCATGCACATAAAATTACACAGATATTACAATGTGATAGAAGGAAAACTGTAAGGGAATCTTGTGGAGACGTATCTTTGTGTTAATGTGGACAAGATCCTGACAAGATTTGTTCGATGAGCGATTTTAGCGAAATGAAGTTCTGGTGTATCGAGGAGGAAGTTGTCGAAACTGGTGGAAGTAAACTATTTGTAATGATACATGAACAACCTGAGCTGTTGTTTAGTAAAGCTGGCAATGTTAAAATACTTAGGGTGTGGAAAGACGGAATTGAACTCCTCGGTGGTGAACATCTGAAGATGGTGCAAATGACGCATTTTGTCATGTTTAAAAACATTTTAATGATGAGCAACTGTTGGAAGCCCAATTAATGTTAGAGTAGGATAGATGTGGGTATGTTGGTAAGTAATATAGCTGAATTACTTCCTTGTGAGGTAGAATGTTATTGATGTAAGATATTACGCCAATGTTTTTAGATATTTTCCTGAAAATTTGAGCTGTGTGATCTTTCCAAGTGAGATGCTGGCAAATCTATGTGCCTAAGAACTTACTTGAAACTGCCTTGCCATTTATGATAAAGTCAAGAGTGTTGTCAGATTGCATTATGATGAGAACAAAAAATTGGCTAAATTCAGCAATAGTTTATTTGAACCATGTTGGAGACTGTTTTCAGCTGGCAGTTTGCATTATGGACGAGCTCTATAACTGACTAATATATGAAAAATAAATAGTATCACACGCCGCTGATGTGCTTTCACGTATATTTGCAATAGCATACACGAGGTAATAAATATATGTTCTATTTGTATTGGCAGGCATCTTGACGCCTGAGGAGCTTGACCAGAGGGCCCTGGATGCCCTAAAGGAGCTTGAGGTGGAGTCGGCGATGGCCGTCCTTAATGAGATGAGGACCAGCGACCTCCAGAGCGTAACGAACAAGAGCGCCTACATGTGTGGCCTGATGAAGGCGTGTCGCCAGAAGCTGGCTGCTGGGATTACCTCCGACTTAACAGCATCATCTAACAAGCCAGGCCCTAACAGTGCCAAGATGCGGGTACGTCTTCCATTTAAATAAAGTACATTTTAATGTAAATGATATGTTCATACGTGTCAGGGTAATACAGGTTGTAAAGGAGAGAAGGTATGAAGGTAAAACAACTTTTGCATTCATCATTTAAAAGACTTTAATAAAATAGAGAATTTTGTGTTTGTTAGTGTGGCTATTTGGCAGCTATCAGACAATTGTTTTGCGATGACAGTTCTGTATGATGAGCTCAACACAGACCTGTTCTGACTTGATATGATGTTTTCTATTCTGACGAACTGCCATCTCAAGCTGATTAATTTTTAGTGTACCTTTCGTTTGGTATGAAAAAGCCAATGTTTCTGCCATTATTGGTTTATTCTCTGGAAATTATAATTTCCTGGAAAATCTTATACATATGCTAAAATACTTCAAAGTGATGTCTATGGCCTTTTGTTTTTATGTACGTATCTCAAAAATCGTTTTTGATATATGAATCTTAAGTTACATATTCAGTCTGTAATTTAGTTTTGACAACAAGTGATTTAATTTTAACCTACAAGTGATTTATTTAAGATTTTCAAATACCAACTATTTTGTAGTAATGGTTATCAACAGAGATTCAGGTTTGTTTTTACAGGAAATTTTAGAAAGAACCGGCTATTCACATGAGGTGACAATGGGTCAAAGAAAATATGGGGGACCACCTCCAAACTGGGAAGGCTCGCAGCCAGGGCCTGGCTTTGAAGTAAGAGATTTTCAGTGTAGCTCTCTGTAAATTTGTATCATTTTGTCCACCAGACAGAATTGAAAATTGTTTTCTTCTGATGAAAGAATGATACAAGGCTGTTCAGAATTTACAAATGAATAGGATATCTGTCTAAAAATCTGAAAAAATGCTTTACTTGTTTTACAATTAAGGCTGATTTTTCCTCCATTGATAATGACGATACCTTGATGCTTTTCACCAATTTACTATTTTTAATTTACTTTTAAATTTTTTGACATCTTAGATTGTAGCTATTATTTTTTGCCCATGTATTAAAACCTGCAATGCTTTTTAACTGTTGATTAAGGTTGATTTTATCATATCAGTGACCTACAATTTGTTTGCTACGTAACATTTTTGCTTATATATTAAAGTTATTACTTTATTACTATTATTATTAAAATTATTACTTATTTAATCCATTGCTTGTAGATTTTCTGTGGAAAAATTCCACCAACAGTCTTTGAAGACACATTAATTCCAATGTTTGAAAAATGTGGTAAAATATGGGACTTGCGACTCATGATGGATCCAGTCACGGGAAATAACAAATCGTTCTGTTTTGTCACATTTACGACAAGAGAAGCCGCACAGAAAGCCGTCAAGGAGGTAACACCAGATTTTTAGAAGCAACTAATTTTTATGGGTTTGTTGCATAGCAATCTTTGTAATTGCTGGACTGTTTTGGTGTTTAAATTTTATATTTTGAAATGATTCTGTTTTGCCACAACTGGTGGGACTGCTTCTGAGCCGACACTGAGAAGAGATGTTTTATAAATCCATTTGATAAGTGAAGTTTCATCTGTTAAGGTTACATAGTTGTTATTTTGGCTGCGTCTGACAAGATTAGTTTTGCGCCTAGTCTTGTAATTAAGGGTTTCCTAATTTGACCACTTGTGATCTGGACTGTTTTTCACAATTGTTTGGAAAAAACATTAGGCATTATTTTGCAGAAGTTGATTAAATCACCAATTTCATGAATGATTATCTTTGCAATAATCACTTATTTCCTTTGCTTTAATGCAAAACAATATCTGCTTAATTTAAACTGATCTGATATTTTAATGAAAATTCGCTGTGGTTTTTTGTGTGCTTGACAGTTTGATGGCTTCGAAATAAAGCCAGGAAAAAAGCTGAAAGTCAACATTTCTGTTGCCAATGTTCGATTGTTCGTAGGCAACATACCAAAGAATAAAACAAAACAAGAACTGCTTGCAGAGTTCTCAAAGAATGTTGGTAAGGCATTTCAGTTTATCCTAGGACTTATTCGTAGTGAAACCCATACAATGTTAATATGAAGTTCTTTGTTCATTTTTTATAGTTTTAGTTAATGAGTGTAGCTTTGGTTGCTTTTCTGGATTTTGACTGGATTGATCCGAAACTGTAGGTTGTTGCTGAGTTTCGCTTAGCTGGGACTAAATTCAAACAGTGGAATGTGGAAGTGGCACTTAGCTGGGACTAAATTCACAGTGGAATGTGGAAGTGGCACTTAGCTGGGACTAAATTCAAACAGTGGAATGCGGAAGTGGCACTTAGCTGGGACTAAATTCAAACAGTGGAATGTGGAAGTGGCACTTAGCTGGGACTAAATTCAAACAGTGGAATGTGGAAGTGGCACTGTTGATCTGATTTGTTGTGCTTGGTCCCCGAGTCCAGAACAGGCTGCCATGTGACCTGTGACATAAGCCTGTCCTTTCTTTGCATCTGTTTTTTCCAGCAATTGAAAACCATTCTATTTGATCATGATCTTGTATTGCCAGGTCAGGGACTTCAGAACTCCACCTCCAAGTCGGGAGCTTTTCTTATGAGGTATTTTGAAAAGGAACTTACAGTTGTAAATGTGTACTTACAGTTTTTTACGATTTGATTAAAATCGTCATGGAGCTGTTTTTGTGTTTTCAGAAGGTCTAACTGACATCATCGTCTACACAAATCCAGACGATCCATCAAAGCGAAACCGTGGATTTGCTTTTCTCGAGTTTGACAGTCACAAGTCGGCTGCCAATGCCAGGCGAAGGCTTGGCTCAGTTCGCATTTTTGGTGTTGAGATTGTTGTCAACTGGGCTGAGCCGCAAGAAGAACCAGATGAAGAAATCATGTCTAAGGTACTTGTACCTGTCAGTGTCATCTTATGCGAGTAAGTCAAGTCTAAGATGTGTATCTCTCCGTTTCATGTACGTTAAAACTTGTAAATAACACTAATTTCGGCGCTGTACCTTTCAACTTAAACTAACACTTGTTTATAGCAAGCACAATAAAAATTTGTGCATTTCAGTTTACACTAGCACTACTAAAAAGGCAGATCTGGGATTTGTGCCTGTCATCTTACACTATTGTTTGTGTAATTCTTTTGAGGAAAATGTGAAGTGCAAAAAATGTATTTATGTGTTCTTGGACATGTATAGAGTGATTTTTAAGAATGGTTCTGAATTGTTATGCAAAGGGCTTCACTAGAACAGTGATGACTTCAATTGTTTTTATAATGGATCTGCTTAATTTTGATGATGGGCATTTTGAGGGCTTACATAATTGGGGCACAATTTTAGTTAAAAATTCTTTACATAGAAATCTGAGGTCAAATATATTTTAGGTTAAAATTCTATAATTCTTACATCAAAAATTGGAAGTCAAATATATTTTGACAATATATTTGGCCCACACAAATACCAGACTCTTCTCTTAAATGTATTGGCCGGACTTTATGGAATAGTTAGCCTTCTGATATGCACGTACTGGCTAGTTTGTACTTATTTACGAGACAGATGCGTACCTATTTCAGCATAATTTCTGATAGTTAAGTTAGCTTTGTGTGATTGTTTGTGATTATTTGTTTTGATTATGTTTTAGTTTTGCTCTAAGTGTCTTAAATGACACTTTAGTTCATGTATCTTAAGCTGATAGTTCACCATTGCACATCTGTATTAGGTTATAGGTGGCACCATTAAGGTGCCCTTTTCTTTTCAGACCTCTCTTTTGATACCCATTAAGGTGCCCTTTTCTTTTCAGACCTCTCTTTTGATACCCATAGAAATTTTTGTATGCTGTACTTAAGAAGATCTTTGTTTGTTTGAACAGTTTCAATAAATGTGTGATTGATTTTAGGTTAAAATTCCAAACAAAAAATCTGAAATAAAATGTTTTATGTTTCAGGTGAAAATCCTGTATGTGAGAAATCTCAAATCGGACGTAACGGAGGAGCAGGTAAAGGAAAAGTTTGAGCAGTATGGGCCAATCGAAAGAGTCAAGAAGTTCAAAGACTACTGTTTTGTCCACTTTGAAGAGCGAGAGCATGCGTTGAAAGCCATGGAAGCGTTAAATAAAACGGTAGGTGGAAGCTTATTTGCTCTACAACAGTCAGCAAAAGCCTTGGGGATTAGTCTATCAGGAATTGTGTTCCCATTGAAAGATAAAGTGTCTAAATTTACTAAGAGACCACAAATTTCTTGAGAGACCTAGAACAACCACTGAGACCAAAGTAGATGCAGCATTTTTATGGGACTTTTTGTTGCTGAATATGCCTACTGTTTATAGTAGCTTTACAGGTAAGTTCATGCATACATCACGCTTGATTATCCTGTATTTTATTGGCATTTCATTGGGTTTATTAGCACTTGAAAATTTTAATCTGGCAGACTGACCTAAACATTGAACTCTGGCCAACCACAATACTGGAAATCAGTAATGATTCCCAGACTTATCATCATTAAACGAGGTCATCTGTTTTTCTCCTGTCATACCCAAGACTAGTAGAACTGTTCTTGGTGAACTGGCTTATTCAGTTGGTGGGCCTTAGATTTTGAAACTCCTACCACATATCTGTCCATTCTGTTCAGCTGATTCTGTTTTCAGCTTAAGACTGATCTTTTCAGATTGCTTATCCACCATAGGCTGCCTGTCTGTGTCACTGGATTGACCTTCTGGATATTGACCTAATTATAGCTTAGCATGGGTGTGCTAATCGTTGATGGCTTGTGCATTAGACACCGGCACAATAGAAGTTACAAATTAATAATTATTAACACAAGTTGAAAACTGAAGACATTCAAAATATTCAAGATTGTAAGTCCTACTCAGTTCGAATTCTCTGCAAATATCAAGTATGAAAATGCTGAGGAAATTTTAAAATTTTACAAAGTACATGTTATTACTGCCAACCGATTGATTTGCTTTTATTTTTGTTCAGCCAAACAAGAGAATTTGAGCTCGCCTCTTCTTGTTTTCAAAGATGAAGTTTTGTTTCTTATTGTTATCCAAATTCAAACTCATTTCCATTTCAGAGTGGGAAAATTGAAACATTTTTCATTTCTGATTTTTCTAAAGTTCTGAAATTCAGTATTAACGATAAACATTTTCAGTTGCTGAACACTTCGGAGATGCTCATAACTCTGGCTAAGCCTCCAACGGCTAACAAGCAACAGAAACAGCAGCAGCAGCAGCAACAATTTGGCGCAGGGTTAGTTACAAATTCTTCTCTAAATTGGGATTCAATTAACTTTTGGAATACAAATTCTAAAATTTTGCCCTGTCCGGAACTGTAGAATTTTTATAAAAATTCAAACATCTTAGAAATATGTTAGAAAGTTTGTCATTCGTATAATGTTCTGCTTGTGTTTTTATGCAGAATGTGGGGTCCACCAGTAATGGCCCCGTTGGTTCGTGGAAGGGGTCGTGGTTTGAGGCCTCCGGTTCCTGTAGCTGCTTACAGCATGGCAGGTAAGCAACTACTGTACTTTATAAGTTTTTCTAACTCAGAGTAACAATTTTTAATATCATTGAGCAGATGAAACCCTAAGTGAAGTTCAAATTCTTTTGGTCCTATTTTATTGCTTTACTGCTCATGTAAGATGTCCTGATGTTTTGTTAACTTGGCTGAAGCACTTCAATTCTGTGCTTACAATGATTATTGTAGCAGGTGTTTATGTTTTAAGTGTACCTTGACAGTGTGACTGCCTGTCTAAATAGTGTGAGTTATTGGTAGCACTTAACTCTCGCTGTCTAACTCGTATAGTGTCATATTTCAGCAACGGCTTATGATCCGTACAGTTATGCCGGCTATGAATACGATTATTCTGGATACGGATATGAAGAAACCGACTACTATGGAAGCTATGGTTACCCAGCAGCGGCACCAGTTGTGTATGCTCCAGTTAGACCACCGGTTAGTATTCAGTTATGTTTAATTAAAAGCCTATAGCCTTCCTGTTTACATTACTCACGACAATATCTCGCTAGACACATTCGTAAAGCGGCTAAAGACCTACCTGTATCGTCTTGCTTTTGTTGTCTGACATGTAACCCACCCACGCCTACGATTCCTCGCTCAGTCGATGGACATATGGCATGTTAACAAATGCATTACTTACTTACTATCAGGCGCATAGAATCTGCTCTAGTTTGGCAAATGCCCATTCGTGTCTCTTTTCCCTCTTTGATAACTTCCCTGTAACGTGGACAGAATTGAATCGGATTGTGTGTTTGAATGAGCTGAAAATGCTGTCCAGAAAATTAACATGACAAAGCATTTCACATTTCAGAAATGTCAAAAAAGGTTAAAGGTTGGGGATCGTTTAAGGGCAAAACAGTCTGCCTATTTTCTGTAGCGCTTCACCTGCCTGATGCATTTCTTGCGTGTATCAATCTTTGCCAGAGAAGTAGAAACAGCAGGCATGTTTTTTGTCTCCTGCTCAGCATTTGTCCCGTTTCACGGTTACTGTTCATTTAAGTCATTTTGTATGGTATTGTTCTGATATATAAGTTTGTAAACCTCTTTCACCAAAATATTTAGTTGAGGGTTTTAACGTCATCAAGTTGTTGTACTTTTCAGGTGAGAGCTCGTGGTGCTGTACCGCTGAGAGGCTTAAGAGCTGCCCCCATACCTATGCTCCGACCAGCTGCTCGTGGGGTTATACCCCGGGGACGCCCAGTCAGAGGCGTGGGTCGGATCGTGCGTGTGGGTCTGCGCGGCCAACGTGGAGGCCAGGTTGTTCCCATTGGGGGTAGAGGTCAGCCTCGTGGTCTAAAACGCAAGGCGGCTGATGGAGGGTTTGCAATGCCTGAAGCAAAACGGCCTGTGCTGGATGTAGATGAGTGGGAGACTCAGCCAATTGTTCAACAGCCGCTGAGCAACACGGAGGATGAGTGGTACCAGGATACGTGGGGTTAAGCTAATGGTGCAAAAGAAGAATGAGCAGAAACTGATTTTTATAAACTGTTGCTTCCAATTTTTTTGGAAGCATTCTGGACGCCGACGGCATTGTCTCAGGATGTTGGAGTAGTTCTGTAGTGGAGAAAATTTTTATCAATCATAAACATCAAAATTTTGAAAATACAGTGAATCTGGAGCTTTATAACTGATTTCATGTGATATTTTTGTTCCAAACATCGGTAGCTACATTATAACAATGCTTTTGGGATGCAAAGGGTAGATTCTCTTTTAGGGGTTGTCCATAAAGGATGCTTGCAAAAATGACATTTGACCCTCTGTCTTCATTGGCTTAACCTTCTCGTACCTATTTGTGGATGTCTGCCCTGAAACTGAGTACAAAGACCTCGATTAGGCTGCCCTTGCGCATCTGAAAAGGGGTCGCCCAGTAAGGACGTCCTCGGAGAGGGAAGGCTCATCCAGATGTGGACAAAGGATAAGGTGTTCTGCCAAATGCGGCCGTCCGCGTCTAAATTTGTTAGGGGTTGTCCATAAAGGACGTCCGCAAAGAGGGAGGGGTCATGCAAATGCGGACAAGGGGAGGGAGGGCTATGGCCTATGCGGACGTCCGCATATAAATTTGGAAGATGTACACAGCGTTAAATGCAACCCATGCTTTAAGCACCAACTTCAGTCAAATGGCAGACACTACTGCACTGGTTTATCAATACAGTAGTAATGTTGCTTTGCAGACTGCTAAAGAAACATTTTCAACCTATCTTAAGTCACATCTTTAGATCTGCCATGTATGGTGCCATTGTGAGGTTCTTTTAAATAAGATAGAATGAGTAGTTTATTAATGACGTTTTTCACGATGCTGGTCTTCATTGTTTACTGGCTTTGGAGTGCGGATGTCTGCAAAGGGGGAGGGGAGGGTAAGGCCAAATGCGGACAGATGCGGACAAAGGGGAGAGAGGGGTCCAAAGTAGGTCATTTTTGAGGACGTCCTTTATGGACGACCCCTTAGTGCTGTTATTTCAATAAAACCTGCCCCTTTGACAAATTCATTCCGACAGCGGACATTCGACTCTGATCTGCCTTTGCCAGTCAACGCACATCGCAGCGTAGAGAGGCCTGCAAGATTAACGGTATTAAACCTAATACATGTGTAGGCATTAGTTCTCCGCTGGAGTTCGGACTTGGCAACGTGAGGGGGGTGGGTAATGCTAAATGCCGACTAGGGAGGGATCCGAAGTAGGTTATGTTTGCGGAAAGCCTTTACGGCAGACTGCTCGAGTGATTCAAGATCTAGAATGTAGCTACAGGCAATTTAAATCTGAAGACTGAATTGTGAGTCCAATCTTGGGTGATCTTCGAAGTGTGATGCCGATCAGGCCCTATTGGAGGGGAGGGCTGCAGTGTGGCTGTAGTGGCCCTGTCTCGTACGGTAAGGGGTCTTATCTTTACACAGGCTTACTGACTTTTGTCTACTTTAAAATAAGAAATATTTCTATTCAAACCAAAGATTTTCTATTCATGATTCTGTACCAAGCAACAAATCTTGAATTCTTGTAATTTATTTTATTATTAAATATTAATATTTATTTCTCCTTTTTTGTAATGTAATCGCAACTGCGCTTAGTAGGCTTATGATGTGCACGATTCGAGATTGGGGCCTCGTATTTGTAGTGGCCCGGGCCTGTCTGAATCTATGAAGGACCCTGACGCAGATATTAACCTCATTTTTTGATGTGGGTAAGGGTTTTAAACAAGTCTTACACTGCTACCTAGGAAGCGTTGTCACGCAAGATGCCAAGTGCCACAAGGAAATTAAAAGAAGAATAGCATTGGGCAAAGACGCATTCTCAAAACAAAAAGAGTTACTGAGAGGAAAAATGAACAAGAACTTGAAGAAACGAGTGATTAAAACTCTGATATGGAACATGGTGCTGTATGGATCTGAAACATGGACCATGAGAAAGGAGGTCATCAAGAGATTGGAGGCCTTCGAAATGTGGATTTGGCGCAGGATGGAAAAAGTTAGTTGGATGGAGCACATAACAAATGAGGAGGTGCTGAAAAGAGTTGAGGAAGAAAGATCCTTGATAGCTACAATAAAGAGTCGACAACGAAAATGGATTGGTCACATACTGAGAGGGGACTCACTCTTGAGAACCGTAATTGAGGGCAGATTGGAGGGGAAGAGGACAAGAGGAAGACCCAGACAGATGCTGCTGGATTTGATGATGACAGACGGATACAGCATATTGAAAGAAGAAGCCCAGCACCGAGAGGAGTGGCGTCATCGGATGTTTGAACCTGCCTGAGGGCAGCGAACCAAAAGATTGCATGGGTGGGTTTTTCCAAGCATAGGAAATTCGGAGAGGAAATTAAATACTGTATATCAACATACTTACATATCTATAATAACACCTATTTTAAGAGCCCGAAACTGTCTGAATGAGGACCTGAAGAAATGCAGCAGCTGACCAAGTGTATAACTTTGAACTCTTTAACTTTTTTAAACTTGTTTTTTAAAATCCTCATAAAGAAATCTCGCAACCATAAGATGCTAGCCATCGATTACCAGGTGAAAACGCCAATCAAATGGTCTTGTTCGCTCTAACTCTCCACTGCTTTCTACTGGACCACAAAATAGAAGTACAGGTAGATAAAATCTATATCATGTTTTGGTTAAAAATTAAAGCGTCTGTTTTCTTAGCCTGTGATTGCAAATGCAAAATCTAAATGTAATTGATTTTTCAATAAAGACTATAAGGCCGCGACCGCGCTCATTTTTTAAAGAAATAATTAATCAGGAAAAATCATTCATTACCGCTGCCCGTTTTAATGGGTGCCATTTCATTTGAGGTTCACGTGTGCGGACCGTGCTAACCCAAATTTGCCAAGATGGCAAAAACGGGGTTTCTGTTATTTATCAATGCTCTTTACAAGAATCTCCGTGACTTGGCGAAAACTGGCGGACTAGTTGCTAAGAGGTCCAAAGAGCATATTAGCATAAGAAAAAACTAGCTTGCTGTGAAGGAACGGATTGATATAAGATCCTCCTGCAGGAGGAAATCGTGTTGGTAGGCACTGTTACAGAAATGCATCAGAATATAGATAGATGCATACATACATGTAAATATATACATGCATGCATACATACAAACAGGCCACTATCTTTCATTCTTTTTCGTCCTCCTCACCCTTCTGCTTATATGTATTTATATAATTTTTATGTAATATGTATTTCGATTGTTTGGACACTATTCTAGTAGCACAGTTGATAACTGTCTTGATATTATCTATTCGCGACTTTTTTGTTTTCGCAGGATGTTATCAAAGGGGAATTAGATAATAAGTAGGTCACAATGTTAGACTGAATTAACAACGGTTAACTAGGCAAAAGCCTTATAAAGGGAAATGTTGTGACAGAATATGAAGCTGTTAGAGAATTAGAATAGAGAATAAAGTAGGTCTAGGCAGTTGTTTGTGAGCGCCTTCTTTGCAGATGGTAGAAGACAACATTAACAACTAAGACGCATTATGGCCTAATACCCACTTGGCCTAATACCCACTCAGAATGAGTTATAAATTGTAATTGTAATCTGACATTTATAAAGCGCCACTTCAAGAATAGACTCATCAGAGGCGCTCCCGACCCGAACCAGTGAGACCACTGTCAAATAATACAGACTTCAGGCGCTTGCGAAACTGCGAAAGAGACAAACTGAGGAATTCAAGCCGGAGCTCTCGGAAAAGGCGATTCCAGCTATTAGGGTCACGGGGATGTCTTCTCCCAATCGCTTCTTTCTGGTTGACTGTTTATTAGATTAACTCTTAAGAAACAGATATGGCTTAGCACCGTTGAAATATATGCGTCCAATACATAGTTTTAGCATATACAATTGAGATGATTAGGCCGTTTTTTGCTTCTGCTAACAAAGTAACTGAAAAGCCGAAGCAATCATTAAAAGCTAAGTTCACTAAAGGGACTGTCATGAAGACGTCCAAAATGTCTGCTTTGTAATGTTAGTGTGTCTGAATTAGAATCTAATAGCGGAGTTAAATATTAGGCCTACCGCAAAAATGTTGTCATCTGTACATATGTGTCGACTTGGTAAACTGTTTTCTGGCTAGCCCTATTCTTTAAATTGAAGACGTGTCTTCCTTATTTCTTAAGCTTTCTGTTGTGTTTTGCATCTTACATGGCATTCATGGGCTTCGAATTGTAAGCTGTTCAATTGTTAGATGTTTAGCTGCGTATTCATATAAAGTTCCACACAATTCACGTAATGGCAGCACAGACAAACTATAGCTGTATAGCAATAACTTCTCCTCTTAGATAAGGTAAGATGAATTTGGCCTTGCAGTACTTATTTGGTCGCAATAAGTCTTATGTTAAACGCGGGCAAATTCAGTACGACTCCTATTGGTTTAGTCGGATTGACATCAACGATTGTCTGGCCATCTGGTGGTCGTATGAAGAAGCGTTGCACCAGTCCGGTGAGAATGAGAAACAACTCAGCACGAGCCAAGACTTCGCCGAGACAAGAACGCCGACCTGTTGAATACAGAAACTGAAAAGTCACATTTTTATCAGGGCTTAGTTATGGAAAAGTATAACAGCAGAAACTAATAACAATAACATTGTTGCTGTTATTATTATTGTTATTATTATTATTATTGTTATTGCTATTGTTATTATTATTATTATTTTACAAAAAGAACTGCTGGTGCTATTACTACTGATACTACTAATAACACTAGGCCCTACTTTTCAACAAATTTATATGGCGTTTAAAGCAAAACTTGAGATAAGGCGCCGCATAAAACCAATACGCAGGAAAATGCTTCTTAACTCAGAATGCACACTATCCATCTGAGTGCATTTCGCCATATCAATTATAGTTCTTCACAAAACAATTTGAATCTGACAAATTCAAACTCCATAATCGATTACTAACCAAGAGAAAACGGAATAACAGATTGTCGGTTGATTACTTCGCCGTCGTTATCCAAAAATCTTTCCGGTCGAAATATCTCTGGATCTTTCCAAACTTTTGGATCCATGTGAACCGCATAAAGGTTTATCATGACCTGTTTAAGACAATTATACACGACAATTCATATGAAGCATCAAATTCTAAATCCAGAAAGAACCGAATAGACCTATAATACTTAAACAGATTTTGGCACTTAGAATTGTTTTAATTTGATATGCTTAACATAAAACATTTGGAATTACACTTTGTGAAATGTTTTTTCCTATGTGGGGAGACACTATTCAGGTAATGATAATTATCTTTATAATACAAAAGTTCGTTTACAAATTGCTTGTCCCCAATATGACGGCTAAATTTTTAAGTGAGATAAGTTTCTTCAAATGTGCCGAAATAATAATAAAACTTTGTGTTATTTGAATAAAGTCTCTACAATAAATGTTTCTGCACCAAAGAAATCAGACAAATGAATATAATACAACTTTTAGTGATTCCTCATTATTAAGTATTTTGTATATTTGTTTTGGAATTACCAAAGTTCCAGCAGCTATGAAGTAGTCGCCAACATTTGTGTCATTCAATGTCACATGAGGAAGAGCCAAGGGAACCAAAGTTTTCCAGCGCAGTATCTCCAAAATTGTTGCCTCGACGTACGGTAGTCTGGGTTGGTCATTCATGGAAGGAAGTCTATCTCGTGGAACCACGGCATTAATTTCCTCCCTAAAACGATTTTGTACATCGGGGTTGTTGGCTAAAGCGACCAGTGCCAAAAGAAGAGTATTTGCCGTTGTATCCGTTCCAGCTATGATTTTGTCTCGAAGCGTATATCTCAGTTGCTCATGGTCGTAATCTGAACCCACCCGTTCCAGATATCTACGCACAAAGCAATCGTCTGCTCCGTCTTCTAGACTCTTCTCAGTCTCCACTTGAAGAATCCTCTGAATCGTCTGCTGGCTTTCGACATGATCACGCAGTTTATCTCGATGAAAAGGAAGAAATCTGAGTAAAGGAGCAACATCTATAACCACATCCAATGTATCAAAGTTTCGCTTTATCTGGTATCCGAGCTCAGTCATTCCCAGGTTATAGTCATGTCTGCGTCCAAAAATAATATTCATGATGATGTTTGTTGTGGAGAGATATACGATTTCTCGTGGATTGAAGGATTGTCCATTTAGTTTCAGTACATAATCTGTGAAGAATTCAAATTCCGTTGAGATCCTTGATTCCATCATGCTTTTAACTCCGAATCCCAACTGCTTTAAAATGGAGAGCGAAAGCTGGTGGTATTTCTTCCACTCTTGAGTAGTGTTCTTTGTAATCAAACCTGGAAGCACACGCTAAAGAGCATTAAAATGAATATGGATTGCTTTGGCGATTGTATGTCACAATTTCGTTGATAAGCCGCCTTGTGGCAGGATAGCGAGTTCAATAAAGTTAAGGCAAACTTAACAGAGGTCGGCATACGCAAGCCGAATCGCGAAGCGGAAGTCATCAATTAAATTAATTTTATGGTGTACGAAGCATTAGTAAATGGCGTACTATTCAAATTATTCGCGAATACGTTTGTTTTGCTCACCTTTAGCATTTGGATTGATGATGCGTTCAATGTAAAATTGAGCTCTTCCTGAGAATGCAGAAGAATGGTTAACAAGTGCATCCTCGATAACTGCTTTGCTATTCAGAATCAGGACAAGCCTGAAAAAGGGGAGATGTGAATGCATTTGAATGTTCTGCATAATTTAGACGAATGTAGTAATTTCCAGGTCTAAGCACGACAAACACTTCTTAACCGACAATATAAAGATAAATCGCTAACCAACCGAACGGAACAATTGAATAAATTCTAAGACAAGTGCTTGTGATTTGTTCAAATCAAATGCAGATAAGTGGAATGTCACTGACATTTAAACACTAAACATGGCTATCTCCTGTGGACTTCTTTATCTTAAGCTTAAGTCGCAACTGTAAAGACCAACAGATTTTGGAGGATACAGGTGCTACATAAATGTTTTGAAATCATCAGGCCAGATTAAAAATCACGCGTCTGCATTCTTGCCGATGAATAATAATTAAGAAATAATAATTAATCTCAAAGACAATACGAATTTTGTAATAATTGTTCTAGAGAAATATTTAATTTTTAAATTCCCCTCCATTCAACAATCAGCTCCAGCAGGTGTTAATTACAAGTCTCGGAGAAGCTTGAGATTGAGATTTTTTTAATCAGTTGCCTAGCCTCAGTTAGATACCAAAAGCAAAAATTTGTCGCTTGTTACTTACTTGTTACCCGCTCTGAATGTAAAGATGGGTCCAAGCTGATCCGCTTTTCTCATGAAAAAGTCAGCAACATTATTGAAGCCTCTAATAAATGGCAAAGATCCGACCAGTGGTAGAGATGGTAGTGAAGGCGGATAGCGACGACTTGATTTTCCTAAATTATTCCACCAACGGATGAAGAGGTACAAAGACAAGAATAATCCCACGAAGAGAAGGAACTCCACCAACATAATTATATCGTTTCTTTAGATTCAAACGATGTACACTTTAAAACTTGAATCTTCTATAATTTAGAGTACCACTAGTCCGGGCACGGCTCAGCTGTTGTTCGTGCGGCTGTGATTGGTGAGATAAGGGCGCCGCTGCATGACTAACGACTGCGTCTAGGGGAGAGAAACACACGACATTTCTTTATTCTTCATCTAAACTCGTGCAAAGTTTAAAGTTTAAACCAGAGTGTAAAGCACAATAAGTCAGCTGTCAAGGCTAAAGGTCTCCAGCAAGTCTCCAGACTTCTCACGCTTCTCGGCCAATATACAAGACCAAGACAGCCGTTAAGTTGGAACATTGTTTTGGTCACAAATTACATTAGCTACAGTGCTTCACGTTCGAGTATGACTGAAGATGTGGAAGAGGAAAGGGATGTGTATTTCTTTCATTGCTTTTCCTAATTTTGTGCAGGAAAAGTATTGGCACTGAAGTTCGTGGAGAGGGAAATGGAGTCAGTGAACATATTCCTAACAGCATACGTTTTTAGTTCTGGACGTTGTCACTGTTTATTAATAAATCTTATTTCTCATCGCAATATATTAGAAATAACCTAGTAGCAGATATCTTGGCGGTCTTGATGAAAATATGAACCTTTATTGCGGCGGCCAACATGAATGAAAAGGTCGGGGACCTCTGATCTAGGCATAAGTGCTTTGTTTAGGATTTTGCTTTGATGCTATTTCTTGATAATAATTGACTATGAAACTTTTACCTTTTATAGCGTTGACTTTCTTTCTCCATCGAAAAATTCAGTTGAGCAAAGCTGTTCCCATGATGTGGCTGTACGCCCTCCTGTCTTCTGCCTTTATCTGTTCAGTGTTTGGCTTCATACCGTGCGTTCAGGGCTGGCGCCACAGTGTTTTGCGTCCTAGATAAGGCTTCCACCTTGTGCACATACCCCTCAATTTTCAAAAGCGAATTCATTACAGCAGAATTCTGACTGTGCGTGAGAGAATCCGGCATAAGTCGGAAAAATTAGTATGTCAGAAAAGTGCTGAATAGGCCATGAGGCATATTACTGAAAAGATCATATGCTTAGCTTCAGGTTCTATAATTAGAATTAAGAATTAGAATTAGGCATAAAGATTCTGGTTAATTTAGAAAAACGAGCTAATGCGGTATTAGACCCATTTTACAAATTTTCGATTGAGGCCAGCTTTTCCTATGCACGGTCATAATTCGCTTAGTAATACATTTCAGCATTACCGTTTAAGAATGTCAGAATTAGTCTAAACGTTCAGTTATAATAATCGTAATCGTAAAAGAAATTCTGCAATAATAGAATACTGCTTTTTAATTGCAGAGAGGCGGCCCATAAATGACGCCACGCAATTGTGCAGAAGCACCTGACGCCTAGATAAAGATTAAACTTTAATAAAAAAGTTAAACTTAACCAAATTTTACAGTAAAGAATTGCATCACCTACTGAACTGCTATCGTAACATCTGACACCTTGTTAATTAGGTCTAACACACTTAAACTTGAGCCAGTTTTCCTTCGCTTTATTCACGCTTATTCTTGCAGTTTTTTATCGGAATCGTGACACACCAAATCACTTCGATATTATCGCCCAGGCACTCACATGGCCGGTTCTGTTTCTCAGTCATGGCCCCTCTCTCATACCGTAAACAAGGCCAAGAGCATATGCAGCGTTTGTCATGACACTAGACAGCTGCATTTGGCTGACGATAAGGTTCATAGACATGGCCTCGGGGTGACCCATGTCCCGGCTCCAACAGGCCGCCCCTTTCTGTAGTTACTGATTTAGTTCACGACCCCCAGCTTCTCTACACAACACATTACCTACTGTCTTAAGTCCTAATTTTACGCAGATTGATCCAGTTCTACCACTCCGTAACATTGCCCAACCTAGCTTCCAAGGCGGCCTCATCGAACATATTCCAAGGGGGGCCCGACCGGCAGTTGCTAACTGTATAATTGCAATAATCGATCGCATCGTTCATGACCCTGTTAACGAGGACAATTGGGTCACGCTTTTTCTTTTTGAGGCCCAAACTATGCTTCCACCGAACAGAGGAGGCAAACGACACAATATTTCCCACATAATAAAGAAAAGGGCAGAGACTTCAGGATCAGAGATGGTAACAGCTGCAGCTCTTTCTAATCCAGCAATTGGGTCAGGTTAGACAAACATACACAAAGCCAAGTGGTCGGATACCAACAGTACAGCTCGGGCGGTCTCCTCAAAGTTAGAGGAAGGTAATATTCGCGCTGCATTTCACATCCTCTGCTAAAATGAAAGACCGGTCCCGGCTGACTCAGAGTCCCTGGAGGAGCTACGCAACAAACATCCTCCTCTAATTGACACGTCAGAATCACCACGTCCTCCACCAAATTTACCCGCCCTCCAGATAACGGAGGGCGATGTGTCACACGCAATCCGTTCCTTCCCAGCTGGGTCGCCCGGGGGTCCAGATGGAATACGCCCCCAACATATACTTGATCTCATAACTTGCAGGGAAGTTGGGACTGCCATCCTTACGTCCTTAATTACCCTAATAAACACCATGCTAGCGGGGAAATTGCACCTTTCTTCGCGCTGAGAAAGAAATCCGGAGGTCTCCATCCCATTGCAATTGGTTACTACTGGCGACGTCTTGCCTCTAAATACCTACGCTCTGTCTCAGCTGTCCAGTTACTTCGCACCTCTGCAGGTTGGTGTTGGCACCCCTGGGTGCTGCGAGGCCGCCGCGCATACTGTCAGACGCTTTTGAACACCACTGCCAAACTGGATTTCACTAACCTTTTTCAAAGCCTTTGTCGAGTGAAGGTGCTGATAACGGTCTCTGAGCACATTCCTAAGCTCCTCCAATACTGTCACCTTGCATATAGCAAGCCACCAGTCCTCAAATACGGACATTTTTCACTTCTCTAGTAATCTGGTCTCCAACAAGGACACCCTCTAGGTCCTCTCCTATTCTGTCTCCCCATTCAGCCTCTCTTGTCCAACCTCCATTCTTCTCTCAGTTAAGGGTACTTGGACGACCTGACTTTAGGCGGCACCGCTTCCATAGTCTCCTCTGATGTTCAAACAATCATCAGAGAAGCAGGACATATGGGCCTAAAGCTCAACTTCTAAATATGTGAAATCATACAAACCCACGTGGTTTACCTACGGCACCCCAGACTCTTTTAAAGTCACATAACCGCATGACGCTTGTCTATTGGGTCACAACTTTCCTCGGGTGAAGCTCTCGATACAACTTTGGAGACGCGCTGTTCAAAACTCTCCCTTGGACTCTTCCGCTTGACCACCTTCTCCAAACGTGGCGCCATAATTCTTCTCAGGAGCTCTCTTAGTTCATCTACTTTTCTTCATATTCTCCGCTGCTTTCCATGTATCTTCTTATACAGTTCGATCAGATAATGCGCAACGGCCTCACAAACATTCTAAACATCGCTCTTGCAGATAACAACCGGATTCAAGCCACTCTGCACATATGGGATGGGGGTTTGGGCATTCGACGTGCGCCCTCGCTGGCACTACCCGCCTTCTTGGCCTCAGCCCCAGGCACTTCGTTATGGCAGGCCTCCATCCTGTCTCACTGTAATGTGCCACACGATCGCTTTCTGACACTGGGCCTGGATCGGTGGTCAGACGAATTGTGAGTTACTGTCCCAGAAAGCTCGCTGTCTCACAAACAATCCGCTTGGGATCGACCCCTCATCCAAAGGGACCTGACAGCCGTAACATCCTCTATAATATCCGAATACCACCAAGCCAGAATAGGAGCTGTCACTTCACCACATTCAGCTGACTGGCTTCTGGCACTTCCGATCAGTGCCTGCGGCCTGAGACTTGATGACGAGGCCGTCCGCATAGCAACTGGCCTGCGCCTCGGGGTTGACCTCTGTGCCCCACACAAATGCCCTTGCGGCGCGTTGGTCACTTCTGACGGCTCACGTGGCCTTTCTTGTCACCTGGGCCATGGTCGGACAGCAAGACACGCCCGTATAAACGACATCATTTGGCGTGGCCTCATCAAGGCCGGTTATCCCTCAACAAAAGAGCCGGCGGGTCATGTCAGGTCAGACTGGAAGCGTCCTGAAGGAGCCAATCCGATCCCGTGGGAGAGCGGAAAATGCCTGGCTTGGGATGCCACTGTCATTGATACCTTGGCAGAATCCTATCGTCCCAGGGCTGCCCAGACAGCAGGGGTTACCACCGAGATTGCGGCCGAAAGAAAAACAGCTAAATATTCTGCCATTTTACCTGCATACTGTTTTGTGCCCTTGGCCTTCGAGACTCTCGGCCCAGTAAACCAACAGCCATTACATATATAATATATAACAGCCAATATATATAATCGCCAATATATAAATTTTATGTAATATGTATTTCGGTTGTTTGTACACTACTCTAGTAGCACAGTTGATAACTATCTATATATTATGTATTGGCGACTTTTTCGTTCTCACAGGATGTTATCTAAGGGGAATTAGATAATAACTAGGTCACAATGTCGGACTGAATTAACTACGGTTAACTAGGCAAAAGCCTTATAAAGGGAAATGATATGACAGAATATGAAGCTGACAGAATTAGAATATCTAGAGAATAAAGTAGGTCTAGGCAGTTGTTTGTGAGCGCCTACTTTGCAGGTGGTAGAAGACAACATTAGCCTTTGACAACTAAGACGCATTATGGCAGTATACCCAGTTGGCCTAATACCCACTCAGAATGACTTATAAATATAGGAGGTCACGTGGATATCTTCTCCAAATCACATCTTTCTGATGAACTGTTTATTAGATTAACTCTTAAGAAACAGTTATGATTTATCACCGTTGAAATACATTATAAGCGTCAAATACATAGTTTTAGCATGTACGAATGAGACGATTATGCGTGTTTGGCTTCTGCTAACAAAGTCACTAAAGGGGCAGTCATGAAGACGTCCAAAATGTCTGTTTCGGAGTGCTTTTGTGTATGAATTAAAATCTATTAGCGGAGTTAAAAATTATGGCAAAAATGTTATCACCTTTACCTGTAAGTGTGTCGACTTCGTAAATCGTATACTGGCTAAGCCTATTCGATAAATTCAGTGTGCCTTCCTTATTATTTAAGCTTTTTGTTGTGTTTTGCATCTTAGATGGCATTCATGGGCTTCAAATTGTTACATGTTCAATTGTTAGATGTTTAACTGCATATCAATATAAGGTTCCACACAATTCACGTAATGGCAGTAGGAACAAACTAAAGCTGTGTAATAATAACTTCTGCTCTTAGCTAAATATAAGATGTATTTGGCCGTTGGAGTACTTAATCGGTCGCAATAAGGCGTATGTTAAACGCGGGTAAATTCAGTACGACTGCTATTGGTTCAATTGGGTTGACATCAACGGTTGTCTTGCCCTCTGGTGGTCGAATGTAGAAGCGTTGCACCAGTCCGGTGAGAATGAGAAATAACTCAGCACGAGCCAATACTTTGCCCAGACAAGAGCGCCGACCTAGTGAATACAGAAATTGAAAAGTCACATTTTGTCAGGGCTGAGTTATGGAACGATATTACAACTAACAGTAATAGCGTGGTTGTTTTTGTTATTATTATTAGTGTTATTGTTATTATTATGATCATCATCAGCATAATCATCATCGCAACAACTGCTGCTGCTATTACTACTTCTACTACTACTACCACTTAGATTTCAGAGTTTGGATATCGGTCAATTAAATTTTTGTTCCCTTCGTAATAAAGCTGCTGACCTACATCATTTTCTTTGTGAGCATTCCTTGCCCATACTTGCCCTTACTGAGACCTAGTGACACACCTGGATTCATTTTTGATCTTACCCCCCCCCCCCCAACTTTATACCGAATGAACCTCGATGCAATGGTAATGGTGGTGGGTTTGCTTTTCTTTTTAAGTCACCTGCCACTGAAAAATTCACTTTGCCTATTCTTGCACCAAAGTCATTTGAAGTCCTGGCTGCTACAGTCATTTCGGGCAATAAACAGGTATTGCTTGTAAGTATTTATAGTCCACTATCCCTCTCTTTCACTGATTTCTTAATGAATTCCAGTCACTACTTGAATATTTGATTTCCTCCCCCTCTGAAATACTTATTATGGGTGACTTTAATATTCACCTTGATGTAGCTGGTCATGGTTCTTCATCTTTTCTTGATATGTTGGAAGGGTTCGACATGAAACAACGTTTTACCTTTCCTACACATAATAAAGGCCACACCATGGGTGTCTTGGTAACTCGTTCTGATTCGAATTCGCTTCATTCTGTCACTCCTGTTGAGTCATATCTATCAGATCTTGGTGCAATTTCCTTCAAATTTGACTTCCAATTTAAATCGCCCCCAAATTACGAAAACTGTTAAGGTTCGCCCTTGGCATAAAATTGATACAAATAAGCTAAAACATGATATTTTAACATCTCCGTTGTTGTTAGCCCTGCAAAACAGCGAATGTATGCAGTTCCAGTCCAGTTTAACTAAGCTCTTGACAGGCAAATTCCTTTTAGAACCAAAAGAGTAGTAGAACGCACACCACAGCCTTGGTTCAACTCTGCCATTTCTGAAGCTAGGCGTCGAAGTCAGTTAGAGCGCTGGTGGCGACACTCTCGACTTCCCTCTGACCGCAACAGGTTTAAGCAACAGTGCAAACTTGTTCGCAAGCTTGTTTCCTCGGCAAAATCTGAATATTTAACGAACTTAATTGCTGAAAGTTCTACGTGGATGGCTGTGAACAAGGTATAACACAGAAAGAAGTTAAATTTATCCTCTGCTGTGTTCTCTGCCACCCGAGAGCTAGCCAGAAAATCTTTTACCTTGTTTGCTGATAAGATTTTAGGTATTAGGCTGAAATTCGTTGATTATTCGGTATCTGATAAATTTCTTCATCCTAGTTCTTCACCTCCGGTCTTAGATTACTTTCAGCCAACAACACTTGCAGAGGTTCGCAGGCTCATATTTTCCTCACCTTGCAAAAGCTCTCTCCTTGACATCATTCCCACATCTTTTCTGAAAGAATGCTTTGATCTCCTGGGTCCAGCCATTACATCAAAAATCAATTTCTCATTGCTTGAGGGATCTTTCCCATCTGCTTTTGCTCATGCCATAGTTCATCCTCTGCCAAAGAAACCTTCTCTCGACCTGGGTGACCTGTCTTATTTCAGACCCATCTCAAATTTAAATTTTGTTTCTAAAATTCTTGAACGGGTAGTTTTGAATCGTATGCAAACCCACCTGTCTTCCAACTTGCTAATCTCTCCATTTCAGTCCGCTTACCGCAAGTTTCATTCAACAGAATCTGCACTTCTTACTGTTCATAATGATATCATGTGCGCCATGGATAAGGGTAAGGTGACAGCTCTTGTTCTCCTTGACTTGTCTGCCGCCTTTTACACTATGGACCATTCTCTCCTTTTGCATCGTCTCCAGCATTGATTTGGGGTTCCTGTTCCTGCCCTACATTGGTTTTAATACTTATCTCAGCCCACGCACTCAATATATTTAAATGTATACCATTCATCTAGTGCTTTGTTGACCTGTGGTGTTCCGCAAGGTTCTGTACTTGGTCCTCTCTTGTTTACATTATACACCACACCTTCAGGTAAACTGCTGGACAATCACTCATTAGGATATTTTTTCTATGCAGAAGAGACCCAAGTCTACATTTCATTTGACAGTTCATCTTGCCAATCATCAGCACAGCTGTTGTCTGATGCCTTTAAGAAGCTACAGTCTTGGATGGCAGCAAATAAACTCCTTCTTAACCCATCGAAGACAGCTTTTCTACAACTGGGCACTCCACAGCAACTTAAGAAGTTTGAATGGCTAAAATCCTTAAAGCTGGGTGACTCATTTGCTGAGTTGGCAGATACTCTTTGTGACTTGGGCGTTCTCTGCTGTCTCTCTCACAAACTATGTAAATGGTAATTGTAAATCATCATGCATGGATATTCGTGACATGCGCAGAATTATGCGTTATGTCCCCTTGTCTTCTAAAATATCATTAGCTAACGCATTGGTCTCTAGTCGCCTTGACTACTGTAACTCAATCCTTGTTGGTATCACAAAGTCAAATATGCAGAACCTCCAAAAAGTTCAGAACTCCTTGGCTAGAGCCATAACAAATACTTTAAAATATGAGCATATTACCCATGTGCTTAAATCTATACATTGGCTTTCTGCTCAGCAAAGGATTTGTTTCAAATTGGGACTTACATTTTATAAAACATTGAACTAAGTTCAACCACAATACTTAAATTCAGTCCTGATTCCCAAAACTTATCATTATTCTGTAAGGTCATCTGTCTTACTCTGGTCCAATGGCCCAGGAAGTGCTTAAAGGTTCTTTGACCAACTTCAGCCAAGTACAGACCTAAGGTGGAATAGGAAAGTTTTAGTCTTCGCGAGCCAATGGCCCAGGAAGTGCTTAAAGGTTCTTTGACCAACTTCAGCCAAGTACAGACCTAAGGTGGAATAGGAAAGTTTTAGTCTTCGCGAGCCGTAGACCCTTATATAAAAATATTTCGTAAATTTCGTCACTTGCAAAATTTGTGATGCAATATCAGAGTATATTCAATCACTGTATAATTTTTATAGGATTAATGTTTGTTCAGATCTGGCGCATTAGAAGTTTCTAATTATTATTAGTAATTACTATTAGGCCCTACTACCAGTAGGCCCTACTATTTGCTATTGACGCCATATAAGCTGTTTTCAAACAATTTATATGGCGTCAAATGCAAAACTCGAGATAAGGCGCCGTATAAAATCAACACGTAGGAAAATGCTTCTTAACTCAGAAAGATTACTATCCGTCTTCATATATTTCGCCATGTCAAATGGAGTTCTTCACAAAACAATTTGAATCTGCCAAATTCAAACTCCATAATCGATCTCAATTACTAACCAAGAGAAAACGAAATAACAGATTGTCGGTTGATTACTTCGCCGTCCTTATCCAGAAATCTTTCCGGTCGAAATATCTCTGGGTCTCTCCAAACTTTCCGATCCATGTGAGCCGCATAAAGGTTTATCAGGACCTGTTTAACACACAATTATAGATGATAATTCATATGATGCATCAAATGGCAAATCATATATCCCAGAAAGAACCGATTAGGCCTATAACATTTAAATAGATTTTGGCACTTAGAATTGTTTTAATGTTGATATGGTTAACATGAAACACTTTGAATTACACTCTGTGAAATGTTTTTTCCAATGTCGAAATTACCCTATTCCGATAATGATGATCTTTATAAAACAAATTCGTTTAAAATTTCTTGTCCCCTATATGACGGCTAAAGTTAAGTTTTCAGCGAGATAAGTTTCTTGAAATGTGCCGATATATTAATAAAACTTTGTGTTTTTTGAATAAAGACTCTACAATAAAGATTTCTGCAACAGAGCAATCAGACAAATTAATATAATGCAACTTTTAATTATTTTGCATGTTTGTTTCTGGAGTTACCATAGTTCCAGCAGGTATGAAGTAGTCGCCAACATTTGTGTCATTCAACGTCATATGAGGCACAGCCAATGGCACCAAAGTTTTCCGGCGCAGTATCTCCAAAATTGTTGCCTCGACGTACGGTAGTCTGGGTTGGTCATTCATGGAAGGAAGTCTATCTCGTGGAACCACGGCATTAATTTCCTCCCTGAGGCGGTTCTGTACATGGGGGTTGTTGGCTAAAGCGACCAGTGCCAAAAGAAGAGTATTTGCCGTTGTATCCGTTCCAGCTATGATTTTGTCTCGAAGCATATATCTCAGTTGCTCATGGTCGTAATCTGAATCGACATGTTCAATATATCTACGAACAAAGCAATCGCCTGCACCATCTCGTAGGCTCTTATCTATCTCGATTTTAATAATCTTTTGGAATATATCGTGACTACTGACCTGCTCACGCAGTTTATCTCGATGAAAAGGAAGAAATCTGAGTAAAGGAGCAACATTTAAAACCACATCCATACTATCAAAGCCTCGTTTTATTTGGTATCCGAGCTCACTCATTCCTAGATTATAGTCATGTCTGTGTCCAAAAATAATATTCATTATGATATTTGTTGTGCAGAGATACACAAGTTCTCGTGGATTGAAGGATTGCCCATTTAGTTTCAGTACATAGTCTGTAAAGAATTCGAATTCCATTAAGATCCTTGATTCCATCGTGCTTTTAACTCCAAATCCCAACTGCTTTAAAATGGAGAGCGAGAGTTGGTGATACTTCTTCCACTCTTGAGTAGTGTTCATTGAAATCAAACCTGAAAGCATATGCTAAATAGCATTAAAAATGGCTATGGTTTGCTTTGGCGATTGTAATACACAATTTTGTTGATAAGCCGCCTTGTGGCAGGATAGCGGGTTCAACAGTTTTAAACAGACAAACTTAACAGAGCTGGGCATACGCAAGCCGAATCGCAAAGCGGGTTATCAATTAAATTAATTTTATGGTGTACGAAGTACTAGCAAATGACGACGTTGTAGACTAAGGAATACCCTCGCATTTTGTAGTAATTTTATTAATAATTTCTGTTGTATTATCAGTATTAATTATTGATGTGTTTCTGGGTATTTTAGCACAAGAGTTGAGTTCACTAACGTGTTTACTATATAAGATTTACGGCCAGCATTAGACTCTACTATTATTAAAAATAGCAGTGTCAGCGTAGATAGTAAAATCAACTAAGCGCTGGAAAATGTTGTGTACTGTTTGGACTTATTTTATCGCCAACTGGTTCGGATGGCTATGGATCAATTTGGTGACATTTTGAAAGAGTTTGAGAGTCGGAATTGGCCTTGTTGGCAAACAGACACCTGAATTAGTAGCCAATGACAGAAATACACTGTTGGAATTATAACCAATGACGTTGCGGAAGAATTGTTGCTGCGGAAAGGACAGGACCAACGAGGAGTCTTTGTAGTAACTGCGTATCTAAAGTATGTAGCAGACGAGATTCGGAAAGATGTAATTTCCACTTAGGTATCTAATACAGCTTAAGTTGGAGAAAACCAGTTGATTGCAAGACATCTGCTGCAAGTAAAACCAGAATTCAAAGGGTAGTAAATGGCCATAGTTCAACGTGGGAGGCTAGAATAATGATATTAAGGTTAAAAAAGCTGGCCTATTTAAGAGCTAGTTAAGAATATGACATTCGGGTGCATTTGAATTGAGTTGTATCATTGGACATGGAATACTTCATCAAATCAAATATAAATGAATGTTGTGGATAGTGGACATAACGAGCAATTGCAAAACCTTTGTAATTTCCACTTAGGTATCGAATACAGCTTAAGTCAGACCATTAATTGTCATAGTAGGCGACGAATCCCAAGTTTGTATTGATATCCACTTGCTAGTAAAGTGAATAAGTAAGATCGATTCAAACGTATCTTGTTGAACTAGAAAGGAGGGGCTACAGGCGTACTTTTCAGATTATTGAAGAATACGATAGATATGCTCACCCTTAGTATTTGGATTGAGGATGCGTTCAACGTAAACTGGGGCTCTTCCTGAGAAGTCGGCAGAATGGTTAACTAGTGCTTCTTCAATAACTGCTTTGCTATTCAGAATTAGGACAAGCCTGAAAAAGGAGACATGTGAATGCGTTTGAATGTTCTACATAATTTAGACCAGTGTAGTATTTTCCAAGTCTAAGCATGAAAATCTCTTTAACAGGCAATACAAAATAAATTTCTAACGAACGGAACGGAAGCAAAACATGAATAAATTTTAAAACAAGTGCTTGCGATTTGTCTACATCAACAGCAAATAATAGGAGGCGTCACTCACGTATAAACACTACACATGGCTATCTCCTGCGGTCTTCTTTATATTTAACTTAAGTCGCCACTCTATAGACTAAATAAATAGCCGTGTTGGCAACAGTTTTTGGAGAACTAAAGGCGCTATATAAATGTTTTAAAATCATCAGGCCTTATTAGAAATAACGCGTCTGCATTCTTCCCTAGAATAGTTACCTCAAAGACAATACGAATATTGTAATAATTGTTCTATAGAAATATTTAATTGTTAAATTTAAATTTCAATGTCCCTTCCATTCAACACACAATCAGCTACAGTAAGTGTAAATTAATTACAAGACTCGGAGGATCATGAGATTGAGATTTTACTAATCAATTGCCTAGTGTCAGTTAAACACTACAGCTTATTTCATAGTTTGTTACTTACTTGTTACCAGCTCTCAGTGTAAAGATGGGTCCAAGCTGATCTGCTTTTCTCATGAAAAAGTCAGCAACGTTATTGAAGCCCCTTATGAATGGCAAAGATCCGACCAGTGGAAGAGATGGTAGTGAAGGCGGATAGCGACGTCTTGCTTTTCCTAAATCATTCCACCAACGGATGAAGAGGTATGAAGACAACACTAGTCCCACAAAGAGAAGGAACTCCACCAACATCATTCTTCCTTTTGTTTACATTCCAGCGACAGTCACACTAAAATTCAGTCGACTGTAATCTAGTTGAGAGTGCTTTGTTTAAAAATTCAGATTCTGTTTAGTGATTGTTATTCAACATCAAATTTGTGAAGTTCATACCATTCACAGTTAACCTAACTTACACAATAATTTGTGTAAAATTCAGGATGTTTATCAAGAACGTAGAATCAGTCAGATGAGATATGTAAGCTGTGACTGTGTTTATGTACAGAGAACCGACTGCGAAAAGGGAGACCTAGTATGTAGGCCGACTACATGATAGAGGAGTTGACGTTCTTTCTCTAACGACAAACTCAGTTTAGAATAGCCCTACCAACAATGTGGCGGTACGCCTGTCTGTCTTCTGCCTTTATCTATTCGGCGTTTAGCCTCATGCTAGTACTTTCAAGGCTGGCGCTAGAGTAGAGTGTTCTGTGGTCTAGATAGACCTAACATGGTGCCTAAACTTCGTGCATGTCCGTTAGGTACAACATATCACCTGACGTCCATTGTGGCACACTACAATACAACCGTAATTTGATAATGCTCTACTTACAAAGTTCAGAAGCGCAATTTGAAATCGGAAAACAGGAGACATGTTCAGAAGCGCAATTTGAAATCGGAAAACAGGAGACATTAAAACAACAAACAGATTGAAAGAGGAAAGGTGAGTTACCACCGAATAATAGTCCATGTAAGAGAGTTGCGAACGAAAATCCAGGCAGGCAGACAGTCAGACGGCTATGGTGGAAGGTGTTTGGAAATGGAGCGGAAAGAGACATAAGGGGAAGCAAATGGCCTCAAATGAGCCCATGATGGTGTGGCTTTTATATACATACTTGCGCTTAATTTACACAGTCAAAATGCTCAACACATGGTAGACTTTTGGAAATGGAGGTTATGGTCGACACATAAGTTCAGTATTGCAGTAGACTTTTGCCTGTTTTGCTATTGCTGAGCAAAGTTTATTATCAAAGCAGGTTTCAAAGATAATCATGAGCCTGACAACAAACCAGTCAAGTTTTCGCCCAGGCACGTAGACTGATCGAAAGGACATTGGTTTATAATATATTCGTATTCATACTCATGCATGTATGTATGGAGGCTTACATTATGTGTTTATGTTTGAACTCGAGGTCAGTGGATCTATAAGGTTAGACTCTTTATCACCGCTGCCAGTGTACAATTGGTTGCACCCCAATGTTGTCCTCCATGACGAACTATTACCGAACTAAGTTTAGCATCAAACCGGGTTCAGAAGATAATTATAAGCCTGACAAATAACCAGTTAATTTGTTACCCAGGTACGAAAAACTCATGGAAAGGACATTGGTCAAACTGTTTTGCCATCTCGACACATTGTATTCACAGGCAAAACTGGACTTTTTAAAACCACGGCTTGATTTGGACTTTATTTAATTTAATTAAGTAACACAATTTTTGTGCCTGGATAGAAAGTGTTATTTCTTACTTGCTTTTGCCTCAAAAGTGTAGAAAATGGCTGTTATGCACTTTAAACTTTGCTTTTGGACCAGGACAATGATATTTCGAAATGTGCCTATTGCCAATGAAGAAACGGATGAATTTACAGTTATACAAAAATGGCCACAAAAGAATTAGAAGTGAGCCGATTTTCGAGACTTACGATTATACTGTAAATCACTTTCCCGTATCAGCCTCCAAATGTAGTCTCCCATCATGTTCTCGTTATACTGTAGCGAAGTTCAAAGTCCAGAATATCTGGTGAAAGCGCTCACCTTGCTCCTCAGAGTGCGCTCCCATATTTTCCTTGAAGTTGTCAAGAAGAGCAGCAAGGATATGAACTTTGAGGAACATTCTGCAGCCCATTTTGCTGTAGTTCTTCACCAGAGTCTCAACCAGCTCCACACAGTTTTCAGCCTTGTGATTGCCCAGGAAGTCCCTAACCACTGCGACACAGCTGCTCCAAGCCGCTTTCTCCTTCCTAGTGAGCTTCTTGGGGGATGCTTTGCACTCAAGGATTTTCATTCTCTGTGGTCCGACGAAGATGACCAACCAGCCATACTCGTCATACTTCAAGGAGTCTAGTAAGCTCTCGATGCTGTTGTAATCCTCTCTGAGGAGCACCAAGTGAGCCAGAGGATGAAACGGGTACTTGTTCTTGATATGGAACAGCAAGGCTTTAAGGCTCCTGGATGACCTATCAATGAAGGGACGCCACTCGTTCGGGTTACAGTCGATTCCAGTTGCTTCGAACAGATCGGTCACATCGTGGCAGATCAAGAACCCATCTTGACTGGTGAAGAAGCTAGAAAAAGTTTGGTGACGCTTCTTCTGATCTGCGACTTGCACTCTTTCATCCAAAAATTCCACTGCTTGAGCCTAGACGTCAAAAGCTCGGCATTGAACTTGGTGAGACCAAGATCTTTGATTAAGTCGTTGAGGTCTTTTTGGTTGAGATAGTTTGGATTTCTCTCGTCAGTTCGGAAATTGTAATCTGGATCTCTGTAGTCTTCCTCGCTCTCTGACTTACTGCTCTCTCCTGAAGACGGCTACTTTCTCTCGGGAGGGGTGGGTATGGGAAGCTCAGCGCAGTGTGGCATGAAGGAAGGTCCGGATACCTGATAGCAGGTGCATACTTGCCAGTCCGACGAATGGAAGGTTCTACCATGCAGAAGTAGCAATTGCTTGAGTGGTCAGTGGGTTCTCGCCAAATTCTTGGGATGGCAAACTTCATCGCTCTCTTTGTACCATCTTGCAAAAGAACAAAATGAAATTGTGATCAGTACAAAATAAATGATTTTACCCATGACTAATGAGTAAGACATTCTAGCAACATTTTTCATATGTCATATATTTGTTAAGAATTCTTATAAAATGAAAAGTGACAGGTGGTGATACTTTTTCATTCAGTGTGAATGTAAATACACACTTTTAATAATAATAATAATGATAATAATAATAATATTATTATTATTTGTTTATTACGCGCAAGATCATTAAATCGGAATCTAAGCGCGAAGCAATTGTAAGTGAAGGACTTGCTCAAGGTCCCTACACAGGAACCGTCCCAATGGAAGCTCGAACCCCGTACTCTTCGCGTAACAAGCCAAACGCTCTATCCATTCGCCTACCGTGCCCCACAAATCGGATTCCGGAAATCGGCTGCCATGCTCCACATTTAATAATAATAAGAAGAAGGAGAAACTTCTAATCCGACGGTGTCTAATGCACAAGGCATCAACCAATGGCGCAACAAGGCCAAGCCACAATCAGGTCAATATCCAGAAGGTCAGCACACAAGACAGAGAGGCAGCCTATGGTGGATAAGCAATTTGAAAAAGGTAAGTTTTAAGCTGAGCACGATATGACAAAGGCGACTGAGCAGAACGAACAGACACAGGGAGGGAGTTCCAGAATTTAGGTCCAGCAACTGAAAAAGCCCGTTTATCCAGAACAGTTTTAGTCCAAAGTATGACCAGAGAAAGACAAACAGATGACCTTGCTGAATAATGATAAGTCTTGGGAATAAGGGCTAATCTCAAGTACTGTGGTTGGCCTCGATCTTGTTCATTTTGCAATGAATTGAACTAGTATCAAGGTTAATTAAACCTCTACCGCAAAGACATCACTTTGAGCTCTGGGTGAACAAATTGTTAAATTAATTTAAGTGATTTGTAGATGATAGTTTAGATGAGGCTGTTTGCTGTTTTCGATGTCTCCTGTTTTCCGTGCCTTGGCGAAAACTGGCGGACTAGTTCCTAAGAAGTCCAGAAGAGAATACAAGCAGAAGAAAAACTGGCTTCCTCTGAAGGAACGGATTGATATAAGATCTTGCTGCAGGAGGAAATCTTGTTGGTAGGCACTGTTACAGAAATGCATCAGAGTTGATGCATACATACATACATACATGTAAATACATACATGCATGTGCGCATACATACATACAGCCTACACTAATTCTTTTTCGTTCTCTTCACCATTCCGCTACATGTATTTATAAAATTTTCATGTAATGTGTATGTCGGCTGTTTGAACACTAATCTAGTAGCACAGTTGATAACCATCTAGGTATTATGTATTGGCGACTCTTTCGTTCTCATCTGATGTGATATGAGGGCAATTAGATAATAAGTAGGTCAATATGGTTAACTAGGCAATAGCGTTAAGGGAAATGTTACGACAGAATATGAAGCTGTCAGAGAATTAGAATATCCAGAGAATAAAGTAAGCCAACGCAGTTGTTGTGAGCGCCTTCTTTGCATGTGGTAGAAAACAACATTAACATTTGACAACTAAGACGCATTATGGCAGTATATCCAGTTCGTAATCGTAATCGTAATCCCAAGATTTCTACAGCGCCCAACGAAAGCCGCGCCGCGGGAACCAGCTTATTCACAGGCGCTCAGTCAAAACAAAATCGATAGGCAAAAGGGTTCGGTTCCGGGTCAAGATCCAAGAGTCAGGCAGAAAGACAGCGTGGCAGCTACGGTGGGTGATGTTTGGGGCTGGAGAGCAGAGGGAGAAAAGAGGAAGAAGGGGTGTCAGGATAGGTTGGCCTAATACCCACTCAGAATGAGTAATAAATATAGGACGTCACGTGGATGTCTTCTCCAAACCACATCTTTGTGATTAACTGTTTATTAGAGTAACTCTTAAGAAACAGTTATGGTTTTTCACCGTTGAAATACATTCTAACCGTCAAATACATAGTTTTAGCACGAACGAATCAGATAATTATGCGTTTTTTGCTTCTGCTAACAAACTAACTGAAAAGCCAATGCAAGCAATGAAAGCGGACTGTCATGAAGACGTCCAAAATGTCTGCGTCGTAATGTTATTGTGTCTGAATTAGAATCTAATAGCGGAATTAAATATTACCGCAAAAATGTTATCATCTGTACTTATGAAAGTGTCGACTTCGTAAACTGTATACTGGCGAAGCCTATTCTTTAAATTGAACACGTGCCTTCCTTATTCCTTAAGCTTTCTGTTGTGCTTTGCAATTTAGATTGGCATTCATGGGCTCCGAATTGTTAGATGTTCAATTGTTCCACGTTCAACTGCTTATCAATATAATGATCCACAAAATTCAGGTAATGGCAATAGAGACAAACAAAGCTCTTTAAAGATTATTTCTGCTCTTAGCAAAAGATAAGATGATTTTGGCCGTTGGAGTACTTATTCGATCGCAATCAGTCTTATGTTAAACGCGGGTAAACTCAGCACGAGTCCTATTGGTTCAATCGGATTGGCATCAACGGTTGACTGGCCCTCTGCTGGTCGAATGAAGAAGCGTTGCACCAGTCCAGTGAGAATGAGGAATAACTCGGCACGAGCCAACACTTCGCCGAGACAAGAGCGCCGCCCTAGTGAATATACAATTTCAAAAGTCGCATTTTTATCAGAACTTAGTAATGAAAGATATAACAACTAGTAATAATAAAAACGTTGTTATTTTTATTATTATTACAACTGCTGCTGCTGCTACTATTACTGCTACTAATACTACTACTGCTTCATCTACTACTACTACTACCACTAGGCCCTACAATTCAATCAACTTAGGGGGCGTCAAATGCAAAACTTGAGATAAGGCGCCGTATAAAACCAACACGTAGGAAAATGCTTCTTAGCTCAGAAAGATTACTATCCGTCTACGTGTATTTCACCATGTCAATTAGAGTTCTTCACAAAACAATTTGAATCTGCCAAATTCAAACTCCATAATCGATCTCACTTACTAACCAAGAGAAAACGAAATAACAGATTGTCGGTTGATTACTTCGCCGTCCTTATCCAAAAATCTTTGCGGTCGAAATATCTCTGGGTCTTCCCAAACTTTTCGATCCATGTGAGCCGCATAAAGGTTTATCAGGACCTGTTTAAAACAAAATTATAGATGATAATTCATATTATGCATCAAATGGCAAATCATGTCGTCCTGAAAGAACCGACTAGGCCTATAATATTTATATAGATTTTGTCACTTAGGATTGCTTTATTGTTGATTTCCTTAAAATAAAACATTTTTTATTACACTCTGTGAAACGTTTTTTTCTAATGTGGGATAACCTATTCAGATAATGATAATGATCTTTTTAAGACAAAGGTTCGTTTATAAATTGATTGTCCCCTATATGACGGGTTAATTGTTTAGCGAAATAAGTTTATTGAAATGTGCCGATATTTTAATAAAACTTTGTGCTATTTGAATAAAAGCTCCACAATAAATGTTTCTGCACCAAAGTTCTCAGACAAATTAATATAATACAACCATCAGTGATTTCCTCATTATTAAGTATTTTGTATATTTGTTTTAGATTTACCACAGTTCCCGCAGGTACGAAGTAGTCGCCAACATTTGTGTCATTCAACGTCATATGAGGAAGAGGCAATGGAATCAAAGTTTTCCAGCGCAGTATCTCCAAAATTGTTGCCTCGACGTACGGTAGTCTGGGTTGGTCATTCATGGAAGGAAGTCTATCTCGTGGAACCACGGCATTAATTTCCTCCCTAAAACGATTTTGTACATCGGTGTTGTTGGCTAAAGCAACCAGTGCCAAAAGAAGAGTATTTGCCGATGTATCAGTTCCAGCTCCGACTTTGTCTCGAAGCATGAATCTCAGTTGCTCATGGTCGTAATTTGGACCTACGTGTTCCAGATATCTACGAACAAAGCAATCTTCTGCGCCGTCACCCAGACTCTTTTTAATCTCCGTATCAATAATCCTATGAATTGTCTTCTGAAATTCGATTAGCTGATGCAATTTATCTCGATGAAAAGGAAGAAATCTGAGTAAAGGTGCAACATTTAAAACCACATCCACATTTTCAGCTCCTCGCTTTATTTGGTATCCGAGCTCACTCATTCCGAGGCTATAATCATGTCTGCGTCCAAAAATAATATTCGTTATGATGTTTGATGTGGAGAGATATACGATTTCTCGTGGATTGAAGGATTGCCCATTTAGTTTCAGTACATAACCTGTGAAGAATTCAAATTCACTTAAGATCCTTGATTCCATCATGCTTTTAACTCCAAATCCCAACTGCTTTAAAATGGAGAGCGAGAGTTGGTGATACTTCTTCCACTCTTGAGGATTGTTCATTGTAAAGAAACCTGGAAACATATGCTAAATATCAATAAAATGAGTAGGATTTCCTTTGGCGATTGTATTACACAATTTTGTTGATAAGCCGCCTTAGATAATCCGCCTTGTGGCGGGATTGCGAGTTCACTAGTTTTAAACAGACAAACTTAACAGGGGTCGGCATGCGCAAGCCGAATCGCAAAGCAGAAGTTATCAAATTAATTTTGCGGTGTACGGAGTACTAGCAAATGACGGCGCACTATTCAGATTATTCGAGAATACGATAGGTATGCTCACCCTTATTGTTTGGATTGATGATGCGTTCAATGTAAATTGGAGCTTTTCTGAGAATGCAGAAGAATGGTTAACTAGTGCATCTTCGATAACTGTTTTGCTATTCAGAATTAGAACTAGCCTGAAAAAGGAACCATGCACATCGTAGTCGTAATCGTAATCGCTAATTTGTAAAGCGCCACTTCAAGGTAGCCTCATCAGAGGCGCTACAGGCCCATCGTACCAGAACTAGGTAATTATACGGTCTTCAAGCGCTTGCGGAAGAGGGAGAGGGAGAGAAGCTCCCGTCGGAGGTCGGCTGGTAAGTCATTCCAAGAGGCAGGGCCAGCAATAGCACAGATGCGGCGCTGAGCGGTGGCAGTTCGAGCTAGAGGGACGGCGAGATCGCCCTGAACCGACGAACTCCGTGGACTGCGGCAAGGAATAGAAGAAAGGAAATGCAGAGCTCCCATAGATATAACGGAGCACAGCCAACAAGACAGTTCCGCATGAGGGTCAAGATTTTGAAGAGAATACGCTCCAGCATAAATAAAGAAATGTGGCCGAACCTAGGACTGCCACTAGTCAGGCGAGCCGCAGCATTCAAGACAGACTGGGGTTGCGCAGTGTAGGATCCTAGGCCTAGGAGGACGGCATTGCCAAAATCAATTCCAGATGAATGCATGGACCAAGGTAGTTGCGGCCTGGGTCGTGAAGGAGTGTCGGTTGATGCGAATTTGCCGTAGATGATAAAAGCAGGAGCGACAGACGTTCTTTATGTGCTTCCGCAGTGTGGTCCAGAGTCACTCCCAGGTCGCGTACTGAAGAGGAAAAGGAGGCATGTGGAAAAGATAAGGATAAGCTCATCTCACCAATCTTTAAAAGTTGGAGAGAACCGCCGAGCCAGATAAATTGGGTCTTGTTAGGATTTAGCCGAAGGCGATTAGATTTCAGCCAATCCTCGTGTCGCCGATGCCTCAAGTACCCTTGGAACCAGTGAAACCACCTCAGCGACCGGGCCATGGGTGTAAGCCTGGGTGTCGTCAGCATATTGGTGGGACACCACCTCCGTTGACGACAGGATGAGACTCAGGTCAGCTGTATTGAGAATGAAAAGGGGTGGAGCCGAGACTGAACCCTGTGGAAGAAGCATTGTTACCGGGGACCACTTGGAGCTCGTAGAGCCAAAAATGATAGATTGAGAGCGGCCACAAGACAGATATGTGGAGAACAAGAGTGAACAAGACCAGAGATACCGAATGACCTCTCAAGAGAATGTTGTGATTGACAGTGTCGAAAGCAGAACTAAAATCAAAGATGGCGAGAAGGGTCACATGCCCCCGGTCGAAAGCCTGAAAAAAGTATCCGAGAGGATGCGGGTAGTAACTGATTCAGTTGAGTGGGATCTTCGGAAGCCCGATTGTTGGTTAGGTACGAGGGAGCTGGCCTCAAGGCATTGCATAATTTGCATTGAAACGTGTTTTTCAACCAATTTTGATAGGAAGGGTAAATTTGAGACGGACCGATAGTTGGACATATCGTTTATGTCTAGGCCAGGGCGTTTGAGGGAAGGGAAAAGGTGGCCCGTTTCTGAGAAGGTGGGAAGGAACCCTCGCCCAAAGAAGCATTAAACACTAAGTGTAAGAAAGGTAGTTAAACATCCACAAATTCCTTTGGAAGAAATCACGGCTTGGAGCTCAGTTCAAAGATTTCGATGGCTGTGTTAGCAGCAGCTGGCGTAAGCCCTCCATGGAGATCTTTTGAAGGATCAGGGGAGAGGACAATCTATCAGGGAGCAGATGGTGGTGTCATATATCGCAAATAATTCTTTAGGGGTGTGCTGCTCCAGAGTCGATAAATCACTCAGTTTTGGACCCAGGCGAGCTCGAAAGGCCTTCCGGTCCAGGCCCCTACAGTCCCGGAAAGATCTGATTGCAAAGACCGGTTGCGAATGGAAGTGAGGTGTCGTGAAGGTAACGAGGCAATGGTCCGATATGAAAGGAGGCTCTGCCTGAAGGTCTTGAAATAGAGCAGTCATCCCTCGTTAATACCGCGTCGAGCCAGCCGTTCAACTTGTGTGTGGGTTCGGTGACATGTTGGGTCAAGCCGAACTGGTACAATAAATGCGTTTGAATGTTCGACTTAATTTAGACGAAGTCTAAGCACGACAAACATTTCTTAACCGACAATATAAAAATAAATTGCTAACCAACGGAACTGAACCAAAACATGAGTAAGTTTTGAAACATATGCTTGTGATTTATTCCAGTCAAATGCAAATAATAGGAGGCGTCACTGACGTGTAAACACGAAATATGGCGATCTCTGCGTTCTACTTTATCTTTATCTTAAGTCGCAGCTGTATACACTAAATAAATAGCTGACGGTAACAGTTTTTGGAGGAATAGAGGCGCTATATAAATGTTTCGAAATCATCAGACCTCATTATAAATCACGCGTCTGCATTCTTCCCGAGAATTATTAAGCTCAAAGACAATACGAATTTTGTAATAATTGTTCTATAGAAATAAATCCCCTCCATTCAACGCACAATCTGCTACAGTAAGTGTAAATTAATTACAAGGCGCTGAGGATCATGAGATTGAAATTTTCCTAATCAATTGCCTAGTGTCATATAAATACCACAGCATATTTCATTGTTTGTTACTTGTTACCAGCTCTGAGTGTAAAGATAGGTCCAAGCTGATCCGCTTTTCTCATGAAAAAGTCAGCAACGTTATTGAAGCCTCTAATGAATGGCAAAGATCCGACCAGTGGAAGAGATGGTAGTGAAGGCGGATAGCGACGACTTGGTTTTCCTAAATCATTCCACCAACGGATGAAGAAGTACGAAGACAACAATATTCCCACTAAGAGAAGGAACTCCACCAACATCATTCTATCTTTTCTTTAGATACAAATGATATATACACTCTAAAATTGAATCGACTGTAATCTAGCCCTAGGTGTGTTTAGTTTGATGCTGTTTATTTATTGTTTTGCAACGCGAAACTTCTAAAGTCCACACTGTTCACAAGTAAGCTAATTTACGCAGTAATTAGTAGAAAATTGACCTTGTTTATTAAGACCGAAAAATCAGACAGACGAACTATAAGAGATTATGGTCGGGTACTCTCTGTGAATACCAGACATTGATCGGGTATTCATCGCCTGAAAGGGGAGACTCACTAACTACGTAAACAGACTACGTAATAGAGGCGCTGACGTTCTTTCAAACTCAGTTGAGCATAGACCCACACACAAAGTGGGTCCAGCCCTCCTGGCTTATGCCTTTATCTATTCGTTGTTAAGCCTTAAACGATACATTTAGGACTGGCGCCAGGGTGTTTTTGTTATGCCAGGCCTCATTCATGCATAAAGCTTGTTTTTGTTGTAGGAGCGTACACTGCACAAATAAGAATATTAAATTTTTCCTTGATGTGTTTTCCACCATTAGTTTAAACATTAACTTACCACTTGTACTTAGCTCTACTCGATACCTTCGCATTTATCCAAAATTCAACTTCCTTTATCTCAAAATGTCTCGGACCTATGTCTGGTTTACGCTTTTAACGATCAGCCGTCGATATATTCCAATTTCTACCGCGTGGTAGGTAGCATTGAACATGTGTATTAAGGCAATGTTAAAGGTTGAATTTAGTTCACAGAAATGGTCCAAGTGTTGGAGCCTCCAGCCTACAACGCTTGAGCATTCCTTAACATTTTCTAACACAATTAAGCTGTAATAAATGAACGTTTCTTAAACTTTACTTGCTTTAAGCCAGAATGCAGACATTAATGCCAAGACAGAGGTTTTGCTGTTTAAAGACGTTCCTAAAGTAAAATATGTTCAAAAAGTAAGTTGCAGGTTTAAAGTTAAAAATAGGCTTACATCTGGAAGACACGAGGCTTGTATCCGTGAGTTGCAATTCTTGCGGTAATTAAGCCACACATTTACTATTATGCTTAGGCTACTGCTCAAACTTTATAAAGTAAATATGGTCTTAAATTTTAAACCAAAGAAATGGCAACAAGTCAGTTTCTTGGACTAGGGCAACGAGTGTGGATTAGTTTGCGGATTTAGCCTACTTGCGGATCAAGTGTTTAAACAGTATTGGTAACATACAGTAGCGTTAAGCTGTGTTACAGTATTGGATACCGCAGGTAACGTATGACCACGTGTCCAGGGCGCTCTGTTTGCAGTGAGTTTCCATGCACAAACGACTGCTCCATCGCTTTAGCTTTCGTTCACTTCCCAAGCCCCTCTTGTATGTATCTCGACGTATTCTGTCTTGCCTGTCACCGAGAGAGCCTGTCTGAAGGTGTTTCGGGAGAAGTCCGCCGAATTCCACGGATTTTGGAGGGTCGGGGTAGGCAGCCTTGAACCGGTCACACCCGAGAGCCAAGCAATCGATGAGTAGGTCGCCGGAGTAGATGAGACAACAGCGGGCGGCTTCGTCGACGCTGCTTCCTTTTCGGTTGCCGTTCGCTTCCGCCCTGGACAGCCGACCAATCCAGAGACGACAGGACAACACGACCTGGTCTTCAGGATGACGACAGAATGACGCCATCGAGGACAGCAGACGATTTACGGCTTCCGTCTTGTTCACTGGAGTGCTGCAGCACAAAAATCAGTTTTAACGGAGACTTATTAGAGTCACACATGGTAGACTTAAAGTAGCAAAACTTACGTTGTGCCAAGTTGCGATTCATGGCCTGAGCAAGTGGGAGGAAAGAACTGCGAAATGTATGAGGAAAATGCAGGTTATAGGAAAAGACATCCATTCAGAAGAACTTTCAGTTCGAAATATACGACATAATCTAATCTAATCTAAATACTTCTATAGTGCAGTTATCATAATGCCCAAGGCATCACTCGATGGTCGCTTCAAGTCAAAAATCACAGTCAAAGACCAGAAACCTTTGCAGAAGCCGGGTTTGAATTCCAACAGGTCAGAGACGCCAGAAGCCGTACTACGGTGGGTAAGCAAGTTGGAAGAGATGTTTTTAAAGTTTAGACTTGAATGACATCAAAGAATTGACGGACGAAATTGAACTGAGCAGTGAATTCCAAAACTTTAGACCAAAAGACCCGAGAGCCAAACGTTCGGGTATAGAGCACAGCAAGAATCACAGTGTCCATTGTACTTAGAACAATTGTGATGGGAGGGCCCCTTTCCTTCGTACCAGAGTTGTCCATGGGTTGGATAGACCCACGGGTCGAGTCGGGTTGGGTCGGAATTTTTGAGAAATTCGTTGGGTCGGGTTGGGTCGAGTCTAGAAGGCGGTGTGATGAATAATTTAGGCTGATATATAAATGAGCAAGATGAAGCAGTTGTTATCGTTTATCTCTGCTTACTCACTTAATGCTTTTATAGCGCATATCTGTCTTTTTGGTTTCGGGTATTCATTCTCTTTTAAATTAGCACAACCAACGTTATCTTCTTTTGGTTTAACACTTACCGCTAGTAAACGGGTTGGGTCAGAATTTGTGTGTTAATGGTGGGTCGGCTGGGGTTGGGTCAGTGTGTGATGGGTCGGGTCTGGTCCTTAAAAGTGACCCATGGACAACTCTGCTTCGTACAAAACTCATCTGGCCTTTTAACGACATCTTCGCAGAAACGCTTCCAGCCCACCTAGAGCTTGATATGACTTTTAACAAATGCTGACAATTGGTAAGGCTACGTGTACTGCCCTGGTTTTAATCTATTGAATGATTAACGAATTTTAACAAGTGAAAGGAGGGAAATCAGCGCTAGATTGGAAAAAGGAGAATTGATATATAGGTTGACGAATAGGCTAACTGTCGATCGTAGGAATATGACAGTCCTGGATTGAGTCAGAGAATGTTGTATCTTATTTTTAATGTGTTTCTAATATAGTAGTAATAGTTCCTAAGTTTAACGACATCTTATGGCATCAAAGGCCGTTGACGTCGCCCTCCTCCTTTATCTAGGCTTGGGATTGGCACTACTTCCAAACATGGCATTGGCGAGGTTCATGTGTAATATATGCAACTAGCTTATATTTCATGCTGGCCTGATTAGCTACCTTGGTTAAAACGTACATGTACGTCAAGGGGCCTCTGGACGTGAGGATGTCAGCTCGCATACAGATCGTGGCTTATTTCAGGATTTGAATCTTAGGCTAGCAGGGTCCTTACGCGAGGGCCTTAAATGGGGTGGCACCCATTAAAACGGGCAGCGGTGGTGAATGATCTCACCCGATAAATTCATTGAAAACTGAGCAGGGTCGAGGCCATACGGTCGCTATAGAAAACATTTGCATTTAAATTTACATTTATATCTGAACGTAATACATTAAACTATCGAAGTTGTCATTAGATACACGTGAACATATACAAACACTTGATTTTGACAAATGTCTGCTTCAACCCAACGCACACTGCAATAGAGTAGTAGCTGTGGAAAATTTCGGTGACTAACCTATTCGAAGATTATGTTTATACGTTAAACGTCCTTCTTCGAAGTACTTAGGCTTATTCCTACCTGTGTGCAAGGATCGATTATTAGGCCAGAAGGTCACAGGTGATATTTGTATCTGGGGAAGAACGCAGAAGGGACAACCGCTATTCGCTAAGTCTTCCGCGCGGAGAAAAGCCCTTAATTGAACGAGTTATATTCCTCATTGGCCGATGCCATTGAAGACACTTATCTTTCTTGTCATTTATTTGCTGTCAGTACAGTGTAATCAGGTGGCTTCGCAACGGGCGAAGAACTCCCTCTGTATGCGCTACCTAGTCGAACGCCGATTGATCTTAATCAATGACTCGAAGCACCGGTGTCCCTGTTGTTTCGTAAGCGAGCTCATTAAAGCCGTTGCTTAACTTCGCTTGCTATCAGCGTAAAAGTCTTGTAAACGGCGCCGAATTGGATTGGCTTTCTCGTATCATCTAGTTGGGAAATTAGTCGGAAGCAGTTAATACTGGATGTTTATTGCTTTGTTTGACTGACGGCTCATCAAGGGCTTCCTCTCCTACAGACATAGGCCGCCTTTGAATCTCAGTTCTGAAAGAAACTGTGGACCGGAGAAATAGAAATTAACAGCTGAGAAAAAGAATATTGAGCAACTAGCTTAGCCGGTTTCCGGCGCACGACATCTGTGCCCTAGTTCAGGAAAATATCTCGTTTGGTTCAGTAAGGGCCGTGAAAGCAATTGTCAAATTCTGTCTCGATTTTGAAAACTGTACCCTGCATACCGCCTTTTCTAAACAACATTTGTTGTTCTCATATTATTCGCAAGATAGCTCCCGCTATCGTCATCAAATAGGCCTACAAACAGTACAACCGGACCACGCCGCACGCGTCTACTGCTATTACATATGTTATAATTATAGATGTTTCGAAGTATTCCAATGCTGAACTTGTAAATGTCAGGACCAATAGTCCGCCTATAAAAGTCTTTTACTTTTATTTATTGTAACGTTTAAGGCAGCGTTTTACAGAGGTACTTCAGCGCCTTTGGAAAGTTCGTAACAGACGCTAAAGAAATAATCAGACATACATATACACACTTTAATATTTATTGGCATCATGAGCTACACTTTAGCCACTGTTGAGTTGGTTCGACGCATTATGACGGCTGAACGATGCTTGTATTATAACGTGAACATATGCCATGGAAAGTTTTCCTAGGATCTAAATACACATTCGCAATTTGGGATATATCTTCCGACGATCTAATTTCTCTAAGATCTGAATGGAAATTTGAGATTCGAAACACACATTTTCAAGACCTCATTCGACTGCTTAACTTCACAAACAGTTCGTTACAAGTCAGAGACCTGTACTCACTTGGATGGCTCCATGACCGAGTAGACCGAAGTACTTGCAGAAGCACCTGAGCAAAAACAAATATATAAAACTAGACTAGTTATACATGCATAGAAATCCCTCAATCGCGCCTTTCTACATTTTAGAAACCAAGAAACATTTTAATGTGGACTTAAGTCCAACACTAGACAGTTATGTGTGTTTCCAACGGGATAGACTTGAACACTTGTGCACAGCTATTGGACTCGAGGAAGCAGCTCTGCTATTGTCTGAGAGCATATAAAAAGACGATAACATCGCGGCCTAAATCTGCACTACTGAGTTTCTCAGCAACATTTGCCAACCTGTTCTTTGGCAGAATCTGATTTTCAATCGATGTTTTTCTGACAGATGGGCCCTAATGGAGTTTCCTGAATTGTAATAGTAAACTGGAAAACTTCTAGAGCGCGGCACGAAAGCTAAACGCGTGGGACCAGGTTAAGCACGATCGCTGCGTTACGAACTATTTACTGGTCCACAATTTCTTGTTTCGACCATTGTGAAAGATGTTACTTTTACAATAAACTTCTACTTTAGTACATTCAAGCTTCGTTTACCCTGAGCTAACAGTACCTCTCCGTTCACAACAAACTCATGCAGACATCACCTGGGACTTTAGGCGTATTACTTGCTATGATTTGAGTCCATAATATTATCAACGATTAACTGAGCCCAGGGAACAATACAGAGAAATGAAGAAAGGTGGAAAGAGAAGAGTGCGCGTGCACGCGGACACGAAAGAGAGCAGGTATTGGAGAATGAAAGAGTTTTAAAAGGGGAGAAGCATGAAGCAGAGAGAGAGAGAGAGACAGAGAGAGACAGAGACTGAGAGAAAGAGAGAGAGAGAGAGAGCAGGTATTGGAGAATGAAAGAGTTTTAGAAGGGGAGAAGCATGAAGCAGAGAGAGAGACAGAGAGAGACAGAGACAGAGAGAAAGAGAGAGAGAGAGCAGGTATTGGAGAATGAAAGAGTTTTAGAAGGGGAGAAGCATGAAGCAGAGAGAGAGAGAGACAGAGAGAGACAGAGACAGAGAGAAAGAGAGAGAGAGAGCAGGTATTGGAGAATGAAATAGTTCTAGAAAGAAGATTAGCATAAAGTAGCAAGTTACGATATCCAAGTCACGATTGCAATGTACTAAGGAAACCGGATGAATTCAGATGAAGATGCCATACAAAATCGACTACTTACTAAATCGAAATTATGCTCATATTGGGGTCTATGAAGACATAGCAAAGCCTACCTTAAATCGCAACTTTTAGACGTGTTATACCCATGTTTGAGCTCCTCTAAGAAATTCTTTAAAGGCGCTATATAAATAACGATGTATATATATATATATATATATATAATAGACTAGGATGCTATATAAATAACGATGTATATATATAACAGACTAGGATTAAAACATCTTCATTGGCAGACGCAAAGCAGATACAGTACTCACGTGTGCTCAATAACATGAAAAACAGCACCGCAACAAATCGAGAACCAGCCAAACGGGAACCAGTCAATCCCGTTTCAGTCGGTCGACTATAACTAGTGACACAACAGTCTGGTAGATGGCGTTTCATACTTAAAACTCTTGTCGATTGTATACAGGCCTATGCCCAAAATATGCACACGTTCAGCTGTTTGCAATGGTTTATAGGCCTATTATTTGTTTTCAGTGTTGCTTTTGTCTAAAGCTCGTTAGGGTTAAGAATACGTTCACGATATATGTTTAAAATGTGTCAGTTAAATCTCTAAATTTCTTTAGTGTTTCTTTTCATATTCAAGCTTAATGTCTCAAACTTATTAGCTTAATAATAAATACGTTCAACATAGATATCTAAATCTTGTTACTGTTTAGATCTATAAGAATACTTCGGCTCAGTAGCGTAAGACTAACTCTACTCTTGCTCAGTACAAGAGAATGGCATATTGACTGCAGTTGACAACTTATATAGGGTTCCGAGCGATCACTTTTCTCGCCAAATCTATTAATAGAATATTTATCCAATAGACAAGTTCGTCAGTCTGACATGAACCTCTTCAGATCACAATGTTTTGGCTACAGCGACTGATTTGTATTTAACCACGCAATACGAATAATCGCAAAGAGCATAGTCATCAGTGTTAAGAGATCGCTGGATGGCGTTCGGTGAAGATAAACTTCCAATCTTCTTTGAAGGTGTCACGTTTAGCTCTTCGGCGCCTTGCTGCTGTCCGTCATGAAAAGTAAGTAAGTAAATAAACTGGAGCTGAGGATCGGAGAAAGGGAAGGAAGGAAGAAAGGAGTAACTGAAATAGATCGCTGAAAGTAATTGAACAGAACAGAGAAAACAACTTTGAACAATATGAGAAGGCATTGACTTCCTAGGACTGTATTTTGTCCCAAATATCCAACTTCTTACCTTAACTTACACACTTACAGTAGTCTGCAGCAGTAAGTAGTTACAGGTTCCAAACAGGCGCTGTATAAATTTCTGGTTATATTACATTACATTCTAACATCCAGTCTACTTTACACACCTTACTACCTGACTTTGCAGAAAGCCTTGGCTACTTTACATTGCGCTTCGCGGTCTAGCTTCGCATAATTGCAAAATTCTTAAAATAATGAATTCTAGCCTACATTAATAGTAATTCATTTGACTCGAAGCAGAAAAAGCTATAACATTCCAGACTCTTTTACTCGCGTTCATCAGGAAAAATTGAACACCACCCATCTGAAAAAACCCACCTTGCCTATCGATTTTTTTTGATTGAGCCCCTATGAATAAACTGGTTCCCGCCACTTAGCTTTCTTTGGGCACTGTAGAAATCTCGAGATTACGATTACGATACGATTAAGATTGAATCACATAAGCTTAAGTAGCGGTATTGTCAGCCAACGAATATTGAGCGTTTATGTTATGAATATAAAAAAACTAAAGGTGCGCCAGTGTGAATGCGATATGAATAATAAATTAAGTAAGCAATTCATATTGAAATCAGAGTTGTGCGGTGAAAGATTGAAAATGGCCGACCGCGCAGCAGGTGATCGCTTTTCTCGGCTAATTGACTTTGCGCAGGCGCAGACAAAGACGTTATATTGTTGCTAAGGCAAACAAAGAACTCGACTTTCATCACTGAGCGAGAGGTCATTCATTGCATTCCAATATAAAGATAGAAGCATTAACTTTGCATATGAAAGCCCACAAACATCGTGGTTGTTGCTAAAAGCGTACAAGGAGTAATACAATTCGCATGGGCCAATGATCATCTACAAACGTTTCTGCCACAGCGAAATGACAGATTTCAACATTGAACCTGTAAAAATGTGAGTTCTTTCAATAAACTGAATAAGCCGAAACACTAAATGACTGTATTTCTCCTGGCTACCATCTCTACAGTATACATCGCCCCTCCATATCATCAACCTCTGTCAATGTAACTGGTGGGCACATTGCCTTTTCTCACTAGTAACGTCCCACCGTTCTAGATTCACCTCGTTACTTTTTCATTCGTTCGAATGTGCATCAATAACTCATAAACTTCCTCACAGGAAACTGACCACCTTTAATGTATATCGCTCCATTCTTCTCCTCATACTCAAGTCTTCCTTTAGTCTTTCTGAAAGAATTCACCATCCTACTTTTGACTGCCGCCACAACACCTCATACAGGCGATTTTAATATACATGTCTATAATCCTGCGATACATTTGCATCCGAAGCGACCTGGTCATTCCTCGAGCTCAAAACTTTCGCCTTCGGTGGCCCTGCCTCAAGGAACAGCATGCCTAGCATTCTTCGGAAGGAACTCCTCTCTCTCCCAACTTCTCTTTTCCGCAAGAGCCTGCGGACCGAATTATTCCCCACTAGTTCTGTGGCATTGGGCCGGGAGAGCCTCTGATGAGTCAATCTTGAAGAGTCGCTATATAAATTTCCAATTGCAATTACAATTACCCTATCATCGTCAACTACATGTAGTCTGGTCCAGCTAGTCAAATTTTCCACCCATATTCACAATCATGCACTCGACCTCATTATCATATCAACATTCTCCAGTCTACTGCCTCTGTCTGCCTGCCTGACCCTTGGATCTTGATCTGGAACCGAATCTGATCCTTTCTGCCTACAGATTTTATTTTGACTGATCACCTGTGAATGAGCTGTTTCCCGCGACTTAGCTTCCTTTGAGCGAGCGCTATAGAAATCTCGAGCTTACGATTACGAGTATGATTATCCAAGTTATTCATTCCACAAATGTTCTACCCTAGCGCTGACGCATTTCTGCCATAATGTTCGTTTCGGTTTCGGAAATTAATTGTATTTGCGGCTTCGAGTCGCCTTGTTTGGTGTTAATTCACAGAACATCTCCCACCGCATAGCCTCCTTTTCAGTGATGATCTTTAATGAGCTTCAATTAAATCTCCTCTGCTCCTTCTTCTCTCTTATATCGTTAGCCCACAACTGTTGTACCTTTTTTCATAGTTCTGGCATTAGTGACCATAAATCATTTCGGTAGCTTTCTTCTGCACGTTCTCAAGTTTTAGACCTAAAACAGGTTCTCTTACAATTGAAATTTTGCGCCGCAAGATGTTCGCGTAAACAGTGAGAGGCAGTTGCAAACCAACCCTTTGAACGGAACAGAAGACATAGAAACTATGCCTACACAAAAACATTTGTGCGGGGGCAATCAATCATAGGGCAACATTTTAACAGTCATTCTCCATCTTTCACTGCAATAAGCCAGGCTACATATAAACATCTATGCCAAAATGACCAGCAAAGAACCGAAACAATGATTTCAAAAGTAATGAGTGGCGAAGAAAGTAAAAGGTCAAGAGTCACTGTGAAGAAATAACGTTTACCGGAACAATTATCGCAATATAAAGCGTCCCACATACTGCACGCCATCGGATTTCATTACCAACCCACGTACAGATCTGCCTCCACGTACGGATCAAAGCGCAATATATCTGCGCCTAATCAGAGTCACTGCATATATCGGTCGCGAACTGTCCATACCTCCGCCTTTAAATACGTCAATATTTTGCAAAGCCAACAGATTCATACCTAAGGAACTTGCACGCAATGTTAGTGTCTTTTTGACGGAAATCTTACACGGTAAACACTTTTAGAGAGCATTGGAAAGTTATCTAAGCAAATCTGTGAGTCGAAGAAGGCATCGAAAATGATAATACACATGCGCCCATGTCGGCTTTTAATCGTAGCCGTACTGATGTCGTCAGGTAAGTTGTCGCACGAGACTTACACAATAGATACTGCTGTGAGGTATTTAATGGCTCTATGTACCGATACACAAATACTTACATTAATGTAAAGTAAATGATGCAACAGTGTTGCCATTTTTGTGTTTGCCCGTTGAAACCCATGTTTTAGAGTAATTGACTGATATAGACAATTCTGAATTTTGTTCACCTATAAAGTATCTGAATGTAACGTGATTGCTGTGTTTAACGTGATGTTATGTGATAGTTACTTAACGTGAAGAACACTTACGTACTTACTTACTTATTTATTCTGTAATGTAATGTGATTTGATATGAGTTATGTAAGGTAACATTATTTTTATTTCACCTCGTAAAGCAAAGCACTTATTTAGTGCCTCATATGCTTTCAGGAAGCCTCTAGTACACGGGCTATATAATTTGAGTTTGTGGAATTAGAACAATTAATGTGAAGACTACTTACGTACGCACTAACTTATTTATGCTGTATTGTAATGTGATTTCAGCTGAATTACGTAACATAATTTTTATTTTAACTCGTAAAACTAAAGCAAATAATACCCAAAGGCTGGGAACACCTGAAAAATTGCTTCTAAGCTACGTTCATAGAAGACACGTTATAGGCGGCCTTTGACTCTTGATAACTGAGACCAACGAAACCACTTATAGTTTAAATATGACGCCATTTCGAAGTTCTTTGTGCATATGTTTACGCTGTAGAACTAGAATAACCCAAGTCTTGAAACCCGATACCTATCATAATCGTAATCGTAAGCTCGAGGTTTCTACAGCGCCCAACGAAAACTAAGTCTCGGGAACCGGCTTATTCACAGGCGCTCAGTCAAAACAAAATCGATAGGCAGGAAGGGTATGGCTCCTGGTCAAGATACAAGACTTAGGCAGGCAGACAGTTAGATGGCTATGGTGGATGGTGTTTAGAATTGAACCGGAAAGTGAGATAAGGGGAAAAGGAAGAATCAGGATGAAATTAGTGGAAGAGAAGTGTTTTCAGTTTTGAGTGAAAGATCTGCGCAGAAATTGCAAGAGGTGAAGTGTTGATGAGTTCGTACGATTGGGCCACTCCTTAATGAAAGACTAGCCTTCTTCCAATAATTCCCACAAATAGTTGACAGCCATTTGCAGCCTTATAACGTTTAACAGCGCACTGGAGGGATTCGAAAAAGCGTAATAGAAAAGCTTTGATATTATAATACTGCATAAGCTAGCTATTATGTTCTACAGATGTCCATTAAATTGTCCAAGATAGTAGTCCTTAACACCTAGTTCGTTACATAAACCACTGATTTAAGTCAATATATACGCAAACCCATTTTACCTTTAACAATATAACACGTGTTACTTTGCCCTTAACAATATGACAGGTAATATTTTACCTAGAGCAAAATAACATGTGTTACTTTATCTTTACCAATATATGTGCTACACTATTTTTAGCAGTATGGTATGTGTCACTTTACCTTTAATAATATAACATGTTATTTTATCTTTAACAATATAGCATGTGTTATTTCACATTTAGCATATGTAGCATGTTTTACAATATATCACGTGTGATCTTATTTTTAACAATATGACTTGTGGTAATTTACCCTTAGCAGTATAGCATGTTTTGCAATATCACATATTACTTTACCTTTAACAATATAACATTTCTTACTTTACCTGTAACAATGTAACACGTGTTACTTTAGCAAGCGAGCGTGCTGGGTCGCTAGTGCTAGACATGAGAACAGAAAATGGAGGATTTGACAGGTCGGTAATGTTCTTCTGATATCTCCTAAACATTCTACCGAATCAATTCGAGTAATCATCACTTCACATCACATAACCTCATATCACATCCATATAACATTAGATTATATACCATATTAACATACCATACCATACCATAATATAACTTGAGTTAAGTAAGATAAGCTTAAAATACCACCTTGAAGTTGCTGTTGACCTATTCTACGCGTCAGGCTTCTGCCGCTGTGCTCGAGGTTTGAATCCCAGTTCACCTTAGAAATTTTACAAGAACCTGCAGCAATCATTTCAAAAGATTTTCCTGTATTAAATTGTAATTGCATTTGTTAACACGCCATATGTCCATCGACTCAAACAGGAATCGTAGGCGGAAATTACTGTTGTCGTGTTACTGCTTAAGCTGAAAGGGCATCGAAGTCCAGTATCTCTGAAGATAAATGTTGATAGAGGCGAATGACATTCTTTGTGTGGCCTAACCCACCTCATGATGATATGTTGATATATTGAATATGTTGATTATGTTGACATGTTGATTATGTTGACTTGTTGATTATGTTGATATGCTGATTGTGTTGATATGTTGATTATGTTGATTATGTTGATTGTGTTGATATATTGAATATGTTGATTATGTTGACATGTTGATTATGTTGATATGTTGATTGTGTTGATAAGTTTATTATGTTGAATATTATTATTATTATTATTATTATTATTATTATTATTATAATAATAATTATTATTATTATTATTATGAATTAAAAACTTCTAGAGCGCCGGTGCCTAATGCACAAGGCATCAACCGATGGCGCTTCAGATTTAATCCGCATTCAGGTCGATATCTAGAAGATCAGTCCACTAAGACAGAGAGGCAGCCTACGGCGGATAAGCCAACTGAAAAAGGTAAGTCTTAAGTCGAGAACGAAATGACATAACAGAATGAGCATAACGCACCGATGCAGGAAGATAATTTCAAAATTTCGGTCCAGCAACCGAAAAAGCTCGCCTACCAAGAAAAGTTCTAGTTTCTTAAAAAAAAAACAGCTGACATTGTTTCTGATGCATAACTTTTAGTTCTTGGGCCGGCCTTTGGCTTTGTAAAGCAACCTAGAAGTAGCCTGCTACTTACGATGCTATATAAATTGTTGTCATTACATTACAATACATTCTGGCGCAACAAGAACAAGGCATTCAGATGACCTGGTTGAATAATGATGAGTTTGAGGAGTAAGGACTGATTTTAAGTATTGTGGTTGTCTAGATTTCAATATTTTGTAAACTATAAGCCCCAATTTAAAAAAAAATCTTTGCTGAATAGGAAGCCAATGCAAGGATTTAAGTACAGGGGTTACAGGCTCATATTTTGATGTAACAGTTAAGGCTCTGGCCAAAGAGTTCTGTATTCTTTGAAGTTTCTGCATGTTTGACTTTGTGATACCGGTAAGAAGCGAGTTACAGTAATCAAGGGGACTGGAGACCAGTGCGTTTGCTAAAGATATCCTTGAAGACATAGGGACATATCGTCGAATTCTGCTTATGTCACGAATATGCATATACGATGAATTACAAATTCCATTTATATAGTTGGTGAGAGACATAATAGAATCACAAATAACGCCTAAGTTACGAGCAACATCAACCAAGTCCACAAGTGAATCACCCAGTCTTAAACTGTTGAGCCATTCGAACTTTTTAAGCTGCTGTGGAGTGCCCATGAGCTAAATTCAGTTTTTGATGGGTTAAGAAGCAGTTTATTAGCTGCCATCCAAGACTGCACGTCCTCAAAGGTAGTGCATAACAGCTGCACAGATGAATGACAAGACAAACTGTCAGAAGAATTGTACATTTGAGTATCATCAGCATAGAAGTGATATCCTAGTGAGTGATGGTCTAGTAGTGTACCTAATGGTGTTGTGTACAGTGAGAACAAAAGAGGACCAAGTACAGAACCCTGTGGAACGCCACATGTCAACAAAGCACTAGATGAATAATCACCATTTATATATACTGCTAGAGTGCGAGGACTAAGATAAGTAGCAAACCAATTCAGGGCAGGACCAGAAACTCAAAACCAATGCTGGAAACGTATGCAACAAGAGAGAATGATCCACTGTATCAAATGCAGCAGATAAGTCAAGAAGAATAAGTGCTGTCACTCTACCCTTATCCATAGAGCACATGATGTCATCATGAACAGCAAGAAGTGCAGATTCTGTTGAACGAAACTTACGGTATGCAGACTGAAAGGGGGATAGTAGTGAGTTGGCAGATAGATGAATCTACAAACGATTCAAAACTATTCGTTCAAGAAATTTAGATACAAAATTCAGTGTTGATATGGGTCTGTAATTAGACAGGCCACTTGGGTCAAGAGAGGGTTTCTTTAGCAGAGGATGTACCATGGCATGAGCAAAAACAGATGGAAATGAGCCATCATGCAAAGAGAAATTGACAATTGATGTAATGGTTAGACTCAGAACATCAAAGCATTCCTTCAACAGAGATGTGGGAATGGCATCAAGGAGGCAGCTTTTGTTTGGGGATGAAAAGATAAATGTGCAAACCTCTGCAAGAGTTGTAGGTTGAAAGTAATCTAAGACAGAAGGCAAGGAATTATGTTGATATGTTGATTGTGTTGACATGTTGATTATGTTGATTATGTTGATTGTGTTAATATGTTGATTATGTTGATTTTGTTGATATGTTGATTATGTTGATTATGTTGACATGTTGATCATATTGATACGTTCGGACACAGGTCGACTCGGCAGCACCGGCAGCATTTGCCACTGGACATCTGCAACTACTACTGCAACCTCCTGCAACCAGCCAAGTCTTCTCCAGCCGCCGATGGCTCTCGCGTTAGTCGAGGAGTGCCACCGGGAGTTCAGGGACTCCTGCTTTGCCTCTTGGCGGACCAGTGTATCGGCTTTGGAGGCCCAACCACCGTCTACCGAATTCAGAGAAACACCGAGGAGGTCGAATACAACTGTCTTTACCCCAACTGCCAGCAGGGCGACAACCAACGCTCCGTGCCCTCGGACACTGATCGGAACTTTGGAGTTGAGGACCGGCTCTTCGAGGGCTTCCAGGGTGCGGAGTTAGGGGCCGAGGAACGGGTTGATTCGGCTCTGTCGAAGCGTGGGTATTCGGATATCGACGATGTTTGTATTAAGGTTTACTGCCCCGGGAAGTCTCCCGGTACGTATGGGTACTTGACCTGCGTTAGGGATAATCGATGTCTTGGAAGATGGGGTTGAGGACTGGCTCTTCGAGGGCTTTCAGGGCACGTGACTCATTGATCTTCTGATTGCTCTTGATTGCATTGACGAACAGATTTCACAATTAATCGAAGTAATAGAAGTATCGAGTAACCGCTTATGTAAGTCGGAGCGGATATCTACCTGTGTGTCTTTGAATTACAGATGTGTTATAGTAATCAGCTTGCAGATTTTATCGTAATCGTAATCGTAAGTTCGAGATTTCTACAGCGTCCAACGAAAGCTAAGTCGCGGGAACCAGCTTATTCCCAGACACGCATTCAAAACAAAATCGAAAGGCAGGAAGGGTTTGGTTCCAGGTCAAGATCCAAGAGTCAGGCAGGCAGACAGTCATACGGCTATGGTAGATGGTATTTAGAATTGATCCAGTCAGATTATGGAAAGAGGAAGAATCAATATAGAATTTTGTTGAAGAGGAATGCTTTTATGACGGTTATTACTACATAAGTTTCGCAAAGAAGTTATAAGTATGCAGGTTTTACGAAGAAATTATCAACATGCAGGTAGCTTAAGGCTTTTATCAATAATGGAACAGAAAGTATAGAGGGTTATCAGTACAACGTCTAAGTAGGTTTTATGAAAAAGTTATCAGCATGTAGCATAAAGAAGTTATTAATTTGCAATTGACACAAGAGAACACCATTAAGTTTCTGATATCACATTACGCTGCAGTTGTTAAAGTGTTATATGAACGATACATTTATATAGCGACCACTCGAGAGAGAGCAACTCTTTCAGCCCAGCTAACAGCTAATTTTTCACTAGAATTCAGCACTGTTATGATATTTGGCAATTAGATTGACGTCTTCAAATAAGTCCTTACACAGATGAGATGCCTTCTCAACCACCTAAAATTCATGTCATGTTATTTGTTACGCTATGTTGTCATGTGCTATCGTATGTCAAGCCTGAATATCCACCTATGCTTCAACATAATTATTAGAGCATCTTTGACACTCTGCTCTATTAGACGAAACTTTGAATTGTAATCATAGCAACCAATTCCAAACACCGCCTGCCTGCCTGCCTGCCTGCCTACCTGCCTGCCTGCCTGCCTACCTGCCTGCCTGCCTCTTGGACCTTAACTTGGAACCGAACCCATCCTGCCTATCGATTTTGTGTTGACTGAGCGCCTGTGAATAAGGTGGTTCCAGCGACTTAGCTTTCTGTAGATATCTTAGCTGTAGATATCTCGAGTTTACGTATGCGCATACGAACAGCAGCAGAAAATGTTTTTAGTAGCAAACTTGTACATCTAATGGCTCTAAGGTAATTTCAAATAATAATACTGCAACCGTGGAGGTATTTGTAGTCGTGAAAATACATTTATATAAAAGCTTTTCTAAAGCAAAGCCTCGAACAGGAGTGCCGGTGTCTTATGTGATAGAACTGAACAGATAAAATCTGCACATGGTGTAACTTACGTCAGTGTCTTCAGGGGACGCAAACCGAGGCTTTGCTGGCCACGGATGAGCTTAGCGACCGACTTAGGAGGCACTTACGGCACCCGGTGCTAAATGGACCCAGTTCATTAATTTTGCAACAGACGCGGAAAACGACACCTGGACAAGATCAGGAAATTGTCTGCTGTTACGAGGAAACAAACCCCCTACTGACTACATATCCTCAGCTGCGGAGGAAACCCACAGTCCTAACCCCCCATTCAATGAGTGCCAGTTCCCCCGCCGAATAGAGGCCGGACGGAGAAGGACCCTGAGGGCAGCGGGTGCACATGGTGATATGGTAATTTTGAGTTGCTAAAATAAGCGAAATATCGATGTATCTATATATGCATGTATGTATGCATGTATATATGTATGTATATACGTATGTATGACTGTATGTATGTATGTAAGACTGTATGTATGTATGCATGTATATATATGTATGTATGTATGTACGTATATATGTATGTATGTATGTATATATGTAGATATGTATGTATGCATGTATATATGTATATGTCTGTGTGACTGTATGTATGTATGTATGTACGTACGTACATACGTATGTATGCAAGCAGGTATGAATGTATATATGTTTGCATGTATGTTCGTATGACTGCATGGGTGTACGCATGCGTGCATGTATGTAAATTAGTCATCTAGACATTTGATATAGCGCCTTTTAAGTACCGCACAAAGCGCTGCCTAAGTTAGGCTAACTGATATGTTAAATGTCATTAAGGACAGAGGGTATGTCAGCAAACCAAACAATGCACAGATAACTAGAAGAGTCACGCTGGTAGGCTCACGCACTCACGTGAAGCCCAACCAACGGATTCCTATTCTAAGTTGAGATATGACATTCATGCATACATAGGCCTACATATACACATAGTCATATTTACATAATACATACATGCATACATACATACATACACACATACATGCATACATACATACACACATGCATACATGCATACACACATCTTACACACATGCATACATGCATACATACATACATACATACATACATACACACATGCATACATGCATACATACATACTTACACACATGCATACATGCATACATACATACATACATACCTACATATACACATAGCATACATACATACATACATACATACATACATACATACATGCATACATACATACATACATACATACATACATACATACATAGGCAAAGTTTAGAGTTCCTGGACCAAGTTGCGTCGATGGTACCGCCCAGCATTCCCTCACTGGGGTAAATGTCGCATCGTCTGGATATTCCTCGAACTGTCGAGTCCGAGTAGAACAGGTACTCGTCGCCTACCGGTCGTTAGGTCAAGGACCACCCTTGATTGACAGTCGAGGTCACTTCAGACTCTCGTCGCTCCTCCTCCTCCTCCTCCTCCGAGACCATTATGGGGGTAAAGACGGCGTACGTAAGTCCGTAGATTTGAGGCACGTCCCTACACAAGGAAGCCCATCATTCCCCATGAAGTCATGTTCGCCAATATAATATTCGTCGCAAATACCGTCCGAAAAGTTCGAAATCTGTAATCCTAATACTGGGGCGGAAACGAAGATTAATTCCGACACGCAAACTTAATAACAACTGTCCAAACATGTCACAAATTATCCAGCAAATTCATTTAGCATTTAGACGAAAAAATCCGCACACACGTAGAAGCAGTACAACAGATTATCATAGACAATTATTTATTTGTTCACACTACTGAGGACTCTAATAAAATAAAATAAAATAATTACACTCTAATAAAATTAGTGTAGTTTTTATGATGTTACCTTTTAAGCCACGCCTCTCATAGTAATGAAAGTGTAGCGTGAAATGTGTTGGCGTAAAAGTAAATAATTTAAATAAGTTATTTAAATTGACTAATTAACGCACAAAACTACAGTCGAGAACATAACCATCTGTGTCCCCTCAATCTAAATATCGATTGAGGTATGTACCTAACCATCTGTGTCCCCTCAACATGAATATTGAGTGGGTATGTACCTCCTTGTCCCATAGAAATAGACAACCCTCTTGCTTATTTGCATGCATTAACATGAATATTAACCCTTCCTTGAATATGCAATGAATGGCTAGTCCATATATAACAGAATAATATGTAATGACTGCCATCAAACTTTGATACTAAAAATCGTATTCCTCAGCATGAAGCGATGTACAGAGTGTACATTTATACATGTAGCGTTGGATGGTAGGCTGCCGACCAATTTAATCCGGCTGCATAGTAACAATGTACACATAAGAAGTCCAACGTTGCCTAAGTACACAACAGGTGCTTGCTTGCCTGTCTGCCTGGGCGGACATTGCTGGCCAGAAAAAGTATAGCCCTAAGCCTAAACCTCGAAGCTGTACACATGAACTAAGTAGACTTATATGTAACTACGACGAAAGAAATCAGCGAAACTTTTATGAATTGAAGTTAATTTTACATAAAAAGGATCGGATACTTTTTAACTTGTCTGGAAAGTCTCTGTGGAGGTGAATATACAAGCGTCGTCACGTTACCTGCGTTGCTATGGGAGACGACTCGTTTGCACGCTCGATTCCGCACAGAAGGGAAGTTCCAGAAGCCTACAAGTAGGTCTTGTCATAGATTACGACAGTACCATCTGAATTCAGCATAGCTGAGATATTATGCAACTAGAAAGCCCCATCACAGATGAAATGCCTTCGCAAATCACTTAAAATCCATGTTAAGTAATGTGCTGTGTAAATGTAAATAAATGTAAATGTACACGGTTTTATATAGCGACCGTACGGCCTCAACCCTACTGTGTACTTGCTCGGTAGTGTTGTTTTCATGTGTTATCTCATATCAATTCTGGGTATCCATCAATACTTTAACATACTAAATCGGGGGAACTACATGTCACCACTGGTTCAGACAACCTCACATTGAAGATACATTCTCCCAATAGATAATGCCCCTGCTTTTGTTCTATTCAATCCAACGATTGCGTGCTCGAGCCTGCAGAGTGGATTCGGAGTACAGACCCTGGACAAGTTGCAAGTTTGTTCACACTTGTCTCACGACTAAGATTAAAGATTGGATTTAACTATATATCCCATTGGAGAAAGATTTATAAAACTAAAACATTTCCAAACTAAATATCACTAACTAAGTTACAATGAACTCATAAGCTGAAGGTCCTGCCATCCCATGCAATTTACTCAAGTAAGTATTCTTTTATTATCACGAGTCAAACGCCCACACTTTACAACAACAATGCACACAGCAATATAATGATGGTCATGAACAATGTAAAATAGGGTCTGAATTACAACTTAATAAAAAATTATGGTTAATTAGTTCAGAATACAAATCCACAACTTTTGGGAAAATCTCGCAGAATTGATATATTGATCTACTGAAAAAGTTAAAATTTTCTGTATTTATATAGTGATCGAACGACAAAGGATCTTTTCTGGAGCAATGAGTGAAAGTTCGGCATTTCAAAATTATGTCCCCTCTCCCGCAAGGTGAAACCGTGAGAGTGCTTAGCTGGAAGTAACTGGTGAAGGCAGTGGTTAGGATCCTGAATGCTTTTAAAGCATTTCAGTTCAATTTTCTCGCTATAATTTCCCAATTTTATACTGTCGCCATTCAAAAGGCCACTGCGCACAGCGCGGCGTAAAAAGGAATCGATTCTCCCAATTAATTCTTTTGACAGGAAACCATCCCAGGATGGGAGAGCGTAGGTAAGCCTGGAGACTACAAGAGCTTGGAAAATGCTTTGTAATTTATTGGAAGGCATTCCCTGAGATCGAAGGACTTTTAGTGGGTGAAGGCGTTGACTGCAAATAGTCAAAATAAAAGACACATGGTCGTCAAATTTCAGATCTTCTCTAAATAAAACATCCAACAGTTTAAAAAGTTCAACTTGTTCAACGCCAATAATAGGATCAGGGAGGGATAAGAATCTAGTGATCAGTCTGTGAAAAATAATTTCTTTGGTCTTAGAGACATTAAGTATCATTTTATTCCTATAAGTCCAATCCTTAATATTAGCGAATTCAGTTTCAAGGCTAACAGGTGAGTTTTGTGGAACAAGAAGATTGGTGTAATCTGCAAATTTAACCACTTTTTCGTTTATGGATCACAAATGAAATAAACATACTAACTATATACAAAAGAAATTTATTGCTCTTATTTTGTAATAAATTGCTGCACCTATCACAGGCACAATGTCAGTAAATCTGAATCGGGGGTGCTGGGCAAATGTCACAACCAACTTGTCCAGGGTTGTTACGCGGAATCCACTCGAAACCGCAATCGTTGGATTACAGACACACCACCTACAGAATAGCCACCGTGCTGCGTTTTTATAAGCTTTGAAAGGGGCTATATGAGTGAAAGAAATGCGCACATATGATGATTTTGAGTACTCATGCTTATCCTTTATATTAAATTTATATATGAACTCGCCAGGGAATTTGGATTACACAACGACTTGCTTAGCAGCGACCATCGACTAATGCCTTGAGCATTATTACAGTGGCGCCATTGAAGTGCTTAGATTATTGTTGTTGTTGTTGTGTTGATGTTGTTGTGGTTGTTGTTATTTATTATTATTATTATTATTATTATTATTATTATTATTATTATTATTATTATTATTATTATTATTATTATTATTGTTGTTGTTATTATCATCATTATTTTTCTTATTAATAATATTATTATTATTATTATCATAATTACTTTTCTTCTTCTTCTTCTTCTTCTTCTTCTTATTATTATTATTATTATTATTATTATTATCATTATCTTTATTATTATTATTATTTCGATTTAACCAAATTTCAGGCCGAATTCGTTCCGTGTACTAACGTCAGAAGATGACGTCAAATGGAATGCATACTCCTCTAGAACGGACAAATCATCATCCGCTCAGTCGACTAACATTCTCGGGCAGCCGGTCACGACCCCGTTGCCCTATGACCCGTGGGCCTACGGTCGTCCGGCTCCCATCAGAAGTCGGGTCCTCAATAGCAACGTCAAGACGATGATGGAACCAGTCTCTGACGTCATAACGAACGATCGAGAACCGAATGCAACCGGATGCTGGTGGAGGCACCCTCGATCCAGCGACCTCCAGCCGTCGAAGACCTTCACCTTGGACACGACGTCCCGCAACGATTTCCAGCGACCCTCTGGGGTAAACGGAAGTACAAGGCACTCGTCGAACCCCAACAAAACGCCAGCCGTAGGCGGAGGTCTGTGGTCACGTGCGCGATTTAAATATTATGCAGGTCAAGTAGGTGACGTAACTGATGGATGGCCTAGATAACTAGTAAGCTATTTAAACCTTTTGATTATCTATCCAACCGATTTATTGACCATTTTAACTTTAGTTTGGTGAGCCATCTAACCAATTTAGTAACCCATTTTAAAGGTTTTATAAACTTAGTAACACATAAAAATATTTGATAATCCAGGTAACCAACTTAGTGACCTATTTACATATTTGGTAATTCATGTTAAGTATAATATCCCATATCTCACAAGTGAGACGAAGCGACGATCGTGAACTGGTAGATGTAAAAAGGGAAGGTTTTATACGCCTAAATAAAAACTCCTCAAAAGCTAAGAGGGTGAATGGAGCGGAATTCAGATGAAAGGTTTAGTTAAAAGTTATGCACACAACCATGATGACCTGCTCCTATCCTGATTCTTCCATTTATCCCCCTTTCCGTTTCAATTCCAAACACCATCCACTGTCTTCCTGCCTGATTCTTGGATCTTGAGCTGGAACCGAACCCTTCTTGCCTATCGAATTTGTTTTGACTGAAGTTCCCGCGACTTAGCTTTCGTTGGACGCTGTAGAAATCTCGAACTTTTGATTACGATTACTGTTACTTTTACACTGGATCTGTAATCCAACGTTTGCGGGTTCGAGCCTGCCGAACGGAATCCGTTTAGCGATCTTTGGATAGTTGTTCACTTACACCGGTCCTGACCCTTCGAATTCAGTCAGATTTATTGTCCTGGCCTGTTCAGTAAGAGAAAAAAATGGACGCAAGGATGACGAATCAGCATTCGAACGCTGCTATTGAATGAGATGTGCGATAAACGAATGGTTACACTGGAACAGTTTACTTAATGTTGATTGTTCATAGTTCCGGTCACGTGGCTGAGGGGCCCGGATGGAAGACAGAGATTCCTGAAAGAAGGAATTTCGTACGAGCATCAGTACGACAGCCGACTTGATGCGAACTATCCGCCGAGAGGAAAGGTATTGTTGCAGTCAGAAATGGCTGGATGCAAAGACGAATTATTACGAATGCGTAGCTCATATCAGACAATGGAATGCTTTAGAATATGCTGGATTATGACGGTGTCGTAGATTAGGAAACGAGAATTAATAATGCAACTGAAAGCACATATGCCTCCATCTCTACTTCAATCTCTCTCTATGTTTCTTTCTATTTCTATCTTTATTTCTATTTGCTTCTCTTTATCTCTGTTTCTATCTGTAGATATATTTATTTCTATATTTGTCACTATCTCTATCTGTATATATGTCTAAATCTCTATTTCTGTTTCTATCTCTATATAATTCTGTCTTTATATCTATCTCAATCTATATCTATATCTCTATTTCTATCTCTGTCGCTGGTTCTATCCGTATATTATTTCTATATCTCTATTACAATCTCTAACTCCATTTCCATTTCTCAGTCTCGTTTTCTATCTCTATCTTTATCTATCGCTACGTGTATCCCTATCTCTCTGCATTTCTATCCATCTATTCTCTATCTAGATCGCTATCTCTAAGTATATCGCTATCTCTATCTATCTATATTTCTATCTCTATATCCATTTCAATCTTCATCTCCACCTCCATCTTCATCTCCATTTCTCTCCCCTCTCTCTCTATCTGTCTATCTTTGTCTGTCTGTCTGTCCCTTCGACCTTCCGTCCGTCCGTCCATCCATCCGTGCATCCATCCATCCATCCATCCATCCATCCATAAATCCATCCATCCTTCCATCCATCCATCTACCTATCTGTGTATCTATGTGTCTCTATCTTATATCTACCTCTTTATGTATATGTAACTCAGCATTTGCCTGTGGTTTTTCATCTGTTTCTTCCTCCTTTTCTTTCTCTATCTGCCTATCAGTCTTACTCTGTATCTGTTGCTGCCTGTTCATCTGTCCCTATCTCTGTCTGTCTGTCCGTCTGTCTGTCCGTCTGTCTGTCACTTTTTCTCTCTCCATAATAACCTGATATTTTCTTACCTCTAAAACGACTTCTTTCATTTTTCTAGCGCCAAGGTAATTTTGTGTGGGACATCATACCAAATGAGAACGTCGACAAGTTTCTACTGTCCCAGGTCGGTTACTCGAACCGACTGACGCCATCTAACGAGCCAACGCAGAAACGTTCAGAATCGAGGAAGTCATCTGGAACTCACCTTTCACGCATCAGTAAATCGATCCAGCCAAATGAGACTTGTCTCGGACAAACTCCAGTGGCTTTGTGAAGTCGTTTGCGGCTGACGTGCTCTTGTGCCAGAATCGTGTGATGTGCTCTTCCATCTTGATAGGCTGTTACGGAGCTCTGTTAATTGACCGCTTAACAATACTGATGACGATTATATATGATGATGACGACGATGATGATAATCAAATGATTATGATGATGATAATGATGATGATGATGATGATGATGATGATAATAATAATAATAACAATAATAGCAATAATAATAATAATACAAATCTGAAGTGTTCTTTTACAAAGTCAAAGCAGCTATCCACATCTTATCGAAGAAAGTCAGATAAAACAGAACAATTCTAGTATCACAAGAGACATCTTATGATTTCAAAAGAAGCAACTTTTGATTGAATAAGAGACCCATCCGATTTCAGTAGAAAACCCTTCTGATTTCAGAAGACCCACAAACATGACAGGAACGACGCACATCACACTTAGCAAACGTTGTGTGATGCAAATGCTTTTCTTCTCTACCGTTGCAATTCCTATGACTAACATCCTAGAAGCTAAAACAGAAAGGATAGGGTTTCTTTCCTCATCATTTTAGATAAGAAGGAGTCGTGTAACTCTGTCACTGTATTAGTAGTTTTTCCTGTATTTGTTGTCTTGATGAACACATTAATTTAGGATTAGATCTTTTGCAACAATGTCTGCTCTGGGAATCCGGTTGATCATTATGGCACGCATCGAAAATATGCTCAGTAACATTCGGTCAGTCAGTCAGTCAGTCAGTCAGTCATTCAGCCAGTCAGTCATTCAGCCAGTCAGTCAGTCAGTCAGTCAGTCATTCAGTCAGTCGGCCATCCGTTCTGCTAGTCTGTCAGTGAATAAGTCAATCAAAACAAGCATGCGATACCTTAAGTTGTAGAATAAATACATAACAAATATAGCTCTCTTCTATTTTGAAAGTATAAATAGACTGTAAATACTGGTTAAGGTGTTTCAGACCGGTTATCCTCGATGTGGAGTTATTTATGGTTGAACGTTTAGAGAGCAGGGCTTCGATGCGTGACGGTCTAATACCCACGCGTCTGAATAACGTCATGGCTCGTTCTTGCCTCTAGTGTTATTAGTTACTACTGCCTTTATTCACGTTGTAACGTTTTTCGGCCTTCTGTATTGCAGTGAATTGAATTCGACTGTTACCAATGTATTTCAGGTAAATCTCTTAACACGCATCTATTATGCTATTAGGTCTATTGAAGCATAGTACAATTAGTTTATGTAGGAGTTACCAATAATCAATAGGCAGTTGTTTACTTAACAGGATATCAACCCATGGAGCACAACAGCAGCTCTGGGACATTTCTGAACTACATTGTACATTTCTGAATACTGAACTACATTACATTTCTGAACTACATTGTAAATTTTACATTGCTGCGTCTTGTCTTTGAAACGAAAACCGAACTTTCCAAACTATCCTATTTCTCTCAAATTAAACACAACCCACCCTATAGAGCTCTACTGTCATTCTTTGTCTTGTCTTCTGGCAACCGAGCTTGGTTCTTGACATGGCATCTTTGGAAAACCCTTCTGACTTGACGCAGCGCTCGTGAATAAGCTGGTACCCTGCGCTTATCTTTTAAGTAGGGCTCTAGAAATTTCGATTACGATTATTATTTTGCACCTATCCTGGTCCATCCTACGACTATCTTGCCATCATGACCGCTTTACACCATAGCACCACACATTTTCCCAGGCCCGATCCACCGGATTCTGACCAGGCACCGAAACTGACCTAACATCCTAGCTGCCTCTTGTGGACATGCTTTGATATTACCTCACCCATCATACGAACTCTCAACGCTTCACCTCTTGCAATGTCTGCGCCGGTCTGTCACTCAAAACTGAAAGCACTCCTCTTCCACAAATCCCATCTTGATGCTTCCTTTTCCTCTGATCTCACCTGCCGCTCCAATTCCAAACACTATCAACCATAGCCATCTGACTGTCTACCTGCCTCACTCTTAGATCTTGACCTGAAACCGAACCCTTCCTGCCTATCGATTTTATTTTGACTGAGCGCCTGTGTATAAGCTGGTTTCCTCAACTTCGTTGGGCGCTGTAGAAATCTCGTGCTTACGGTTGCGATTACGATCTGGCGCCGGTGAATGAGCCGGTCTTCCTAACATAGCTTTTGTATGGCGCTGATAAATTTCGAGAGTTGCAGTACATTTTGAACTGTGGCGGAATCTGATACATTCCAATAGGATTTTGAAAATTTCGATCTTAAACACAATACAAAGCAAAAGTAAAACCGCACAGTAGTTTACAACTACAGTAATGTACAGAACACGAAGAGTAGTGTACATAGTAGGCACAGTAGTGTTCGTTGGAATAGTGTAGTAATATACAGCGTATTTAATACAGGAGTCTGTAGTATGATAAGCTGATATTACGAGACGGTTAAGAGCGTTAGACATTAAATTAATGCAATTATTCAGCGTCCACTAAACGCCTTAGTTTCGCCGTAGTATTAATTTTGACTTAGAAGTAGTTCTTATGTCATCCGCCACTGCATACAAAGAACATTAAGGAAAGTTTTTACTGCATGGGCGGGAAGTCCAGCTCTTTGCATAAAGGCCTAAACCGTGACTTCACTATAAGCTTAACTAGTAAAACCGTGTGTAGGCAATGAGCATAGGCACTATTCAAAAAGCAGACACTCAACTGAATAGATAAACACGAAGTCAGTCATTGTCATGCTGGCAATGAAAAGGGTGTGGTTGGTTGGCTGATTGGTAAAGCGGTGGCGTATCGGTAAAGCGTTTGTATAGCCAATGATCATGCGACTGCAGGTGCGACTCCGTGTGACGACCCTGGGCAAGTTGTTTGTGCACACCGTGCCTCTATCACAAGCAGTATAATATTTGGTACCGGAGTAAGCTGTGAAGTAAACGGCAAGTCCTGCAATACACTGGCTCGATGTCCAGGACCTTGGGATTCATCCTTTGCCGGCTCAAGGGCCTCAAGAAAAGGAAATGAGCGCCTCCCCTAAGTCTCACTTGTGGGATATGGGATACGTTACTTACTTTACAATGAAAAGCAAATAAAAGCAGGGCTTTCGGTGCAGCAACTCCAGTCGTCATTGAAAGAAAGCAACTGAAAACTCGCAACATATTAGTATGCAGGTAACTTATCAGAAAATTTTATGGATTCCAGAGGAGAAGGTTATATGCTGCACGTTGGTCTGTCCGGTAGCGTCCTGGGGCTGTAATCCAACAATTGCTGGTTCGAGACTACTGAGCGGACTCAATGTAACCACCCTGTACAAGCTTTTCGCACATTCTTGTCGTGCATTTCAGATTTAATGATGTTGCGCACGTAAACAATTCATTTTAGAGTAAACAAATAGATAAGTAAATGGAATCTTTAACGTAAGCGTAAGTTCACGGCCGGAATCAGATGAAATTTGTTTTTTTTTTAGAAACTGTTGAATCTCATTGATAAAGGTTGAATGCTTTGTTAACTGTTGCACTTTTAAAATGATTGAAAATCGATATTTTATTTGTTTCAGATTCGCCAAGTATATCTTCGCATTACTGTGCATCTTCGTGGTAATATATTCTTTCCAGTATTTTGACACTCGGAATCACCAGTACGCATCTAGGGAAGAAAAATCAAATCCTTCCCATAACTTAATGGCTGGACGTTTGTTATTCAAGAGTAAATATAAGCAGCATACACACGAAGAGAAAACCAATGTACACCAAAGTGAAAAATGCAAAGATCTGCATAAACCTTTGGAGTCAGAGATTCATCATCGAAACACATATTGGCAAGTGCAACAAGATGGTCAGGAAGACATCGCAGTCTATTCGGCTTTCTACGATGACAGACCAATTGTCGGAGTTCTTCCATATATACGAATACTCGGTGTTCGCCGGTTATCCGATAAACCTCTCTGGTGTTACGTGTGGTATCCTGGAAAGAAGACCCCTTTCGTTACTGAGGCTGAAATCATTAAAACGGGTAGAAACCAACAAATTCCGGGACGTCACTCTTACACACAGAATATGCTCACTTGTCCATTGGATAGCGCAGACTCAGTTCCAACCCACGTTTCAATTGCTACCCGACGATGTGCTGCTTCGACCATATATCTTCCGATAATCAATCCCCAAAAATCCGACGAATGGTCTCACAACTTTGGCGTATGTTTGGATGTAAGCTTTGGATATTTCTCACCGGAACTGATAGTCGAGTGGATGGAAACCTACTCCATGTTCGGAGTGACAAAGGTCAGTGTATACAACGGTTCGCTTGACGGTAGACTGGATCGAGTGTTTGACTATTATCGCAAGGCAGGCTTCGTTGACCTTCGTCAAATGCCACCAGCCGTTGAATATAATGCAATGAAAGGAGTTCAACTCGGCCGTCCGGCTTCTCTCAACGACTGTGTGTTGCGTAACATGTATTCTCATCGATTTGTCGTGATAGCGGACTTCGACGAAATCATTGTTCCACGATTGCACAGCACTTACCTGGAAATGCTAGACCACCTGGACCGTCTTTCTCGTCTTCCGAATTCCTACCACACGTACTCATTCCGGAACACCTACTTCTTCCAGCATTTCCCCGAAGACAAAACACAGCCGAAGTTTCTGAGAACCTTACGACTGCGATATCGAGCTAAACTTTCCGGTTTTATTTACGGTACTAAGTCGTTTATAGATCCACGTAGATGCAAGTCCATCTTCAATGACTACTGTTTGGTTCGATTCGATAAGAAGGATTTCCGGACCATAAATGTTAACACATCTGTCGCTCTCAGTCACCGCTATCTATCAAAATGCCCGTTCAGTAGAACGCGTTGTGAGCAATACGGCAAGGAAAAAATTCAAGACAATATCATGTTGAAGTACAAGGATGTGCTTCTGAAGCGAGTATCTTCAGCACTAAAAGCTATTGGAGTTAGATCGAGTTGAAGAAGAATTCTACGCAATGTAGACTTAGTATAGAGAGATTGTGATTTACTCTGGTTGTTACTATGCTGGTTCAAACTGGCTTCTTCCTAGATATTATTGTTCTATGTATATACATATGAACAAAAAATGAACAAACGTTTATTGAACACCGCAAAAGAGAAAACAACTGATATTACAGTCGCTTAAAGAGAGAAAAATCATTAATAGGCATCAAAAGGTGAGACCAAAAGGACAATAGGTCCCGCTAACAGGGTCACCTAATTTCTTAGACAAATTTCAAGACAGTACATTTAACGTGTTACATGTTACATTTCCATATTTGTATGCCTTGTTTTCTTCTATTATACGAGTTTCGATCCTGAAGTGCTTACCATACCTGCAAATTATGCAGACATGAAGTCAAAATTTTATTTATTAGTTAGGTAGTTGTTTTTAGTTATCTAGACACTTCCTAGAGGCTACCAACTTTCAAGTACCTAACAAAAGAGCTGCTTATGCCAGCCTAAACATGTTGAAGCCATCAAGAACAAACTGTACTTCAGCAAGCAAACAGTGCTGAGATAACTACAGAAAGAGTCACCACCAGCGGACTCCCGCAAACACCACAGCCCACACGACGGATACACATCCAGAGTTGACAGTTGACATCGTATTCAGAGCCTTGGGAGTCCTAAGAATGAGGACCGACGACGGCCGATGAAGTCCGCTACAGGTGACAACCTCCTCGTCTAGCAGTCCATCGCAGATATTAAATGTATGAGTAAATGTACACGGTTTTATATAGCAACCATATGGCCTCGATCATGATCATTTTTTCAATGAATTTACTGGGTGAGATCCTTCAGCGTCGCTGCCCGTTGTAGGTCTGTGCAATACAGAATCGTGGTTAGCGGACCGATTAGTCGTAGAATCTTTCCGTGTTTGGTCGACATAAACTCCCAAGACTCTGTCACCCTTCCTTCACCGAATCCAAATTTACTTATTACAGACAATTAAAAGTAAAGTAAGTAAAGTATCTCTTATCCCGCAAGTGAGACGTAAGGGAGGCGCTCATTTCCTTTTCTTAGGCCCTTGAGTCGGCATTTGACGAATCACATGGTACTGGACAAGGGCCATCGCATCACAGGTCTTGCCATTTACTTCCCAGCCTACGCTGGTACGAAATTATACTGCTTGTGATAGAGGCACGGTGTGCGCAAACAAATTGGCCAAGGTCATTCCAGAGAGTCGAACCCGCAACCTCATGATCATTGGCCAAACACGTTACCGATAGACCACCATGCCGCACATACCAGCTCCGCTATTGGACCAGTCCGCTTTCTGAATAAGTGGCCTGATCTAATAGCGGTGAGGCTTTGGTAAAATAAGACAGAATACCGTCCGAAACACGCAAACCATGACGTATCTTAATTTCTATGTCACATGGTGAGAGATGAATGGGAATTTGTAATGGCCATTCTGCAGTCAGTTAAATGTTTAAACACTTTTGCCCGGTCCTATACACGGGGCATTATAATATAATATATACAGAAGATAACAAAGTAATATGCAGGTGTGTGTAATTATAATATAATATATACAGAAGATAACAAAGTAATTTGCAGGTGTGTGTAGTTGTATATATATATATCTATAATATATAATATATATATGCATATATATAATACGTAGGCCTACCTGTTAAATAAATACAAAGAAAGCTATGTTAAATTTGATCGACACGAATAATGATAGGATCTTAGATATTCAGCAGAAAGTTTTCTGCTCAATGTTGTCAAATGCTTGTTGAAATTCTAAGTGTTTAATTATTGATAAAAGCAATTGTAACTCTGAAACGACGCATAAGCTATATCTGGTATTTGCATTGCTGCACCTGATTTCATTTTCGACTTTCTCATTTAACCCCTTTAGGTCAATGCGAATGAGGGTAGTCATGTCTGAGCTACAGCAAGCAAACTAGCTTAAGTTACATACTGTATGATGTTTCCTAGATTATTCCTTCTTGAGTCATTTGAGTCTATTTCCCAGTGCTTCTGGGTTGTCGGGAGCGCCTCTGGGGAGTCTATCTTGAAGTGGCGCTTTATAAATTTTCGATTACATTACATTGTTAACAGACATCGTCACTTTTTTCCAACAGCCAGAAATGTTGGATTAAGCATATGTAAAGATTTCAGTACAAGTATGGTAAACTGACGTAAATGGACATTTGTAAAGCACTATAATTATCAAAAACAAACTTGCAAGTATCGGTGAGTATGAATGCTTTCAAAAGAGATAAGCGACCCATAACGATGAAAAACACTTATATGAATGCGTCTGGTTATTGTTACAACCTTAAGTGGTTAACTGCAGTCGATCAGCTTAGGCTAATTGAACAGCAACCTGTTGTTTATGGCCAACTAGTTGAAATCCTTGATTTTAGTGCACTTCAGATGCGCTAACGTCAAACAGGTATTTTAAGCCAAGTTGGCAAAGTGTGAAAGGAATACTTTGACGAGGCTTTTATGAGTACAGCACACTTTTTCGGATGCTATAAGATACGCTTACAGATACGCTCCAGGTAAGGCTCATCACAACTTCACCCCTTGCAATCTATGCATATGTCTTTCAATCAAAACTGAAAACACTCCTCTTCCGCCTGACTGTCTGCCTGCCTAACTCTTTGGATGATGACCTGGAACTGAACCGTTCTTGCCTTTCGATTTTGTTTTGACTGAGTGTTTGTGAATAAGTTGTTCCGGCGACTTTCATTGGGCACTGTAGAAATCTCGAGTTTACAATTATGATTATCATTAAGGCTACTAAAAAGGATGAATGATTTTGTGAAGCTATTGACGATGAAGAAGCGAGCAGCAGCCTCCCAGCTAGCCCTGAAAAGCAGCCGTGGTACGCCTTCAGTTTCGTAGACTCGGCACATAAGAGCGGGTGGGCAGTCCCCTCATTTACCGTCTGATCTTCCCAATGACAGTGTACTCATTTACAGCCCAGATGACGGAAGTGGAACAGGAATCTCGAAAAATCTTTTTGTTATTATCATTTATTATTAATATTTTATTATTTTTATTATTTATTACATATTACATTTATCACATATTATTATTCAGACTGCTGGCGGAAATGTAACTCCGACGTTCAGATTGACAGTCTCGCATGCTAACAGGAAGACTATCGTGCAGTCCCAAAGCTCACAAGTTTTCTTTCAGTCTCCAAAGCTTACCTGGAGCATTTTCGTTTCTAATCTAAAGACTTCTATAGCGTCGTTATCATAATGCCCAAGGCATCAGTCGATGGTCGTTGCAAGTCAAAATCGCAATCTAAAATCATAACCCGTTGGAGAAGCCGGGTCGAATCCCAATAGTTCAGTGAAACCAGAAACCAGGATAAGGCGGGTAAACAACTTGAAAGCGATGCGTCTTGAGTTAAGACCTGTATGGCATCAAAGAACTGACAGAACGAAGTGTAATGGGGTGTGAATTCCAAAGCTTTGGACTGGCTACCGAGAAGGCCCGACAACACTTTGCCAAACATTCTCTCTTCTGTGCGCGTCTCCAAGTCGTGTGTAGTCCAAGATGTAATAGGCGTGTCCATGTCTGGCAAGGGCGTCCCACTGGTCTATTCCATCCTCTTGAGCCCCGGATATCATTTCTCGTAGTCATGATTGTCTTTCTAGCAGGAATTGTGTCTAAATGGCTGGGGCCTTACCGATTGCAGGTACACCTGGCTGCAATATAAGCGCTTGTAATGTAATGTAAAATGTAAAGTGAAACCCCGAAATTTCTCAGCGCCACAGGAAAGCTACGCCAGAGACCAGCTTATTCACCAGCGCTAAATCAAACCATGTCCGCACAAAACAGGTTATCTGGGTAAGTAAAAATTAAGTATTCCATATTCCACAAGTGAGACGTAGGGAAGCACTCATCTTCTTTTCTTTAGGCCCTTGAGCCAAGAATGGACTAATCCCAAGATCCTGGACACGGGATCAGTGCATCGCAGGAATTGCCGTTTACTTCCCAGGACTTGATGTTTATTCCCAGCATACGCCGGTACCAAATTATACTGCTTGGTGACAGCGGCATGGTGTGCGTAAACACCTTACCCAGGGTCGTTACATGGAGTCGAACCCGCAACCGCATGAACATTAACCAAACGCGTTACCGATAGACCACCGTGGCGCACGGTGTCTTCGTGTCAGGTCGGAATCAGAATGAGGGCGGAAGGCCGGATTCGGATTCCGATAGCGTGTTGATATTGTGGAAAGCGAATATGATTGCAACGGTGGTGGTAGGATGCTCCAGGATCAGATGTGGAATAGGAGAGTTTGAAAGTTCGGTTTTCAATATGGAGTGAAGCTCTTCAGGAGAGCAGGCAAGCGAAGAAGAGCTCACATTTAGAATTGTAATTGTAATTGTAATGACGATAATTTATGGAGCATCGTATGTAGCAGGCTACTTCTAGGGTGCTTTACAAAGCCAAAGGTCAGCCCAAGTACTAAGAGTTATGCAGCAAATAGAATTTCAGCTGTTGTTTTAAAGAGGTTGACACTTTTGGACTCCTGAATGGATGCCGGAAGGAAATAAGGAGAAATCGAAAGGGTAGGGTTAGCAAAAATGATGGCGGTCGTTTCTCCATCGCAATCGATTATTTATGTAGCTCCTCTTTAAAAGAAACTCATCTAACTCTCGCTGTATGCATATGATCGCAAAGTTCAAGGAGAATGCATAGCTCATTAGCATTCGATTAATGCTTACTGCAGAGCTTAAATAGATCCCCATCGAGCGTTCACAGCATATCGACAGTTTTATATATATATACGACTTAAGGGGTATAGGCTGTAAAAGTACACAACCGTAGCACTGCTACCAAGTGAAAATGTGCCAAACAACTTTGAGCATATATCAAAGCAGACAGGAGCAAACGAGAAATGACGGAAATTCAGTTTTGGATACACCTGAGTCCAATCTGAATTTGTTCGTTGTAAAGTCAACGGAATTAATTAACATAAAGTAAATTGAATTCGAAAACAGGAATGTCATTTGCATTTAGCAAACAGGTTGATGAACTGATTGTGGATCTACTACCGCATAAAGGCTTTCAGTAAATCAGCACCTGAATGTTGTTATGCGATGTTCTTCAGTTAGCTCTGATTTTGAAAATATGCACTACAGGTAAGTCTACTAAATTGAAATTTCAGATTACTGTAGCATCGAAAATAAGTCAAAATGTTCAAGTTGCTTTTGGTTGCTTTTCTAGGACTATTCCTGAAAAATAAAGCTAATTTTCCTGAGAAACCCTTAACTTTATGGTTAAGCGGAAAAGTTAACGAGTATACCATCTAACGTATCTTCATCTGCAACAATCTCAAAGCTTTTCGATTCTGAAGTTATAGGCTAGGCAAAAGGAATGTCCAAACGTTTCATGGAAATGACAACGAAATAGATCTCTATATATACATACTTACATACATGTATACATACATACATACGTATACACAAACAATTATATACATACATACATATGTATACACAAACAATTATATACATACATAAATATATACATGCTAACATATATACATACATATATATACATGCACGCATATATACATGCACACTTACATATATGCATTCATATATACATACATACATGCACATACATATACAAACACACATACTTCCTTAATTACTTTATTTCATACTTACTTACTTACTTACATTTCACAAACCGATATGCGATTTTATACAAAACTTCTTGTTTTAGTAAAGTGAGGCAGCTGTTGATGGCGGTGTGCGCTGTAGTAGCGATTTCAATGCCAGTTTACTTCATCGTACTGAAACATAAAAAAGTCGCTGTGGCATTTAACGAGGCCATAATAAAACTTTCAAATGGTGTACCTGTTCGTCAGGTGTCTAGTAAAAACCATCCCAGAACACAGTCGCTAAACGATACATTTGCTGGTCATGACAACTGCAACCATCTGCATAAACCTTTGGAGTCAGAGATTCATTATCGAAACACATATTGGCAGGTGCAACAAGATGGTCAGGAAGACATCGCAGTCTATTCGGCTTTCTACGATGACAGACCAATTGTCGGAGTTCTTCCGTGGATCAGAATACTTGGAGTTCGCCACTTATCCGATAAACCTCTCTGGTGCTACATGTGGTATTCAGAAAAGGAAATTCCGTTTGTTGTTAAGGCTGAAATTATTGTAACAGGAAGTGATCAAACAATTAAAGGAGGTACTGTGTACAGCCAAAACATGTTTTCCTGTCACCTCAACAGTTCACACATTTTACCCAAGCATGTTTCACTTACAACCAGACTTTGTGAGAACTCTACTATATTTCTTGAAGTAATCTATCCTTCAAAATTAGAGCAATGGAATAACAAGTTTGGAGCATGTTTGGATGTAAATTATGGATATTTTCCACCGGAACTCATAGTGGAATGGATGGAAGCGTATTCCATGTTTGGAGTGACCCAAGTGAATATCTACAATGGTTCAGTTGACAGCAAGTTGGACCGAGTATTTTACTATTATCGAAAGACAGGTCTAGTAAATCTCCGTCAAATGCCACCAGCCGTAGAAGATTATACCATGAATGGTGTGAGACTAGGCAGTCCGGCTTCTCTCAACGACTGCATGATGCGTAACATGTACTCTCATCGTTTTCTGGTGGTTGTCGATTTTGACGAAATTATAGTTCCAAGAATTCACAGTAATTATCTGAATATGATTCAATACATTGACGAATCTGAAAATCGCTCGGAATCCCATCATACTTATTCTTTCAGGAATGCCTATTTCTTTAAGTACTTTCCAGAGGACGAGTCTCAACCGAGATTTCTAAAAACCTTGCGATTACGACATCGTGCCCAGCCTTCGGATTATCTATTCGGTACAAAGTCGTTTGTTGATCCTCGTAGATGTAAATCTGTCTTCAATCATTACTGTTGGGTTCAGTTCCCGAATTCTGGTCCTGCGAGCGTTGACGTTAAGATATCCGTTGCTCTCAGTCACCATTATCGGTCCAGTTGTCCATTCGATAAAATTCAGTGTGAAAATTACGACAAGGAGAAAGTTGTGGATAATATAATGCTGAAATATAAATCTGAACTTTTTAACAGAGTATCTGCGGTTTTAAACGCGATAGGATTGAAAGATAAGTAGGAATGGAATTCTTTCTCAGAATTGCAACTAATGCGTAATATTAGTATTTTTGCAGCTGACCTTGCATCAACTGACTTCAGTTATTGTCGGTAGCTTTTCCAGACTTTTTTGCAGCTTTTCGTCAACACATTCTTAGCGAATATATTTGACTGACAACTATAGATCTAGTATGGTCCTAGTATAAAATTGGAATTTGGGTCAGAAGAAATGTAAACAATTGGTAGACCTCAATTTGAAGTACCTCAAGTCTGTATACGCCTCAAACACGCCTATTGCAGTTTTTCGGAAGTTCAACACCCAGGACTCAACTGCGCTACAATAGGGCCTACAACTGTAATTTGACATTGCCTCCATACAAAGTTTAAAAGTACACATTGAAACCGGGGAACAGAAAATATTAAACACCATCAACAGAGTGGGAGAGGTAAGTTGTCAGCTTAGAACGAAAAATGACGGGCCATGTTCGTGCACAAACTGAAATAGACGCACAGTTGGAGAGAGGCATGAGCGTCATGTCTCACTGCTTAACTAATGCCAATCGACTGGACTTACCTAATTATTGGTTCTAGTTAGGCTACCTTTTAGACTCAATTGATTGTGTTAAAGGTTTTTTTCTGTCATTAACGTTTGCATATTGACTAATGTTACAGTACTGAGATCTGTTATATGGAAACCTTCGTATTATTTAAAATTTTAGACAGTGACAAAGTTTCCACAAGCACCGAGACAACTGAAAGCTCTAGTGTCGTGCTGTTTTCGGCGCATATTAACTTTGCAATCACTAATTGTGAACTGTATTGACAGCGAGTTATTTGTGGAGTGCTTATAAAACCTTTTGCTCCAAACAACAGGTTAAGTTTGTTTATGTGAAACAATGAGCACATATATGTGTATATGCATGTATGTAGACGCTACAATGCGTTCGCAATAAATAGGTAGAATCAATTAACAGTTTGGACTGGCAATGTTAGGCAGTACTGATCACCACCTTCCTTCTAAAATAACTTTGTTATTGATTCTACCTCCATTCTATGCAAATTTGCAGACTAGTCGCCCTGCTGACAATAGCGAGGCTCTAGTCGTATAAGCGTAACAATATTTACCCTTGACAGCTTTGCATGAAAACATCATAAATCATGCATGTTGGACAGCTGCAGCTCGATGTTGCTGGGCTGCTTTTATGTTACAACATGCAGAACGGGTCTAGCATGTGTGGCCTAAACTTGGCTTAAACCAATTCTTATTATATATAGGAGTAATATTTTATGTATGTAGTTCATACTACATCAACAATATTGTCACCATTCATCGCAATCAGACAAGCGCCGTTTTAGCCACGCAGGCATGTTTGGAGGTGACGTTAGGATATTTTCCACCAGAAATGATAATGGAATGGATGGAAACTAATTCCATGTTTGGATTAATACATGTCGGTTCATGCCGTTCACGACATGAGATCCTTGGTCTTTCTCTGCCTCTTGTTTTCACACAAAACCATTTTGCTGGAGAGTGATTTGTGTTGTCAAATTTGGAGCGCCCCTGAGGAATTTCTCTTGAAGAGGCACTAAACAAATTTGGAATTAAAGTTGCATAACATTAAAAGCTATTAGCGTCACAACCATCAACCGGAGTTCAGATTTTCATCGAATATGGCGAGGCTTTCTAGGTAAGTATATTTTATCACAACTTGCAATTTTCATCGTGTGGCATAGTAGAAAAAGGCATCAGAAAAGTTAATTAGAGGTGAAAGAATGTAGTTTGAGCTTTAGGTGAAGAGGTTTCGGATGTCTTGCAAGTCCAACGGTCAGTGGACAGAAGAATGTATGGATAAGTTTTATGTAGACACTAGATCGGTGCCTGAGCGAGGGTTGTCTCTCTAATTCCTCATCTAAGAAAAACCAGTCGTCACTACCCACAGCAGCCCTTCGTCAACATCATGTCTTCGCTGAATTGTTCTATTCACCCCATTTCGCTCTGCCCTTCCCCTTGGATCCAAGTACGGTATTGTGTACATCTACTTAGTTGAACCTCTTTGTGTTTGTTCAATTGAACTTTGAATTTGTGCCGTTTCATAGAGTGCGTTAATTGTTGTTGTCATAGCTTTGTACCTTTGTTAAAATTAGATATTTCTCTGCTCGCCTACAACCCAGAAGCCTTGACCGATTCTTGCACACTATGAGCCACTCAACATCCCTTGGTTTAGGAATTTGCCAATGTTCTTTAAATCTTACTGCTGGCCCAAATCACCAGCATAAGGTTTGAAAGTGGCGTTAATTATTTGCTGTTGTTTCCATGTCAATTGCACTGTGCTGCCATTAATACTCATTATTAAATTGTTAAGATTTTTAAATCACGTATGTAAATACTTAAAAGTATAAATAAATAAATAAAAATATATGTATATATATTACGAAATGCCATATTTTAATAATAAAAACATAATTTAAGCTAAACAGTAAAGGTCGCGCTTAAACTTAACCAGGCTACTGGAAAAAGTGAAAGGCTGAAGATGAAATGGCGATAGCATGCCAACAATCCTGCGATGCACACAGCTATTATGTTAAGCAAATATTTATCTAAAGTTATTCAGAGATAAGACCGAATGTTCGTTGATACAGGAGAAAAAATCTACACTATAAAAGCTAACTCTTCTGAAAGAAGTAACATTGTAAATCTATTTTGTGATAGGCGTTTAGTCCTAAGATACATGCCGTTCACATTTTTTGTTATCTTTGCGCATTTATTGTGTTTCAGAAAGCTACAATATTTCTTGATGGTGTTGTGTTTCTTCACAACAATCTTAGTAATATCATATTACGTGAAACGAAAATACAATAATGCGCTAGGCACAGACGAATTTCCAGATTCTGTGCGTGATTTCTGGGCTGGAAAGATATTTAAGAAGAAACAAGTTGACACTAGTGCATCTTCGATAAACGATATTTTCTTTGGTCACAACAAGTGCAAACATCTGCATAAACCAACTGCATCGAAGATACATTATCGACATACTTACTGGCAAGTGCAACAAGATGGTCAGGAAGAAATCATAGTATATTCCGCTTTCTATGATGACAGACCGATTGTCGGAATTCTCCCTTGGAACAGAATACTTGGTGTTCGTCGAATATCCGATAAACCTCTTTGGTGCTATATATGGTATTCGGAAACAGAAATATCATTCGTCACTGAGGCTGAAATTATTAAAACGGGTGCTGATCGGAGCATGAAAGGTGGCAAACTTTATAGTCAAAATCTCTTCTCATGTCAGCTCAAAAGCTCAAGATTCATTCCAACGCATGTTTCAATTGCAACCAGACTTTGTTTAAATTCTACAATATTTCTTGAAATAGTTCATAATCCAAAACCAAAAGAATGGATCCACGATTTTGGAGCATGTTTGGAAGTGAATTTTGGATATTTTCCACCGGAACTCATTGTGGAATGGATGGAAGCGTATTCCATGTTTGGAGTGACCCAAGTGAATATCTACAATGGTTCAGTTGACAGTAAATTGGACCGAGTATTTGACTATTATCGTCAGAAAGGCATTCTTGAACTTCATCAAATGCCACCAGCAGTTGAAGATTATAGTATCGAAGGGGTTAGACTAGGCAGTCCAGCTTCTCTCAACGACTGCATGATGCGTAACATGTACTCTCATCGTTTTCTGGTGGTTGTCGATTTTGACGAAATCATAGTTCCAAGAATTCACAATAATTATCTGGATATGATTCAATACATTGACGAATCTGAAAATCGCTCGGAATCCCATCATACTTATTCTTTCAGGAATGCCTATTTCTTTAAGTACTTTCCAGAGGACGAGTCTCAACCGAGATTTCTAAAAACCTTGCGACTTCGATATCGTGCCCAGCCTTCGGATTATCTATTCGGTACAAAGTCGTTTGTTGATCCGCGTAGATGTAAATCTGTATTCAATCACTTCTGTTGGATTCGGTTTCCGAATTCTGGTCCTGCGAGCGTTGACGTTAATTCATCTGTTGCTCTCAGTCACCATTATAGGTCCAGTTGTGCATTCGACGAAAATAAATGTGAGAATTATAAGAAGGAGAAAGTTGTGGATAATATAATGCTGAAGTATAAAACTGAACTTTTTAACAGAGTATCTGCGGTGTTATACACAATAGGATTGAAAGTTGTGTGAGTGGGAATGGAATTCTTTCTTAGAATTAGAACTCGTGCGCAATATTACTATTTTTGCAGTTGATGCCTGGCTTCAGTTATTGTCTGTACCTTTTTCAGTCAGTTTTGCAGCATTTCGTGAACATATTTTAAGCGACTTTATTACCTTGAACTGTGGATCTAGGATAAAACCATAGCATTAAGAAATGTGTCTTTTCTGTGGTTTTGTCATCATTCTGAATATGAATATCTTTCCGATGCGAGGTAATTGTATACGTAAATGTGTTGGTTTTATATACCGACCGTATGGCCTATACGTTTGTCATTTTGCAATAAAGTTATCGAGTGAGATCCTTCACCACTGCTGCTCGTTTGAATGGGCGCCACGCCATTTAAGGTCCCCGTGCATGCACCGTACTATAGACTAGACCTAAGTGCCTAATTGGTCCGTCCTGTATTCAGAATCTTGGGAACTTACAAACTATGCTTCCTTAGTGGTACGTGGAATATCAAGGTCTGGCGCATTAGAAGTTGATTATTCGAAATGGTTATACCTAGAAGAGGCGCTACACGAATGCTCGAGCAATGAATGAACAATAAGACAATGATTTCTATAAAATAATTATTATTACACTTACGTTCAGAATATTTGACTGTACAGAGGTTGAACACAATCGACAGGATTGAGCCTAATCTAAACCCTAATACACTGATATTAACTAGATTCTACACAAATAGTTTCGTCATCTTCTTCGGTCGTCTCGTCGTCCATCTTCGACTCCTTCCTTCTCCCGAGGAACCGTCCTCTCCGTCCGACTTGTTCTTCCCGACTCTCTCGAATGCTCGCTGTCCTGACTAATTTCTAGCCAGCGTCTCTCAGCCCCTGAGCGTATCGCCTCTTGGCTGGCGAACCCCTCCGACCAGCCTGGATTCGAAATCCTTACCTTATTTGGTTCTATCTCTGAACTAATTAGCATATCACCCAGACTGTGCTATTTTGGATGAGCTAGCCAGGCTTTCTCATTTCTGCCTATTATCCTTAACATCTCCTTTTAAGGGAATATCAGTTACATATGTGTCATCTTCCCCTGCATTGTCTTCCCGGCCCGCTGCGAGGCTGAGCCGTTCTAGCACCGGGCTATGACGTGTACAGCAACCCTTCCTCCACTTGCTATGCTGGATAACAGATTGACACATTCCAAGTTAGCGGCCAGCATCCACACGTTTGACTAAGAAGTCTGCCAACTGACTGAGTCACAATGGATTGCACAATGTACTGCATTTATATAGCGCACTTTCCAGCACGGTCACAGTTCCTCCCGCTTTCAAGACCCAACGTCCTCGTTGTCAAAGTCAAGTCCAACATGTCTAAATAAGCAAAGCTACTGCAAAGAAACAGCGCAAAAGTAAAATGAATGATCGCTCAAGCAGAAAACATAAAAATGCGACACATGAAAACTAGTAATGATTGCGTCAAAATGTGTAACTGCGGTGCAATAATGCTAAGCGACTGTCTGTAAAATGCACAATGAATGCTACCTAAACTAAGATGCCAAAGAAGTAATGTCAGAAATTCTAATTGAATGTCATATGTAAATAAAACTAATTGGAGTGGAATGAGAAGGTAACACGAAACATAAATAATATGAGACCGAAGTGACAAACATGATGATGGGCCCTGATGCAATACGAAAACCAACAAACAAATTTGAGAGTAGAATTTAGAATTTGGGATGTGAATGTAAAATTCAACTGTGAAATGTAATAACGAGGCGAGTTGCAGCTGACTGTATTGCGTTACAGCTTGTGAGATTTGACGGTTCGGTCAGAAGATAACTCGCATGCTCGACATCCCGTGATACATCAGAGCTCATCATGCGAATATAAAATAGAAAAACACACAGAAATGTTAGCAATTAAAATTGAATTCAACTACATATAATGAAAACAAGCAATGCATGTGTATAGCATGTGTAAAGTGAAAGCGAAAGCAGATAAGATCCTACAGAGATATCATCAATGCGTCTCTGCATTACTTGATTACACACATTGGATACGAAAATACACTTACGACTGCAATATGTGTCATTATGCAACACAAAACATTATAACAAAAATATACTTTTACACTAAGCTAAAATGTAGGTAATGAATAAGCAAAATTTCTACTCTACAAAAATCTCAAGAAAAATCCCCAAGTACATTACAGTACCATGGTTAGTTATAACCCTGTTCAAACCTGAACAAAAAAGGGTATGCATGCACTGATGCGACAAAAACAATTCTATGACATGGGTTGTCAAACACAGAAAATATATAATATATACGCATTGACTATACGGTTGTATATACGACTCGGGGTATATATATAGCTGCGTTTTTCATCTTGCGCAAACATTCTAACTGTAAAAGTACAGTGTCATTCCTTTTGGCTTTAACGTTACTACGGCGCCTCCTAAATCATCTTCTTCTTCTTCTGATTCAACATATCTATATGTCTGTATAATTCTAGGCTACATCAGCCTTAACCTTACTTCACATTAACTCATAGAAAAACTTCTGGGACTAGGAGTATGCCCAAAGTTGCAGATAGAAAAATCCAGTTCTAGTAACACAATAACACTTTAGATTCACTGTCAACAAAATAATAGCAGTTAAATCGACGTATGACAATAAAGTAAAATACTCATCAGAATAAACTTCACAACTTCTGTTACACATGACTTCAGACTGTTGACTTGAATGTCCCAGTATTCTCTCAAATTACTTGATTAATGTATTGCAACTTCCTATTCTGAAATCCTTTCCATAGATATAATTGCTTAAATTTTGGAATGTGAAAAATATACAAAGAGAGACTTTTTAAGAATTCTTGAGAAAATGGCCAGTTCTCCCAAAATAAGTCCTCTGTAATATTCTCTCATTGGCAAAATTTAATTGTGGGCCCACATTTCTTGAAATTTGTAATTTCAAAAACTTTCAAAACTTCTTGATTCAGAATACATCGTTACTCTACATACTGCAATGATTAGCACTTTTTGCTTAAAATCAGCTACTGCAGCTGGGTTTGCAAACTTGCGTTTTCTCTTTCATTACATAACTTATCTGATCTTATCTTATTGCATCTTATCTTTTTATTGTATCTTTTTATCTCATCTGCCAGCATTCATCATATTAAAATCAATCCTCAAAGCGTCAATAATGCTTCTTTCTTCATATCACACAGGTACAGAGTGAGGATATGACCTCTATGTCTGGTAAAAACGGTTACCCTTTTTGAATGTTATGTGCCAACAAATGGCTTCACTACACTCTTGACTTGCAAGGTGTGAGGCTGAATTAAAGCACGCATTGTTCTCAATGTCCTTTGCTCTGTTGACAGCCTGCACATGAAGCGATATACTTGACTGTGTCACAGTATGAAGCAGACCAGTGAAATCTTTTTGTCAATGCTGGGTAACAGTGATCTAGATCAGCATGTGCTGCATTGTCATGATAAGCGTTCAATATTGGCTTGCGTAAAGAGCTTGGCACTACTAGTTGATGAATATGTGACTTTTCTCTGTTGACCTTTTTGACTCTTGGTTGATGAAGATGAAAAAGTAGGTCATTGATTAAACAGTACTGTTCTGCTTCTATCTTTATCGTATGTGCTAGCCTGGTGTCGTCTGGCAACTTTTCAGATTCGATATATTCGATTAAAGGCTGCAACTCGATGCATTGTCTCTGAGCATCTGCAAAGTCAGTGTGACCAAATATCTGAAAATCACTTAAAATAGGATCAGAGCTACTAGGGTGATGCGTCTGATCAGAATCTGCAATAGGCAATGTTCGATGTCGAGGCTCTGAATGTTCCAAAGAGACTCTCCTTAATACTTGCTTGTCAGGCACTTTCTCAATAGAAGCTAGGTGTCCATGGCTGTTCGAAGATTCATCGTTTGGAGTTACAGATGTTGTCTCATGGTGTTCCCTGCTGAACAAAGTGTCTGCAGCTGTGTCATTTTTACTTGACTGACGACAGATTATAAAGTCATAATCTTGCAAAACTTGAGACCATTTAGCGAGTTGACTAGTAGAAGTTCGGATATCGTGTAACCCGCGAGCAGACATATAGTTAGTGTAGACATAAAAATGTCGACCTGCCAGATACTGATTGAAATGACGAATGGCGTCCACCAATGCGAGACACTCCAACTGCATAATCTGGAATTTCTTCTCAAAGTCTCGTAATGCTCTGCCACCATATTCGAGTGGAACAACTCTACATGTAGAGTTGGTTTGGCCCAAAATGTAGCCTACAGCTGTTTTAGAAGCATTCACCGATAATGAAAATTGTCGATTCCAATCCGGAAAAGCAAGTGTTGGTGACTTCAGAAGAGCAGTTTTAAGAGTCTTAAAAGCTTCTTCACACGCATCAGACCAGAAGAATGTCACATGAGTACGTAACAGTTCGTTCAAAGGAGTTGCTATTCTGGCATAGTCCTTGATAAAACGTCTGTAGTAGTTGCACAGACTGATGAATTGTTTTAACTGATTTGTCTGTTGGGGTACTGGAAAAGACAATATCTGCTCCACTTTAGAAGGATCGACTGAAATCCCTTTAGAAGACAGAATATGACCTCGTAGTGACACTTGAGACTCAGCGAACTGACATTTTTGTGGGAGTAGATGAAGTTTAGCGACCAGTAGCTTGTTGACAACTTGCTGAAGTTGTAGCAAATGTTCATCGAAGGATTGTGAAAAGATCAACACGTCTTGTCCATAAACGAGACCAAATTGAAACAGCGGACCAGTAAAAACTGTTGTCATGAGTTGATAGAATGATGGAACACTGTCACAAAGTCCTGAAGGCACATGGTTACAACGTTCTTGTCCATTGTCATCCGATTTACCTTGGTAATAACCTGATTTTAAGTCTAAAGTTGAGAAATATAAAGGACATTTGTCTGCCATGATGTCAAAAACACTTGTTAACTTGGGAATGTGACAAGTTGTTGGAGTCGTCAGAGAGTTCACACCACGAAGATCTACAGCAAATCTTGGTGACTTATCTTTGAGTGGTGACACGATGATGACTGGCAAAGACCACAGTGAAAAGCTTTCTTGCATGATGTCTTTGTCAAGCATTTGATGAGTTTGTCTTATGGTGTCTTTGCATGTTTCTGGTCCATGTGGTTGAAGACTAACTGCTGGTGCTTCCATGTCAGTGTGATGAGCCATTAAGTTGGCACCAGAAATCTCTGAAATATCTCCTGCAAACACTTCACGGCAGCCAAACAAGAGAGTAGATAGACGATCGAACTGTTCTGGAGTTAGATTACGACGATCCAGATGTACCCGTAACTTGTTCAACATTGAAACGCGAGAGTTCAAGTCTGGCAATGAAGGTTCATTACGTGATGCATGACAGTCTGACGTGGACGATGGAATTGAGGTGCTATCGGCTGCTCGGATCAATGCAATAGGCAATGAGCTTGGAATGGTCAGCTTGACATTGGTTGGATTAAGAATTTTGATTATGGAGAAAGAGTTTGTTGGATGTACTAAAATATTGGCGACCAAAAATTTCTGAGATGGACTAGCTTGCAACGGCTGAATTAAGACATCAGTGTCAATAAATCTCTGCGGAACACAAATCTCAGTTAGAATAGCACTTAACGGTTCTATATCAATGCTGGCAGATAATTTTAAGATAGAGCCATCAGCCTGACCTTTCACTATTAAGTCTAGTGTAACCAGATGATCAAAAAGTGACACAGTGTAATTGTTGAAATTGATGGTGGCCTGACAGTGGGCTAAAAAGTCTTGACCTAGAATAACATCATGGATGAGATTGGGTACAACTGCAAACTGAAATGAAATATCCAAACCATTAAGATGCACTGGAAGCTCGACTTCCCCTAAAATCTCCAGTGGCTTTCTATTGGCACTGCACAATTTGAAAGACACATTAGTATCAAGCTGTTTATGTTTAGACAGCTGTTGAAAAAGATTAAGAGAAACTGATGATTTCATCGCACCTGAATCCAATACTGCCTGTTTGTATTTTCCATGAATAAATATAGCAATCTCTCCTATACCAGTGAATGACTGTTTAGCGCTTGTCTCTGAACTTGGAGTTTTAATCTCCATCGTTGGTAGTGCATACGTTGTAGGAGTGTGAAAAGTGTGAATGGCTTGTACCTTCCCTTGGTTTCTACTACCCGAGACCAATTTTCGATCATGATTGCCTTGCAACTGTCTTGAAATTGACCTGCGTTGATGCTGAGAAAAAGGCATGCATGATTTGCAACAGCGGGCAAAATGATTGAATTTTAAACAGCGTCTGCATCTGGCACCATAAGCTGGACAAAATTTTAACCTGTGAAATCTGCCACAGCGGCTGCACCCATAAAAACCTGTTTGCAATTGCCAATTTTGACAGCTTGGCCACTGAAAAGAGTTGGTTCGCGATCTAGAATATGTTGCTTGATTGCAGGCCCAATGCTTAGAAAATGTTCTTCTAAAAGATAAAGCTTCACTCCTGTTGTCCTGACAACAAACATCGTTAGCGTAAAATCTTGTAGCCTCAGGAAATGTAGGCATTTCCCCAGACCATGATGGTGATAAGTGTTGCTGGTGAACCTTATTACACCTGACTGGTAAATCCTGACGTGTTTTAAGTTGAGACAATGTCTGTCGCATATTTTGTAAGACTTTCAAAATATCTTCCTTAGCCATTTGAGTAGAATCAGTTACTGACTCATAGATGGTTGCCTTCTCTACCAATTCCTTTAATGTGGTAACTCGGTTTTGCAAAATGTGACTACGCACAGATGGTCTTAAGCCGTGAACCACTATTTGGAATATGATATTTTTACTTAATTTCAAATGCTGTGCTCTAAGCACTATTGTTTCAACGAAATCTTCAACCGACTGATTGCCTGCTTGCTGCAGCTGCCATAAATTTGCAATTTCCTGCCATGGTTTCTCATGTTTTGTAAAACGCTTTAAAAATCTGGCAATTAACTGATCAAAGTTTTGAAATTCAGTGTTTTTGATTGATTGAAGCCAAACAGCTGCTTGCTCTTTCAAAAGCAATTGAAAAGCTAGACAACGCCTTCTTGTATCTAGTCTGCAAAAATCTGACCATAATGTAAATTTGAAAATAAAATCTCGAGGACAACTTCTTCCAGTAAAAGGTAACGGACAAAGAAAATCATTAAGTGACTTTTGAATCCCATGCGGTGAATTACAGGGGTTTGTGACTGCATTAAATCCTATGCCTGAATGGCAATGATTGTGCTTCATACGTTAAATGTGATTGTTGAACTATCCTAAAAATAAGTAAGATTAGGTGGGGCATACAAAAGATGAATTCCCAACCAACAATTGATAAAGATGACTCAACTTAGCCCAGGTGATAAGTAGTTATGCATGTAAATGCCATTTAGAATAAAACTGATGATAATTTTACACTACTGACTACAATGTAGCAACACCATATTACATTACAATGCAAAAATGCAAATTCTCTGTCTCTCGACATGAACTCTATGCCTCAAAAAAAAAACCTTTATAAAGAGGATAAGTTCAAATGTGGGACTCTTAAATGATAGATAATTAATTGAAGTGCTGTAACAATTATTTTGTGGCTTGTGGCTAAAAAAATATTGATTCACTAGCTGCATGAGCATAAAAATCTGCTTCTGTTACCTTATAAATTAATGAGCCTTTTCTGAAGATAAAGGCGTCGATATTGGCTGCCTGCGTAATCTAGAAAATTATATATTTCGCTAAATGTGAGACAAAAGCAATTATGCAAAATATTGGGCTTACACTTGTATTTCTTGTCGCCACGTTAACGCGGTTGACAGAATTGACTGGCTTGGTTGATTGATTTGTACGGACTTGCTCGTCTTAGCCTTGCGAAGACGTAGCCTCAATCGAGTCTCGATCCAGGTTGCGAAGTGGACAGACAAAACTTCACAGACTGATAAAAACTCTAAAGTAACTCATAAAATTTAAAGTTAACATGTGCATTGTTAAAATGTACGGGTAACCCCCATCTTGATCATCATCTGTAAACAGATTTGCCGTTAATCCTGGCAGAGAGGTCATATTACGTTACAGACGTAATATTTCTACTAGGCGCCTGTGCCATAGATACAGTTGAATCTGTTTATTTGGAATTCGGCGTACAAACAAAGAAATATTTATTGGAAGTACGCAATATGTAGATTGCAAAATTGAATTAAAAATTATTCTGCCTACAGGATTCATAAAATATGCGCCAAGAATCGAGCTAGGATTACCATTTTATTGGAAGACAATTTCCACTAGGAGCGTTGCCTCTAGATGGGATATAAATTCCTTGTTGCATTTTACAACGGCCTTGAGATAAAATTAGCCTAGATAGATTTTTATCCATGGTTGAAGACCACATTAATTCATAGTTGAATATTAATTCGTATCTGATAATTATATCAGATCTCTTGAAAAACTTTCATAGCGCCTTCATCGACAATGCCCTGGAGCATCAGTCGATGGTCTCTTCCTGTCGAAATAGCCGTTAAAAAAAATTCTAAACCTTTATTTAAGCCGTGTTGAAGTCCGACAGAACAGATCAGAATTCCATTAACGGTGATTAAGCAATTAAGCAATTTGGAAGAGAAGTGCTTCTCCAGTTCAGAACTTACTTGTAAATAGATCAGAGAGCTACTCTTTTAAGAGGTTGGGGGAAAGAACCCGGTTCTCACCAAATATAGACTAGACCTAAGTGCCTAATTGGTCCGTCCTGTATTCAGAATCTTGGGAACTTACAAACTATGCTTCCTTAGTGGTACGTGGAATATCAAGGTCTGGCGCATTAGAAGTTGATTATTCGAAATGGTTATACCTAGAAGAGGCGCTACACGAATGCTCGAGCAATGAATGAACAATAAGACAATGATTTCTATAAAATAATTATTATTACACTTACGTTCAGAATATTTGACTGTACAGAGGTTGAACACAATCGACAGGATTGAGCCTAATCTAAACCCTAATACACTGATATTAACTAGATTCTACACAAATAGTTTCGTCATCTTCTTCGGTCGTCTCGTCGTCCATCTTCGACTCCTTCCTTCTCCCGAGGAACCGTCCTCTCCGTCCGACTTGTTCTTCCCGACTCTCTCGAATGCTCGCTGTCCTGACTAATTTCTAGCCAGCGTCTCTCAGCCCCTGAGCGTATCGCCTCTTGGCTGGCGAACCCCTCCGACCAGCCTGGATTCGAAATCCTTACCTTATTTGGTTCTATCTCTGAACTAATTAGCATATCACCCAGACTGTGCTATTTTGGATGAGCTAGCCAGGCTTTCTCATTTCTGCCTATTATCCTTAACATCTCCTTTTAAGGGAATATCAGTTACATATGTGTCATCTTCCCCTGCATTGTCTTCCCGGCCCGCTGCGAGGCTGAGCCGTTCTAGCACCGGGCTATGACGTGTACAGCAACCCTTCCTCCACTTGCTATGCTGGATAACAGATTGACACATTCCAAGTTAGCGGCCAGCATCCACACGTTTGACTAAGAAGTCTGCCAACTGACTGAGTCACAATGGATTGCACAATGTACTGCATTTATATAGCGCACTTTCCAGCACGGTCACAGTACTATAGTCCGAGATTTAAATCTCGGAAATTAGCCACGATCGGGAGGCGAACTTGGGATCCTTACGCACAGAGGCTCCTAGGCGTACGCAATTACCGATGTAGCTAACTAGGCTATACCCGAGTGCATACAAGATTAACTGAGCTAAATTGCGGAGAGATGATGACGTTCGCCTATGACGAATCTTTCGGATGTTCTACCAAAGGAATTTCCTGCAGTCACTGTTGTACACTAGTTACTATCCTGGTTATGCTACATTTCTGACTGCTGGTCTACTTCTCGCTCCTATTTAGTTTAACTTTTAACTGCAACTCTTAAGATGGATTCTCCTAGTTTTTGAGCGATATCTGTTGAATTGTGATTGGTAGTAATCTTTTCGCTTACCCTATGGATATCCCCAAAATGTTGATGCCATTCCAACCTTATGATCACTCTTTTCATATGGCTAGCTAGAAGCGTCCCTATGGGCTCGCTCGCTTGGTTATCTCTAGACGAACCCTGTCAGTTAGTGTCAGGTGACACACAGCTCTATTCAGAAGGGTATGGTTTTCTCACAGAGTATCTTGGGTTCCGCCTGGAGTAGTTCTTCACTTAGGCCTATCTTTTAATTTGGCTGAGTGCGTCGACCACTGTCACGAGGCCGAATAGAAGTCGAATAGAAGTCTTTTATTATTATTTAACTGAGACTTAACATCGACTGACGAACGGCTCAGTCCCTCTCTCGATCTGTATCGGTCTAACATCGGTCTGGCATCTGTCTGGCATCTGTCTGACTAAAGTCATTTTCTCCCCTTATAAACTAATTTGACAATCCCTCGATCGAGTCTTGCATTTCATCAGTCAGCTGTCTGGTACTCCCTCACGTCAGGTGAATGTCGAATTTTCCCGCCGATGGCGCACCTCCAGCTACCATCCGTGATCACCAGAGGGCACCACCGGACGCACGTGATGGACGACGACGACGACACATGAGGCGAGGACCGTGACAACCACTTATCCGAAGTATCCGCTGCCTCTTAGGCGAGCTTCTAGAATGATAACTGATATGTTCGAGAAGTAGACTGTACGTCTTGCCTGTCTAGCGGCACGCTCATTCCCCTTCTTCTTTCCTCTCAAACTCCAACAACTACTAATGACTAAGCCTCTGAGCATTGCTACATAGTACGACAACTGACTCTCACTTGCATACTTACTTACTGAGATTAGCTCTGTGATATCCCGGCCTGGGTTGTATTAGCTCTTTCTGTCTCTACTGATAACCTTTTCCTGGTTTTCAAATATTCTCTTGTCACTTCCTTCTAAAAAGCAAAACTTGACAATGAAAACCTCTCTAATTACCGTCCTGTCTCCAATCTTTCTTTATTGTCTAGGCTAACTGAACGCATTATCCTTGCTCGGCTGAACGATTACCTTCTTCTAAGTCACTTCTCAATCCCTACCAATCTGGATTTACTAAAGATCATTCCACTGAAAAGCTGCTTGTCTCTCTATACAATAAACTAGTCTATGCCATTAGTCATCAGCAAATCTCTTGTGTCTTTTTCCTAGACATTTCTGCTGCTTTTGACACCATCGATCATGACTTACTTCTTCAATGACTACCTTCCTGGTTTGGCATCTCTGTTGCTGCCTTTATTTGGTTTTACTTGTCTTCCCGCTCTTTTCTGTGAAAGCTTCAAGTCATTGTTCGTAACGCCTCCCACTGCCTTTTGGTGCCCCTCACGGTTCTGTACTGGGGCCACTTCTCTTCATTTTTTTGCACTACGCCGCTGAGTCGTTTCATAGAATCATCTTCAGTCGGCCATCATATGTCATCCTGATGACACTACACTCAACTCTTCGTGTGTTACTCTCCAAGTTCTTTTTCCCATTTATCACTCAGTGGCTTGATGTTGTCAATCAAACTTCAAATTGGATGTCCTATAGCCAGCTTTGCCTTAACCCTGCCAAAACTGAATTTATTGTTCTAGATCTACCCGATCAGATTAAGAAAATCCAGGACTCTTCTGTCCAACTATCGACTAACTCCTCCACTCTCACTTTCACTTCTATTTCGCCTATGCTCGTTCTAGGCATCACCTTTGACTCACATCTCTCGTTTTCAAGTCACATCTCCAATCTCTCGCGCACTTGTTTCATTCATATTCTTGATCTTCGTCGCATTTGATCTATGCTCGATTTTAAAACAGCATCTACCATCGCTACCTCTATTGTCCAATCCAAGCTTGATTCCCTCTTCCTTAACCTTGAATCTACTGAACGTAGGCGTCTTCAACTCATCCAATATTCAATTGCACGAGTTGTCACCAGGACACCTAAGAATCACCATATCACTCCTATTCTGAAAATCCCGAATGCATTCATTTCAAAGTTCTTTCTCTAACCTAAAATTCTGTGCAATACTCCCATCCTACTTACCTTTGCAGACTCCTTACCATCCAATCACCTCGCTCTACCCTTTCATCATCATACCTCACTCTTGCCCGTCCCCCTGTAAATACTCATCTCAAGTTCTCTAACCGATCCATATACAACACTGTACCTACACGTAGACTCTGGAATGATCATCCTCCCGAATTTCGCAAATTCTCGGTTCCTCGATCCCTTCTGTCGTTTACTCACTATAATCCATCACAAGGCCCTTTATTACTCCTCAGGAATTACATTCAAAACTTGTCTGACCTATTAAATAAGTCATACCCGGATCTATCTAATCCGCCGCATTCCCATTTCTTTCAACCCAAACTCAACCGACTTTAACAGTTTCTCTGTCTCCTTCTCTCGCTGGTCTTCTGGCAACAGGACTTTCTTTTTTCATACATCTTTGAACAACAAACCCTCTGACTTGACACAGCGCTCGTGAATAAGCTGGTGCCTTGAGCTTAGCTTCAAAGTACCGCTTTAGAAATTTTCGACATTACTCTTATGATTACAAGTGTCATTCTACAGGACTTATCTAATTACTGGTTCTGATTAGGATACAGCTTAAGCTTAATTTTATTATGCTGATAGGTCTAATTATTTGGCGAAGTTCGCATACTGACTGATATTACTATATTAAGGCCGCAGTTTTGAAGAAACCATCGTGCTATTTGAGAGTTCAGACAGTGGCAAGTTATCTACAGGCACAGAGAGAACTGCAAGCTCTAGTTTACCCGCACATTATTTTTGCAATTACTAGTAGTTAGCTGTAATGACAGATTTACTTGTGTGATGTCCTATGAAACCTTTTATTGCAAACAACAGGTTAAGTTCGTTTTTGTGAAATAATGAAAACTTTAGCGTTGGCAGTAAAAAGGTCGAATGGATTGGTAGTTCAGAATGTTAATCAGCAGTTAAAGAATGTTAATCAGCACCTTCCTGCTAAAACTACTCTTTGTTCTTGATTACTTTTTCAATTCTACGCACATTTACAAACAGTAATTGTATTTGTGATCAAGATAATTTATACACCATCGTCAGTAGCAAGCTACTTCAAGAGGAGCAAGCTACTTCAAGAGGAGCAAGCTACTTCAAGAGGAACAAGCTACTTCAAGAGGAGGAAGCTATTTCAGAGGTGCTTTACAATGCTAAATGTCGGCACGCACAATAGTCCAACAAAAATTATAAATGTTGTTGCGCAAAATCAAAAAATAAAATGCAAACTGGTCACCTTGCATATAATAGTTAAGTGTTGCTTGAAAACATGATAAATTCGACACACAGGCAAGCTGCAGCTCGATGTTGTCATGCTGTTTATATATTGCAAAATGCAGATTTGTGTGTCAGACTAATATTTATGGCCTACACTTGGTTTATCAACTTGGATTTGAAGTAATCCTTATGATTGTGTATTTAGCTAATGTGAGATCAACTATATTGTAGGCAATTATCACAATGAGGTAGGTGCTCTTTGAACCACTTATGGAAGAGGTTGCCTAGCAACCTACGATATGAGCCCCTTGGTCTTTCTCTGCTACTTGCTTGCACACCAAACTATTTTGTTGGATAGTGGTTTGTGTTGTCAGATTTGGAGCGCCCCAGAGGAATTTTCCTTGAAGAGGCGCTAAAGAAAGTTTGCAATAACAATTACAATTACACTAAAAGTTGTTAGCGACACAACTATCAACAGGAGTTAAGCACAATGCATGCCAATAGTGATACACTTACAGTTAATATTTGTAAAAACCAGGTCATAGACTAGTTCTTAGATTTTTTTGCCTGTCTCTTGTACAGCTGTTCGGGAGCATCTCTGCGGAGTGTCCAGCAGTAGTCAGCCAACATTGTAGTGGACCATTTTCCCTGGTACCTTTGCTCCATTGTTGCGATATCTTGATGAAAACGTTCGCCATGTTCGTCACTAACCATACCACAGTTGTCAGGGAAGAAATCCAGATGGGAATGAAGGAAATGCATCTTCAGAGACATATTGCAGCGAAATTTATGGTACTGCTTGAGCATGTTTTCTACTAGTTCCTTGTAGTTTTCTGCCCTAACATTCCCCAGAAAGTCTGTAGACACTAGACGAAAAGCATTCCATGCTTGTTTCGCATCACCCTCCAGCAAGTTGTTGAAGCGGTCATCTTTGAAGAGTTCTCTAATCTGAGGACCCACAAAAACTCCCTCTTTAATCTTTGCTTCGCTGAGTCGAGGGAATTTTTCATGCAGGTATCGGAAAGCTGGCGAAGTGCGGTCCATGGCTTTCACGAAGTTCTTCACCAAACCTAGTTTGATGTGAAGGGGTGGTAGTAGGATTTTGTGAGCCTCGACCAGAGCTGGGTGCTGGATATTCTTCTGTCCAACTGCCATGTTTTGTCTGGGAGTCCATTCCTTCCGCACGTAGTGCAACTCTCTTGCTCGGCTATCCCACTCACACAAGAAACACATATATTTTGTATATCCTTGCTGCAGTCCCATTAAAATGGCAACTACCTTCAAATCACCACACAGGTGCCATTTGTACCTGTTATAGTCAATGGAATGCAGTAGCTGTTTTAGGTTATCATATGTCTCTTTCATGTGGACAGCATGCGCTAATGGAATAGATGGAAGACGGTTTCCATTGTGCAAAAGCACAGCCTTAAGACTCAGTGTTGAAGAGTCTACAAAGAGTCTCCATTCTTGTGGGTCATGAGTGATCTCTAAGGCATTCATGAGGTCGTCAATATTGGAACAGAATACCAGATTACCTTCCTTCATAAAGAAAGGTTCCAACTGCTGATGGCGCTTTCTATATGAAGTAATTGTGACATCTTCTTCTAGAAGATTCCATTGTTGGAGTCTTGATCCTAGCAATTCTGCCTTGTTTTTGGATAAGTCCAAATTACGAACAAGGTCATTTAGTTCTTCCTGTGTTATTCTGTGTGGCGTTGATGATGCACCACAGTGAAAATCGGGATCACTGCACGCTGACGGACCAGGAGAAGAACATGTCGGCTCACCCTTGTCCTCATCATATGAATCAAGGAAAATATATTCTGCTGGAGGTTCTGGAATAGGAAGTCCATCACCATGTGGAACTGGTCTCAATGCTGACGGAATGTTTGGGTAGACTATTGTCGACTTCTTTTGCTTCGTTATTCCACCGGAAAGAGGAGGAACCAAGCAGAAGTAACAGTCATCTACGTGGTTGCTTTGCTCTCTCCACACCATGGGAACTGCAAACGGCATTGATGGTCTTTTGCCATTCAACGACTGTGAAAGCTGTGTTGTACATGTAGCACAGCATATATGCGGGGCCCATGGCTTGTCTTGGTCACCAACCTTGCATTCGAAGTAAGCATGATATGCCTTCTTGACTTGATAAGTGATACTTTTCTTCTGGTTGGCAAATGTCACTTCCCCACAAATGTAACAAAAGTTGTCCACAGTATTTACGCACTTCCGAGGCATTACTGTTCTGTATTGTATCTAAATGGATAAAGTAATAATAGTTTTATAAAACAGCAACTTAAACTGTCTCGCACAAAGTCTGTAATATTGTAAATGCTCAACCGTTCCGACTCGCTTTATAGAGTACACTGCTGACGTCATCTTACGTCAGCAGCCGACTGGCTGTAGTTTTACATTGCATCAGAAAATGACGTAATCAACTGTGCATGGTGTGTCCATGATGGGATTATGCAATGAGGTGGAATATTACATCATTCTAGACTTATTTAGGATATTGTCGCAGTCCTACTGCATAAATTTACATGGTGAAACATAAAAAATGAACTATATGAAATATTTTCAAAACGAGAGCCAATAAAAATTTTTTATGGTTATATTCGTGTTCAGCACACCAAGATGCTACACATTAGGGCCTTTTCCAGTCAGTAACGATTTCCATGTTGACCAGTGTTACAATTACACTAAAAGTTGTTAGCGACACAACTATGAACAGGAGTTAAGATTTTCTTCGAGTATGGCGAGGCTCTCTAGGTAAGTTCCTTTTTATCACAATTTGTATTTATCATTGTATGACATAGCAGAAAAAGGCACTACATAAGTCAGGTAAAGAAGAGTGAATGCAGTTTGAGCTTTAGGTGAAGAGATTATGGTTTACCTTGTAATTGTAATCATAATCAGAAACTTATAAAGCGCCAGCAATGTAAAATTCATCAGAGGCGCTCCCGGCCCGATGTCCCATAGCTTGTGGGGAATAATACGGTCTTCCAACGCTTGCGAAAAAGAAAGGGAGAGAAAGAGGAATTCTCGCAGAAGGTCGCCAGCCAGGTCGTTCCATGAAGCAGGGCCAACAACGGCGAAGCTGCGCCGCTGTGCGGTGGTAGTGCGTACCACAGGCACCATCAGGTGTCCCAGAACAACCGAACGCAGCAGTCGGCGACCAGGGACAGTACAAAGAGGGACATTAAGTTCCCTTAGGTAAATCGGAGCATAGCCAACAAGGCAGCTGCGCACCAGAATTTTAAAGAGAATGAGCTCTTGTGAATACTGTTTAGAAGCTAGATAGATGGCTGAACTGAACTCTACAACATTTTCGAGTTACTCATCTATGTCCGGAGTATAAGCCTGTGTCGTCGGCATATTGATGGGATATTACCCCTAATGAAGACAGAATGGAGCCCAGGTCAGCAGTGTAAAGAATAAAAAGGAGCGGAGCGAGGGCCGAACCCTGTGGGAGACCGATGGTTACAGGTGACCAGATGGTGCGTGTTTCTCCAAAGACAATAGATTGGGAGCGATCAGAGAGAAAGGAGGAGAGCCAGGAAAGAAACGGGCCAGAAATGCCGAATGTCCTCTCCAGACGCTCCAGTAGGATACTATGATCGACTGTGTCGAAGGCGGCGCTAACTCGAAGATGTTGTAGAGTTCAGTTCAGCCATCAGGCATATACTAGTTATAAATATAGCATATTTGATTAACTGATTCGTTTTAAATTAGTTAGAATGATCAGTTCAGTTCCTTTCCTCTACATAGGCATGAAGGTATTTCTGCGTAGGTAAACTTGCCCTGGACTTTGGACGTATCAGTTTCTGTGTAGATTGTACCTGAATTGATTTATTAAGCTGTTTATCATAGTTTAGCTTGCATGTGTTTAATTTCTGTTGTGTGTGCATAGCTATGAATAATCGACCAGTAATGGCTAGAATTACCGAATGCCGTCATGAATTCGTTTATTTAGGATCCATAGAAAAGCCCAGTTTCTATTCTCAATGGCTCTATTTACAATGTCTATTTACAAATTGCTATTTACACAAAGTCATGAGAATGGCGCAGGATGGAGAAGGTTTGCTGGACAAAACATAAAACAAACGAAGAGATGCTTCAACAGATGGAATAGAAAAGATCTCTGATGGCTACATTAAGAACGAGACAGAAGAAATGGATTGGACCCATACTGAGAGGTGATTTCCTACTGAGAAATATCACAGAGGGAAAAATGGAAGGAAAGGACCGAAGTGGAAGACCTAGACAAATTCTACTAGACTGGATGATGGTGGACGAATACGGTAAACTGAAGAAAGAGGCCCAACAACGTTAGGAATTGGGCCATTGGACGTTCGATCCTGCCGGGGGCAGAGAACTTGAGGAAGAAGAATTTACACAAACCTCTTCCTTCTAAATGATTAACAACATTTTAGTCTTACGCAGGAAAAATCACAAAGACAAACTCTCGCGACAACGCAAGCACAGCCTAAGGGCGTAGTAGAAGACTAGGGCATCATGACGTTAGCTCAGCTCCGTTCGTCTTTTTCGCCTAAGGAATAACCCCTTAAAAGTTCTTGACTGGGTTAAACTCTCATATCAGTATCCTCCACAGTCGAAGACAGGCTTGGGAATGGTTTCAAGTCAAGTGCCTCCCAGACCAAAAGCCATGCTTCGTGTCCACTCCATCCAGTGTTAAATTCGCATACAGAATAAACCTCTAAGAATCCCTAGAACAATAAATTCCGATAATCAGCCTTTGTAATCTATGTCTACATAACTAGCATAGAGCTCTGCGTGTTAACCGACGCACAAAATATGCTCTATCAATCAAACTTTAAACTTCGACGAGTGATCATGTCATGACTTAATTACATCATACATCAAGTATAAGCATTGAATGTGATGTATATCTACTTATCTACTGACACAAGTGTACAAAACTGCCGTCAAGTATTCTATTATCTCGGTACTTGAAACATCCAAACAGTTAAAACATATGTAATCACCTGTTCAATGTTACCGATAACAACTGCGATTCTTAATTAAAACAAAGCTTATCAAACACTTGAAACCGTGCCAAACTAAGGCATAGATTTTCAGTGACACACACACAAGCATATATATTATATATATATGGATATTGTACATACATACACTTGTTTTAAAACAAGCTTAAAATTAACACGCAAGATATGCATATATACGCATATCTATACTGACGAACACTAGGGAAAGTTACGCGCTTCTCGGCTACTAAGGCTTCCTGTCACTTCAGTCAAGGCCTCGCTTCTCCAGTCCGCCCGACTGAAACCGCCTTCGAATTCCCCGAATTCTTCTTAAGCTGTTACTCAGTGACTGACTCAACTCAACGACTGAATTAACCCTCCAAATTATTTTCCTCCTTATTCACAGCCTATCCTACCTTCCCGTCAGACAAGTTTATCATGCAACAGTCACGGCATCGTAGTTCATTTTTTACAGATGTCTGTGTCTCTATTCTTAATACCCTAAACTACAGAGCGAAACTTCGCCCTTCATCCTATTCACTCGCGCGGGCGAAGCGTTGTCATCTTCCAATGAATATCATCGAACTAAGTACGCTGACCGCGTACTTAGTTCGGGCGGAAATCGTCTATGGTCGACAGAGGTACATAGTTCGGTTTTTCTTGCAGGCCCAATGGTCTGTGCACAGAAGGACTCGTCGATAAATTCTAAGTGGACACTAGGTCGGTGCCCAGTGTGTCTGAACCATGGGGTCTTCAATGATCAAGTCTCGGGACGATGTCGGGAACTCTGTTTGTCGTCGAGGAAAAGGGTTACCCAGCGAATTCCTCCTCCACGAAGAACCCGCCGTCATTGCGCCACACCAGGCCTCGTCACCGTCACGTCTTCGCCAAGTTGCCCTATTCACCCCGTCTCTCTCCGCCAGTCCCATTCGTCCATCCCCTTGGACCCACGAACGGTATTGTGTATACCTAACTAGGCACTTAGCTACGACAACAACAATTCTACGCATTATCTGAAAAGTCAGAAATACACAAAGGAAATCCTTTGTGTATTTGTTCAGTTGAACTTTGAATTTGCATTCGGCAATCCCCAAAACTCCCAAACACCATCATATAACCCCAGTTCTCAATTCTCAGATGTACCCGTTCTTCCACATACTTCCTCAATCTTGGCCTTCAATCTCCTTATCTCTAAAATCCTGCAAAATCCCCTTTATCTGCGCAGTGCCAGCTCTTTGGAACGAACTCCCGAAATATCTCCACTAGTTCGTCTGAACACCCCTGCCCCTGCCCTCTCTCCTGAAACTTCACACTCAAAGCCTTTACACCGAAAGCAAACTTCTCAAGCTATTCAACCCTGCTTTTGCTCCTACACAATCCCATGACCACCGTCACCAACGACTTCCACCTTGACGGCCCAAACAAGCTGGTCTTACGGATTTGAACTGATATAGCGCCGGTGTAAAGCTGGTCTCCCTGATACAGTTCTTTGTGACGTCGAGAAATTTTGGAGATTTACATTTAAGTGGTATTATATTTAAGTGACGTAAAAGCTACGTAGTAGCTATCTTCAGCGCGTTGGTAGCGGCCCAGTCTTTCCTAATGTCTAGTTTAAAACAATCAGATTTAGTACATGACACGTCGCTTATTACTGTGCCAGTATGATAATACTAACAGTATGCCCAATACCTTCAGTCTGCTTGGCATGTGAAACTTGGGATCAACCTTGTCCGTGAATATATCACTGCCGGTACCAAGTTGCTCGCTATATACATATACACCATAGGCCTACTACTAGACCTACACTGCGAACTGGGACAGCAGAAGGAATCTACATTCGTCTAATCCATTTACTTTCTGTTTCATTCCGTAATATGATCCCAATGCTAGATGCCTTTGTGTTGTAGGCGCATGGCAGGGAAAATCACATAACTTGGTATATTAGTTTCTCTGCCTTACTGCTGTCGGTCTGTCTTCGAGTATTAATAGTAGTAACTAAGTACAAACTCCTGCTAGGGTTCAACGTATAACGCTTAAGAAAAAGTGCTATTTCTGATAGCAGTTACATGAATGTTGGATGCAATGCAAGTTTTCCGAATAAAAGCCATAGCAGCGATTGCGTCTCAAGACTTTTGCGTAAATGGCACCCTGGACCATGCAAACGTTAATCGCTGCAAGTAAATGTCCTGCGGTTTTCACTACATCTAACACAATATGAGATACCAACCGACTGCAAAACATAGACAGATTTGTAGGTATGTCATTCCGTCATTCGCACTCAAATCGATCGCACTCGATCAGTGGACGATATGACTATTCTTATCCCCCATATCAGATCAGTTTTTGGGCTCTAGTACTTGAGCGGTCTAGGTTGTTGATCTACGGCTGTCAAGTTCTATTCTGTCAGTTTTGTGGTGTCATTTAGGTCTAAGCTTAAGACTCACATGTTTCAACTTGCGTACCCACCGTAACCTAAGTTCTGGTTTCTCTGACCTATCGGAATTCGACCGGCCTTCTCCAATGAATTATGATTTTGATCACGAGTTCACTTGAAGCGATAACTGATTGATGCCTTAGGCATTATGATAACGGCGCTATAGAAGTCATTAGATTAGAAGACTAGATTATGTGTGTATGTACATATACACACATAAATACATACATGCATACCTACATATATACATACGTATAGACACATACGTATGGATACATATATACATGCATGCATACGCACATACATGTACATACAGAAACAACTGTCTATTCTGTTGCATCAAGCCGTTTCACAAGTTCGTGTTAACGTTGATTTAAAAGTAAATAAAAAAACTCGAAATCGATCGATTATAGTCTGTTCCACTGTAATATTTGCTTTGCCGAATGACAGGATCGCTTTAGTTAAGGTAATCGAGTGTTGAAATTATTCACTTGTGCATAATCTGAAGCGTTTGTCTGGTTGGCATGCCCACATTGATGAAAACACGGCTCTTCAGTTGTTATAATGTTTTTCATCGTCTACACTGATCGCTTTTGAAAAGCCTTGGTACTGGTTGAAAATTACAGTCAAGTGAATATCTACACTTGCGGTTGTAGTGTGTTGCACTGTATAGCAAAGACGAGTAGGTCTAAATATTCGACCCTAGTGGTCCTTTACTTTCTCGTGAGAGATAAGATAAGCACTTGCAAAAGATCATCATAGCAGAGGTTGAAGTTAACACAGTGCACAGGATATTCATTCCTTTGCAAATACTGCAAACAAGAGGCATTCGACGACAAGACTGAAAGCCTTCAATCCATGTTAAAACTAAAATACTAACACAATCAGCTTCAGTAACGATGAACTCCAGGTAAGTGCTTTAGCTCGTTAGCAGTGGGATCGACTACTTTACCTCGGTAATGCAGGCTTTCTTCTAAGGTAGAATGAGGACCTAGAACAGTTAATATTTTAAAACACTGTAAATAAACTTTCATTAATTAAGCGCATTAAGAATGAGTGTTGACGGTTATTAAATAGAAATATCATCTAAAATAACAACTTGTTCCTATGAGTATCCGTTCAATGCGCAACTCCCAACTATTTAGAAACCCGATGCGACTGTTCTTATATGTTTACTGCAAATATGCATTTAAAAGTCAGTTATATATTTTTTAGTTCCATCTTGGTTATCACAGCGGGTTGTAGAACAACCTTTCCAGTCCTGGTACAACTCAGACATAACCGCGCTAGGATGTTGCGCAGTCAGCTTGAGATATATTCCCACTTACCTGTTTATCTCCACATTTAGAACCATGTGTATTAAGGTCGGTAAACTTGTCTCAGCTGCGAAATCCACCTGTCTGTATCATTGCACTCTGTATGTTCCTATTCTCCTAGGTTGGTGTGGCAGGCAGTAAACAGGATCCTACACCGTAACAAACACATTATATTACCGAGACAGGATCCTACACCGTAATAAACACATTATGTTACCGAGACAGGATCCTACACCGTAATAAACACATTATGTTACCGAGACAGGATCCTGCACCGTAACAAACACATTATGTTACCGAGACAGGATCCTACACCGTAATAAACACATTATGTTACCGAGACAGGATCCTACACCGTAACAAACACATTATGTTACCGAGACAGGATCCTACACCGTAATAAACACATTATGTTACCGAGGTGTTGATCGCACTCTTCCCTTGTTGACAGGTTCTTGCACTTCACTTCTGACAAGGTCTCGTCCATAAGACTCGATTTTTCCAACGTTCTTTTATCTAAAAGCCTTTTATACTATAAATCTCCTCCACCAGTTCTCAGCTTGCTCCAACAAACAACCTTGATTAAGATCCGTAAGCTCATTTTCTCGTCCCTTGACAAACTTAAATAGATAAAGTTAAATATTCCTTTCATTTTGCTTAACATTGCATTGTGTTTATATAATGCGTGTAGGAACATTTTATTGCTTCATAAACAGCAGCGTATTTCACTTGCCACATTGCAAAGAGGGTGGCCATTTTAATGTACTTTTTAACCCTATTGCTAACACCCTTTCAAAAATGCTTCCATGTCTTGGGCCCTATTATCACATCCATAGTCAACTTCTCTTTCGCTGGTCGCCGCTTCCTCGCCAATTTCGCTCATGCCATAGGTTACCCTCTTTTTAAAAAGCCATCTCTCCCTTATTTATCAGACTATTACTCAATTTTATTTTTAAATCCCGGAAAAAGTAGTGCCCAATCCTCTGAGTTATCAGCTTTTCTTGCACAACCTGAACCTTCCCTTCAGATCTGCCTCCCGCAAATGTCATTCCACTGAAACCTATTCACAATCACATATTCAACTCCTTGGACCAAGGAGAAACAAGTGATGTCATTCTGCTTGAACTATCTGGCGCTTTTGTTACTGTTGATCACGGCACACGCCTTCACCGCTAAGAACACTGGCTTAGCTTCCGGTTTTTCTCTCCGTTGGTTTGCATCTTGCATGCACTCTACTACTCCGTCTCATACTCGTTCCGCATCGACGAACTCATTTCTGAGCCTACTGCCTTGATTCTGCATCGAACCCGGTCCTGTTCACATTATACACGACTCCACTCGGTTCATTACTTACTGAAAGCTCTCTTGACTACCACTCGTACGCTGATGATACTCAGCTATTCCTCTCATTCAAGAGTTTCAAGTCTAATCTTGCTCTCCAACAACTTGCTGCAGCTTTTAGTAATGTTCAATCCTGGATGCCTAGAAATAAACTTCTGAATCCTAAGTAAACTGAGTTCCTTCTTCTAGGCACAAGCCACAATTGCCTAAATTCGATTACTTACATCTGTTCGGTTGGTCGGCTTCCTTGTCAATCATACTGAATGCTCACGCAGTCTAGACATAACCATGTTGGCGCCATATGAAAATCAGATCAATTTCACATACGAGATATTCGTGAAATCAGACCTATTTCGCCTCATACTGTCTTAATGTCTTAATTTCATATATAATGCATTGGTATACAGCAGGTTTGACTACTGTAACTGTCACAAATAGACAACTCGTGTGTTTGAGAAACTGTTTTTTCTCCCGACATGGACTGCCGGGCTACAATTTATATACAGCCTTTAAATATACAACTTTAGCTATTTACAGTTCTGTTTAGAAACCCTTCAAATGTTCAGTAATAACTATTGTCCACAAAACTACTAAACAAGAGCTACTTACATTTTCCTGGCTAAACTTCTAACTAAATAAGTTTACTTCTTAAATCACACTACTGCCATTTTAAACTGCACAAGTTTCCCTTCTCTTGATTCCCCTCTCTCTCAAACCAGCTAGCCCTTTTATAGCCCAATCCTTTCAGACACACCTTTCATTCAGATCGTGCCCAGAACTCACTTAAGCCTGACCCAACCCTAGTTCTTTTATGTAGCGCTAATATACACTTTCTTCGCTACAGTAACTCCTTTGTTTTTGGCATTACAATGAGAGATCTGCAAAAACTATAAAAGGTTCCAAACTGATCAGAGGCAAAGGAAAACACGCAAGCATATTACACACATAATGCATTCGCTACTCTGGTCAACAGTAGAGCAAAAAATGTCGTTTAAATTTGTCTTATAGTTCACTCATGTCGTGAAATGTGGGCAACACGACTGTGATAGTCCTTTGAAGAGTAAACCACCGAACTGTAATACCGATCGCCACCAAGATATTGGAAAATTTGTCTTTACTGGTGGGTTCTCCTATAGACGCAGCTGAGCTTGACAAAAATCTTGTCTTCCAGTACAACAAAGTCCTACATTTGAAGCAGCCGACCCCTCTCCATCCCGATCTCTAACGAATATTGGAAACAATATTCTCAAACAAATATTGCACGCAATCAATGGGGACTGTCACTCTTGCTGTACCTCATTCCAGAACAGTGTTGGGTTCCATACATCGTTTTCGGTTGCTGGTCTACGGCTTTGGAATTCGCTGCCAAGTTCGATTCGTTCTGTCAGTTCTGTGATATCATTCAAGTCTGAACTGAAGACTTACATGTATCTGTTTCAACTTGCTTAATCATCGCTGCTTAAATTCTGGTTTCTCTGACCTATAGAAATTCGACCTGGTTTCGCTAATGGATTAATATTTGGATTATGATTTCGCTCAAAGCGACCATCATTTAAAGACTTCTACATTCTGATAACGGCGCAAAAGTAGTCATTTTATGAGAACAAATTGGCCTAATCAGACGTAAATATTTCTTTCATTTTCCCCAACTTTGGATTGTGTTTGGATGCATTGTACTATGGCACCAACAGCAACACATTTCACTTCCTACTATGCAAAGAGGCAGGTCAATTTCAAAGGTGACTTCTGCTTCTTCTGGATAAGCCATTTCGCATCCCGTAAAACTGTACGATATTTGTATTTGTAACATGCCTCGATCTTGACAAGGATCAATAAAAGAAATGATGATAATGATGACGACGACGTCAACATTTTGAACGCCAATTCTTTTTTAACTTTCTTACCGATATTTTTTTATAACTGCAATAAAGTTTCAGTTATTTACGACCAATTGTTATGGTCATTTTAGCAAATTTGAGAGGGACTATTTTCCATAAGGCTATTTTGTAACGTTTCATATTATTGTATTTTAGAATGCTGCGATATTGGCGGTTCTTGTTGTGTTTCTTCATTATCATCTCAGTGCCTTCATATTATATCTTACTTACACAAAGATACACTTATGCGGAGGTCACAGAGGAAATAAAGAATCCTTCAGATGGCTTGACGGTTGGACATTTGTTCAACCAAAATCAAAATCACACTTCAGCACCTTTGACGTACAGTATTCTCTACGGTCGTGATGACTGCAACCACCTACATAAACCTTTGGACTCAGAGATTCAGTATCGACACATATATTGGCAGGTGCAACAAGATGGTCAGGAAGAAATCATAGTATATTCCGCTTTCTATGATGACAGACCCATAGTTGGACTTCTTCCGTCGATCAGAATACTTGGTATTCGTCGAGTATCCGAAAAACCTCTTTGGTGCTATGTATGGTATTCGGAAACAGAAATACCATTCGTCACTAAGGCTGAAATCATTAGATCGGGTGCTAATCAGAAAGTGAAAGATGGTAATCGTTACAGTCAAATTCTCTTCTCGTGTCAGCTCAACAGCTCATCATCCATTCCAACGCATGTTTCAATTGCAACCAAACTTTGTTCAAATTCTACAATATGTCTAAAAATAGTTCATAATCCGAAATCTGATACATGGGCCCACAATTTTGGAGCATGTGTTGGAATAAACTTTGGATATTTTCCACCCGAGATGATAGTGGAATGGATGGAAGCTTATTCCATGTTTGGAGTAACACATGTCAACATCTACAATGGTTCAGTTGACAGTAAACTGGATCGAGTATTTGACTATTATCGTCAGAAAGGAATTCTCGAACTTCATCAAATACCACCAGCGGTTGAAGATTATAGTATTAAGGGAATTAAGCTGGGTAGTCCGGCTTCTTTCAACGACTGCATGATGCGTAACATGTACTCTCATCGTTTTCTGGTTGTTGTTGATTTTGACGAAATTATAGTTCCAAGAATTCACAGTAATTATCTGGATATGATTCATTACATTGACGAATCTGAGAATCGCTCGGAATCTCATCATACTTATTCTTTCAGGAATGCCTATTTCTTCAAGTCCTTTCCAGAAGACAAGTCTCAACCGAAGTTCTTAGAAACCTTGCGATTACGTCATCGTGCCCAACCTTCACGTTATCTATTTGGTGCAAAGTCTTTTGTTGATCCTCGTCGATGCAAATCTGTATTTAATCATTACTGTTGGGTTCGATTTCCGAATTCGGATCCTGTAAGTGTTGACGTTAATTCATCCGTTGCTCTCAGTCACCATTATCGGTCCAGTTGTCCATTCGACAAAAATCAGTGTGAAAATTACGACAAGGAAAAAGTTGTGGATAATATAATGCTGAAGTATAAAACTGAACTTTTAAACAAAGTGTCAGTGGTATTAAACGCCATAGGAATAAAAGACATATAACAGAAATTGAATTCTTTCTGAGAAATTTAGCTCTTGCATAACATTAGGAAATTTTGCAGTTGAATTCTTGCATCAACTGGTTTTAGTTATTGTGGAAATAAATCCTAGATGATTTTGCAGAATTTCTTCTAAGCTACTTTATTTTCTTGTACCTTGGATTTAGTGGATAATTACAATTTTGGCCAAATGTAAACACTTTGTTGATCTAGTTTTGAAATTTTGAAGTGTCTCGAATGTGCATACCATTAAAAATTTCGTTGTTACCGTTTTTTGGAAGTCCAACGTCCAGTTTTACAGTGCAATACAATACAAGAGTGACTTGATAATGCTCTCCTTACTAAGTTCAGAAAGTCATAATGAAGTCGGGGTAAAGGAAATATTTAGAATCATGAACATGATGTATTAAGAACTGTAAACAGACTAGAAGAGCTACGTTTTCAGTTTAGAGGGAAAGATATAACAAGCCATGCTGGGGTGGAAAATGAAAGAAGCGCAAAGTTAAAGGATAGCCGCGGCCTAATCTTTCCTAATTGATAATTTAAACAATGAGACTTAGCACACGATATGTAGCTTGCTACTGTGCCACTAAAAATATGTCTACTTGTGTCTGTCTACTTGACAGATGAACTAGTAATCAACCTTGTTCATGACCTTCACCAGTTAGTCTTTCTCGACTGTCAATATGAACACTCCACCTCTTTCCCTCTCTCCTACAGTTTAAAACTCATTACTATATACCAAAGTTCTCAAGCTGTCCCATCGTGCCTCCGCTTACACGTCATTCCATGACCACCGATGATAGACATGTGACACCCTGTTGTCCCTCCGGCTTGACCCCCAGATTCTGACCTGGCACCAAAACTGCCAAACAACCTGGCTTCTGCGGAGTTGATTTGATGCAATTTATTACTGTGCCACTGTATTAATCTATTTTCCCACCCTGGCCTAAAATTTGTTTCGGTATAATTCCATACTAGCATAGTTGACACACTTTAGCTTTCTCTACTCGTGACTCGCCCATGAGTAGAAGATTCTGTTCTCTTTCTTTACTAATTTAGGTCACATATTGATACTTGTTGCGCGGCTCGGAGGCTGAGTCATCATTAAGTAGTATAGACAGTGGCATGTGTATTCAGCTCGTTGCCTTGAATATTTCCTCATTGGTTTGTCAATGTCAGAGGTATTCATAAAGGCATGCATGCATTACTGAATAATACTCAGAGAATGTTTAATGCTGTTTCATTTTAAAGTCAAGATTAGCTATCAGTTAGAGCTGTTATCGACAACTCAGTTCCCATCTTACAGCATAAGCAAAAGTAGTTACAAAAGAATCTTAAAAATACTTAGCTCCTGTTTCTAACACTAGTCACTAACTACTAATCATTACCTACTTCAAAATGGTTAAAATGCAGTTGTAGGGCTAAATTACTTTTAAAAGTAGTTAGTACTCATTACTAAGTACACAATCTTCGAAGTTTTAACCTCTAAACAACGACACAGTTCCAGATGATAACAGTTACACTACCATAACATCGTTAACCACACGTCAATATAATGCAGACCGAATGGAAGGGGTAATCTACCTTGGGATTCAACGCATAACGACTTAATAAACTGCGATCTTTGCTAACAGTTACGTGAATGCTGGACGCAATATAAGTTTTCAGCATAAAAATGATACTAGGTGAGTACGTCTCAAGACTTTTGTGTAAATGGCACCCTGGACCATGCCAACTTCAATCGCTGCAAGTAAATAAGCCTCACAGTTTTCTTTACATGAACCCATCTAACACAATCTGAGACACTAAGCGACTGCATAACATAAACAATTGTATGTATGCCATGTGTGTACAAAAACACACACATAAACATACATACATATATACATACATAACATACCTACATACATACATAGGCCTACGCAAAGAGCTTGCCATTCTGTTGCATGAAGCCATTACAAGTTTACATTAAAGTTGATTGAAAAGAAAAGAAAATTTTGAAATCGATCGTTTGTTGTCTCTTCCATTTTAATATTGCTTTGCTGAATGACAAGATCGTCTTATGGTGATCGAGTGTTGAAATTATTCACATTTGCATTATCTCAAGCGCATATATGATAGACATGCTAATGTTGATGAAAACATGGCCCTTCCGTTTTTATGCTGTTTTAATCATTTAGACTGCTCGCTTTTGAAGTGTCTTATGATAGGTTTCTTTATATGGTCATACCTGGAAAGTAGGATCTAGTGCATCACTGCACCTGCGTCTGAATCACTATTCATGTGTTGCAGAGTATTGGAAAACTATATACCGTACAACAGAAGAGACGAGCAAATAGTAGACCAGAGTGGTTCTTTACTTAGAAAAATTCATTACCATAGACAAAGATTGAAGTTAAGGCAGTTCGCAGGAGATCCACGTCTGTGCAATTATAAGAGAAGAGTACGATCAATAGCCCGGTAATATATTGCATTTGTTACTGTGTAAGACGCCTGCGGTAAACGAGAAGCATACAGTGACAACATTGAGAGACTTCAATCCATGTTAAAACAAAGCTGTTAACACAGTCAGCTTCAAATATGATGAACTCCAGGTAAGTGTTTTAGCTTGTGAGCAGTAGGATCTACTACCTTACGGCGGTATATGCAGGCTTTCTTAATAGGCGGAATGAAAACCGGGAACAGTTGCAAAATATCTTATATTAATGCAAATAACCTTCGCAGCTTAAGCGCATTAAGAACGTGTGTTACGGTGATAGAATAGAAATAACTCCTATAATAGCAAATTAATCTCTATGACTCTCCGTTCAATGCACAGCTCGCAACTATTTAAAAAATCAGAAGCGACCGTTCTTATATGCTTCTTGCATGTATACACTTAAAATTCAGTTAAATATTCCTTCATTCATCTTGGTTATCAAAAAATTCACAGCGGGTTGCAGAACGCCGTCTCCAGCTCTGTTTCAACTCAGTCATCAATTCGCTTTAGAGGTGTTGGCGACTCTCCCACTTACCTTCTCATTTTCAAATTTAGAGACCAGTTTTGTAATGTCCGCAAACTTGTCTCAGCTGCGAAATCCACCTGTTTGTATCATTGCACTCTGCATGTTCCTATTCTCCTAGGTTGTTATGGCAGGCGGTAAACAGGATCCTACGCCAGTATTGTAATGTCCGGTGTAACAAATGCACTATATTACCGAGTTTTTGATCGCAATCTTACCTTGCTGACAGGTTCTTGCACTTCATTTCTGACAAGATCTTGTCTAAAAGACTGGACTTTTTCAACCTTCTTTTATCTAAAAGCCTTTTATACTCTCCTTGACCACTTCTAACTGGCTCCAACAAACAACCTTGACTGAGATCCGTAATCTCATATTCTCACCCCTTGATAAACTATGTGCCTTGGACCTCATTCCTACCGCCATTTTGAAAGATTGCTTTGACGTCTTTGGTCCAATTATCACATCCATGGTCATCTTCTCTCTTGCTAATAACCGATTCCCCGCCAGTTTCGCTTATGCCATCTCTTTATCATTATGATTTATCAAAGTATCGCCCCATCTCTACTCTCAATTTTATTTTCAAATCCCGGAAAAAGTAGTGGCTAGTCCTCCGAGTAATCACTCTTCACTGCACAACCTGAAGTTTCCTTTCAGATCTTTCCCCCGCAAATGCCATTCCACTGAAACCGCACTACTTGCCGTTCACAATCACATAATCACCTCAATGAACCAAGGAAAAACAATTGCTTCATTCTGCTTGACCTATCTGCCGCTTTTGTTACTGTTGATCACGGCACACGTCTTCCCCGCTTCGAACACTGGCTTAGCTTTCGGTGTCTCTCTCGGTTCGTTTGCATCTTGCATGCACTCTCGTACTCCGTCTCATACTCAGTCAATCCGCATCGACGAACTCATTTCTGAGCCTACTGTCTTGATTCGTAGCGTTCCACAATGTCTTGTATCGCACCCGGTCCTGTTCACCTCATACACGACTCCACTCATCAGTTCATCACTGATAGCTCTCCTGACTACCATTTGAGTATTGTCATGAGTTTGCACCAGTTCACTGTGTCAAAGGCCTTTGAATTATTCAAAAACAGATATGCAAATCTTCTCCACGTTATAAACGTGTCCCTTCCAGTGTTCTTAGGACTCCAATTGCGTCTCATGTTCCCCTTTCCCTTCTGAATCCAAACTGGTCTTCTGTAACCTGTATAGTTTTTACTTTGCTTTCCATCCCTCGAGTTAATATTTTCAATGTGATCTTTGATGCGTGCGGTGCGAAGCTTATTGTCCTATGATCACTACATTCAATTGCATTTGCCTTCTTTTGTATAGGTACCATCACTGTTTGCGAAAGACCCTTTGACCACTCCAGACGTATGTTGGTATGTTGTTACCAATTCTGCTGCTGTCTTTTCTCCCAGGTTTTTCAACGCCTCAGCTGGTATTTCATCTATGCCTTCGGACTTTCCATTCTTCAATTCTTCTACTGCCTTTTCAACTTACTGTTTCAACAATCCAGGTCCCATCTCTTCACCATCTTCAGGTTCTTTGGTGGTTTCATTTCTTTCTTTCTCTGTTGGTCTGTTGTCTTTGTTATGTAGCTCTTCAATGTATTCTTTCCGTCAGTCTCTTACCTATTTTTCATCCGTTAGAATACTGTAGTTCCATTTGTATCATTTTTCGTACTTTTCTGTCTGTCCTTCTTCGTCAGTTCCTATATTTTGCTGTATATGCTATCATATATCCCTTGTTTTTGAAGAATCCTCAGTGCTGTGCATTGTTATGCCCACCATCGTTCTATAGCTTTCTCGGAGGTTCTCCTTAGTTCATTATTAAGTTATCTGTATTCCATCTTTGCAAGTTCAGTGCCTTGATGCTTTACTTTCCTCTTCTCCGCCATTTTCTGTATCATTTCATCTGTAACCAAGGTTTTCTTTGGTTGTGCCCGACTTTGTATCTCATTATCCTCTTCGCCTCAGTTGTAAAAACATGCTTCATTGTTCCCACTTTTCAATCACAGCTCCCTGCCTCTTATCCCCAATCCGTTGGTCCACCCTTTATGTAAATTTCTGCCCAAATATTTTAAGTTTTTTATGTCACTTACTGTTCTTTTGCTTTGAATTCTTCAGGGTGAGTGATACAGACATAATCCAGATCGTGATCGGTATCAGTATCAGCATCTGTGTATGCTCGTTCGATTAGATTAGCTTAATTGAACCTAAAGAATTTTTATTTTGCCTGACTTTGAAATATGTTTATGTAATGCGTATTGGACAGCCAAATATCCCACTTGCTACCCTGCTTACAAGCGGTTCAATTTCAGCAGGAGTTGTCCGCCTTCTGCGCATGCCATTCTGTATCCAACATACTGTAACTTTGAAACATTTGCAACATATGTCTTCTTGACCTGGATCAAAATAAGAAATGATGACAGTGATGATGACGACGTTGACATCCTGAACGCCAAATCAATTCCAATATTGCTACTGATATTCTTTGTTACCCGCAATAACGTTTGAAAAAGTGGGTTATTTACGACCACTCTTTAGAACTGTGTTTTGGAAACCTTGTTCATGCGCATAGCATCATTTTCAACTTATTTCATTATTGTATTTTAGAATGCTGCGATATTGGCGGTTCTTGTTGTGCTTCTTCATTATCATCTCAGTGCCCTCATATTATATCTTACTTAAACAAAGAAATATTCATGCGGGGGCCAAAGACGAAATGAAGAATCGTCCAGATGGCTTAACGGCTGGAGATTTGTTCAACCAAAATCAAAATCGCAATACAGAATCTTTGACATACAATATTCTCTACGGTCATGATAACTGCAACCATCTGCATAAACCTTTGGACTCAGAGATTCAGTATCGACACAAATATTGGCAAGTGCAACAAGATGGTCAAGAAGAAATCATAGTCTATTCCGCTTTCTACGATGACAGACCCATAGTTGGACTTCTTCCGTGGATCAGAGTACTTGGTGTTCGTCGAATATCTGATAAACCTCTTTGGTGCTATACATGGTATTCGGAAAGAGAAATGCCTTTCGTCACTGAGGTTGAAATCATTAGTACGGGTGCTAATCAGAGAGTGAAAGATGGCAAACTTTACAGTCAAAATCTCTTCTCATGTCAGCTCGACAGCTCAAGATTCATTCCAACGCATGTTTCAATTGCAACCAGACTTTGTTTAAATTCTGTAATATTTCTTGAAATTGTTCATAATCCGAAATCAGATAAATGGGCTCACAATTTTGGAGTATGTTTGGATGTAAATTATGGATATTTTCCACCGGAACTCATTGTGGAATGGATGGAAGCGTATTCCATATTTGGAGTGACCCAAGTGAATATCTACAATGGTTCAGTTGACAGCAAATTGGACCGAGTATTTGACTATTATCGAAAGAGAGGTCTAGTGAATCTCCGTCAAATGCCACCAGCCGTTGAAGATTATACAATGAATGGTGTGAGACTAGGCAGTCCGGCTTCTCTCAACGACTGCATGATGCGTAACATGTACTCTCATCGTTTTCTGGTGGTTGTTGATTTTGACGAAATCATAGTTCCAAGAATTCACAGTAATTATCTGGATATGATTCAATACATTGACCAATCTGAGAATCGCTCGGAATCCCATCATACTTATTCTTTCAGGAATGCCTATTTCTTTAAGTACTTTCCAGAAGACGAGTCTCAACCGAGATTTCTAAAAACATTGCGATTACGACATCGTGCCAAACCTTCAGGTTATCTATTCGGAACAAAGTCTTTTGTTGATCCGCGTAGATGCAAATCTGTATTCAATCATTACTGTTGGATTCGGTTCCCGAATTCTGGTCCTTTGAGCGTTGACGTAAAGACATCTGTTGCTCTCAGTCACCATTATCGTTCGAGTTGTCCATTCGACGAAATTAAATGTGAGAATTACGACAAGGAAAAAGTTGTGGATAATATAATGTTAAAGTATCAGGGTGAACTTTTTAAAAGAGTGTCTAAGGTATTGAAAGCGATAGGATTTAAAGGTGTATAAGCAGGAATGGAACTCTTCTAAAGATTGCAGCTCATGTGTAATATTATTGTATTTTACAATTGACTCCTTGCGTCATCTGGTTTTGGTTATTGTGGGAACCTTTATCAGTAGGTCTTGCAAAATTTCATCAACACATTCTGAGCGACTTCATTTACTTACACTTTAGATTTAGGAGAAAATTGAAATATTTCTCACAAAATGTAAGCACTTGGCAGATCTACTTTTGAATTTTTTAAGTGTTTCAAATCCGTATACGTCTCAGAATAAGGCGATTACCGCTTGCGTAGTTTCAAAATCCATTTTTATAGTTCTCTAGAATACAACTGTAATTTGATGATGCCATGCATACGAAGTTAAGAAGGACAAAATGAAGCTCGGGAACAGGAAATATAAAGAACCGTAAACAGGAAACATTTTACAACTTCATTCAGACTCGTAGAACTAAGTTTTCAGCTTACATCGAAAGATATAACAAGCAATATTGTGCGCAACCTGAAAGAACCGCAATGTTAGAAGACGACTGAGGCCCAATCATTCCTAAGTAGTAGGAAATAATGTGATTTAGTATGATGATACGTAACTTACTACGGTGCCAGTATAATAACGTTCCTAATACATCCTGTCTACTTATTGGTGACTTCCACCAGTTAATCTTTCTCCGCTGTCAGTCTGAACACTCTTATCCCTGCCATCGCTTACAGCCCTATACTCAAGTCGCATATGTAACTATTCAAGATATATCCCACCATTCCACGACGATATTCATCCAAGATTTCCGCCGTGACTCCACGTTGTCTCCCCGCCTTGACCCTCCGATTTTAACTGGCACTAAAACTGCCCAAACAATCTAGCCTTTGCGGATTTGATTTGATGTTGCTTACTACTGTGCCAGCATAACAATTATATTCCCTCACTGTTCTATAATTGTTTCGGTGTAGCTTCACAATAACATAGCTGGCACACTTTAGCTTTCTGCATGAGCGAAAGATTCTGTTATTTTTCAACTAAATTAGGGCACGTTTTTATACTTTTAGCGTGGTTCGGGTTGAATCCTCATAATATAGGCCTAATACAGACAGAGTGACATTGTCGTTTGTATTCAACTCATTGTTTTGAATATTTCACTATTGTTTTCTCAGTGTCAGTGAGGCACACATACATGTAAAATGCTGAACATTACTTAGAATGCTGATTTATTTTAAAGTCAGGATTAACAGTCAAGTAGTGCTGTTATCGAGCAACTCAGTTCCCATCTTACGGCATAAGCAAAAGTAGTCACTAAGTAACTTAAAAGGAACTTAACTCCTTTTCTAAAACTAATTGCTAACTACTGATCATTATCTACTTCAAAATGGTTAAAATGCAGTTCTAGGGTTAATTACTTTTTAAGTAGTTAGTGCTCATTACTAAGTAAATAATCTTCAAAATTATAATCTCTAAATAACTACACAGTGCCAGATGATAATAGTGGTGATAACAGTTACACTTACATATCATCGTTAACGAAACGTCATCATAATGCAATGTGAACGTTGATAATAGTTACGTGAATGTTGGACTCAATATAAGTTTTCAGCATAAAGACCATAATAGGCGAATATGTCTCAAGACTGTTGTGGAAATGTCACCCTAGTTGAGCTCTGCCAACTTTAATCGCTGCAGGTAAGTAAACCTACAGTTTTCGCCCCATGAACGCATTGTAACACAGACTGAGACACGAAGCGACTGCAAAACATAATCAGTTGTTATCTATGGGTGTATGCATACACAGATACATACATGTACGTACATACATACATACATACATACTTACATACATACATACATACATACACAAACAGTAGACCGTTCTGTTGCATGAAGCCGTATTACAAGTTTATACTAAAGTTAACTAAGAAAGAAAGAAATAAAAATTTCGAAATCGATCGCCTGAAGTGTGGTCAATTTTAAAATTGTTTTTCCGAATGCGACGAATCGCTGTGCCATGATCGATTGTTGCAATTCACATGTGCATAATCTCAAGCGTATGTCTGATAGGCATGCTAGCATTGATAAAAAATACATTCAGTTTTTATGTTGTTTTAATCATTTAGACTGCTCAATTTAGAAATGCCTTGACACAGATTGTTTACATGGTCATAACTGGAAACAGAAGCGAGTGCATAACTAAACTTGCGCATGTGGTGCACCATTTGATACATGCAGTATATCATTTGACGTGGACACTCCGAAGGTATTGAGCATATTTGTTGAACAGTTTTGAAGCACTACATACCATATTTTAGCAAAGGCGAGTGAATAGAAGGCTTCAGTTGTTTCTTACTTTGTCGTGAGAGATAAGTGGAATAAAAAACATCGCCATAGACACCGATTGAAGCTAAAGCAATTCGTAGGAGATCAACGCCTTTGTGATTATCGCAAACAAGAGGCATTCGACGACAAGACTGAGAATTTTTCAATTCATGTTGAAGCAAAAATATTAACACAACAAGACACTTGGTTACGATGAACTCCAGGTAAGTGTTTTAGCTCATTAGCAGTGGGATCGATCACTTTACTGCGACATATGCAGGCTTTCTTATTAGGTGGAATGAGGACCTGGAAGAGTTGCTGATTTTTTATATTAATGCAAATAAACTTCTTAATTTAAGGGCATCATTATGAATAGTTTTGTATCTGTGTCTCTCTTGACCTGGATAAATTAAGAATGAGTCTTAACGGTAACTATATTGAATAACTGTTAAAAGAGCAACTCGATTTTAGTGAGCATCCATTCAATTCCAAACTTACAACTAGTTAGAAACCAGATGCAACTGTTCTTAAATGCTTCTTGCAGTTGTGCACTCAAAAGTCAGTTAAGCCTTGTTTCATCACCTTATCAAGAAATCCATGAGAAATTAAACTTAAATATTCCTTTAATTTTGCCATTCTCTGCTTTGTGTTTATATAATGATTATAGGAGCATATTATACATTAACTGTTATCTTTATCACTTGTTATTATGCCAGCAGACGGTACATTTCAAAAGGAACTTCTGGTCCTGTTGTTATATCTTCTGCATCCCGTTTGACTGTACAGTATTTGCAACATGTATTGCTTTTCATCTGGATCAATGAAAGGAATGATGTTGATGATGATGATGATGATGATGATGATGATGATGATGATGATGAAGGTGACGATGACACGCGATGTTGAAATATTGAGCGCCAAATTTTTTTCTAATATTAGTGCTGATAACTTTTTACAGGAATAGCGTCTGAAAATTGGGTTATATGTGACCAATCGTTAGAGTTGTTTTTTTAGCAAATTTTTGCAGGGAATCATGCCCATAACATCATTTTGCAACTTTGGTCTTTGTTATATTTTAGAATGCTGCGATACATGCTGGCTTTGTTGTGCTTCTTCATTATGATCTCGGTGCCCTCATATTATATCTTACTTAAACGAAGATACACTTATGCGGAGGTCACAGAGGAAATAAAGAATCCTTCAGATGGCTGGACGGTTGGACATTTGTTCAACCAAAATCAAAATCACACTTCAGCACCTTTCACGTACAGTATTCTCTACGGTCATGATGGCTGCAACCATCTACATAAACCTTTGGACTCAGAGATTCAGTATCGACACAAATATTGGCAAGTTCAACAAGATGGTCAGGAAGAAATCGTAGTCTATTCCGCTTTCTACGATGACAGGTCAATTGTCGGACCTCTTCCGTGGATCAGAATACTTGGTGTTCGTCGAGTATCCGAAAAACCTCTTTGGTGCTATATATGGTATTCGGAACAGGGAATACCATTTGTCACTGAGGCTGAAATCATTAGATCGGGTGCTAATCAGAGAGTGAAAGATGGTAATCTTTACAGTCAAATTCTCTTCTCATGTCAGCTCAACAGCTCATCATCCATTCCAACGCATGTTTCAATTGCAACCAAACTTTGTTCAAATTCTACAATATGTCTAAAAATAGTTCATAATCCGAAATCTGATACATGGGCCCACAATTTTGGAGCATGTGTTGGAATAAACTTTGGATATTTTCCACCCGAGATGATAGTGGAATGGATGGAAGCTTATTCCATGTTTGGAGTAACACATGTCAACATCTACAATGGTTCAGTTGACAGTAAACTGGATCGAGTATTTGACTATTATCGTCAGAAAGGAATTCTTGAACTTCATCAAATGCCACCAGCGGTTGAAGATTATAGTATTAAGGGAATTAAGCTGGGTAGTCCGGCTTCTTTCAACGACTGCATGATGCGTAACATGTACTCTCATCGTTTTCTGGTTGTTGTTGATTTTGATGAAATCATAGTTCCAAGAATTCACAGTAATTATCTGGATATGATTCATTACATTGACGAATCTGAGAATCGTTCGAAATCTCATCATACTTATTCTTTCAGGAATGCCTATTTCTTTAAGTACTTTCCAGAGGACGAGTCTCAACCGAAGTTCTTAAAAACCTTGCGATTACGTCATCGTGCCCAACCTTCAGGTTATCTATTTGGTGCAAAGTCTTTTGTTGATCCTCGTCGATGCAAATCTGTATTCAATCATTACTGTTGGGTTCGATTTCCGAATTCGGATCCTGTAAGTGTTGATGTTAATTCATCCGTTGCTCTCAGTCACCATTATCGGTCCAGTTGTCCATTCGACAAAAATCAGTGTGAAAATTACGACAAGGAAAATGTAGTGGATAATATAATGCTCAAGTATAAAACTGAACTTTTAAACAAAGTGTCAGTGGTACTAAACGCCATAGGAATAAAAGACATATAACAGAAATTGAATTCTTTCTAAGGAATGTAGCTCATGCATAACATTAGGAAATTTTGCAGTTGAATTCTTGCATCAACTGGTTTTAGTTATTGTGGAAACAAATCCTAGGTGATTTTGCAGAATTTATTCTAAGCTACTTTATTTTCTTGTACTTTGGATTTAGTGGATAATTACAATATTGGCCAAATGTAAACACTTTGTTGATCTAGTTTTGAAATTTTGAAGTGTCTTGAATGTGCATACCATTAAAAATTTCGTTGTTACCGTTTTTTGGAAGTCCAACGTCCAGTTTTATAGTGCACTACAATACTAGAGTGACTTGATAATGCTCTCCTTACTAAGTTCAGAAAGTCATATTGAAGTCGGGGTAAAGGAAATATTTAGAATCATGAACATGATGTATTAAGAACTGTAAACAGACTGGAAGAGCTACGTTTTCAGTTTAGAGGGAAAGATATAACAAGCCATCATCATCATCATCAGTCACCATGGGTTCAGCGCCCGTAGGTGCTTGATGCGCGCTTCACTATCCTCATCCAATTGTCTCTATCCTGTGCCAGGTGGCTTAGTTGTTGTAAGGAGCTATTACTGCACCAAGAGATGATGTCGTCTACCCACTCTCTGTTAGGGCGTCCTCTTCTGTTCTTCCCTCCCATCCTGCCAAACACTATCGTCTTGAGTATTCTGGAGTCATCCATTCTACATATATGCCCAAATAATTGCCATTTTCTGCGGATTAGTTTTTGGAGTAAAGTTGTTCTTGGGCCAATTTGCTTGTGTAGCTCTTCGTTCGTCATCTTTCTTCGCCAGCCGATTCTCAGTACTTTCCGATAACATGTTCTTTCAAATGCCATTACTCTTCTTTCAATTTCTTTGGTTATTACCCACGTCTCGCATGCATACATGGCCCCACTGAACACGCAAGTATCTAGTACCGCCAGCTTGGTCTTCAGCATTATCTCTTTACTTTTCCAGATCTTGTTTAAGGTAGCGAGAGCCGCTTTGGCCTTGGCAAATCTTAGAGTTACTTCTCTCTTGCAACTCAGGTCGTGCGTGAATGTACTTCCCAGATATACGAATTCTTTAACATTTTCGATTCCTTCGCCATCGATTATTATCTGCCGGTCGATTGTGTCGGTGCCAAACACCATCGTTTTTGTCTTTGCCGTGTTTACAACCAAGCCGTATGGCTTACTATCTAATACCAATCTCGTTAATGTTCCTTCCAGCTTCTTGCTACTCCCTTCAATTATATCTTTATCATCGGCAAACCTCAGGTTGTTTATTGCTAGACCCTGCACCAAGATTCCTCCGCCATCCTCTTTGACGCCATCCATGGCTCTTTCTAAAACTGTAATAAACACTTCAGGTGATATCGGATCCCCTTGTCTTGTTCCTTTATCAGTCTTGAACCAATCTCCTCGCATATTCTGCAATCGAACTGCTGCTACCCCGCACTCGTTTATGTTTTCCAGAACTTTTATCAGCTTTTCACACACCCCATACGACCTCAAAACTGCCCAAGTTACTTTTTGATCGATGCTGTCGAATGCCTTCTGAAAGTCCACAAAGCAGTTGTAGATTTTTCCCCCTTTTCTCCTTGCTTTTTCCGCTATCAGTCTCAAGGACAGGATCTGTTGAACTGTGCTCCTGCCCTTTCGAAATCCTGCCTGTTCGTCTGCCAGATGTTCTTCCATCTGAGCCTGCAATCATTTGGTTAGAATCATCATTAGAATTTTTCCCACATGGCTAATCAGAGCTATGGTCCGATAATTCTTACAGTCCTGAGTACTTCCCTTCTTGTGTATAGTTATCAAAAGTGACTTCTTCCATATTTCCGGCACTGTACCCGTTTGCCATGCCTTATTGCACATGTGATGTAGTAGCTTCAGTAGCTTTGCTCCCCCATATTTGAGCATCTCGCCAGTGACCCCGTCTATCCCCGGGCTTTTGTTCTTCTTCAGGCGTTTTACCGCCCAATCCACTTCCTCCAGGAGAATGCCATCATCTGGCTCATCTGTTTGCTGTGGTGGAGTAATCTCATTCAGTGACTCAATTAGCATTTTTGAAGCCGTTACATCCCGTTGCTCCTGATATAGACTGCTACAGTATCTTGTCCATCTCTCGAGTATCTCTTTCTTCTCGGTAAGCACCTTATGGTTTTCATCTTTGACTGTAATTTGTCTGGGGTGCCACGATCTGTTGATGTTTCGTAGTAGCTTGAATACTTCTCGAGTCTTGTGTTCTCCATAATATTTCTCGACTTCCTTGCAAGTATCTTCCAGCCATCTGCTTTTGTCTGCTCTCGATGCTTTCCTCACTTCATTACATTTGGTCCTGTATTGCTCTCCTGATTGTGTAGATTGGTATCTGTTTAGCTTCAGCAGTCGTTTCTCCTTCACCAACTTCATGGTTTCCGCCGATATCCACTTTTTTTTGATGACTTCCTCTTCTGGAATTGTTTGTTTAGCTGCTTCGCACAGCAGTTCTGCCAACTGTTCTGCTTCCATATCCTCAGAAACGTCAAGTAACCCTTCTACATATGCGGTATATCCAGATTTCACTTCATCCCTCTCCAGCTGAGTAAGGCCTCTTCTCCTCTCGTAAGGTGCCCTTCTGTTTCTTTTCAGTTTTAGCTTAATGTTTGCCATGACCAGGCTATGATCGGAATCTATATCAGCTCCTTGGAAGGTGCGACATAGTTGGACCGATGTCGCCCACCTTTTGTCTATCAGTATCAGGTCAATCATATTCTTCGTTTTTCCGTCTGCTGATGCCCAAGTCCATTTCCTACAGCTTTTCTGTTGGAATTTGGAGTTGCAGATAGACAAGTTGTGTTGCTGTGCAAACTCCAAGAGATGTTCGCCTCTTTCATTTCTTTCTCCATATCCGAATTTGCCCATGACTGTCTCCCATCCCTTCTCATCTGACCCGATTTTCACGTTCCAATCTCCCATTAGTATTGTTATGTCTTTTCGTGGTATTTCGTCCAGTGTTTTGTCTAGTTCTTCGTAGAACTGTTCTAGTTATTCCTCAGAGCTGTCCGTTGTGGGTGCATACGCTTGTATCACTGTGATGTTGAACGGTCTTGCTGAAAATCTGGCAGCCATCATTCTCGGGTTAATTGGGTTGTATCCAAGCAGTGATCTTTTGGCTTTGCGGCTTATCAGGAACCCAACTCCCGCTTCATGTCTGGTTTCATGTCCTGACCAGATGACTTCACCTCCTCCAATTTCACCCGATTTGGTCCATCTCATCTCGCTAAGCCCCAAGATGTCCCAGTGATAGTAGCTCATCTCCTCCCTCAGCAGTTCTAGCTTCCCAGCTGCGTTGAGTGTTCGCACGTTCCACGTTCCTACCGTCAGGATTTCTCCAGTAAGCTTCATCTTTCTGTCTTCACTGTCTTAACAAGCCATGCTGGGGTGGAAAATGAAAGAAGCGCAAAGTTAAAGGATAGCAGCGGCCTAATCTGTCCTAATTGATAATGGAATGCCTATTTCTTAAGTCCTTTCCAGAAGACGAGTCTCAACCGAAGTTCTTAAAAACCTTGCGATTACGTCATCGTGCCCAACCTTCAGGTTATCTATTTGGTGTAAAGTCTTTTGTTGATCCTCGTCGATGCAAATCTGTATTCAATCATTACTGTTGGGTTCGGTTCCCCAATTCTGGTCCTGCGAGCATTGACGTTAAGACGTCTGTTGCTCTCAGTTACCATTATCGATCCACTTGTCCATTCAAGGAATTTCGGTGTGAGAAATACGATGAAGAAAAAGCCGTTGATGATATCATGTTAAGATACAAGGATTCACTTCTTCAAAGAGTTTCAACGGTGCTAAGCACTATTGGAATTCAAGTAGGGTAAAGTGTATTCCTGCCAGAAGTAGCCATATGTGCACAACTTCGAGCTTTTGGTGCTTCGTCTGCATGTTTAAGATGAAGTAAATCATTTTTGGAGTGAACTTTTTATTAATTATATAACACTTCGCTCAAATATTATAGGTCAGTTAATCTAAAACGTTAAACGGCGATGCAGGGGCAGACCCAGCAAGGTTTTGGCAGCGCAACTGTAGAGTAAATATGTATGATGGTGAACGACTACGTATGCCGGAATATGGATTTATATACGAATAATTCTATTGACTGCACTGGATAGGAGTATCGGATAGGCTAGCCTTGCATTCCCATGAATTGTTTATAGTTTGCAGAGATTTATAGACATTCATCCTTTTCGTGATCATCATGATCATCATCATCATGACCATCTCCATCATTATCACGAGTTTCAGACGCCTGCCATTTTTTGCCCAGAGTTTTGAATAAATACTCTCCATTCTTTACGATCTACACAGGCCGTGTTTGATTTATTCAGCGTGGTCATGATTTTCATTGTAAGAATAATACCTGACAGTCTGAGCAACGAAATAAAAAGGTTGCCAGAGAAAAACCTAAAACCATCTTTTTTCTGATTAAGCTTATATTAGTTTTCTACAGAATTATAATGAAGTGCTATGTAAGATATTTGTAAAAGACTGTCTTACTTAATTAGCGACAATTACGAGGAACACATATTTAATTTCAACTACTAGTATTCTGTCTCTTCCTGCAACACTGGTTTGCAAGTAGAACTCGCACACACCGACTGGTTCTGAAATGTTTTTGGGCGTTGCAGAAGTAAAATTCGGAAATATCTCACACCTTAACATAGCTCTATGTTTATCTGTCCATGACATTACAGGCTATCGGACTAAATTCTTCTGTAGCGGATTCAAAAATTTATTCAACACGTGCTCTCTGGAACAGTCTACCTGCTAACATCACAGATCACAACATCTCGCGAGACATTTTCGTCAAGCGCCTTAAAGCCTATTTGCACCGATTTGCTGCTCTTCTTCGACCGTTTTTCCACCCACAATACCACCTTCAACCGAAGGACATATGACGTGTTAACAAATGAAACTTGAATATTTATATTGATCGGCTAGTCAATACTTATCAAAGCTACTCATCGATGACCCTGACCGGGTTGTGGCCGAATGCCGAGGCAAATGCTACTTACATATTTTTACTGCTCGGTTGTCGATGCAGTAAGTAATAAGGACATTGACTATCAACCACACCGTTCCAATTATGATTTCTAGTTGATAGGCAGATTGCAGGCTTACCATTGGCTCTTGCATTGTTCAAACGAGTGAGGTTAATATGAACGCAATTTTCATGCAAATGGTTCTACTTATTCTTGGTGTGTGCGACACGGTGATCTATCGGTAACGCGCGTGGTCAATGATCATGCGGTTGCAGGTTCGACTCTGTGTAACGACTCAGGGCAAGTTGTTTGCGCACACCATTCCTCTGTCAACAAGCGGTGTAATTTAATTATCTGCGTAAGTTGGAAAGTAAATGGCAAGTCCTGCGAAGCGCTGGTTCCGTGTCCAGGACATTGGGATTCGTCCAGTGGCCGCTCAAGAGCCCAAAGAAAATGAATTGAGTGTCTCCCTGCGTCTCACTTCTGGGATGAATGAAAGAAAACTTTATTGCTCCGAAAAGAACAAAAGAACAAATGCATTGATCATTGTATAGATTATTGGGATACACATGGTAGACCCAAAAGGGACCTAAGTCCCGCTAAATTAGGATCGTCTATTACAAAACGATGCAGGTGGCGACAAAAAGAAAATAAGAAAGTGGATCATCATCGTGATCTCTATGAAACTGAAGATGAGTCATAACTGTGACTTCCAGAAACATAAGTAAAACTTATAGACTAAACAGACATGAGCGTTATAATCGACAGTCTAGTGACATTATTAGGAAATTATTAGGAAATTACATTATTAGAAATTAGGGTTCTTTACTAATTCTTCGAAACTCTAGTATTTAAGAACACTCAGGTTAATTTTAGGTGAAAAATTCTAAAGATAAAGAATTCTCTTTAAGAAATCCAAACAGGTGCGACGTACCTGTTGCATGAAGCCCTGTTGCGAGCTTACGTAAGAGTAAAATGAAGCAAATCAGTCCCTCGAGCCAAACCCTAGACGCCGCCACGGGTATGAAGTGTTTATGACTTCATTTTGTATAGCCTCTGCACATGAATGCGTATGATCAGTCCTCTCCCTCGCAGCTCGATTTACCCACTGACACTGCAGGTCAGTACAGACTCATTTTATAGCTGAGTTAGCTGAAGGGGGCCAGTGGAAGAGAAGAGTAAAATAAACTAAAGTTAAATTTGTAAATTAAGCTTCAGTTGGCAGAGATGAACCTTTTTGTAAAGTGTGTTACTTAGCGATATGATAGATCATACACATATATGTCTCATGCCAACCTGATATGGGTGTCTGTCGTAATAACGGCTTGGACATTCAGGTATTTGTTGTTCGAAGTATTAAGTTTAAGTACGCAAGCAAGCATGACGGCATCCCAGCAGTTGGGCTTGCCTGCATAGATACAGTTAGGGCATTGCATACAGTACACATCACTGAAGAAGACATAGTCATATTAATGCGCTGTTGCTTCGCCTAAAAGAAGAGTTGATAGCACAGCGAAAGGATTCTTGCTTTAGCTGTAGGAATTCATGGCAACTGTCATCTCTTCATAACACGGTAGATCAATACCTGCATTTACGCAGTTGGCATGAAATCTACGATATGCCGTCTGCCTATTAGAAGCGCGAGGCTTGGTTGCTAACACAGAGGACTTTTATTGTAGGGTTTTATTCCCTTATTGTTGACATCCAGCGTGTATGATGGAGCATTTCAGGTAAGTGTCTCGGATGAGTATGTTTTTGCTTGAGTGCTTTTTGTAGCTGCCATTACAATATGCAAACCAATTAGCGTACTGTATTCAATTCACTCTTCTTTAATTGTAACTACATTTACTACTTCTCACGATTGCTCCAATGTTAGAGCTCTTAGGGTGCTCTCAACCGTAAATAAAGTTACACTTATGATTTTAGTTTCCTCTCGAACTACATGTAAAGTTATACTTTAAACTGGTAGTCATATTGCATCGTTCTTTACTGACAATGTGCTATTTTTCGTTATGTTGTTGTTGTAAAGTGTGGGCATTTGCCGTCCGTTATTATTATTATTTCTTCTTCTTCTTCTTCTTCTTCTTATTTCTTCTTATTATTATTGTTATTTACCTACCTATCTACTTATTTACTTACTGAAAATCTAGTAATATAATTTAGTCTAGTCTAATCCAGTCTAATCTGATCTGATATCACATAATATCTAATCCCCAATCTCATTAATTTTAAATACGATGACACTACTATTGAAACCATTGCCAATCATTGCTTACGAGATATACTGATGAAACAGGCTGTAATAAATTACGTTTTGCCTTGCAGTACCCGTGTAGTTAAATGTAATGTAAATCTCCAAAATTTCTCAGCACCACACAATAAATGCGTAAGGGAGACCAGCTTAATCACCGGCGCTTTATCAGATCAGGTCAGCAAGAGCTAGGTTGTTGAAGTGAGCTTCGATGCCAGGTTAGCTCTAGATATTGACGAGTATTCAGTCTTGATCTCTTTATGGTGAAACAATAGTAGTTCTTATTTTAGGAGTATACGTGCAAAAATAAATATCTACAGAAACCTGTAAAAATTTATGGAAAGCTAAAATATCAGAAGTCGAATTGGAATCATGTGCTTTCAGCAACCACTCTCATGTACACCATCTGCCGCAAAATGCCTGCCGTGTTAAATCGCTATCATCATTAAATTCACTCGTCAAGATCAGCGATTTTACTCGGACTTTCGCATGACTACGTCTTGGCTCCTTGCAAATACTATTTGTGCCTCAGATTCAGTTTTACTGACTTTGCGCACGTAATTGAGAAATAAAATTGAGAAATGAAAATGTTTGAGAAATAAAATAGCTAAATAAAAGAACTTGGGGCTATGTTTATACAACAGTGTTAAATTTTGCATAATGTCCCGGGACTCAATCCGCAAACACTCCTAGGCCTGCGCGTAAGAGTTGAAGCCACGTTCAACGGTAAGAGCGTGCGAAATGATGTTGTGATCTTACAAAAGACTAATGGCAAAAGGCTATTTGGAGAGACCTGTAGCATACGAACACATACACCTACAAATAGAAGTAAACGTACACAAACGCATACATACACACATCAGTACATACGTAGTCCTAAATACGTACATGCATACATACATATATACATACATACATCAATATGGGTACATATGTACATACATACACGCGTGCATACATACATGTGCATACAAACATTTATGCATACGTAGATACAAAATACATGGTTGCATATGTATGTATAAATACATACATACATTTATACATAATACATGCATACATTCATACAAACGTGCATACATTAATATATATGTGCAAACATACATTTATACACAATACATTAACACATCCATACATACATTCGTACATACGTACATACATTCATACATACATCTACGTACTTATGAAGAAAACCTTCAACACAACTCGAGAGACAATGGACACAAGATATTGACAGCAACCTTCCCCATCAATTCACATGTTGACTGAACGGCACCTACGTGTCAGAATTTGTCATGTGCTAGGAAGGGACTATAACTGACAGCTGTCAGTTGTCCCTTTCATCTGAGCAGTCGGTACTTGGAAGAATAGGTCTTTTACCAAGGTATGTCGCTTCTGTTCTTTGTTATGGCAACAACAATGCATAGCTCTGCTTTACTCTGCTGAAACATATTGGGGCAAAATTGCTTACTCTCTTGGCATATCTAGTATACAGGTTAAACAGCGAATTGTGCTTATTTTGATACAAAATTGTTGTCTGCCTTAATCCTGTTGCCTCATTCTTGACTGTGGCGATGCAGTAGCTACTTGTTGGGCGCTGTAGAAATCTCGAGCTTACGATTACGATTATTCAGTATCTACTCTAAGACATCCATACCCCACATTGTGCCTAACACCTGAGCTTAACATACTAAAATGGGTTTCCAATTCAGCCAAGGAGCTGATTCAAATTGGGGCTTGCTGTGTGCAAAACACTGAATTGTGGCCAATCACAGTGGTTAAAATCAATCAGAAAATCAATAAATTTGCTGATTAATAATAATAATTGAGTCTCGCCCTTGGAAACGATCTCCCAGCTGAATTTCGGAAATGTTTCAGCCACCACCCCTCCTGTCGGCCGCCCATTTCATTGAACCTCTTTATAGTCATCATCAGGCTTCTAATTAAGATCTAACAGCTTCTTTGTTTCCCTCCCTCTCTATTCTCTCGGTCCTTAGCCGGATTTTCTAAGATCTCTTCTCGACAACACCTCTGATTCTCTATGCATCTCAACTTTATTTTGCACGTTTTAAGAACCTCCTAAAAACTGACTTCTGGTCTGCAAATCTGAAAAGGTGCGACTTTATTTCATATAACGTGAAAATATTATACAACAGTAGAAATTTACTTAGTCAGCATTTTTATGCACTAAGACGCAGGGCTCTGGGTTATTGCGCCGCGTCGTTGCACATCATTTGGCAAAATATGAAAAAAAATTGGGGACAAGAGCCTCACGGTGTACAGATGCTCTTGGCTCTATTGTGTGATACAAAAACCCCTTAGCTTTACACTTCTATTAAGCTATGCATATGGGTTCAAACTACGCAATGATCGTATATCGTATAATATATATATATTTAACAAGGACGTCAAAAGCTTAACTGAACCATCTATTTTGACAGCCAGGGCCGACTGTTACCGATTCAGAATCAGAGAAAAGCAAGTCTATCGTCTTCATTTGCGACGAGGCGTTCAATCCAAGCCACGTTTTCGCTGAGGCGGAGCATTAGCTGGGTGAGACACACAAGATTCAGTCGTCTGGAATTGATAACAAAAAGGCAAGCTGTAACAAAAACCTACCTTTCTTAAGCCTTCAATCATTTCACCATATTTTCAATGCCTTGTTAAACGACACCAGTATAGTTTGAGAAGAGTAGGCTCTTAAACTAGCCCAAGATGACCATCGTATATCGACAGTAAGGCACGGTAGCATATTGGATAGAGCGCTTGGCTTTGACGTAGAGAGTACGGGTTCGAGCCTCCTTCCAGATGGTTACTGTGCAAGTCCTTAACTCACAACTGCTCGGCTCCATCGATTGATGCTAGGTCATTAGATAATTGCGCCTTAAAAATGCAGAAATGATTATGTTTTGAAATGTGACTTTAATATCTTAAACTTGGAATATCAAGGAGGGTATATTCAATCGATTAAAACCGAGATCCACTGATAAGTATATCTGGACCTTATTACCAATGAAATAAGTGTTATATGCATAATAATCAGTAAAGTAATAAGTTCCACTAGCCTTGTTACAAACTTTGTTGCTTTCACTGTTTGTAACATTTTCTGCATTCTGCATTTTAGACGGTTGCAGTATTTCCTAATCTTGACATGCTTCTTCATCACGATCTCAGGACCATCGTACTTCGTTCTACTGAAACAAAACTACAGCTCTACAACATCTACAGATAACATCACGAATTCTTTAAGTGGACAGCAATTTAATCAAAGACATAACTCAATAACCTACTCTTTCTCAGGTCAGTTTAAATGCAAGAATCTGCATAAACCAACCGCATCGAAGATACATTATCGACACACATATTGGCAAGTGCAACAAGATGGTCAGGAAGACGTCATAGTCTATTCCGCTTTCTATGATGACAGACCCATAGTTGGACTTCTTCCGTGGATCAGAATACTTGGTATTCGTCGAGTATCCGATAAACCTCTTTGGTGCTATGTGTGGTATTCGGAAACAGAAATACCGTTCGTCACTGAGGTTGAAATCATTAAAACGGGTGCTAATGGGAGAGTGAAAGGTGGCAAACTTTATAGTCAAAATCTCTTCTCATGTCAGCTCAACAGCTCAAGATTCATTCCAACGCATGTTTCAATTGCAACCAAACTTTGTTCAAATTCTTCAATATTTCTTGAAATAATTCATAATTCCAAACCAAAAGAATGGATCCATATTTTTGGAGCATGTTTGGAAGTAAATTTTGGATACTTTCCACCAGAAATGATAGTGGAATGGATGGAAGCTTATTCCATGTTTGGAGTAACACATGTCAACATCTACAATGGTTCAGTTGACAGTAAACTGGATCGAATATTTGACTACTACCGACAGAAAGGCATTCTTGAACTTCATCAAATGCCACCAGCAGTTGAAGATTATAGTATCGAAGGGGTTAGACTGGGCAGTCCGGCTTCTCTCAACGACTGCATGATGCGTAACATGTACTCTCATCGTTTTCTGGTGGTTGTCGATTTTGACGAAATCATAGTTCCAAGAATTCACAGTAATTATCTGGATATGATTCATTACATTGACGAATCTGAGAATCGTTCGGAATCTCATCATACTTATTCTTTCAGGAATGCCTATTTCTTTAAGTACTTTCCAGAGGACGAGTCTCAACCGAAGTTCTTAGAAACCTTGCGATTACGACATCGTGCCCAGCCTTCGGATTATCTATTCGGTACAAAGTCTTTTGTTGATCCACGTCAGTGTTTATCCGTCTACAATCACTACTGCTGGATTCAATTTCCGAATTCTGATCCTCTGAGCGTCGACGTTAAGATGTCTGTCGCTCTTAGTCACCATTACCGAGCTAAATGTCCTTTCGAAAGTATTCAATGCGATGCATACGAAAAGGATAAAGTTAGGGATGATATTATGTTGAAATATAAGAATACGCTTCAGAGTAGAGTTTCCGCGGTGCTACAAGATATCGCTATCCTGAATGTATAAAATATATTATGCGATCAGTTGTGTCCATAAACATATTAGGGTTAATGTGCTTTTCAGTTCACAAGTTTATAAGCATTTACGTACTTTAGCATCTATTTTAGAGCGTACATTGCGCACACTCAGTTGATTTTTATTTGAAACAATCTGCTTGGTTTTATTAGAAATAACTCATCAGAAATGCAGGAAGCTTTGAAGGAAGTAACTTACGATAAGTAGCTACTAACTGCTTCAATCTTGTATTAATATTCACTTTCGTCGTAGTGAATTTCGGTAGTAGTGACATTTGTGCGGCACGATGGTCTATCGGTAACGCGTATGGTGAATGTTCGTGCGGTTGGGGGTTCGACTCCATGTAACTACCCCGTGGCGTTGTTTGCTCACGCCGTTCCTCTGTCACCACACAGTATAAACGTAAGCTGGAAAGTAAGCGTCAAGTCCTGCGATGCATTGGACTCGTGTCCAGGACCTTGGAATTCGTCCGTTGCTCCCTCAAGGACCTAAAGAAATGAAAAGAGCGCCTCCCCTGCGTCTAACTTGTGGGATATTGGATACGTTAGGTTTACATTTAGTGACATTTCACTTTTTGGTCGTCTGTGAATAATAAATCTGTGAGTTATAAGTAATCAGCAGTCTATCTTTGATTGCATATTGCCGGTCAAATCTGTTCACTGACTTGTTCAAAAAACTGTAAACAGATAATTATTTATTGCATATGATAATTATAAAAAAAACATGTAAATGAATATTTTAGATGTGCAACAAACTGATAAGTGTGCAACTGTTAAATGATTGAATATGCAATTTTAGCGCTTTTCAGCCATAAAACCTGGTCCGCTCTGAATTGGTCTACTGCAATTCCATAATCATCGGCCTCGCTCACATCCACCTACAACAAACGCTTTCAACCATTTTTAAAGCGTTACTCTCTGCAGTACTCCCAACCAACTCATCTCCTTGAACTCTTCATCATTCAATCGCCCGTCTCTACCCTATCGTACTCTTATCCCATTCTTACCCGTTTCCAGTGACAACTCACCTAAAGTTTCTAATCATATCGATCACTGCACCCTGCTTCTGGATCGATCTACCACCTACTTTTCGCCTATTCTTCGATCCTCCATTCCACCCGGCATCGTTACTTCAAGCCCCTTTATCTATTAACATTTAGCTATTTCATTCAAAACTATAGTCCGCGGCCTCCCACTTTTCTCAACTCAACATAACCCAAAGTAACAGCTTCTTCTTCTCTGTTTTCTTTAGAACTCCCCTATCTATCACATCAATTATCAGCCGAGTATCTTTCAGAAGAATAAAGTAGGCGTTCAATTCAAAAATAAAGTCCTACCTCCTCAAGAAATCGTAACCTTATCAATCCAAACTGCAGTCTATTGATTTATATCAATAAAGACACAATGCCCCGTAGCAGCTTATCTATTTCTTTATCTATGTAATCTGCTGGCAAACAGATATTGTTCTTCATATGGTATTTCTGGACCATCCTCTTACTTGACGCAGCGATGGTAAATGTGCTAGTGCATTGCGATTAGCTTATGTAGTTTTAGGAAAATTGGAGTTTACGGAGTATCGAAAAACCATCAAAAAGGTACCGGATATGGCCGAATATTGAATCGATAGAAGCAACTTGGCTGCTGAATTATTGTGAAGGGCTTGCTTAAGGTTTCTACACAATAACCGTTTTAGGGGAGGCTCGAATCTGTACTCTACGCGTTACAAGCTGAGGCTTCTAACCAATCAGCTAATGAAGTCTATGATAGTTACCAAATGAGGCTGTTTTGTCATATTAACTTCCTTGTCGAGATCCGCAAAGCCGGAAATAGCCAGAGTGGAGGTTGCCTCTCTGAGTCAGTATTTAGTCCTCAAGCGATTGACCTTATTGATGTTTTCTTAAATCGAAAAGTTGCAAACTCACAGACGGTGGATTTTTGTAATTATTGAAGAATTCTGACTAATGCGGCATTAGGCAATTTTCATATTGCGACTCACAACCCGTCAGACGGAATCGATTTGAAGGTATCTAAAACGCTTGAATTCAAGGTTGAGTCTACAGACATCACGTGTTTAGAGACATCTTAATGGTGGTAGAAGGACCTTTTGACCTGGATGCATTGACACATGCCGACAGGCTTGAATTCGTGAAATCTTCATCGTGGATATTAAAATTCATGAATTGAAGTCACCTTAGATTCAAAAGATGACGGGCGCACCAACTTTCTCGAATATCGCTACCTTGTTTGCTTTATGTCTGCACAATTTTTCCTTTCTGTTGGGGCGCAGAAAAGATCTAATCGTAATCGTAATCGTAAAGTCGAGATTTCTACAGCGCACAACGAAAGCTGAGTCGCAGGAACCAGCTTCATCACAGGCGCTCAGTCAAAACAAAATTGATAGGTAATAAGGCTTCGGGAACATCTCTGAAGAGCAGTAGAGTTGTGGAAACCTAAAGGTATGCCATCTATCGAGTGACGATATATAGTTATCGATAATCAAAGAAACGTAGAAACTAATCGTAATCGTAATTCCGAGATTTCTACAGCGCCCAACGAAAGCCACGTCGCGGTGACCAGCTTATTCACAGGCGCTCAGTCAAAACAAAATCGATAGGCAAAAGGGTTCGGTTCCAGGTCAACTTCCAAAAGTCAGACGGAGAGACATCGTGGCAGCTATGGGAGGTGGTGTTTAGGGTTAGAGAAGAGAGAGAGAGAGAGAGAGAGAGAGAGAGAGAGAGAGAGAGAGAAAGAAAGAGAGAAAGAGAGAAAGAGAGAGAGAGAGAGATAAGAGGAAGAAGGGGTAAACTAACAGACGAACGGGCTCTGACTCTGTTGCGGCGGCCGAGCGGCTTACGCGCACGCTTTACACCTCTCTTCCTGGTTCCAGTCCTGTCATGTGAAATCAACATGGACCATCTTGTCGATTGCTAAGTGTTTCTTAGCGAGGATCCGGTTGCAAAACGGGTTCAAGGCATCTCTTTTGAAAATTTCCATTGGTAATGTAGCTTTTAAAGCGTAACCTGCCCATGAACGACTTTGAGCTGCCAGGATGGAGGGTGGGCGTAAGACAGATTTTTATCATGACTTGGAGTGTAATTTTTGGCTTGGGTTGAACCTCCTTAACTCCCACCCTGCAAATCCTACCCTGCATGTTGGAAGTTTTTCCCTCTCTTCCTCTTATCTTTCCTTCCGCTCCAGTTTCATGCTTGGACTGGAGCGGGAGGATAGATAAGAGGATAGCCACACCATAGCCATCCGACTGTCTGCCTGCTGATCCATGGATCTTGACTAGGAACCGAATGTGACCCTTTCTGCCCACCGATTTTGTTTTGACTGAGCGCCTATAAATAAGCTGGTTTCCGCGCTTAGCTTTCTGTGGGCGCTGTAGTAATCTCGCATCTACTATTACGATTACGACATTAAAATAAGGCAGAGTTGTGAAAACTGCAAGCTCTGCCATCTATCGAGTAACGCAAAATCGTTCGACTTATAGACTGCCAGAACATGACGAGATTTAGCCCGTCAAAACATTTTATTTCTCCGTAGCTTTATTAAGAGGGATCGTATGTATCTAGGAAAGAATAATAATAAACCTAAAATTACTCATAACATTTTGAACAAAGATGTTTGTTATTTTGTGTAATTGTATGAATGTTTTTGTAGGAGTTGTAAACATTGCATTACTTACTTACTTATTTACTTGCATACTTACTTACTTAGATGTTCAAACTTTAAATCGAACGTTGGGAGGTAAAAGGGAGATGGAATGGAGAACAAGACGGAGGACTGACACAACATTTTGTCACGTTTTGCTACCGAATGAAAGCTTCTTGAAAGATTATCCTTCGTTTTGATAGCCGTGGTTGGGTATTTGTGAAGGGTTGTTCTTACCATAGCGTTTTTCAAATTAGCAATAAAGACTCGATTGCATTTGTTCTAATAGACGCTCTCTTTCCAGTGGGATTTGGACCATTGTGGTATATTTTACCTCAGGAATCATCGCAATTATCCCAGTAGAAATGCACAACCTTAAAACGTTTTGTGTCGCCTGATGCGCTATTTATAGCTTTACCATGTAAAGGTTGTGCTTATGATTGCATAGTGCACTAAAGTACCTCACTAAGGCACTAATTGGTGCTCGATAGTCTAACAATTCTTTCTTTCCTTCTGGATGATATTAGTTCCTCCTAGGGGAGGATTCCATCATACGGATCCTTCTTTTCCATTTGTTTCTATCTCCAGTATCGTCTTTCTTCAGTCTGAGTAGTTTTAGGTCTTGCTGAATCATGTCTCCCCATCTCTTCTTTTGTCGTCCACGACTGTGGCGTCCGTAAACCTCTGCTGTCGTAATTCTTTTAATGCAATTTTCCTCTTCTCTCCTCATCCAATGACCATACCATCTCAACCTGACTTCTCGTACCTTGTCAGATATACATACCACTCCCAATATGTCTGATAGCTAGTCTAACAATGTTAGTGCTATTTTCAGTTAGTTAAAAAACAACATCCAGGCATCTGGAAACTGTAACAGTTTTGCATTCCGGTTGCAAAGGGTGCATCAGACATCTTGAAATGAGGACCATTTGCGTCGTGACTAAGAAGCCGTCGTCAAATAGTATCAGTCTTGCCAGCTGGACGATGGATTGGGACATGTACCCTGCTAATTTGGTAAACGCTGTGATTCAGAACAACCCTTTGCAAAATAAACAAACACGTCTATCAAGAGGAAGGACAAGGTTCAAGAAGAATGTAAACTCTAGAAGAGATAGACACACACACAGAGACAGAGAGAAAGAGAGACAGAGAGAAAGAGAGACACACAGAGAGAGGCACAGAGTAAGAGAGACACAGAAAGAGAGACACAGAGAAAGGGAGAGCGAGCATCAGAGAGAGAGAGAGAGACAGAAAGATAGAGACAGAGAGAGACAGAGAGAGAGAGAGAGAGAGAGAGAGAGACAGGGCGAGACAGAGAGAGAGACTCAGCCCTTGTGTGGGCCCGTGTCTTTTCAAATCACCAAATAATATCATAAGTAAATGTCATTCAAGAATAGAACACATTACAGCATTCATTCGTTTGCACAAACTGGCAAACCGCTGCGTCAATCCTACTCCTTGTTCTTTACTCCATCTTCCTTTTCACTTTTCAACCTTCGTTGCGAAGTCTCTATATCTCATTAAGTAAGTAAGTAGGTAAATGAGTAAGTAAGTAATGCATTGCTTACAACTTCTACAACAACTTTCATTCTGTGGCAAAATATGACAAACAAATGAATCCTAGTTTAAGATGCTATGAGTAACTATGTACTGTATAATTATAATTTTTTACCGATGTACATTTGGATCCTCGGGACTGAAAAAAAGCTCCGATAAAGTAACATATATTGGCTGGCTAAACGTCTTCAAGTTCTGGCCTAGAGACAATGCTGTTGAACGCTACAGCATTAACTGCTATTTTCCACCAAAGTGCATATGATAGCTCAGGATTTAAAAGCTGTCCGGAGAAAAAGAAAACTCATATGGGACGACTGCACCTTGTCAAAATTCAGGCCTGACAAAAGTGCCACGGAATTCAACGGCATTGAAGCATTGAATTGCAAATGCAGGCCCCTGGAAGAGATAACAATTTTTACGGTCTCTGAAAATCTAAGACAGCGCTCTAAAGTCCAGCCCAGGGCTATTAATGGGGCCAAGAGTCTCGATTGCCAGGGGTGTAAAATAGTAGGCCTACATTGTTAGGAGTTGACTGTACTTCGCATTTTTTCTGGAGATCGACAGTTCTGTGGCTGCCCCGTCTGTTACAGCAGTTGCCTGCAAGAAAAAGGGCGGAGTGTCATTTACTGTAACAGCCCTGATCAGGCTGAGGCCCACACACCAACAGATCAGAAAGATAAGACAATCCGGTCTCCGTCCGTCCGTCTGTTATTATTATTATTATTATTATTATTATTATTATTATTATTATTATTATTATTATCATTATTGTTATTATTATTATTATTATTATTACTATTATTATTATTATTATTATTATTATTATTATTATTATTAAAAATAATCCAAGGGGAGGCTCGTATCCGCACTTTCCGCGTTACAAGTCGATGGCTCCAGCAATTTGCCCAGCCCGCCCAGATTTGCCAGCAGAGCCCCGGTTCAAAAACTTAGCATGTGGTGATGAATGATTCATATAAATGTGAGACTGGGAGTCCTACACACGGAATTGGAGCGAGAGACGTGTGACAGTGGGAAGATGTTTTGCCCGGTTACCATGTTCCTAAGGCGGAAAGACATAGAGATGTGTCACAAGACTCCTCTGTCCCAGGAACTAAGAGAACGACTGGCACTTGTCCCAGAGTTACGTGATTTAGAAAGGTGTTGAAGAGGAATCCCGTAGTTAAACGGCAAACGAAAAAGGACCCACTATAGCCGGCGAAGGAACGAATCCTGCTCTGAGAAAAAGTCATCCTGAAGACGTTGCCTATCCGGCGATCGCGAAAGAGCCAGAGTCGGATCCCGGGACAGAGCTTTACAATATTGCTTCCTTTACGGAAGCGGCCAGTACTGAAGCTTCCTTGGAGAGAATGGACACTATGGTCAGGGATGGTACGGAACGATCACTTCACGTCGAGGGTAGAAGGTTCAGTTATGCAGGTGGCTCTGGGTGAAGAACTGAGTTGGAGTCACCCCACCCCCAAAAGTTATGTACAGACTCCGACAGCCACATTCAGGAGTTGAAACCGCCTTCAGAAGGAAAGATGTTCCTCTTCCACTTGCACCTTTAGAAAACTCAGCTATAAGGAGTACATCGACTGTGCACTGACGGTGGAAAGAACAGGCGGCGAGGGAGAGTACTGGCCACCCACCCTCATATGTCAACGCTAAGAATTTAAGTCGCCAGCACTTCATACCTATGGCTACCTCTCGTTGCTGGCTTAAGGGCCTGTCCTTTGTCTTCTCTCATTAATAATTAAATTTGCAAATAGGTGATGTGACCCTATGAGCCGAGTTTTATCCAGTTCAAGATGTAAGTGAGTAAATATTTGCTTCATTGAAGTAGTAAATTGTCAAGTGTTATTGTAGTCTAAAGCATTTACTATTATTGCGCCACAAATTATACATACTTTGCCGGTGGGCCAGTAATTATAGTCTTTATTTAGGAGGTAGGCCATTAATTATACTTCCTATATCAATAAAAGTCTACTAGAGAAACAGCTAAAATCAGTAGCCAAAACATTCTTCTTTGCATGTTACAAAGGGGCACTATAGAAGTCAATCTCCATCAGAAAAGATATCAGCCTTAAGAATAATGAAAAGCTGATGATTTGTTGGAATTGACTTAATACATTTAAGAATTCAAATTACACATGACGACAGGTATCGTAAGTGAGCTACTATATTCCAAATTGCACATGACGACACATATCGTGAAGGAACTACTATATTCCAAATTGCACATGACGAAATATATCGTGAATTAACTATTATAGTTCAAATTACACGACAAAACATATCGTAAGTGAGCTACTATAGTTCAAATTATACATGACGAAATATATCGTGTGAACTGCAATTTGAGATATTACACGTCTACCTAAGCGCCGCCTATATGTTTTGCATAATTCTAACACGATTGCAGAAATGAAACTATCCTATTATCTAATGTTAACTAGATTGACAAGTAAATAAATAAATAATAACTAAACATATAAATTAATAAATATGTGCATGACAGCAGTAGATGCATAAATATTTGCTAAACCGTGTCCCGTAGATACGAGTAGAAGAACACTTAAGTAAGTAAGTAAGTGAGTCAATAAGTATATAACTAAACGAATAACGATATACACAAACAACTATACGTCTATGACAATAAATGCATAAAATTCATAATTTTGCAATTTAAATTCCATTATCAGACTATCGCAAGCGTTTTAGCAAGCCATACGGTCCGTTTACAAATACATTAAGTTTAGACTTGTGAAGAACATCGCATGGGCATAGGCTTGTCTAAAAACTGTTGCATTTACATCGGCATTTAGACTTGTTAAGAACATCCCGTGGGTCTAAGCTTGTCTAGAAACTGTTGCATGATTTAATTGGACGGTTAAAGTTTGCTAATTAAACTTAGTAGGGTCAAAAGCTAGGCTGTTTGCTGCCCTCGTTGATACTATGTCCCATTACCAACAAGTTGTGACTCGTGTAGACAGACGTTGGCTTTCTGCCCAAGTGGCGGATATCGGGTCAACAACATCGACAGTTGTTATATGAATATTCTCCACTATTATCAGCAGATTGCTCTTATACCTTAGCCCGATATATACCACTTGATATGTTATCACTATATCTTATAACCATCATATATATTATTATTAATTATATTATTCTCGAGTTAATATATTATAATTATATATAATAAATGTGACATATAATCGTATAGGTCTAGTTATATATAAGCTTATAAGTTATAATTGCATGTTATTATAGACAAAATATTTGGACATATAATAATTTATAATATGTAAATGAACATTTATGTAGCGTCTCTTCAAGAACTCCTCTGAGTTTGTTAATCCACCATAGGCTGCCTTTCCCTCTTAATGAACTAATCGTCTGCGTGTTGACCTGAATACGGCTTGGTTTTGGTGCGCCATCTGTTGATGCTTTATGCATTAGACACTGGCGCGATAGAAGTTACTGATTATTAACTAGCTAACAATACAAGATCATGATCGGACGAAATGGTCTTCAACCACTGGCGATACTGAGGCTCAGAAAGAAGAAGCCAGATCACCCTGTGCAGGGTACCTGGCCACAGAGCGAAGATATCTGCAGTCCCTAAGATAAAATGGAACGCAACAAGCCAGGCAGTTGCACGTTAGCATAAGTATTTTAAACTCAACGAGTCTTCTCATGGGCAACCAATGCAACATATCTCGCTTTTAATTAGATATATGACCAAACTATGCTATCCCGCCTATAAGTAGAGCTTATGATATTCGGGACTTCTCTTATCCAGCTGAAATTATGTAATTCTGTTAAAAGCGTGTTCTGTTGTTCCAATTATTTTTAAAGTAACCGCCCCATGTTATTTAAAAATTACACTTACGAAGTTCTTTAACCATCAGTAATTTGAAAGGTGGAGTTTGCAAAGGTTGCTGAAATTGACTAAGAATTGTTGGCTGTTGTCATCGTGTCTCAGGGCTCATGCAGGAGAAAGTCTTTAGCACCTACGATGCATCAAAGTCTCCCAACAGGTGATGTACAGCAATTTCAAAGATTCAAGTAGATGAATACAGTAGCTCAGCTGGATAAATTCAAACCAAGAGACAGCTACTGTTAACTGCATGAGTTGTCCATTGTTTTATTCATACTCCTTGAGGGGTTAGTTCCTGACATCCTGAAGTATTTCGTGTACATGCTGGATGGCCAAGATTGGAACATAATTGTGACTATTTGCAACCAAGACGAACCACTTTAATGCTATGTTTTGTTACTTTATGTTTTGTTATGATATGTCGTTTTAAAACCAGTCAGTATAGTAACCAAGCAGTCAGACCAATCGATATAAATGGTTCGTTCTCTCTGTCAGTCTGTATACCTCTTTACCACTCTCTCTGTGTCACGTCTCTCTGTGCGTATATTATATTACTTTATTCTGTAATAAAACGGCTTCTTCTACTGTAGACGCAAGTTGCAGTAAATCAGCAACACAATGTCTCAAGAGTCTGCAATAAACATTAGATTGTTTTTAGGAAATAGTAGTACTTTAGTCTTAGGTGATAAATCACAGTGCTAACTTTAGGAGCTATAAACTCGCCTTTTGTAGCTATATAACCAGCATTCAGTTAAGGCTTTGGAGACTGTCTTGTTCAGTTGAGACTTCGGCCATTTTGTCGATTCGAGGACCTTAGTCGTGACTACAGAGACAGTAAAGAGATGGCTGGCTTCAACGGAAGATGGAGATTGGTGAAGCAGGAAAACCTCGATGCTTATCACAACCAGATTAGTATGCAAAATTTGATCACATTTTAGCTAAAGTCTATTCTAATCAATTTTATTCTAATCTATTCTATTATATTTTGGTCTATTATATTGTGTTTTATTCTGTTTCATTCTGTTCGATTCGCCACCATTTTATTCTGTTCCACTCTATTCTTTTCTACTTAATTCTCCTATTCTATTTTACTTTATTCTATTCTGTATTTTAGTTTTCTCAGACTGCGCTGTATAAATGCCTAGAAGAAAAACTAAGAAGCAAAGTAAATGATTAAGTATCGAACTAACTAACTGTAATGAATAAATAAACAAATAAAAAAGAAAGAAGAGCAGTCTCTTAAGCTGACCCTAAATGACAGCCATGAGTACTGAGTGCAATCGACTTTAGCTTTCTAGGCCTCGGCATATTAGAGCGGGTGACCAGTCTCTTCCTTCGCCGCCTGATCTTCCCACTGACAGTTTACGATCAGTGTACTCATTTTATAACTCATTTTGCTAGAGGGCGCAAGTGGAAACTGAATTTCGTTCTGCCTTGTCCGGAATTTGAACCCCCGTCTTCTGGGTTGAGAGTCAATCAAGCGAACCACTAGACTATCGTGCACCCCAACAAAACATATGATAAATGCATAAATAATATGGTGCACTGAACCAAACCTATCGGGTTTTATTCCATAGCAAAGCAACACACGCATTCCCATTTCCGCTTAGCACTGTGTTAGATTGCTCAGGGGTTTGGTTTCCATTTCTGTGCTTGGGAATCGAATCCCAGTCCTTCGTTTGTAGCTAGGAAGTTGTTGTCATATCATGTGGTTCGTAATGAAACGTTTTCCGGCTCTTGTTCTGTCATGGTCGTGCTTGCGCTTCAGCACAAATGTCCATTAGCTCCAAGTTAAAGCTTCTGAGGAATGATGTTAGTAATAAACGAGCAATTGCCATATCTTACCTTAGCTCGCATTTTTTGCCTCACATTGCTTTACCTTATTTAATTTACCTCACCGTTAGTTTTATAAAAGTTTGGTTTCAGAACAATTCTAAACTAAGTACTGGTTTCAGACCACCCCTAAAGTAAGGTTGGGTTCTAGAACATTTTGACATAGTAGTAGTTGTATTAGTATTAGTAGTGGTGGTGGAGGTGATGGTGGTGTGGTAGTAGTAGTAGTAGAAGTAGTAGTAGAAGTAATACAAACGCTTTAGGTTACAATACCACGTGACAACATACATCTTGAGTATCAAGCAAATAATATTTACTCAAAACATCTTGAACTATATACCACTCGCCAGTAATAAAAATAGAAGAGATTCTTAAGCTAGCCACCGAGAGGCAGTCACCGGTATGAAGTGTTAGCCATTTCATCTCTTAGCCTCGGTATATGAGGGTGGGTGGCCAATCCTCTCCCTCGCCTCCTGTTCTTCCCACGATCAGTGTACTGTCGGTGTACTCTTTATAGCTGAGTTTGCTAAAGGTGCAAGTGGGAGATTTGAACTCCCTACCTCTCGAATGGCGATACCAGTGTGCAAATCACTGGACTCGTGGTTTTCTTTCATTGTCTTTACTTTCCTGAACCTGTCAATATTATATCTTACCTCATCTTACCACGAATTACATCATAAAGGAAACGAAAACCATTTTCACATAGCTACTACGGTTGATAATTATATACGTTACATAGTTTGGTTTCCTTTAACTTCAACTTTAAGGTATACCTTTCTAGCTTTCAAGTTCTGTAACTGTAGAAACTCCGGAAGATTACAAGGAGAAGCTGCGCACTGTGTTAAAGAGCACCATAACTGATCCAAACGCCTATGTTGAGGAGTTGCATGTGGACCAGGCAGCAGGAATCGTCTCCCGCACCGTCTTCGTCAACGGAGAGAAGAAGAGAGATACGAAAATTCCGATCGGAGTCGAGACGGAAACAACAGGGCAAGATGGCAGGACTTTCAAGGTAACATTTTTATAAATAAAATTACAGAAAAACACTTTAAATCTCAAGGAAGCTGATGCAATGATGTATAGCATGATTCTGTTAGACAAAAAATTAAAAAACCATTGAAATCTCAAAACTAGAGCAGATGATGAAGATATTCAAGGTAAAATTGTTAAAAGACATAGTTAAATCAAACAAAAACACTAAATCTAATGGAAGCAGATGGTAGCATATAAACAAGATGAAACTGTGAAAAACAGAGTTTAAGAAAAACACATGAAAATACTTTAAATCTCATGACTGAAGCAGAAGGCAGGATGTTCTTTTAAATTTAAAATTTGAACAAATTTCAAAATTTCTATCGGGAGCAGATAAAAGGACAGGTGTGAGTCTTAGAAATGCATGCTAAGAAAACAAAACACTTCAAAACTGATCTAATTCTACAGCAATATTTGACCCTCTCAATGGCAATTGTCGAGTCCTCTAAACTTCGGCCTACTATTTTAAAGTCTCTAGACAGCCAGGTTTTAAAGCAGTTAGTAGAGAGACAAGCAGTCGACATAAATGGTTCGTTCTCTCTGTTAGTCTGTGCGCCTTTCTACCACTCTCTCTGAATCAGGCGTCTCTCTGTGTTATATTACTTCATGCTTTAGCAAAACAGCTTCTTCTAAATACGAAGTGCAGTAAATCAGAAACACCATATATCAAGAACCTGCAATAAACAATAGATTGTTTATAGAAAATAACAGTACTTAAGTCTTAGGTGATAAAGCACAGAGCTAACTATCAGCACGCTTTGCTGACCATGGGGATTATCAAGTGCTAACTTTTGCACATCAGTTCGAGCTCATCGGGTCTTCTTGTGTATTGGAACATATTTTCTCCTGGAATTATAATCTTCCATCTAAAATGCATATTTTCTTTGTTTCCATTTTCGCACCTCTTTAGTTTCACCAAAAGGTAGACAATAAAACAGATATACAAAATATCTTATAAGGAGACTACTTCGCCGTTCGAGATGAAATTCGAGTTCTGATTAAATACATCCTAATTGTGTACATATACCCCTGAGACTTACACCAATTCTAAACAATTAACCTCATTAGCTTTACATTTAACAGACTTAAGTATCTTAATAGTCATATTGCATGAAGTAAAATTGACTTTTAAAATTTAGCATAGTAACCTATCGTATGATTATATCCTTACATTACGATTTGCTATAGCATTTATGTTATAATAACTAAATAGTGTGTCAGAACTGTGTTAGGAATGTGTTTTTACTGTGCTAGAATTGTTGAATACTAGCCTTAAATCCAAAATTGGGTAAGCACAACAGGTCACTCCGTAGAGACCTTGTTCAAGTTTTGGTCAAACAAAAAACTGGCCAGTATCATCGACTGTGATGCTATATAACTAAAAGAGCATAAATCAATGTTGTAGTGCGTTTAAAGTAATCTGGTTCGTAAAATACTCAACTAGATTTCGCCTGATGATGTTTTAAGGGCACGTTGAACATAGATAACGATACCCAGTTCCATGTTCACGAGAAAGGAGCTGACTTCGAAACCAACCTGATCTTCGCTTTGAAGGGCGATCATCTTGAAGTGGTGAGTTCGGAGTTACCTGTAATTGTAACCGCAATATCTGAATTTGCCAACCACCCAGAACACTAAAGCGTGGAAACCAGCTCAGGCGCTTAGGCATAGTGCATTAATCATTGGTAACTACTGGTGAAGTTTCATTGGTCATTTATCGGCAATACCTATACTGCTATGTTTACCTTATCTGTAAACCTATTGGCGTAAATAAGATTGTTAGTTTTTTCTACTAAACACTTAATATAGCGCCTATTAAATACTTCACAAAACCGCTGTTCACACTAACCTAGATTTTAGGTGGTAAAAATAGTTAAGACCAAAATGCTCACTAATAAACGCTTTGATTGCTAAAGATAGATAGAAAAGTCACCATTGGCGAGCTCCCACTCACTTGAAGAGCCCAGTCATCTAGAATTGACAGTTGACAGCCTATTCCAGGTTCCTTGGGCACGGGCATTGGTATTGCAAAGTTATATGGACCCTATTTGTTAGTAAAATATACTATCAATCTAATATTACATGCAATATATTACCCTTCGGCTTTATTAATTGGCAAAAACTAGGCATAGTTTAATGTAGGCATATTCATTATTGATAATGTTCTATGGTTAATATATCGGTAATATATTACCTTATTAGTAATGCCTATTGTTTTAATTACTGCCAATACCTAGTAAATTATTTATTTGCTGTCAATATATGCCTAATTTATTGGCAATACTTAATCTGCAGTGGAAGAATGTTTGTGAAAGTGTCGTTTTTGCAGATGATTGATTCCTGCTTTGGTTCTTTATTCTAGACTCTGACTTCTGGAGGAGTCACAGCCAAGCAGTTCTACGACCGAGCTTAAAACATTTGCGCTTTATAATTCCTACTTTAAATGACATTTTAACTTCATTTTGATTTTCGTTTAGCTTGAGGCTTATTGTATCCAAGCTCTTGGTCATTTAGCTTTGATTGCAAAATGCGAAACAATTGTAGTATTCAGACATTAGTCTTTGCCTTAAATTAACCGAAGAATCAGGACTTTTTGAATCCAACTCTCATAATGCTTTGTTTTTGCAGTAAGAAAGAAACAGTCCATAGTGGAAATGTAGTTTTAAAATAATAATGATGGTAATATGATTCTAATAAAAGTGATAATAATATTTCAAAAATAACAACATCTTTTTATTATCATACTTCACTTATATTATATGTAAAAGTGTATAAAATGATTACTATCCCTTAGCAGTTCATTGTATTATTTTCCTTCTGAGGGATCATACATAGGTCCATATATTAACAATTATTTTTCTTCTCGAGCTACATGTTATCCACTGGCACTTAAGAAAGCGCTTCAGAGAAGTTAAATGTCTGAATTGACTAAACATCGTCAAATTCTGGCTGAAAATGCTATGTAAGGCGACAGCATTAAAAGCCCTGGATCGCAAAGGATAGGCGATAGAAAAGACTGCACAAGCTGTTGTTATTATTTTTAGTTAGATATTATCTCTCAGCATTTAGACACAATAAACTAGATGCAAAAGGGAAAGTCTGGGAAATCAAGTCCCATCCACAGGAGTGTATGGGAAGGTCCACGGCATGTTTATAGATAGCGATGGAGACAGATATAAAGACTTTGGAAAACAAAATTTACCTCGCAAGGTACACCACCAACTCAAACCTCCCGAATGAAATCTGCCCCTGAAGAGTTGATTGGGCCCAGGGTTTCAAAAGCTATGGGTAGATGGCAGCCCAGAGTATTATAGACTGTTTATAGATAGCGGCTTGTTCGGCTGTGGGGTTGGAATATGCGATACACAATGGTGTGTCAACCACTGCGATTTAGTCCCAACCAAAGAACCACTGTGGCCCCATCTGGTCGTTTTCCATTAGATTTAAATAGGCTTACCTACTTTTTAGAACTCAGTACATTGGCTTCTTCAAGGGCACGCCAGACTTAGTTATTGAATGCAAATGTACATGTTTTTCTATATATGACTGTATGGCCTCGACCTTTCTCATTTTTCAATGAATTTATCGGGTCAGATCCTTCATCACCTCTACCCGTGTACGGACCGTGCTAATCCGAGATTCAAATACCTAAAATACATCCACGATTGGTATGTGAACGGGGATTCTCACACGTAGAGGCGCCTTGACGTACGCTTTAACCATTGTAGCTAACTAGGCCAGCATAATAGCAAAAATTGGCGGATGAAGCGTCCAGAATTATTATTAATACAGAATTAATTAAAAAATAAATTATAAATAACAAATAAATAAATATCTTATTAGTAAATAATAACAAATAATAGCTACCATAGCAACCACAAACAGCTTGAATCCTTTTGCTTCGAAAGGTGATACGTTGTAATTGACATATGATTATTATTATGATTATTATTATTATTATTATTATTATTATTATTATTATTATCTTTTCATTTGTTAAATGCCACTGTCTAATGACTAAGCATCAATCGATGGCACAATGAGCAATCGTGAGTGCTTAAGGTCCCAACAAAGTTACCGTCTCAAGAAAGGCTTTGTCTGGGAACCTCACTGATAGTCTTAAAATTTGGCAAAATCATTATCGTTCAGTAACTCGAAGTAATGGTATTGCTATTAGCTACACCGTATTCGAAACAATTCATAAAGTATGACACTGTCATACAATGAGCTCAACAGTCGACTCGCACGAGCAGCCAGGTCTATTTGGGTCAGGTGAAAGTCCATTAATCACTGAACAAAACAACACGAGGTTAACATACGGGCTCCATAAACCATGCGCATAAAAACCACGACATGTTTAAACACGTCGAGGCTTTGACTGATCCTGCAGTCACTTGACAGTGACTCAGGATTTGTACCAAAGTTCAGAAATTGGAAAACAAATGATCGCAGTCGTAAGCTCAAGATTTCTACAGCGTCCAACTAAAGCTAAGTCGCGGGAACCAGCTTATATACAGGCGTTCGGTCTAGACAAAATCGAAAGGCAGAAAGAGTTCGGTTCCAGGTCAAGATCCAAGAGTCAGGCAGGCAGACAGTCTGACCGCTATGGTGGATGATGTTTGGAATTGAACCGGAAAGTGAGATAAGGGGAAGAAGAAGAATCAGGATAGGATTTGTGGGAGAGGAGTGTTTTCAGTTTAAGTGGAAGACGTAATCGTAATTCTGTGATTTCTACACCGCTCAACGAAAGCCACGTCACGGGAACCATCTTATTCACATGCGCTCAGTCAAAACAAAATCGATAGGCAGGAAGGGTTCGGTTCCAGGTCAAGATCCAAAAGTCAGGCGAGAGATAGCGTGGCAGCTATGATGGGTGGTGTTTGGAGGTAAAGTGTTTGTGGAGCAGAAAGAGAGATAAGAGGACGAAGAAGTGTGCAGAAATTGCAAGAGGTAAAGTGTTTGTGAGTTCGTACGTTGGGTCAGATAAACAATATTGCCTGACGTCTGATAACGAGATCAAAGAACTCTGACAATAGGTCTGATTAGTTGACCTCAACAATGATGAAATATTTTTATGTAGAGCCTTAATCATGTGGCGGATCGGCCACATGATTTGTCTATAAATGGCATTTATAAATAATAATAATTTAATTCAATGATTTGCGGATTTGTTAATAGTTTGCTAAATAAGGTGTTACGTTCGTTTTATTTAATTTCTAGTATTTTAACGATTTATGTTTTAATTCAAATTAATATAATTAAATCCTTACGTTACTTCAACAGCCCTTTTCCACTGTCAAAGAATTGCCAATACTTGAGCACAGCAGGTCCCGTTAGTCGTTTTAGGCAATTAATAGCCAAAGTTTGGGCGCCCTTAAGTAAATAAATTCGGAGCTGATATAAAGGTTTCCCTACTGGCGAGAAGCCATGGGAAGTGGACTTTCTCACGAAAGTAATTAGACCCCATTAAATAGTGGGGGGGGGGGGGGGGGAAATAAGCGTCGTCCGAACAGCACTGTATGATGCACACAGTGGGCACTCTACATGTGCACGACTCAAGGAAATTTGATATCGTTTGCTTGGTGTTGTAGACATTACGTTTGTGTGCTGGATCATAGACTCCTAGATAATTAGCCTAATTATCTAGGAGCCATTGGCTGGGTGAACATAACGTAAACAAGTCAAAGCTCGGGGCAAGTCAATATATATGAACATGACTTTCTGGGATGCTTTCGTCCGGTGAAGAGAAATTTCGGCGATTCATATTGCCGCACATTACACTCCGCAGCTCATCAGACTTCGCATTGCAACGCATTATAGGCCTACTACACGTTCATCCACTCCTCTTCCACAAATCCTATCCTTATTCCTCCTCTTCTCCTTATATGTCACTTTCCGGTTCAATTCCAAACACCGTCCACCATAGCCGTCAGACTGCCTTACTCTTGGATCTTGACCTGGAACCGAACTCTTTCTGCCTTTCGATTTTGTCTAGACCGAACGCCTGTATATAAGCTGGTTCCCGCGACTTAGCTTTCGTTGGACGCTGTAGAAATCTCGAGCTTACGATTACGATTACTAGTAGCTGTCGTTCGTGCACAGCAAAGCGAACGTATCTGTGGCCAGTTGTGGACCAGATCGAGGCACATAGTTCCCTATAGATAACATGGGTCACATTAGTTATTTTAGATAGTACATGTCAAATATACATAAATCAGAACTACTATATCATATTTCACATATGCATGTCATGTATGAACACATGTATGCATTCGCTTGTCATAACACGTTGCCATCTGTTATTCGGAACAAAACGCATTTATGATTACAAGCAGATAAGCAAGTGGACTCCTCTTGAAATCAAGCTAGACAGGTCTGTCGCACGGTCTCATTAAAGCAATCCTGGCGTAATCTTGAATAAATTGTAGTCCAAAAACAGTTCCAGGAACACTGAGTTTGATTGGTCCGATTGCCTCAAACAGTAACTGCAATCAGATTTAGAACTTTGATTTGTTCATAATTATATCTCAGATAAATGAACTATATATAGTTCATATGAACTTATATGATCTAGTAACTTCTGTAACGCCGTTTTAATAATGCACAAGATATTAGGATCGTTTCAAGTGAAATCGTAGTAAAATAGTTATCTCCTGGAGGAGGAGGAGGAGGAGGAGGAGGAGGATGAAACGAAGAAGGAGGAGGAAAAGAAGAAGAAGAAGAGCATTTCCTTAAGCCAGCTCTGAGAGGCAGTCATGGGCATGAAGTGATAGCGACTTCATTTTTGTTGTTCTCGGCATATGAGGGTGCGGTCAGCAATCTCCCTCGTCTCCTGATCCTCACACTAACAGTGCTCGGTCAGTGTACTTAGTATAGCAGAGTTGTTGGATAAGCCCGGTTGAAATCAAATAGGGCAAGGACCCTAGAAATCAGGCACTTTCAAAGTTTTCAGATAAAATTAGAAAATATGACATATAAACGATCTGTGTGGATATTAAGTGTCATTCAGTATTTTATCCAATCTTAGAACTTCTGCAGCGTATTTCATTCATAATACAATCGATGACACTCCAAAACATGAAGGAAGCCGCAGGTCATTATGTTGTCTAGGCTGATGAAAACAATTTCCGCTGTAATTATGAAGAAGGTACTTAGACGCATCAAAGAGTCTTTAGTTGAAAAATAAAGAAAAACGATGGAGTATTGTTAATTGTAATAATTGAGCCGCACTTGTTTGGATGAGCTCGCTGTTGACTTCACAGGGCGACGTGTTTCGCAGTCCGGTCAATTCCAGTGGTCAGTACAATGGGATAGAAAGGCAGCCTTCCCCATGTTTCGGGTGCAGCATCGGAAGGCTGTCCTACTGAGAGAAGCCCGAGTGGAGTGGTTATGAGTAGGCTAAATATGTTTATGCCCGTCAATTGTGATGTCCAACAGGAGAGACGACAAGACAAGTACTTTATCGGTTCATAGACTGATAACCGGAATAGGCGATCAGTGGCTTATCTTGGCTGCAGCGATATCCCCCATCTCCGCGAATGATTATAATTGGTATCTGATAAGTGATAGCATTAAAAGTGCAATCGACTGACAGTTAGCGACTGGTGACTGATGAGACATGTTGAAGAGTCTTTACCAAGTGTCCATAGCTTATCTCACTCTCGCTCTCTGCTCTCTCGCTCTATGTCTCTGTCTGTCTCTGTCTCTCTTTATTTTTCTCTGTCTCTCTGTCTCTAGTTTTATCTCTCTCATTATCTCTATCGCTCTCTCTCTATCACTGTCAATTTCCTCTCTATTTCTGTATATTTGCCTGTATTTGCCTCTATCTCTCTCTGTCTGATTGTCTCATTCTTAGCTCAGTCCAGCATTTGACGAAGGAACTCGTCGCCCTGTGAAGTCAACAGCAGAGCTCATCCAAACAAGTGCGGCCCAATTATTACAATTACCAACACTCCAGCTTTTTTCTTTATTTTTCAACTAAAGACTCTTTGATGCGTCTAAGTACCATCTTATTAATTACAACTGAAATTGTTTCCATCAACCTTGACAACATAATGACCCTCGGCTTCCTTTACGCTTGTAAATTAATGTCCAAATTCAATTCCAAACACCACCGTCTGACTGTCTGCCTGCCTGACTCTTAGATCTTGACCTGGAACCGAACCCTTCCTGCCTATCGATTTTGCTCTGACAAGGCGCCTGTCATAAGCTGGTGCTCGCGACTTTGTTTTTGTTGGGAGCTGTAGAAATCTCCAACTTACGATTGCGATTACGATGTAACGATAACACATTTTCTGCCAAATCTGCCGAAGCATAACTGTAAGACAATACCATTGTTTAACCGACTTAATGAAAGCGCATCATAGTTTGCGCCATGCCATTTTAGATCCCGAGTACGGACCGTGCTAGTCAGATGTAAAAATCTCTTAAATACAGTAGCGATCGGTATGCGAACCGGCTTCCTCTGAATTAAAAGAATCTCTTAATTAAATGAGCGATCGAGGCCAGTTTTTCTTTGGGCCCTCCTCAACTGCCGCTTTTCTTTTTCACTTCTTCGCTTCATATTAATGTCGTTGTGCACTATTCGTCGCGTGAAAGAAATACCGATTGCAGGCTGGAGTTTATTCCATAATTTGGACAATTGTTATTATTCCTATCCAGTGTTATTGCCAACTTGTTATCATTTTTGTGACGTAATATTTTAATCTATGACATTTGTTTTATTATAATTATAATTAGCCTATTGTTAGCCTATAATTATTAGAAGATCGTTTATCTATTATTGTAAGCTTCAAGATTTTGTTATTGTTATATGAAGCGCCATCCCGAGAGGGCTCAGAGCATCATGGTAATGTCTCGGAGAGGCATTTTCTTTTTCAACAGCCATAACTTATATAATTGATCATTACTATTATTACTATTTATTATTATACTCGATTACTATTATTGATTGTTATTTTGATTCATTACTATTGATAATAGTTATCGATTATTATTGATTGTCATTGATTAGTACTATTGATCATTGTTATCTCGTAGCCTGGATTTGAATACGATGACCGAGAATTAGACTAATTAATATTCCACAGACTGGCTTTTTATGCCTAATTATATTCGGTCTTTGTAGAACTAGGTACACGGCTGCTGTCAATAAGTTCTTCATGCGCAGCTTAATAAGTTCAGATATCGCCATCCTGATAAGCAGTACAATGGGACTACACATTTAGACATACAGATAGACTCATTCGACATCAACCTTAGTACAGCCTAACGTGCCAATAAGAGTTCGGAAATTAACCAACCACCTTTGCTCGCTTTCTGTCAGATATCCCATATGATAAATTGCCCCGCTGGTGGCTATAAAATGACGGCTGGACAGTTGGGTTCAACACTCGTCTTGGGCCTTCGAAGAGATCCATCTTTAGATCAGTCTTTATCGTTGTCAGCTTTGTGTGCATTTCATAATGTCGAAGCTCAATGGAAAATGGCGCTTTGTGTCCCAGACCAACCTGGAAGGCTTCCACACCGCCAAAAGTAAGCATTCTCCAAAGATTTTGATCTTGGTGATGTAATATTAGAAAAATAGACCGCCTGATTGCTATATCGTGGACCTATAGCGCTTGCAATTCGAGGTTTAAGATGCTGCTGAAAAACTGCTAACGAACAACGGTTTTTTGTGCTGTCTTATAAGATAGTGCTTGAAAAATAATCAGAGATAACTGATTTAAATGTTACATATAATTGGGCTCCTGGGCGTTCTCGGTTGCTGCTCCGAGGTTTTGAAATTCAATCCCTACTTCTTTGTATTCTGTCAGTGCAGTTCAGGTCTACATTTCAGCTTACACCTTAGCTTGATTGCGGTTACTGTGACAATCGTTTTTCGACCGGGCTTCTTTTAACTGGGGCATCACTTGAAACGATCTTCAGTTAATGCTATTTATATTGTGATGACAACGCTACGGAAGTCACGACATTAGATTATACACTAAATCAAAATACAAGAAGTTTAAAGCGATGTATCAAGTGATTCATTCAATGCAGCGACGTTAAGTAGTGCGATACAGTGTTAATTAATTTGAAGTTTGAAGTTGCTGTTCAAGTATACAAGGCCCCACATAGTCTAGCACCTCGCTACCTCGCTGGCTTAAGAATACCACTTACACTTAATCCCATCAGGACAAACTTAAGATCAGCCTCCCCTGGAAAACTGCTTCGTCCAACTTACCACAAAGACGTGTGATTTTCATGCCTTTTCAAACGCTGGTCAACATCTATGGCATTCACTACAAGCAGCTTTGACGTACCTTTTTATTTCTCTTATGTCATTTCGCAAACAATTGAAGATTTATCTTTTTCGAGCTACCCGCATTTTTGATATGAGTTCATAATTTGAGATATAAGTATCTGATTAATAATATTTTGAAAAAACCTGTAATATTGCAGATGCAGAAATGCACCCAGAGGATAATCATGACATCCGATTGCATTACAATGTCATGACAGTATGCTTTTACTTCGTATTACTTTACATAATGTTCCACTGGGTAACATTATGCAGTGTAAGGCTATGCAAAGTAATACGATGTAACGTTTGTAGTACGTAATGTAATGTTAAGAAAACAGCTTACAAAATGCAACCCAGTAACAGAGCAACACTAAGGGTTAAGGTTTTAAGCGATGTCTTCAAAAAGAGCGCTGTAGTAGTGATCAGAGACTGATTTAAATGCAACACATGTCTTTGATCATAGCTTTCGCCTCATACCCATAAAAAAATTGGACTCGATCAAAGGGCATTTTGATTCTTGATGTGTATAGAACAGTCTTGGCCCACGAATGTTCTCGGTCGATGGTCCGAAGATTTGGAACTCGTTGCACGTTCCTTGCCTTTTAAACTTCATTCAGGTCTTAAGACTCCTCTGTTTCAGCTTGCTGACACTCTGTATCCTGACTTCTGGCTTCCTTGACCAGTGTGTTTTGATCGGATATTTCCGTTGGATTACAATTCTGATTACGTTTGCTTTTAGCTGCCATAGACTGGGGCTCACGAAATCTAATAACGGCGCTATAAAAGCCATTATATTAGATCAGTTATTTTAAAAGTATGCCCACTTGCATACATATATACATAAATACACAAATACATACATACATATATACATACATAAATGCATACATGCATACATATATACATAATATATACATACATACACTAATGCATATGCACATACAAATATGCATACGTCTTTTCATGTAGGCATACATACATGAATACATCATACATACAGTCCCACGTGCATAATAATAATTATTATTATTATAATAATAATATATAATACATAATACATAATACATATTAATACATATTATTAATCTTCGACTGGGCCTTTTCCTGTGACAGAAACCCCAGAGGCGTACAAGGAATTCCTGAGGAGTCTGGGTGTGAAGGTGAAGGCGGATCCGAATGTGTACGTTGAGCAGCTGACGATCGACGTAGCCGCCGGAACAGCCAACCGAACGGCGTTCGTCGGAGGAGAGAAGAAGAGAGATACGACCGTCAAGATCGGACAGGAACAAGATGTTACATTGGCTGACGGAAGAGCAGCCAAGGTTGGCATAAAGTCACGACCCTCAATAACAGCTCGTCATTTAAGGAGTGACTGAATGAAAGAATGAATGAATAAATGAACGCCCGAACGATAATGTATTAGGATAAACTCTCATAATGTAGTAGGATATCAGACGATGGTGTTAGTGTATTAGATGCACGTGTAGTAGGGCATTAGACGACTCTGCAATAGAGTATTGGATGATCATGCACTGTGATAGAGTACTAGATGCTATTCGATGTTAGTGTTGCTATGAAGCTGAAGACTCGTGTTATTTGACTTTTCTAGGGAAAGGTTTTGATCAACAGCGACACAAAAGCCACTATAACGGAGAGAGGTGACGGCTTTGAGTCAACTGCAGCGTATGAACTCCAACCCAACGGAGAACTTCATGTGGTAAGGCTTCATCGAGCAAAGATAGAAGCTAGGATTAACTAGGTTTCATTACTACTAATGCCGCCTTTTCTGTTTCCTTTGGCGATTGACAGGAATGTTAGCATTGCAGACGTTTTCAAGTTATTATTAATAAATACATAATTGGCAACTTCTATAGCTCCAAAGCCATAATGCATAAGACATCAAACCGAACTCGTCCACAAGTATCCAAACTATTCCACAATAAAACACAAAGTTCGGTTAAGCATCGAGATGTAATATGATATGTATTATCCAGTAATGTAATATTTGAAAAACATAACCACTTATAATCAAAAAAAAAAGAATTTCTGTGCTATATTACAAGAAAGTTTGAACCGATCTTCTGAAGCTTGATCGGATTTGAGGCTTAGCTTTGATGAGTCATCGACTAATTGTTTTTTTACCTCATAATATGATTTTGCATTTATTAGGTGTCACCATCTAATGAATAAGCATCAATCGATGGCGCTGAATGATTTACTCAAGGTCCTAACACAGTAACCGTAAAAGGGGAGACTCGAACCCGTACTATCCACGTTACAAGCAAAGCACTAGAACCATTCGGCTACTCATATACCAGCGCTAGTCTTTAGATAAGATGAAAAGCATCATAATAAATGACTAAACCTGTGTTTTATATTTCATTTTAGACCCAGGTTTGCCTTGGTGAAAAGGCTGTTTTGATATTCCACAAAGTTTAAAGAGCTGCCGCAAGTGGCTGCATACGATGGACAATCTTTCCGATACTTAACGTGACTATCTAGCTACATGCTCGCATAGCTGATTCAGCCTGATTCTATGTTGTGTTAATTCAATCGTAGCACATGCCAATGTACGTAGTGGGCTATTAAAGGAATTAAAATGCGGATAACATAATTATGCAGTTGTTTGTGTTGACTTTGTTACTATTAATTGCAAACAACCAAGTAGTCTCGTTTCTCTTGTACATCTAACTAATTGAACAACACCAAATCTTTGTTCCATAGACTTTGACATTCAACTTTTCACTTGTTACACTGGAAACTGGATAATACTATGGCAGACTGTTTTCAATAAACGCGAAATATTATCACTGGCTTGTGACAAAACCAAGAAAAAGAAAGAAAGAATGTATGACAGAGACTGACACACATACACACATGTCAAGTGAAAGAGACAAAAAAGAGATGTATTATCGAGAAATACATACAAATATAAAGAAAAAAACAAATAGATGTAGAGATTACACAAATTTTTTAGAGGTGAAACATTTTTAAAGGTTTTTTCCGTGATAATTTTAATTTTAATTTTTTTTACAATGCTGTGATTACAAGAATGACTTTGAAAAAATTAGCTTCAATACTGAATATACGGGCTTGAGGATTTATTACATATAATTATTACGATAACTTCGACAGTTACAAGAAAATGTTAAAGCAGAACTGCACTACAAATTTTATTAAGAAATTAATTAAATTTAGAAATAACACTTCTAAGTATTTGTATAATAGTTTTAAGTAATGATAGATGAAATAATTATTTGGATGACAAAAATATACCTCAACGTATTACATTAGATAGTACTTTTTTCTTTGACTGGCGCTTGTACTCTAAATCTGGGGCATCTCCCACCATAGTCCAGTAGTAGTCTGCTAACATATCAGATCTCCATTTTCCTTAGTACCTGCTTTCCATCGACGAGGTGTCCTGGTGGAAACGTTCACTCTGTTCATCAATAATTGCACCACAGTTATCAGAGGAAGGGTACAAATGAGAGTGTAGATAGTGGATCTTCAACGACATGTTGCAGCCTAATTTTTGGTAGGCTTAGAGATGTGAACTCACAAGTTCTTTATAGTTATCTGCCCTGTTGTTGTTATATCAGGGTAGTTTTTCTTCTTGGGGATTCCCTGCTGAAGGGGTGGCACCATACAAAAATAGCAGTCTGTCTCATGATTGGTTGGCTCTCTCCATATCATAGGCACAGCAAAAGGCATAGGGCGACCTTTCCTATTTAACCAGTTTGGAGTTTAGAAGAGCAAGTATTGCAACAAATATGTGGAACCCAGCTTTTATCTTGGTCTTCAATCTTGCACCCAAAATAGCAGTGATAAGCTTTCCTAATGACCGGAGTAACAGAACGTTTCTGTGAAGAAAATGACACTTCAACACACACATAACAAATGTTATCTGCACTATTTACACCCTATTGAGGCATTTAAATTAACAATCTGTTTCTGACAAAAATCTCACATGTAGCACTCAAAAGCTTGGGCTGTGACTGATTCATACGCAAGAATAGTAATAGTAATAGTACAAAAAATTGCAGGTTTGCTACGCTAACTATACCTCATACGAAAATAAACCCAATATTTAAAAATTCCACTTCATTAAATGAAACGTACTGTATCATAAAAACTAGAACTAAACAATCTTTTTAACTGTCATATTCATAGTCAGCACATTAAGATTGGCCAAAATTGACTGATTTCATCACCGAAACATCTTGGCTGTTGATCAGTGTTACTGAAAGAAAAAGAGATCGAAATATACAAAGATAGAGAAGGTTTCACACGGTATATGCGCTACATGACTGTCAAGTGGTAATGCGTTATATAAATTTGACATTTATGCCCATGGGCACTGAACACTGAGTTTGGAATTTACGATGCACAACAAGATCTTTCAGTAGTATTCTTATTGTTGCAGCCGATGTTTGATTTTAGATCTAGCTGCCTTAGTAAAGCTAATAAAAGTGTTAAGTTAGACAACGCCTAGTTTTATCAACATACGCCGACAAGCAATATCACAGAAGGAGAGATAATTATATGCCAAAAAGAATGAGATGCAGAGAGAAAGAGAAAACTGCGAAGAATTTCGAGTAACGAAGTAAAGCATGAGTATCTAGGTCGTCTCGTATAGTCGAACTAAACAGTACGAGAAAATATCTCAATGCCGGATTTGGAGAGACCTCCAAAAGCTGTGTGCAGAAAAGCTTGTACCAATACCACGACTAATCTAATCTAATCTAATCTGAAGACTTCTATGGCGCCGTTATCATAATACCCCAGGCATCAGTCGTTGGTCGGTTCAAGTCAAAATTGCATTCCAAACTCCTAATCCGTTGGAAAAGCCGGATCGAATTCCGATCGGTCAGAGAAAGCAGAAGCCATGCTACGATGGGTAAGCTAGTTGAAACAGCGTGGCTGTCTCAAATTCAGAATAAGGAAAGACCCCCGCTACAAACTGAACCATGGTCGCATATAAATGCCATAACTGCATATAAAAGCTGTATATTGCAGCCACTTATGCTTTAGACTTCATAAACCCGTTCAGACTTGTAATATTAAGACCATAATTTAATAATAAGTGACAAAATAACAAGAGATAAATCTTGTCTCAAGAATGGACCTCATCTCTTACTGTAGAAGTGAATTATTGCCCGAGTTTATAAATACGAGTTGAACTCGCACTGACACTAGACGTCAACATTTCGAATTTCTGTATGGGTACTTGACTTTTTATTCAATTTGACTTTGAGCTCGAGATAAATTAATGATCGGTCCTAGAATTACTTATTGGTGGGTGGTACGGGTAGGACGGCTGAATGTATATGTCATTGATTTCTTAATAGACCCGCAAATGCAATGGCCGTTGTAATCGTGATCCCATGCGCAATCGTAATGGTAATTGTAAATTGAGAAGCTTTGACATTTATTATAAAATTTGCTATTCACCTCTGCGTCAGAGATTTGAATCTTTGTATGGCATGTCAGTATGACATTTTGTTGTCAATCCATTCAACGAGTCGTGATACGATGCCCAGTTGTTTCCCTACTGTTGCATTTGCTTTCTTGGTGACTCAACAAAATATCACTGGATTCGTTTGAAGGAGGCGTCTAATAAATCACTGGTTACCTTATGATGCCTTACCTTATTTTTCCTTATGCTGCAGTTTAATTCCAATGCCAGTGCGGTAGGTTTGTTTTGGCGAAATTGGTGAATACGCCTATCGGGTGTGAAGAAGCCATTCTGTATCAGAAACATTCTTACACTATTTCAAAAGGACTGAGGGTGTTTATGTGTTTAAGAAACATTAGCCATCAATTCTTCCATCCATCTCGCAATCGTTACACCCTTTTATCTAGCTATGCATCAGTCCACCAGCGAATACATCCGCGGGTAAACCAGTCCAATCGCCAGTATAACATTCTTATAACATTCTTACACTATTTCAAAAGGACTGAGGGTATTTATGTGTTTAAGAAACATTAGCCATCAATTCTTCCATCCATCTCGCAATCGTTACACCCTTTTATCTAGCTATGCATCAGTCCACCAGCGAATACATCCGCGGGTAAACCAGTCCAATCGCCAGTATGCATCCATCCACCCAAACTCAGGCAGTAACGCGCCATTCCGTCTCAGTATAAAACGTTCCATATTTCCATCGGTTTCCAATCATTGCAATCCTTGAGGAACGTAATTCTATTCAAGGTTTACACATGGTATTCGACACTGTAGTCTACTCGTTAGAGTACCTGGTCGGCAACATTGGACAACAAAGATTTTGCTTCCTGAACACTTTTTGGTGTTACTTATGGATTTGGAGCTGACGATCACAACATCACCTTCAAGTTTCCTATCAAGTACCATGTCTTGGAATTGCCTGTTTTTTTATTTCCCCTCACATTTTCAATCTTCTAATATGCTACCCACAAAGTAAGCTCTTTTGTTTAATAATAATTAGCAACTTCAAATGTGCCAGTGTCTAATGCACAAAGCATCAACCGATGGCACGTTTAGTCTAGGCATGCCTGGGTATGCACTCAGTGCAGGTTGAAACTGCTAATGCTTAGACAGGCTATAAAAGCAGCTCGCATATGCTATGCATTGATATCAGTTTGTACGTATGTTGGTGCACATGTTCTGCAGGCATAGATAGCATAGTGTGCGTACCTAATAATAACATTTATTGCCTGTTTACGATTCGTTACAGCAGAAATGTCTCGTCAATGTCAAACAGCCACGATACATTCTGTTACATTTGTGGCGAGTAAAGGCGAATAAGTTTAAGCCTCACAGACGCAGCATGACTGCACTCATTAAGAAAGCGTATGAGCTCTACTTCGGTTGAAAATTTCGTGATCAAGGCAAACTCTGAGCTCCTCACATTTGATGTACACCATGTGCTGTCGATCTGAGAGCCTGACTCAGAGATACTCGGAGGTCAATGCTAATCGCAGTCCCGATGATACGACGAGAAGAGAAGTATTACATGACAAACCGTTACTTCTGTCTGACCTATGTTTCTGGCTTCCGTGCTCAAAATAAGAAATCTATTGAATACCCCAATCTGCCTTCAGCCATGAGACCAGCAAAGCATGACGACAGTTTGCCAGTTTACCGAAGCCACCAGAGACATGGTGCATAAGTGAGGCAGGCCAAGATGCCACAATGCATGAGCCAGACTTTCATGTCCGGTGAGCCTCAATCCGGAGGTGCATTTATGAGACTAAAGGAGGAGTTGTTATGTCCAAACTGAAGGAAGGTGTGTCAGACGGTTGGAGTTGAGTTTCATTAAGAGGAAGACAGTATGTCTTGCTCGAACGAGATTTATGCATGTACGTGGCATTCAAAGCCATGCATACCTAACAGTTGCCTAAAGAAAAATGTCCAGTTAATGGTATGAGATACACTTGATTGTCAAGAATAGGCCTACCTGCGAGTTAGAAGAATCACTGATCCGTGAACAAAGACCGACCGGCAACTTGAACATGAGGGCGAATCTCATTTTGCTTCTGAAAGAGCGAACAGTTGCTTTTATGAGAAACAACTATCATAAAAAAGACCGGTTTCAACTCACCTCGAAAACGAGGTCTGGTTTTAACTCACCTCCAAAACAAGGGTGGGTTTAAGAATACCCATACCCCAAGCAAGGATCACTTTGGCACATCTTCAGTTTCTTAGCCTCTCCACATAAGGGTCTTACCCCTTACCAAAATCATGTGAGATCTAATTATCATAGGACAATATTTAAATTGTACATATATATTTGTATATGAATATACACAGTCAAAGAAAATAAAACGACCACCGTGCGTGTTGAAACCGAGATTTTATTAGCAACAGAAATGTAAAAATAAGTATCTATTACTCAAGAAACATCATCAACAATGTCAACAATTTAAAGTTGACACATTCATTAAAAAGGCTGCTTGTCATTTACTATTTAATCAGTAAAACTAAAGACTAAGCACTGACAGTTGGCATATCCACATGTCAGTAAGCAAAATGGTCGATGCCATTAATCAGATAACGTTTATCATCCAAGTTTAACGAAACTCGAGTGTGCAATTTACGTTTGCGACTACGAATAGCAAAAAACCTCGATGATGTAAGTTATCTAAACGTATCTTTCTCAAAAGAAGATATGACAGCCTGTCGCTGGCTAGTGTTAAATTCGATATATGCTTTAAGTCATTTAGACTGCTCAAGACTCAAAATTTTGAAGTTTTTGACAATTTTACACTCATTTTCAGATAAATTGTAAATTTCGATAATGAACAACACTGTTTGTCTTTTTTGTTGAAGTTGGTACTAATTTTTTTACATTGTTAATAATTTTGAATCCTAACTTTTCACATAAGATGCCTTCACCGTTCTCTGCAGTGAGTAAACAGGCAAGGAAGGGTAAGATCGTGGAAACGCATGGTAACACGAAACATGGCAAACCATTATGAATTGAATGAAAAGCTAATCTAGTCTTATGAAAAGGATTATTTGAAAGTTCTGACTTCAATCTAGTCTCATGAAAAGGACATGTTGAAAGTTCTGGTTTCACTTCACCTCAATCAAAGCAAGGGCTGGTTTAACTTCATCTCAATCGAGGACGGGTTTTAATTCACCCCCAAACTAGGGCGGGTTTACTTCAACTCTCAAACGAGGTAATGGATTTCGACTTACCCCCACTCCAAGCAAAGGTCATAGAGTTCTCCCCTTATGTTCATCTGTCTATGCACAATCCCATGGACAATAAGCAGGAAACGATTTTTTAGACTATTCATTTCTATTCGGATGACTGTATTTAATCTGTGGAACAATTGCACAACATAATGCTGCAACTGTCATGCCAAAGCCCGTGTTGGAGGGGCATCATTGAGTTGATGATGGTACTTCGATCAACGGATAACACGCGTGTCCTAAATTGAGCTAGCGATGGTCGAAACATCGCAAAGAGGTCACAGGGCTTTTTATTTTCATACCAATGCAGACTATGAATGCGCGCCATTTGAATTTTAAGAGTTTTGGGGCAGAGCTAATCGAAAAACCGTACTAAACCTTTCTCGCAAAAACCTGTCTCCAGAGTCATTTGATGAAAACAAAGCAAGCTTTTTCAATTACTAGTCGTATCTGCGTCTTGATGAAAACGAACTATTCAACCGACCTCTCACGTGATTTTGGCTCTATGTGCGCGTGTGTGCATGTGTATGTGTGCATGTATGTGGACACGTACGTGTGCATGTATGTGGGTATGTATGTGGGCATGTACGTGGGCATGTACATGGGCATGTATGTGGGTATGTTTGAGTCCTTAGAGGCAAGTCGTATGTATATAGCAGTTGAATTACGTTCTATTCAACCATTGCCATTTGGTGAGGATAGAACTCTCATGTGCCGTGGTTAAGCAAATGAAGTCGCAAACACTTAACAGCCGAGGCTGCCTCTTCATAATAGCATAAGAATATGTATTCTTCTTTTGACGAAATATTTCGACAATAGCAATTATTTGTTTGACAGTCATATATACGATCGATGTAGCAATTTATTTGACCAAGAGAGGCTAGGAGTTTATGTATGTGGGGTATGCGTATATGTATACGTGTATGCATATATGTATGTATGTATGTATGTATGTATGTATATGTGTTTATGTTCTTACAGCCAAATCGTTCTATTAAGCGGATAAGTACGTTTTATTCAAACATGACCATTTGACGACGGAATGACGCTCTTCATTTTACAACCGAGACAGCCTCTTGACAGCTTATAGATTTTATTGATTTATTGATGCGCAAATATTTGTGTGACAGTTAAATATTTATGGTCCCTGTAGCAATATATTCTTGCTGATAAGCTAAGTACAGTGGGACTACACATAGTCCCAGATAGACTCAGTGGAAGCCGACTCTAGTACAACTTAATGTAATCGTCTTCTATTTGATTTTGGAAATGCGCAACTTTGCCCACTTTTTGTCAGCTGTTTACATTAATAAATTGCCCTGCGGTTGGCTATAAAATGACCGCAGGTGAGGCGGGTTCAGCATTCGTCTTGGGCCTTTGAAGAGATCCGTATTTACCTTTGTTAGCTACCTGTGTGCCTCATTATGTCTCAGCTCAGTGGAAAATGGCGCTTTGTGTCCCAGGTAAACCTGGAAGGCTACCACACCGCCAAGAGTAAGTATTCGCCAAGGATTTTGATCTTGACAATCCAGAAGAAAGATTATTAGAAAATAAAGCTCGGTTGAATACTGTATTGTCGACCTGGCCGCAGACCACTGCGTTCGTCGGTTCAGGGCGATATCGCCGACCCTCTAGCTCGAACCCAGCGCCTCCCGGCCTTTCGAACGTTTGTTATGGCTGGTCTGAAGCTTTGGATTTTCACTGCATAGTTCGCTGCGTTCGGTCAGATTTTTAATATCATCCAGGTCTAACTTAAGACTCATCTGGTTCAGCTTGCTGACACCCTGTTACTAGACTTCTGGTTTCGCTGACCTATCGTATTTTGACTGGTATTTTTCAACGGATTACGATTTTTGACTATGGTTTACTTGAGACGACCATTGACTAATCAATGCCTTACTCATTTTAACAACGTCTCTATAGTAGCCATTATATTGGTTCAGTTATCTTAAAAGTATGCATGCTTGCATACATATATGCATAAATACATAAATACATACATATATACATAAATAAATACATACACTAATACATACATATGTACATACAAATATACACACGTCTTTTCAGGAATACATACATACTACATCATACATACACAGTTCGGGTGCATAAGTATGTTTTAATCTTCGACTTGGCCTTTCCTGTTTCAGAGACCCCAGAGGCGTACAAGGAATTCCTGAGGAGTCTGGGTGCGAAGGTGAAGGCTGATCCGAACGCATACATTGAGCAGCTGGCGGTCGACGCAGCTGCCGGAACAGCCCACCGAACGGCGATCATCGGAGGGGAGAAGAAGAGAGATACGACCGTCAAGATCGGACAGGAACTGGATATTACATTGGCCGACGGAAGAACAGCCAAGGTTGGCATAAAGTCACGAACCTCAATAACATCTCGCCGTTTAAGGAGTGATGATTGAATTAAAGCATGAATGAATAAATGAACGATTCTGTATTAGGGTCACTATTGATAGAGTAGTAAGATGTTAAATGAAAGTGCAGCTGGGTACAAGATGATAGCGTAGTAGGGTATCATGTGCTATTGTTGCATACTTTTCGACAAGGGTACTGCTAAAAAATAACACTTGTGTTATTTGACGTTGTTTAGGGAAAACTTGTGATAAACAGCGACAAGAAGGTCACCATAACGGAGAAAGGTGACGGCTTTGAGTCAACTGTTGAGTACGAAGTCACTGGCGGCGAACTTGTTGTGGTAAGGATCCATCGAGCTGTGTATTAGCTAGGTTTCGTTAGCTACTTGAACCACCTTTTCTGTTTCCTTTGGCGATTGCCCCAATTGTTACCATTGAAGACGATTTCAAGTTATTATTGATAAATTAATAATTGGCAACTTTTATAGCGTCGTAGCCATAATGCACAAGACATCGTCCGAATGCGTACCAAAACAAAGCCTTAGTTGGTTGCTACATAGCGCGTTGGTTGGGCTTCACGTGTTTGTGCGAGCCTGGTGTTGGTGACAGTCATCTGAGCATCGCTTGCTAACTGGTGGATTTTTGTTCTTTATGACAGTTGACAACATTTCGACTCGTGTAGAGAGAGCCTCTGTTTAGTTTCCTTGAAGCGGCGATATATAAATGTCTAATTACAACTGCAAAGTCAGGTCAATACCAGAAAGTTAGAGATATAGACAGAGAGAGAGACAGCTTATAGTGGATAAGCCGTTGATAAATTAATGTCTTGAGATGGGACCAAAACGACATAAGAGACTGAGCAGAACGAACAAATGAGGGCAGAGAGTTTAACTGTGGAAAACAGGTAGGATATAATAAGGATGTACATAAATCTAGATACGCTACATCGGCTTAATGAAAGGTAATGTATCGCTGCGTAATATAAAACAACAAGGGTTTTTAAATGGTTCAAAAGATATTATTTGTTTTCCTGTTGACTTTATTGATATTAATATGTTATTTGTGTGAGAACCACTGCAAATTAACGAGGAATGTTTACTAGCCAATCCTTCTTAGCAGCTTCTTAAAAGCTGTAATAGTGTCCACCAATGCAGTACTATCATCTAAACTATTCTAAAGTACCCAGACTATTTCACAATAAAATACAAAGCATGGCAGAGCATTGAGATGTAATGTGAGATGTATCGTCGTGTAATGTAATATTTGAAAAACATAACCATTCATAATCAACAGAAGACTATCTTGCTATGTTACAAGAAAGTTTGAACCGATCTTCAAAACCTTTATCCGATTTGCGGCTGGGCTTTAGATGAGCCATCGACTAATATCTTTCGCTTCGTGTTATTATTGCTGCATTCATTAAGCGCCACCGTCTAATGACTAGCATCAATCGATGTTGCTGAGCAATTGCGAATGAAGGACTTGCTTACACAGTAACTGCTTAAGGGGAGAATCGAATTCGTGCACTCCACATTACAAGCCCAGCATCTAACCACTCGGCTACTCACATACCAACACCATGGAATATTCTTTATATAAGATAAAAATGCATCGCAAAAACTAATTAGATCTCTGTGTTTTCTATTTCATTTTAGACCCAGAAGTGCCTCAGTGAAACTGCTGTCATGAAATTCGTCAAGGCATAACAGGTTGCCTCAATGGCCTGTGCACGATTGACTATCCTTTCGATACTTAGTGTGACTGTCTAGCTACATGCTCGTATAGCTGATTCAGCCTGATTTTATGCTGTGTTAATTTAATCATAGCTTATACCAATGCACTTAGTTGGCTATTAAAGGAATTAAAAAGCTGCTAACATAATTACACTGGTGTTTGTGTTGACTTCGTTACTATTAATTGCACACGATTAAGTTTTCCCCTTTTTCTTGGCCATCTAACGAATTGAACAAAACCAATTCTTAGTTCCATAAACGTATGACATTCAACTTTTCACTTGTTACACTGGAAACTGGATAATACTCTGGTAGACTGTTTTCAATAAGCGCGAACTATTGCCACTGACTAGCGACAAAACCACGAAAAAGAAAGAATGTAGGACATAGACTGACACACACAGATGTAAAGTGAAAGAGTCAAGAAAGCGAAATGTTAACGAGAGATATGTACAAAGGTAAAGTAAACACAGGTAGACGTAGAGATCATCGAAAATAGAACGAGAGAAGAGAAAGAAATATAAGAAGATAGAGAAGGTGCGCTATATAACTGCTGCATAATAAATGCACTATATAAGACACTAGACATTTGTGTCACGTGTCCATCGGCTGAAGGAGGATCGTAGGCGATTATATCGATATTACTGTCTTATTAAATGCACTATATGACTTTGACGTTTATGCGCATGCGCAGTGAACACTGAGTTTAGCATTAGTGGTTCACGCCAAGAACATTTAATAGTGTCTCGTAGTTGTAAACGATATTTAACTTTAGATCTCGCTGTCTTAGTAAAGCTAATAAAATTATAAAATAAGTCGACGTCTAGTTTTATCTGCAAGCAGGCTATGTCACGAAGGGAAGGATACTGTATATGCCGAAAGGCATGAAATACAGAGATAAAGACAACAGTGAGATATAATTAGAACACAAAGTAAAGCAATAGTATGTATGTATCACTAAACTAATTTTTACTAAAAGTGTGTAAGAAATAGAGCAGTCTTAAATCAAAGAGCGTCACGAGTAGTCAAAATAAACAGCAGGACAAACATTCCTCTCAATGCCGAAATTGGATAGACCCTCAAAAGCTGTATGCAAAAAAGCATATACCAGTACTAGGCCTAACTACGGCTGCCTCGAATTTAGATAAAGGAAAGCCTACTACAAACCAGGCCGTAGGGCTAGGCCTATATTGCAGCCATTTTAAGACCTATATTGCGTACTATAATGCCGTTGGCCTATATTGCAGCCACTTGTGCTTTAGACTTCATAAACTCGTTCAGACTCGTAAACATTAAGGCCATAATTTAATATTCAGTGGCATCTCAAGCAATAAATCTTGTCACATGAATAGCCCTCATCTCATAAGAGTGAATTATTGTCAGAGTTTATAAATGCGAGTTGAACCGACAGTAGACGTCAACATTTCGAGTTTCTGTTTGACTTTGAGCTCGAGACATGCTTATGATCGCCCCTAGAATTGACCTAATGGTGGCTGGCACAGCGGCACACTGTGAATGCACGTGTATTTGTTACTTTAATTGTCCCGCAAATGCAATCACCGTTATAATCCTAATCCTAAGCGTAATTGTAATCGTATATTAAGAACCTCTGACAATTGTTATTGCATTTGCGTTTCACCTCTGCGTCGGGGATTTGAATATAACATGTATGGTATGTCAGATTGACATTTTGTTGTCAGTCCATTCAACGTGACAGGATATGTTGCGTAGTTGTTGCATTACTGTTGCTGTAACTTTCTCTGCGCTTAACAAAAATCAATATCCAATTTCAAACATCACCCACAGTAGCCGTCTGACTGTCTGCTTGCCTGACTCTTGGATCTCGATCAAGCACACTGATTTTCAATGTAAAACGGTTGAAAAGAGCCGCTCGGCAAATCAAAATTATCCATAGTCATCATGTTAATAAAGGTGCCACTTGTATTCGTCCTAATAAATGCGCTCTTTCACGTGGGAATTGGAGTATTGGGGTATGTTTTTGTCCCAGAATTATTGCGGATATCCGACTAGATATGTACAGTCTAAGAATCGTTTGTGCCCGGAGATAGATGCTGAATGGAAAAATTGGAAAAACTCATTCGTAAAGCTGGAGAAAAAACCTGGAATCAAAGAGGGAATTATGCATCTCGAAAGAAACGTGACAGGCGACAGCTGAAAGGCAAGTGCTTAATTAAGCAGAGGACAAAGCTGTCAAGAACAAATTAAGCCGAGCAAAGAGCATGACTCATGCAGACAGAAAACAGGATAAGTAAGTCGATAGGAGACGCAGAAATGACAAATGAGCATGTCTTGCAAGGGAGAGAACAACTGAAGCAGAGGAGACGGCAGATTGCAAAAATTTGATTCGTATAGCAAAGCAACTCTCAGAAAGCACATGAATACTGACTCTGACAATTGAAAAGATGGTTGGGCAGAGGACACAGACTCGTAAAAGCAGACCAAGAGTCGAATTGAACGCAGAGAATATCTTAAACTGATCGTATCCGACTGTATAACTTGATGGAAAATGTAGCTATTCGTTCTTCTCTTTTTCCCCTATTTTAAGCTCATGTGGTAAGTTTTCGGTTACCTCTTGCTTAAAACTCTCGCAACCAAAGTGAATATTTTCACGGTCTGAATTCGTATTGAAAATAAGAAAATCGTGTGAGCTCTTTGCAACACTTCGATCATCGCTAGCTCAGCTTAAGAATTCCTGCGTTACCTGTTGACAAATGCAGCGCTCTAGTCAAACCCATCGCATGACAGTATGTTCAACATTTGAATTGGAGCATTAATGTAGTTATACGAATAGAAATGAACAATCCAAGAATCGCGTGTGCCCTAGCTTATTTTTCGCAGCTTATTGTCTATAGGATTGTACTTGAACAGATGGATATTAGCTGCAAAGGAAATAGACTTGTTCTGTTTGACGGCATAACATGACAAAGCACTTGTAGATCTGTTGAAAGCATGCTCTGCTTTGAATAATAATTTCACAATAAACCAAGTGATTGCGTTTCTGAATAGCATATTAGCGGGGGAACAAATCGCCTCCTCTTTAAGCAGAACGTCTCTAGAGTCTTTAATGGTCAATATCAACTGATTATTCTTGTTTTCTACTCCTAGATGGCCCCTCTGTTTCAGCGGACCTACTTTCTCTATATCGATCAGACTCTAGTTCAGTTTTGCCATGTGTTTGGTTGATACCTTGTGCTTTAGACACCAAAACTACAGAAGTTGCAAATCATAACTTAAAATTCTACCTCGCTAATTCTCTCAAGTTGTTCTCTTGATTGTGATTTTGTTTAACACCATTCTAAATTGCTCGTTAAGGAAGCCCTAGTTTCCTTCATTTTATTTTCTCTGCTAAAGCCTCACAATTCAGCATGCGGGAAGGAGGGAACGATTTAAAGCTTAAAAGTCGGGTAGCGGAGAAAATGTAAATAAAACGGAAGGCTAAGACCTTGCATATGATAAAGTTAATCAGCGAATATACAAACGAAGTTTAATTACTTTCTTTAACGATAATCAAAATGAAATCCGGACTGTCTCCTCTTCAGCCATAGTCAAACACAAACTATACATCCCTGTAAGAGTACACATATGGCGGTCAAGTGTATATGGACAATGTACCAGTATTATTGGCGGTGGGAGAGGAGAATTGTATATGCGTATGCGTGTCTGCGTGAGTGTCTGTGTATGCGTGCGTATGTGTGCGCATGGTTGGGTTGTGCGTGTGGGCAAATTTATGTGAATACCTTATTTGTTTGTCAGTCAAGTATATGGTCAATGTAGCAGTATTATTGGATATGTATGTATGTATGTACGTATGTATGATGTATGCATAAATTTACCTATGTATTTATTATTTATCTGCAGATTTATGCATGCATGTATTTATGCATGCATTTATGTATGTATGTATTTATTTATTTTTGTATGTATGTACTGATGTTTGTATTCATATATGTATTTATGTATGTATGTGTATTCTCACAGCCGTATGGTGCTCACAATTTAGAACACCACTTACCATCGCACTACTTAAAGCTTTATCTGTCTAAAACAATTTAATTGGGTTAAAGAATTTATAAATCAACCGATATCTTCTATGGCCTACCTAAAATTCACAAAAGGAACAACCGCATTTTCTTAGATGAATGGCCTAACCGCTAAGTTGCACAACTACTCAAAATAGGCTCAGTGTGTTCAGATATCGCTATTCTTAATCTTGCGGATAAGCTTAGTACAATGGTACGTGACATAGTTACAGATAGACTCAACGGACGCCGACCTTAACACAGCCTAACCTGTCAATTGGTGATATATCTTCTGCCTGAGTTCGGAAATTAGCCCCGTAACTTGGCCGCTTTTTGTCAGCTGTCTTCTTCAATAAATTGCACCGCGATTAGGTACAAATTGACTCCTGGTGAGATGGTTCAGCACTCGCCTTGGGCCTGTGAGAGAATTTCATTATGGCTAAGTTGAATGGAAAATGGCGCTTTGTGTCCCAGACAAACCTGGAAGGCTTCCACACCGCCAAAAGTAAGTATTCGCTAAACATTTTGATATTGGCAATGTGATATTAGAAAATGGAGAACGGCTGAATTCTGTTTCGTGGACTTATAACGCATACGATTCATTGGTTAAAGACGATGCAGAGTAACAGCTAATAAACAATGATTTTTGTGCTTTCTTATAAAAGAATGCTTGAGCAGTGATCAGAAATAGGTCGGCTGATTTAAATATGCTATATTTGGGCTCTTGGACGTAACAAAACAACTGTCTCTGCTCACTGCTCTCCCTTCACACCGATAAATATTGCACTCGATCAACGAACAATTTGATTCTTCCTGTGTCTCACAGTGGACGTTCTCGGTGGTTGGTCCGAAGGGTTGGATATTCGCTGTATAGTTCCATGCGTCCGGTCAGTTCTCCAATGGCATTCAAACCTAAACTTAAGACTCATCTGTCTCTGCTTGCTTACTTCTTTGGCCTGACTTCTGGTTTCATTTCCTTATCATATTTTAACTGGTATTTTCCAACAGATTGCGATTTTTGACTACGATTTACTTGAAACGATCATCGATTTATATCTTGCATTATGATGATGACGCTATAAAAGCCATTAGATCAGGTTAATTGATTCACATGTATGCATACATACATGCATAAATGTATACACATACACTAGTACATACATATGCACATCCATCCATCCATGCATACATACACACATAAAACATCATGCTTACATAGTTCCACGTACATGTGTCTTAAACTTCGACTGGTCCTATTCCTGTGAAAGAGAGTCCGCAAGCTTACAAGGACTACCTGAAGGGTCTGGGAGCAATGGTGAAGGCGGATCCGAATGCCTTGGTTGAACAGCTGACGATCGACGTAGCAGCCGGAACAGCCAACCGAACCACATTCATCAGAGGGGAGAAGAAAAGAGATTTGACCGTCAAGATCGGACAGGAACAGAATATCACATTGGCTGACGGAAGAACAGCTAAGGTTGGCAAAAAGTCACGACCCTCAAAATAGCTCGCCATTTGAAGAGTAAATGAATGAACGGCAGCGTATATGGGTCATGGCTGACAGTGAAGTAGGATATTAGATGACAGTGCAATAGGGTATTAGATGATTTTGCATTAAAGTAATAGATGATAGTGTAATAGGATATTAGATGATAGTGTAGTAGGTAATTATATGATTTTGTAAAGAAAACCCAGTCCACTCTTTAAACGATGTCTTTGGCAAAACTAAAATGTCATAATAAGCTTTATTTATGGCTAATTATAATTCTTGCTGATTCATATAATGCCTACATCCTTATAATGTAAAATCAGCATATCTTGCCGCGTGCTGAGATATTGCTGATTCAACGAAATAACTATTCCGTAGCCTACAGCTTACTCAGCACTAAATTCATGGCCTCATTTAGAATTTATTTGTGCTTATACAGCGTTTCATGGTTTCGAACTATGTAAATAGATTATGCTGAAGTCAGCATTTATAGCCTATATAAACCGCCTCCTGAAAGCTAGAGCAGCCGCAGTCGTCTTAGGGCATATTAAGAGTTGGTCGCAAGAACAATCTGTGAATGTGAGCATTAAATAACTACATGTTCTTACTATTTTTTAGGTTAGTCATTTAATTCTTCAGATGCGAACATCCTTAAGGTTATGGCTACTTCCAGACGGAGCTGCATTAACCATCCAGACATATTCTGCTACATTTGTGGGGAATACACACTAAAAGCAAACAGGAAACCGATTTCTGAGTTTGTAAAAAGAGCATATGTAGGTTATTTTGGTGTCAAACTTGGAGATCAAGATAAGCAATGGGCTCCTCATATAGTATGCAAAACTTGTATTGAACAATTGCGCCACTGGACAATTGGAAAGAGAAGCTGCCTGAAATTTGGTGTACCGATGGTTTGGAGGGAAGAGATAAACCACTTCGACGACTGTTACTTTTGTATGGTTAATATCATAGGCATCAATCGAAATAATCGTCACAAGTTGTCTTACCCTGATATACCTTCAGCCAGGAGACCTGTTCCGCATTCGGATATTGTACCAGTTCCACCTTTTCGCGAACTACCTCAGCTCTCAGACGATGAGACTTGCATGTCCAATATCGGACAAGATGACGAAAGTGAAGAAAGTGGGGGCAGTGACAGTGATTTCCAATCAACTTCACACAGTGAACGTTTTGACCAAAAAGAGTTGAGTGATCTGATCAGGGACTTAAATCTTTCCAAAGAGTCCTCTGAATTGCTTGCGTCCAGACTAAAGGAAAAGAATGCACTTCAGCCTGGAACGAAAATTACAATTTATAGAAACAGAGAAAAGGATTTGCTGCCATTCTTTACCGAAGACAACAACCTAGTATTCTGTAATGACATCAGCAACTTATTGAAGAAAATTGGTCTGTCGGATTACAGCCCAGATGAGTGGCGTCTTTTTATCGACAGTTCAAAACGTAGTCTGAAATGTGTGCTTTTAAATAACGGCAACAAATTTGGTTCTATTCCAATCGGTCACTCCACCAGGATGAAAGAAGAATACAATGCCATCTCTTTAGTACTGGAAAAGATAAAATACAAAGAACATCAATGGGTAATTTGTGTAGACTTGAAGATGGTAAATTTCCTCCTTGGTCAACAAAGTGGCTACACAAAGTATCCCTGCATTTTGTGTCTTTGGAACAGTAGAGCCAAGCATGAACATTGGACAAGAAAAGATTGGCCTTCGAGGAAAGACATGGTGGTTGGAGCTCAAAATGTAATCAAGGAATCTTTGGTGGCACGAGATAGGATCATACTGCCACCACTACATATAAAGCTAGGCCTGATGAAACAATTTGTCAGGGCTTTGAATAAAGAAGGTTCATGCTTCGAATACATAGTACACAAGTTACCAGGAATTACAATGGAAAAATTGAAGGCTGGAATCTTCGATGGTCCACAGATCAGGCAACTTATGAATGACCCACTTTTCATACCATCAATGAATGAAATCGAATCTTGTGCCTGGTCTTCCTTTGTTCTTGTAACTAGAAATTTTCTTGGCAACAAGAAGGCAGACAATTATGCACAACTAGTAGAGGATATGCTTCTTCATTTCAACAAGCTTGGCTGCAACATGAGCATTAAAGTCCATTATCTCCACAGTCACTTAGATCGCTTTCCAGAGAATCTTGGTGACTTCAGCGAAGAGCAAGGTGAAAGATTTCACCAAGACATCAAAACAATGGAAAATCGATATCAAGGAAGATGGGATGCACACATGATGGCAGACTATTGCTGGAATATTATGCGCGATTGTTCCGGCAGATGCCACACTCGGAAATCGTACAAAAGGAGCTTCTTCGGTGTCGAATGACTTGAAATTTTTATAACAAACTTGTTCTGTTTGGTATCATATAAGTACAGTTTCAGGTACTACCATTTTCTTTTAAGTATTTGTATTATTATGTTTATTTAGTGTATCACATAATAAATTGAGCACTACATAATTATAGCTATAGCCTTATGTTTTATGGGCGAGAAGAGGCAAGGACTGGTATATGGCATAATGTTCTATATCTCGAAAACTAGACCTGCTGGGAGAAAACTGGTGCCTTTTCTGGAATCAGCAGGTCAAATATACCCAGAAACAGTTCTAACATTTGAGGCAACAAATTATGTGTTGGCCAGTGTTATGGATGATCGTATGGTAGGGTATTAGATGGTATTGTAACAGGGTATTAGATGAGTTTGCATTAGAGTATTAGATGATTGTGCAATTGGGTACTAGATGATAGTGTAGTAGGTAAATAGATGACTATAGATGATCGTATAGGAGTATATTAGATGCTATTGTTGCACGATATTCGATGATAGTGTTGTTAAGAAGCTTAAAACTCGTGTTATCTGACTTATTTAGGGAAAGGCTGTGATCAACAGCGACACAAAAGCCACGATAACGGAGAAAGGTGACGACTATGAGACAACAGTCATTTTTGAGCTCCGTGGCAGCGAACTTGTAGTGGTAAGAACTCACAGAGTCAAATATATAAGCTGCTTCTTATCCAAGGACATCATTAGCCATGATTCTTTCATTAGCACCACGTTTTCTGTTTCCTTTGCCGGCCTCCAGCTTATTGAGCATTGGAGACGTTTTCAGGTTATTAATGATACTGTAATAAATAATTAGCAACTTCCAAAACACAGAAGTCTTAAAGCACAAGGCATCATCAAAATGCACACAAAACTATACCATAATTGGTTGCTATAGCGCGTTAGATAGGTTCACGTGTGTGTGTGTGTGTGTGTGTGTGTGTGTGAAAGAGAGAGAGACAGAGAGAGAGAGACAGACAGAGAGAGACAGAGAGAGACAGAGAGAGAGTCTGCTATTGGTGACAGTTATCTCGGCATCGCTTGCTAGCTGATGGACGGTTTGTTGTTAATGACACTTAACACCATTTCTGCTAGCGTAGAGGGCGCCTCTGTTTAGTTTCTCTTGAAGCGGTGCTATATAAATATCTGATTACAATTACAAAGCCATTTCTATGCCACAAAGTCAGAAATAGAGGCAAACAGACAAATGAGGCAGTTGGGAAGTTTGTCTTGAAGTGATATCGAAATGACACAAGAGTCTGGCCAGAACGATCAGGTGCGGGCAGAAAGTTTAGCTGTGGAAAACAAGTAAGATATGATAAGGATATACATAAATCTCGACACGCTATATGACGTAATGAAAGTATTGTATCGCTGCGTAATGTAATAACATAACAAGGGTTTTTAATGGTTTCGAAGACAAGCTATCTGTGAATGAACCACCGCGAATTAACCAGCATTACATAGCAGCCATTCCTTCCTGCCTTCTTCTTAAACGCTATGATAGTGTCCATCAAGACAGTACTATCAGTAAAAGTACGCAACAAGTATCCAAACCATTGCACAATAAAATGCAAAGCAATGTAAAGCATTGATGATGTAAGGCTACGTGATGTAATATCTGAAATAATAAACTACTCATAATCAACAGAATAATTGTTGCTATATTACAAAAAGTTTAAACCGATCTTCAAAAACTTGATCGGATATGCGGCTAAGCTTTTACGCGTCATCGACTAATGCCTTCCGCCTCATATTATAATTTCTACATTTATTAAGCGCCACTGTCCAATTGCTAGGTATCAATCGATGGCGTTGAAAAGTGTGAGTGAAAGACTTGCTTAAGGTTCCTACACAGTAACAGCGAATAAGGGAAGACTCGAACCCGTACACTCCGCGTTACAAGCCGAACACTACAACCACTTGGTTACTCATATACCAACGCAGTAGATGTTTTTAGATAAGATAAAAGAGCATCACAATAGATAACTAGACCGATGTGTTTTCTATTTCATTTTAGACTCAGAAGTGCGGTGATCAAGAGGCTGTCATGAAATACTTCAAGGTTTAAAAGGCTTTATACAACGGAAAACCTCTCGATGCTCACCCTATCTAGGCACATGCTCGTATTGCCGATTCAGCCTGATTTTATGCTGTTTTGATTCAATCGTAGCGCACACCAATGCACATTGTTAGCTATTAAAGGAATGAAAAATGTACGTAGTTGGCTATTAAAGGAATGAAAAATGTACGTAGTTGGCTATTAAAGGAATGAAAAATGTACGTAGTTGGCTATTAAAGGAATGAAAAATGTACGTAGTTGGCTATTAAAGGAATAAAAAAGTTGGCTGTTATATCTAACCGCCGTTTGAATTTCGACAAGGAGTGAGGCGGTCGTGTCTTTCCCCGAGTGTCGCACAACCTCTTCTCTTCTCGCTTTCTAGAATCAGTTCGTCTCGCGACCTTGCAACGGGGGGGAGGGGCCTTCACCCTCAAATCGGATCCTTTAGAGGCAGTATCTGAATCGAGAGCGAATCTTTCTGCTGGAGCTCGCTGACCAGTCTCTCGAACGGCACGGATGGGGTTCGCTTCCTTATGGTAGCCCTTTGGTTCATACAGACTTGTGTAACGTGTCATTCCTCGAGTTTCGCACACCACCTCATATCTTCCCGCCTCAAGACTTCGCAATAGGAAAAGCTCGTACCTTGAAATCGGATCCTCGTGAGCCGGTTCCTGAGTCGGACAACGAACGTTATGATGTGACTTCCTGGAGCGCACTTATCACTCCGTCTTTTACCAGAGATTAGACAGACTTGTCTCTCAAACGGGACTAGTGGGATAAGCTTCTGTAACGTTTCCATTCGTTTTACACAGGCCTGTTATTTATTTATTCATTTAATACGAACGAGTCTTCCCCGCTCTACGTCTAAAGCAACAAACGGCAGCCTAGATTCATCCACCCGCAGCCTATTATCTTCTATGCCATCTAATAATTGTATAATTGCTATGGTGAGAAAGAACGCTTCTTATAGACCTTCGTGCGCCTATAGAAGCCTTTAGTACTAGTGTTTGGTTTACTCTAAATGAGCCCTAAATTTAGGCTATTGGCCTAAATGGAGTCCCGACGTCACTTCGATGAAAAATCGGCAAGTATTGGACATCGGGGTATGGGTTTAAAAGTAATATGTGATTAATTATTAAGCTGAAATACTAAAACAAATCAGGAAAACATTAGAAACAAGCTGAAACTAAACTGACAAGCTAACTATAAGAATATTATACAATTCAGGTATTATTTACATATATTTATTTTAAAAATCCTAATTAAGAAAAGCATTGTGGCCGGTCCGCCACAGATAATATAAAGCAAGAGTATGGTAAAAATTGAGAAGGCCTAGATCACAGAGCGACACGTGTGATCGAAATAAACAGTACCAAATGTACTTTAAACTTTATGAACCCATTCTCACTCACAAATGTCAAGGCCATCATTTAATAATCAGTGGTATTACCTGCGATGAATCTTGTCTCAAGAATGGACCTTATCTCATAAAAGTGAATAATTGCCATGAGGTGTACAAGTTGAACATCCACGGAGATTAAACGTCAACATCTTGAGTTTCTGTCTGGTTTCTTGACTTCATTAATTTTGACTTTTAGCCCAAGACATCGGCCCTACTGTAGAATTGACCTGTTGGTCGGTGGCACGGTGATGGACTGTGAATGTAGTAAATGTCATTGTTACCTTAATTGTTACCGCAATTTCAATCATAATTGCAATGGTAATCGTAAGCGTGGTCGTAATAGTAATTGAATATTAAGAAACTTTGACATTTGTTACTGCATCTGCTTTTCACCTCTGCGGCGGGGATTTGAATTCTTGTGTGGCAAAGTCATGTCATGGTTTGCAGGCGGCAACCTTTACTTTATGCACAGTGTAACATTGGACCCAGAGCTCTAAGCATGGCTCCAGCTGGCAGCTCCGGATGTTACTTCGTTGGTTGGTCTCCACGTCAGAGCGACAGCCTGCTAATGGCGAATTTTCCCGTTATTTGATCATTGCATGCGTACAGATTAACATGTTGTTCTGAATGAACTTTAGCACCACTTAGGCTAGTATGGCCTCCATCGTCAATCACAGAGAGGTTCTGTGACCAATTGGCCGCCTGGTGACAAATACCTGTCGTGCACAGACCTCGTGGCTCGAAGGATATCCGGACACTGAGCATAAGGAAGGTGATGAACGGCGAAGTCCGTCCTGAACTGTGCCGCCCGTCTAGTCGCTAATCTGCCCATGTACTCTCATATATCAGCTTATATGAGAGATATGCTGCACTGGCTATTAATTGCTTCGTTGGCTGGATAAGCTCCTGAATATATACGCGAGTTGTTCGTGCAGATCGGTGCCCACCTGAGTCGTCAGTCGCTTCTCTCTACATCCCGAGGAGATCCACAGGTTCCTCGCTGCAGTTCATTAGCACAACATCGTGCGTTGTCCTGCATGGGTCCTTCTCTGTGGAGCAGTCTTCTTATAAGCATTCGTTCTATTTCTTTTAATTTGGCCCAAGAAACATTCTCTTCGTTAGTTAAGACTCACTTGTTCAAATTAACTGGGCAGCCACGTTCACAGCGCTTTTGAGAGGTTCTTAAAATGCGCTATATAAAATACTAGAAACATACAAGTAACCATGTGCAGAGTCCTTCACTGGTTGTAGTCGTTCCTCATCCTCGAAGTAATGCGGTCCAAAGACTGTGGACAAGGTGTCAAGTATAGATACCTTTTGAACAGAAACATCCAATGAATTTGAAGGAAATGTCAGTTATTTCAATGTCATAAAGTGGGCTTTAAGAAAATTCTTGCGATAACGAAACATGGTTACTGTGTATTTTTGTGTAAAATAAATTTCCTGAAGTGATACGTATAGTACCATAGATATATGTTGTCAATATAACAAATATTTGCAGTAAACTTAGATCGTTTCAAAATGCACAACATTACAGTCATCTGTTGTATACGAACTTGACCTCTGACTTGAGCAGCAACTTGACCTATTTTGATATAGCGCCTGTAAATAATCTCCTTCCCCTGACGCAGCTTTCGGATGGCGCTAAGAGATGAAAAGTCTCAGATTACATTTGCATTACGTTTACATATATAGCATTGGTCCACTTTGATTAGCATACCTTTACGGCATCCCACTACCCCATGCGCATTATGACAGTGTATAGATTGAATGGGGCTCGTCTCCAGGCTGTGTGTAGTCTAAAAGTTGGGGATGCAGGTCGAACTCCAACACTCGTTTCCAATTGTGAGAAGACGCCCAACTGGTCTCTTCTAATTTCTTAAAAGCGGATATCATTGCTTGTGGGGTTCTGTTATAGTCTTCTTCGCCGATCTCTTGATCGTAACCTGAAACTGAACCTGCCTCTTCTTTCCTATTGAATTTGTTTTGACAGAGCGCTTGTAAATGAGCTTCTTCTCCCGACTTAGCTTTCATTGAACGCTGTAAAAATTTTGAGTTTGCGATTGCGATCACGATTCATCGCGTGAAAGAAATATTGAATGCATCCCGTAACTTAGATTATTGTTAATATTCTAGTCCAGTATAATTGGTTGTGGATGATGATCAATATTTTCTAACCCGAGATATATATGATCCCTCAGGAATAAAATTATTAAAGGGCCTAATTATTATCATCATCATTCTTATTATTTTTGATTGCTGAGTAATATTACTATTGGTTATCATTGTTTAATATTTTGATAATTGTTGATTATTATTTGATAATTATTGATAATTATTGAGTATTGTCATCGATTATTACTACTTGCAATTGATTAGTATTACCGATCATTGCTTTCCCAGGGCCTGGATTCGATTCCGATGGTTATTAGCTTAACCACTCCGACAGACTGCGTCCTTCTGATTAATTGCCTGCACTCCCTAAACCTAGGTTACACAGCAACAGTCATTAGCTTCTTGATGCACAGCTCAATAAGTTCAAACATCGCCTTCGTCAGTCCTAATGAGAACCCAGTGTTTGTTAAATGAAATTAATAACCCAAGTACAGTGGAGCTCTTTATAGTCCTCCTTAGACTCAATGGACGCCGACCCTAGCGCCCCCTAACGTGCCAGAACGTGATCCGTTATTTATTTGAGTTCTGAAATAAACCACGTACTCTCGATCGCTTCTGTCAGATATCTTTTACGATAAATTGCAACCCGGTTGACTGAAAAAGGACCGCTGGAGAATTGGGTTCAGTGCTCGCCTTGGTCCTTCGAAGAGATCGTTCTTGTTCTTGTCAGCTGTTTGGCAGATTCATCATGGTTAAGTTAAACGGAAAATGGCGCTTTGTGTCCCAGAATAACCCGGAGGGCTTCCACAACGCCAAAATTAAGTATTCGCCGAGATTTTGATCTTGGCAATCTAATATTAGAAAATGGAGATCGGGTAAACTCTGTATATTGAACCTATAACGCGTTCAACTCAGTGGTAAGGATGATACTGAGTGACTAAAAATGAAATATGATTTTTGTGCCATCTTACAAACAGTACTTGGGCAATTATCAGAGTTAGGTCGACTTACAAACCCATCGATGCTCCACCGCTTGCAATTTCTGCTTCGGCCTTTCACTCAAAACTCAAAACATTCTTCTTTCACAGATCCTACCCTGACACCCCTTCTTCCACTTATCTCTCTCTCCTCTCCAACCCCAAACACCACCACCCGTAGCTGCCACGCTCTCTCCGTCTGACTTTTGGATCTTGACCTGGAACCGAACCCTTTTGCCTATCGATTTTGTTTTCACTGAGCGCCTGTGAATAAGCTGGTCCATGCGGCGCGGCTTTCGTTGGGCGCTGTAGAAATCTCGGAATTACGATTACGATTACGACTGATCTACATATTATGTATATATGTATATATGGGCTCTTGGGCGTTCTCGGTTGCTGATCTGAGACATTGAAATTCTGTGCGTTCTGTTTGACCTTCGTTGCCAATCAGGTCAACATTTGAGGCGCACATCTCTAAAGCCATCCATCAGCTGATTTATTCAATGCAATTCAATGCACACAAATGCAAATGCTGCGTCAAGCAGCGCGATGCAGTGTGAATTAATTTGACAAATTACACTTAACATGACTATCCAGTCACATGCTGGCATGGCTAATTCAGCCTGATTTGACGCCATGTTGATTCAATGTTATCGCATACCAGTGTACATCCTGGACTATTACCGAAATGAAAAGCTGCTGCATATGCAGTGGACAATCCTTCAATACTTAACGTGACTATCCATTCGGCCTGATTTTACGTAGTGTTGATTCAGTTGTAGCGCATACCAAAGTTCGTAATGGGCTACTAAAGGAATGTAACAAAACTGATAACATAGTTGTACAGGTGTTTGTATTTACTTTGTTTCTATTTATTGCACACGATCAAGTAGTCCAGTTTCACGCGATCATATAACGAATTGAAAAACGCAAAATCTTAAGTCCATAGGCTTTTGGCATTCAACTTTTCAACTTATTGCACATGAAGCACTAAAATGTTATGGTACACTGTTTTCAATGAATACGAATAGTGTTACTGGCTAGTGAGAAATCGACAAAACAGATAAAATAAATGTACGATTTGGACTTACGTACACACTCATGCATATAAAATGAAAGAGTCGTGAAAGAGCAAGGTAAATGAAAGATATATACGAAGGTAAAGACAATTCAGGTAGATGTACAGACTATCGGAAAAAGAACGAGACAAGAGAACCAAATATACAAAAATAGAGAAGGTGTCACAAATGTATAAGCGCCACATAACTGTAGTATGTAAGTGAACTATACAACTCCCATGTAGTAAGGCTCTATCTGGGCTGATACCGTCTGGTGATCTTATAACATGGTTGCCCGAAGCCCTGTCGGATCAGCGGGGCAGCCTGGAACCATACAGCGATTGTTTTGGCCGTGACTCTGAAGCTAGGACAACCTCTCATCCGAAAAAAATATTCGTAACTTACCCCGAGAACGGTCTTTAGCATGCTATGTCACTCAGCACACGAACGTACTGTATGTATCACTAAGCATAGTATATCAAGTTGTCTTGACTCGTCCACATGCATAGTGAACGCGCCGACGCTCTACATCTAAAGCAGCACACCGTAAGGCAGCCTATATTCATCTGCGGTCTATGGCACAGTTCGAGCGACGCCTGTTGTCTTCTGTGCTATCTAATAATTTGCACAATTGCCATCGTGCGAAAGACCGCATCCCAGCTTCCCATGGCCTTTCGAACGTAGAGAAGCCTTTAATATTAGAGCTTGATTTACTTTAAAGACGTCCTAAACTAAGGCTATTGGATTAAACGGAGTGCCGGCATTCCTCCAGTCGTGGGTCGGCAATTATTTTTGACAGCAGGGTAGGGGTTAAAAAAAGAAAAATGTATTCTATTATTAAATTAAATTGGTAAAACAAATCTGGAAAATATTATAAACAAGCTTAAACTAACCTAACAAGTTTCTATCTGGGTCCTTGACTTTTCATTCATTTTGAATTTGAGCCCGAGACAATTTTACGATCAGTCCTAAAATTGTTCTATTGGTTTAAAGGTGGCAGACTACAAATGTAAATGTTGTTGCTACCTTAATTGTAACTGCAAATGCAATCGCAATTGCAATCGTAAGAGGATTCGTAATTGTTACTCGGTTAGAAAGGACAAAACTGTTTCCTAATGCACAACAAACTGGGGATGAGTTCTGTACCTTACCTCCCGCTACATACAGGAAGTTGCTAGACTCATTGGAAATGTTCCGGCTAAATCACCACAACTGGAATTCCAATTTCTCTTATTAAATCCAGTTCTATGCAGCATTCGATTACGAAAATGTTACTTTGGAAATTGTTCATTTGCAAAATATTCAGTCACGAAACTGTTCAGTCACAAATATTTAATTACACAATATTGAGGCGCAAAATGTTCAGTTACAAGGTGCTCAGCTGCAAAACATCCAAAGTGTTCAGGTCAAAATGTTCCGCTAGAGAGTGTTTAATCACAAAATGTTCAATTACAAAGTGCACAGTCAAAAAATGTTCAATAACAAAACCTTCAGTTACAAAATGTTAAATTGCAAAATGTTCAGTTACAAAATGTTCTATAAAATGTTCAATAAAATGTTAAGCTTCACAATTTTAAGTTAAAAAAGGTTCAGTAACTAACTTCAGTTATAAACTGTTCAGTCACAAAACATTTTGCTAAGTTTCACAATTTTAAGTTACAGAATGTTCAGTAACTAACTGTTCAGTTATAAACTGTTCAGTCACAAAACATTCTGTTGCAATATATTCAGTCACAAATGTTCATTCAGAAAATGTTCAGTTGTAAAACGTTCAGTCACAAAAGGTTCAGTTAGAATTTTTATTTTCAACATATTCTGTCAAAAAAATTTTCAGTTACAAAGTATTCAGTTGTAAAATATTCAGTCATTAAATGTCAGTGACCGGAAATGCGTTTCATTCACTGATAAGGTGTAAAAGCCAGTTAAATCTGTTTCAACAACATTACATCATGTTTAGCAGTTTGTCATTGAATAAAGTCCAAGAATAACTTACAATTACCATAGCTTTATACGATAGTAAACATTTTTGATTTGTGGAATTCATGAATAATGATGTTGTATATCAGTAAGCAGTGTCTGGATAAATTGAATTCAACATTGATTGGTAATAAGCATTATACTAAATATTACTAAGCGCATTAGAGAGTCAATTTCAGATTAACGCATCTCAGCTCTGCTGTTGATATCACATGTTCAGTTGAGTCAATAATCATCTCTTGGCTGTTGAACCACGTGGCTGCTCTCACTTTTTCCAAATTTTCTCCATCGAATCCTACATGACAGATTTATAGAATGAAAAAACCATTCAGCTGCTGAAGCCTTATAAAGAAATTGCTTTAGATTTAGTGTTATAATCTGTGTTGTAATTAAAATTAAAACGCAACTAAACTTAATTAAAATTTGAATCCGAAGGTAACATACGTTATAATGTGAAACCTATTCTTCACGTCATTAAATTGCTAAAACTACGAACAAAGTACTTTTACAATAATGGACAAACCTGTTTATTATTCGAAAACAAATTACTTTGTTGTCGGCGTTGTTAAATAAATTGTTTAATGTGAACTGACAAAGATAACTTACAGTAGCCATTGGATTAGTGAAACCCTCAGCTGATCCTTCAGGTGCTATAAAAGATAACAACATTCGGGCTGCAAGGGTCTATGAGTGAACGAAAGAATGAATGAACGAATGAACAAATGAATGTATGAAAAAATGGCTGAACGAATGAGCGAACCAACGAACCAAGGAACTAATAAATGAATGAACCAATGAAATGAACGCGGGAATGAATGAACAAATAAATGAGTGAATGAACAAATCGATCAATCAATCAGTCATAATCATATGTGGCGCTCCCCCTCTCTGAACCGCTGTTTTTCGAGAACATGTTGCCAGCTGTCTTTATTCTTGGCTCGTCTTCAGGGTGTATGTAGTACAACATTTTTTTTGGGTGCTGGTCGAACGTCACCATTCGAATGCATGGGTGGAGATAGCGTCCAACTGACCTCGTGAAACTTCTCTGAGTGTGGTGTATATCATTGCTTGTGGGGTTCTGGCATTGTCCTGCTTCGCCGCTGTAACGTGCGATGTGTCCAGACAGCTACAGCTGGCACCTCCTCTTTTTAATCAATCAATCAATCACCCAGTGCTACGTGAATTGACTTTAAAAGTACCATAAACTTGTTTAGACAGGGATAACATATGAATATTCATTAGGGCTCGTTCACTTACGCCCGCTCAAGTTCCGGATGGTAACCGCTGGATCAGATCCTCCTCCTGAGTTGATACTCTTGCAGATGACAGTCAGCTCTTCCATGCGACGCTGCTCGGTTCTAGCCGTCTGACGTTGACCACTGACGATGAGGAAGATGATGATGACGATGAGGATGATCAAGAAGAATCCCCCGACGCCGACTCCCAACCCGATTCCAAGCTTCGAGCTCTGTGGAAGGTCAGTCTCAGCTGATAGGAGTCTAGGTGTCACGGATGCAGGTGGGTTGAAGGTTGGTGGATTGGTGGTTGATGCTGTGTAAGTTGGTGGATTGGTGGTTGATGCTGTGTAAATCAAATAAATACATCTTGCAATGTAATGTATTGTACTGTGATGTAATACGATCCAAATAGGCCCTGTAGTGCACTATACACGTTGGTTTATTCGGTAGTGCGCTGGGTATGCTTCCAACGATTACCGCTTCGAGCCTGGTGAGCCGACATCATGTAACGACCTTGGACAAGTAGTTCTCGCACATTTGTCTTGTGTCACAGATATAAATAAAAAATTATATAGCGCATATAATTATCTCTTGAAGGTTCATATCCCCAAGCGAAAGAATGTTAAGAATTCATTGAGAGCAGCAGGTACACAAACAATGCTCGGACAGCTGACTAAGGACATTCCTTTCTTTTTGCTTTGAAGCAATAATGGGCTAGACAGTTCGACTTCTTTATAAAACGATTTTGAAAAGTTGCTTAACTATGCGGTCCATAATGGTGCAAAAGTTTTCATTCGAACATAGACATACGCACGGTATTTTATCAATAAGGAACATCTGCACAAACTCCAAATGGTTCAAAACTCGCTCACCAGAGCAAAAAACCAAAAAAAAACAAAATGTTACGCTATTAGTGCATCTAATGCCCTGGCTGCCCATTAGGCAAAGAATCCAGCTCAAAATCTGTCTTTTAGTTCATCAACTACTACATTTGACTCAGCGGACCAATTTTTACTCGAAGCTCACAACTTTTATTAATAAATATTAATTTTCACTCCATTATTGGATACCGCGGCTCTTGTTGTGCCTCTACCAGGATTGTGTTAGGTTCTAGGGCGTTCTCGATTGCTGATCTAAGCTTTGGAATTTGCTGTCCAGTTCAGTTAGTTCTGCAAATTCTTTGAAGTACTTTTGGTTACACTTGCGGTTCAAATGTTTCAAATTGCTTAAGCAAAGTAGCCTAACTTCTGTTTTCTCTGACATATCGTAAATCTAACTGGCTTCTCCAACGAATAATGATATTGATTACGATTTGCTTGACTCGACCATTGACTGATACCTTGGGCATCATCATAACGGCTCTATAGAAGTCATCATAAAACTTTAGCCTGTCTCAGCAAAATTTAGCATTCTTGTCATAACCCCTCTATAACACTTTTGCACAGTCATGTTTTGCACAGCGTGTTTTGAGAAAGGCTGTGACAGATATGCCTGCCGAAAATACATAAATAAGTTAAAAACACAGCATTATCTTACTAACTACACCAAAATGCATGGTGACAAAAATGATAACAGTTTCATCTACTTTATGCTTACGGTTTTGTGTAACAGCATAATATCTCAGTTTGTAGTTTCTTGGATTAAACGAAGTCGTGGCATTTGATCTGAACCAGATCTGTAGTGATCGACAGTCGAAAGTAATAAGAGCCGGAATGCGAGTCCCACAGACTGTCTGAACATTTCCACCGCCATCATGGCATGTCAGCTGGTCAAGTCAAAATTTAAAACCATTCAATGAGAACTATAGTATACTTTCAGTGTGTGAAAGAAATCGAATTGATAGTTATCTGAAAACTGGGTACTGTAGAGGCAGTCATGGACCGGTCGCAGGTAAATATCAAAAGTGCAGTTGTTATAGATTATTGAAATATGCTACATCACTGTGAAAACTGTACATACATGAATTCTCACGTCGATCGTTTGAACGGCATCATCTTCCTAATGCATTTCCTGTCATTGCAATCAATATCAGTTCATAATACAGAATTAATATTAAGTTCCCAAGGAAGCAAACAATAGAGAAATGTTATAAAATTGGACTTATTCAAGGCCATCTAAACAAATTGATTGCTCGGTAATCTAAATACACAATACATTAATTGATGGATTTTTCAAGTGAAACCGTAGTCGAAAACAGAAATTCACTGGGGAGCCGGTTCAAAATCAGAAAGGTCAGGGAAACTGGCAGTCAGGCAACGGTGGATAAGTCTGCCCAACTTCATAATGAAGTGACAATGATAAAGAGATAAATTAGAACATTGTGGTGCAGTTACCTTGATGAATACGTTTCTACAGATGTCCGAACTTTCGAGTCTCAGCTGATCAAATATGATTCTTATTCTAATGTTATCGTCGTCCGTGAAGAGATAGTTGAAGCATTCGCTGTACCCTGGAAAGTTGTTGGGATAATTTGGCGAAGCAATGACACCTGTACTTCCTCGAGACAAATAGTAGCCAGAATCGCTACAATTCGACGCAAATCCAGCACTGTATGAAAGTTTGAACCCTCTGTAACCCGAGTAGTAGTAGTAATAGGAATGAAATCGTACGGTGACAGTCGTGTGTTCGGTACAGTGGAAGACAAGTCCATTTGAAGGAAGTGTATAGGAAGTGCAGAACTGGGTGGTCGAGCCGTCACAACCAGTGATCTATGAACAAAAGCAACCACGCAGAACAATGGCGGATCCGGCGTAGCTAATACATTCAATTATAGTGAACAAGACTTGAAATAATGTCGCCCAGAGATATGTCACCTTTAGTTTCGGGCATTGAACGAATGTCGACTTTCAACTCACTCGGCGTACCGTGCGGCATTTGGGCTATACAACTATTTCTGGCTTTCCATGAAAATTTAGTAAGTTTATACTAGTAAATGTAAAATGTAAAAGTAAATGTGTGTGTGTGCAGATCAGTTTACCATTGGCACATTCAGCAAAATTAAAGGTAAAAGGTAAGACTTTTCTTTGCACGCCTCATCAGAAACTCATTCTGAGGGTGAAGAATCATGACTGAGGCACAAACATGACCACAACAATCCAACAAGAACACACTTTATAACAACGCAATTTGAGTTTGCACTCAATAACCAACCCCAAAGAATGAAGGGTTGAGAGAGCGCCAGGCGGCGTAGTATTTCACGGACAGTCAGACCTAGTTACTAACCCGGCTCGATTTGATTAACTACAATATGCGTGCTAACGTCGTATCAACAAAACCAAGCGTACACTAATGTAGCATAACTGTGCATGCACCATTTTGCTACTTGTAAGTAAAAACAGTGTTTCCGAGCTCACCTCGATGTAATCGTATTCACAGCTGTAGCTGCTCGAGTAATAGACGTATATATCAAGTACTTGAATTTTAATCGAAGTCGCCATTGGCACAGCAATGTACTGATAACAGTCGATTCCCCTTGTATAGGCGTTTGGGTAATTTGGTGATGTTACTATACCGTATGACTCCGTCAGTGTCTGGTTACAACCTGTTACAAAAGTAACATTTGAGATTTCGTTGAAGATGAACCCTGAACAGTCCTACCTTTAAGCAGACCATTTTGAACATTTATATTGTCGTAATTCAAAAATTATACGTTTTTATCATTAACTGAATTTTCAGAAGAATCTTTTAGACTTACACAGAAAATGAATAATGTTCGCTATTTTTCTTCTGCAGTGATCATTCCATTTGCTGCAGTAAATGACTGCTTGCGTTGGCCAATTTCTAAACCATGCATGTTTAAAGATGAAGAGCATTGTTTTACGCAATCTGGACTCAGTAATTGTAAATCTTACATCTGAGTTCGGTTCTTTGTTTCATTTAGAATGCAATATCGGGTATCATTACAAAACTGCACGAAGTTAGAAATATTAAACAGGTACAGCTTTGCTATGCAGAGAACATTCTTTTAGAACAAATCTTCATTGTTGTACAGTTCTAAATTGTTGTCTTCGCACTTTATTACCATCTATTTCAATATGCATCGATTTCTATAACTACCTATTTCCACATGAATATCCATTTCTAAATGACGATGATGATGATGATGATGATGATGATGGAATGACCGCCTGGATGTAGACTGTCGTTGTTGTTTCATTGGTTATACAATGATGATACGACTAGACTCTAGAACTCCGATACCGGAGTCCGGCCTAAACAGTTACACCGGCGCTACAAGTCGTACAGATTGCTGACCAAGTCCTGGATCTCTGCCTCTCTCTGTTTGTCTGTCTATCTCTGTCTGTCTGCCTATTTGTCTGTCTGTCTGTCTCTCTCTCTATAAACATATATATATATACATTGCTTAATCTACGATTTAAATATCTGCATTGAACTCGCACAAATATGCATTCCTCAAATACTTGGCGACAGGTATTCTGCCTCTGAACCTTTTAAGTCCGAACCTTTGCCCCTCACTGAATCTAAACCAGTTCTACATTCTTTTGCTCCTTCATCCTCGTCTTTTTGTCAGACTGATTCTCCTGGTCAGTCAACCCGTCATAAAAGATACAGGCCTACCTTACAGTACATATTTCTATAGGTATGCATATTTTATATGGATCTAGGTTTCTATTTTTGTGCATGTCTCTATGGTTTCACCTGAAAAATTAACAAGGAAGCCTACCGGTTGGTGGCGGAGTTGTAGTAGTTGGAGGACAATAACATATCCTTCGGCCCGAGTAGTCGTAGGTGTAATCCCACGAGTAGTAACAAGGAGAGAAGCAAGGAGGCAGTGTTGTGGTGGGGCAGCGACAGTATCTATCACCGTAGACGTTTATATCACTGACACAGTCCGACGAACACCATATTGGCGGTTGTGTCGATATCGGGCAGTTGCAGTATTGATTTCCCCAATAGTCGGCGTCTGAGTAACACCCATAGGGACATGAAAGAGGACGGGACGTTGAGGATGGGCAATTGCAATAAGGGTAGCCTAAATAGTCGGTAGAACGGTAGCAACCGGAGGGACAAGGCCTAGAGGTAGTTGTAGATCCGCTGCAGCTACATGTGGGGTTGTCGTTGAAGTCGTATGAAATCGAGCATTCAGAAGGACATGTTGTCCTCGTTGTGTAAGTAGAGCCAGATACTGCGCAAACGCAGTACGTCATAGAGTTGTAGTCTGAATTTAATATACAGCCGCCCATACACTGAGGATTTGGATGCATTGTAGGCATCGTGATGTTCGTCTGATTTGTGTCGCATGGACATACATAGCCGTATGAGTTGCTAACTGGCGCACAGTTCCCACGACATTCTACAAAAATATTGGAAGACATATCCGTTTACAAGTTGGTAACAGGCTCACAGACCCCAGAACTTGCTGCAAAAAGTAATGAAGGCAAGAAAACTTCAATATTTTCTGACATTTTGACTACTGTTACGGAGAGGTATTCATCTAAGTCTCCATTAACATTTACTGTGGAACTTTTAGAAGTCAACAGTTGGAAACCAGTAAGTGAAAAACAAAGGAAATAAGGGAAAGAAATTCAAAGAAACTTAATTGTATTCCGGGTAATTTGTCTTTTTATCAAGAGGTAGTCAACTGACTTTCATTAGCACTTTCTGTAAAACTAAAGCAGAAAACTGGACACTTATAACTGAAAGCAGAAAACCGATTAACAGACTCAGAAGCAAAATTCTTAACTCGATCAGCAAAAATCTGCTATATTATAGTTCACATTTCTCTGTTTTTCAAGAAACGGCTTCAACTGTAACCGAGATGATTTAGGTAATTTTTGCTTTAGATTGAAAAGTATTATGATAAAAGTTTGAATAAGGAGAGACACTTAAATACCCCGAAGAACACATCACTTAACCATACAACGATCGAAACCTATGCATAGGAATGAAGCACGAGGCAGTGCTATTAAATTAATGGACTCTTAATGGTTTACCATATTGCTGGTGTCAGATTTTTATTCCGTTTGGCTTTTGACTTGAATTTGAATATTGAACGGCACTATATAAGTCAATATGTTGGACGCTTTAAGTAACTGCGGTTAGATTTGCGTATATTTTATGTAGTAGTTTGATTCGTTAATAAAGTGATTTGCAAGTTATGTGTAGAATCAACAAAACAGCTTGTAAGCTGTAAGTTTGTCACAATTTGGGTAAGGAGGAGTTTGTCGGAAAAGTAAGTTAAACTGTTCAAGGCTTAGCCATTAGTCATTAGCATTTCACTTAGCAGATGGTGTTCGCGGTAACCATTTCAGCCTTAAATTCATTTGCACAATGCATTTGCAAGTCTATAAGAAATACATATGGCGCAATTTATTCGGCATTAGACCTCTGTGGTCGTTGAAAGAGGATGTTGCTTTCCAAAGATAAAATGAATCATCAGTACAAACGGCGTGGTAATTCCGTCTGATTTCCCCGCTTTCAACTATTTAAGTTTGGCTCGAAGCAAAAAAGAGTAAGCAAAAGTTCGCTTTCAACTCATCCCAATAATGAAGTTTATATTTTGGCAATGCTGTAAGCGACGTGCTTATTTGGCTTAGATTTTCAGTAATCCGCTGTTCTTTATGGTTGTGTTTATCAAGACGATCACATGCCCGATAGACAGTCACGCTTAATGGGGAAACTAATTCTCACAGCTTTCAAATAGATCCAGGGATAAACAGGCAGCACTATTATAGTCCATCACTTTCCAGGCCAAAGAAACGAGTATCTTAAACCGCTGCATTGTCACAAAACAGACCTCGGTTCTATACTTACAAACATGTTTTCAATCTCTTAATATCGAGAATAAACTCTTGATGTATGTATGTATCTAGACAATTAATATAGCGCCGTTTAGGTATCTCATTAAAGCGATATCTATGCTAGCCTATGTGGTGCTGAGGTTCGTTAAGAACAAAAATATGTTCGGTTTAGAAAAGTCGTGACTGGCGGTCCTTCGCACACACATTGAATCCAACAAAAAGGTGTCCTATTCAGAGTTGAAAGTTGACACAATTTTTGGAGTTCCTAGCGCATGTTGCATTGAGGAAAAAGAATGCCGACAACCGAATGAAGTCTACAGCTCCACGGTCACCCTCACCGACTGGTAATTCTTCGCAGCTGGCATAAAACGCAATGTTCCTTTATCCTTCAGGTCACCTTGTCTCTGCACTTATCACCCTGTTTTGTGCCTTTATGAACCGTTTTCATTATTTACGTGACAAGATAGAACAAAAGCCCAACAGTGTACAGCGCAAAAGAGTTGTATATATGTTTATATATGTTTGAATGCATGTATCTGAATACTTGTGTAGTGCTTTTAAAGAGCTTCGTAAAGGCATCATAACATGCGCGTTGGTAGCCAATTTTATCTAGTATTAAGAATTTACGGCTCAAGTATGATAATTAAAACTTCCACTCTAACCAGTTATCTGGTCGTATATGCGACTGTCTTTGTGACAGTGCACGTATCCCGCCTATTGTCTCTCTCCTTCTCTTTCTCTCTGTCTCTAGGTCTCTCTCTCTGTTTCTTCTCTTTCATTCTCTTTCCCTCCCGGTCTCTGCCGTTGTCCTTTTCTCTCTTTCTGTCCTTCATCCTGTCACTCTCTTGCCCTTATACATCTTCCTATCATTTTCCCTGTAACTATCTTTTCCCGGTCCCTGTCCCTCTCACTCTGGTGTTTCACTCTTTCTTTTGTAGAAGTCTGTCATACGGAAAAGAAATTCCCACTACGTGCTCGGCGGCCTAAAATAAAATGTTGTGGCGCCATTCAAATGGAATATTGATCTTATTCGAAAAGTACATTAATATCATCAAAGAATGAAGAACCTGAAACGACAAAATATGGCCACCATTAAAATATAGTAAAATGCATTCTATTACCTATTGGATCTGCTCGATAGCTAATCGTGTAGCCTATACCAGTAACGGAGCTGTCTGTTTGGAACCAGATCACAATCTGCGTGCAAGGCGTAAATGTAATTGGGTTGAGATTGGAACCTGTTCCACAGTATCTTGTTGGAAGGTTGACGGAATGAGAGCGACAACTGAGCTGCATAGCACATCAACACGAAATACTGTCATATCTTCTTTTGTAGCTGTCACTTTTGTTTCACAAACATAATCTCATGACCAAGTTAAAAGAACTGCTGTAATTTATTGCTGACTGCTACAAGTGTGAATTTCGTAGGATATTTATCTTTGTATTCCGTAGTCTACGCTATTTGATAGGTGAAGAATAGGCGATTTTACATCATAGGCGTGTGGTAGGTCGAGCAGAGACATGCAGGTTAAGTAAGGTTGTTTTTCAGAATGACTGGAGTTAGATAAAGGTCTGTTTAGCGTTCCCAAGAAGAACAGAGTTAATTGCCTGAGTGAATGAGCGACTGAATAGGGAAACAAATTCGCGAAATTTAAGTGAGACAGTACATTATTACCAAACTAATGTCAAAATGCGTGTTTAACTATTTCAAAACTTCTTTCAGATGCAAGACTTAGAGGGCGTAGAAAGCAGCCTGTTGTGCTAAATGCATCAGTTCTAATGCATAATATCTGCCGAAACTACGCTATCGCTGGTGACAGTATCAATAGTTGTGCCTTAACGCGAGGTGGATAGGGGCAGCAGAATCCCTGAGAAAAATTACCAACGTAAGTGGCAACCTCTCCTTGGATAATGGAACCAGTCCGAAGCCTAGATAAAGAGAGGATCGGACGAATGAGTGCAGGTACTTCTCTCGTAAGAAAAAAACGACAGATATCCGTCTGCCAAGTTCAGCTGGTGTCATATCTGATGAGGCAGCAATTACTTTGGCTGTCTTTTCCACAAAGAGTCGACTACAAACTAGCTATCATTGCCTATATATGACAGCATGGACTGGTTCCATTGTATCTATTCATGTTCTGCATTTCAGTTGTGACAGTTCCTGGTCGATCCTGCTTACGTTCTTCCACCAACCGAAATCTCATAGTTCCAAAGATTTTCACTATATTTGGTTCTCGTGGATTTTGTTAATCTTGCCCCAGAGTGTGGAATGTCTTACCCACTGGCATCAAAGACAACACTCTTCCAATAACAAGTTATAAAAAGAAGCTTAAAACTTACATGTTTAATCGATCTGCCTCGATGTCTGTGGATTCCTATTGATCTTTAAACCATGATATTACACGATATTACCCAGTGGGACTTTTTAGGGTCGTTGAAGCTGTTGCTAATTGCGCGCGTTATAAATATCTGTTTGATGATGATGATGATGATGATGATGATGATGATGATGATGACGATGACGATAATAATAATAATAATAATAAAAATAATAATAATAATAATGATGATAATGATAATGATAATGATGATAGTGATGATGATGATGATAATAATATTGATATTAATATTAATAATGACACAAGACAATCTAAAAAATGCAACCCTGACTCCGACGTCGCCCGGGCCAATAACTATGTGAAACGATTAGTTGAGCAATGGACACCCGCAAGCTTATAACCCATGGGCAGAAATGACAATGTTGATGGTGGTGGTGGCGATGGTGATGATAATAATGATGGTGTGCATATTATAATGACCTAAGGCAATCGCTTTGATCAAAGCAGTTATGACATGATCAAGACTATAATCGGTTGTGTATGTCACCAAAACCCCCAAATATCATCACATAACTCCTCTTCTTAAATCACTACATTGGCTTAAAATAACTGAACGAATTGAGTACAAAGTCCTACCCTTCAATCTTCCCAACTCTCCTACCTTCGTCAGTTATTTACAATACAACCACTTCGCTCAACCCGCTACTCTTCTGCCCTAGCACTTCTCCGTCCTCTGTCACCTCATTCTTAAAATTTGGTAATCGCTCCTTAGCCATAGCTGCCCTACCACTCTGGAATAAACTCTCCTCAGAATTGCGACAGTTTTCTGACGCATCATACAAACTCATCGATGCTCCACCACTTACAATTTCTGCTTCGGCCTTTCACTCAAAACCGAAAACATTCTTCTTTCACAGAACCTATCCTGACACCGCTTCTTCCTTTTATCTCTCTCTCCTCTCCAACTCCAAACACCACCACCCCATAGATGCCACGCTGTCTCTCCGTCTGACTTTTGGATCTTGACCTGGAACCGAAACATTTTGCCTATCAATTTTGGTTTGACTGAGCGCCTATGAATAAGCTGGTCCCCACGACGCGGCTTTCGTTGGGCGCTGTAGAAATCTCGAAATTACGATTACGTTTACGAACTGAACTCACCTCGACCCAATCACATGGGCACGTGGATCCGCAGCGCTCTATACCGAGGCTTAGGATCGTCAAGGAGACTGAGCTCAACGAGGGAACATACCAGTTGTAGGTGCAATTGACACTATTCATGTAATTTGGAGAGGCGTACGCATTGATCGTGCCATTCGTTCCGTAGTAATTGGTCGTTGAGCCGCAATCTGAAAGAGGATATCTCTTAAGCGGCGGAAAACGAAAGCTTGCCGCAAGAAGTTACCACAAAATATAAAACCGGCTTCTAGCTTATTCAAAAGTCAAATAGAACAAGGAATTACAGCAGTTGATGCCGGACCATGAAAACACCATTTTCTGACCTTATTGGATGTTCTCTTCGTCCGATTATACGAGTTTTCTTGTGTTCGTTGCATACGTTTAAAATCTTATACATAAATTCAACTCCTGGCAAAAATGTAAATAATAAAACAATAATATTCTAGCAATGTTTGGGCAATAGTGTCTTCAGTAGTAGGCATATAGTAGTAGGAGAAGTTATACTGCTTTCGAAAATAATGACTGACTTTTAATATGCTATATACATATATACCTAATTCATGAATTGCTTCATTATTTCAATGTTTCTTATTACTCTATACTCTAAATCAGTTGAATGAACTGGTTCCCCGGACCAGCGTTTAGGGCGCAGAATAAATGCGGAGCAACTGCTGCTGGCTTTTGCATTTGTTGGCGTGTGCTGTATACTTACAGTATGACGATGACTGACAATTGATGCCGGTCAGAGATGATATCAGCAAAAAATAGAAATACAGCATATTTTGATCCTGTTTCTCCAAAGATCTTTTCGTTCCGGTAACGCCACTATCAACCTCTGAAAACAACTTTCTCTGAAAATAAAAAATTGTATATATATAAGTCTCTTATTAATTAATTAATTTATTTATTTGTTTAAAGTATTTCTCCATCGAATCTGCTGCCTTATAATTTCTCTCAGATTAAACACAACCCACCCTAACAGCTCCTCTCCCTCTTCTCTCTTTGGTCTTATGGCAACAGAATTTGGTTCTTGACATGGCATCTTTTGACATCCCCACTGACTTGACGCAGCGCTCGTGAATAAGCTGGTGCTTTATGCGTAGATTTTAAGTAGCGCTTTAGAAAATTGGAGTTTACGATTACGATTTCAAATGGATACAGTCAGCAAAATCTTAATCTCAGGCTCAGAAATATGTTTCATAACACAACAACTGCTGCTCTGTGTAAATTGGGACTAACTGGTCTACCTATTTACATTATAAATTTTGAATGACGTGTTGGAAGATTAGTTTCTGGAATTTACTAGAAACTAGTTAGTCTTTGCAATTTGGAACCGGCGTCAGCTAAGAAGTAAACGACAAGTCATGCAGTACAATGGCTTTATGTTCAGGACTTTGGTTCAGTCTATTGCAATTTAAAGGTCTTAGAAAAAAACAATGAGCGTATGCACTATATTTTTATATAGTCCTATGAGATATGCACAAATTTAATTCAGGCGTCTCTACGATTGAACAGTCTAATCAGTACGGATAGGTTCTTTGTACTGTCACCGTTAGTATAAGTTATACGCAATCAAAAACGACATTTACAAATTGTCTAGTCTTAGTTACATTTAATATAGTTCAGGCTAGCGCAGTTTAGTTTTTTTCCGAACTGTAGCTATATAAATTTTTAACTTCAATTACAAAAAGCTACCTACCAGTTTAAGCTGCTTACAACTGTACGTCTTAACAGCATACGATTCGTCCAATTAACAGCGACAGCCGTCCACCGTAGGCTCATATATAAAGAAGTAATTTATGAATTCCACTGACGCCTTCACGCGTGGCAACACTGACAGTATAAACAGTATGTTTTCTAGTTTTAAAGGTGAAAAAAGAAACCATGCGGTTTTTTATAAACAGGCAAGAGAATCTACTCAAAAACGTCTTTCCCGGGATATATTTCGGAACATATTCTCCAGGCGAGTCTGTTATACAATAAATTCACCCCGAGTAGACTAGATCGTGAAACAAAGTATCCAGGGTGAGCAATTATATCATAACCCGATAAAATAAATTCTTCCCGGGGAGACTGTTTTACTACATACGAAGTCGCATTTCTTTTCAATTAATAAATATTTTACGAGCTTAGTTTCACAATTCAATTGTAAAATGTGTCATTTGAAAACATGACAATAATGACAACAATCATATTGGGAGAAACTGAAAAGAAATAAATTGCAGAAAATCAAAATCTGTCAAATTCAAGTAACTGTTTGCAGGTTCTGTCAGACTTTGAACACAAACGACGTTTCTGATCTTTAGAATATTCTCCTGTTTATGCTTTCTTTGTATTGTATTTAAATAATGTGTCATATTCAACCTTATACATGAGAAACAATTGGACGTAGCTTCTAGTGCCTAATGCAACTAAACAAATTTTTACTGCCATTGTTTATTAACTAATGTCTACATTTCCTTGAGATCATTTCAGCTTCTTCGTATTCATTAAATATTGGTGTTCTTTGCATGTTTTAGCAACCATTAATCAATGTTCTGTCTTATGTTACCAACTTTAGCAAAACCTATTCTAATCCACACAATCTCTTGGTTCAGAAAAATAACTTCAAATTCTTTAGCACCTTTGAAGGCAGTAATAGCTAGCACTGGTTTCTCCTAATGTAAACCCTAATTTTCATTCATTGGTACTGGCGTCCTGATACCAACAAGCATTTACTTCTTTTTAATTCTAATATGGGGATTACCAATGATTCTTTGGAGGATAGACCTAATTTGCATTACAAATCATAGGAAAGCAAGTTCTGTCTGGTATCAGGCGCCAATACCAACGAATGAGAAAGGGATTACCCATGAACGAATCGTTCAGAAGCCAGTAATATTTGGCATTACGCCCATATGTAGTAAATAAACATCGGCTGTTAAAAGAGAGTTATTTAGTTATATGAAATTCGTTTACCATGATGCGGAAACGTAAATGCAATGTACATGCAAATCTCCGAAATTTCTCAGCGCCATACAAAAGTCGCGTCAAGTACACCAGCTTATTCACAGGCGCTACATCAGATCCACAAGAGCTAGATTGTTTGGCCATTTGCGGTGACAAATCAGGATTCGGAGATGAAGCTTGGGACAGCATGGTGCTGCGATGGGAACTATTAGTGATGGTGGTCATGGATGGTACAGGAGCGGAAGCAGGATGGGATAGCTCGAATAGTTCGGTTTTAAGTCTTGACTGAAAGGCTGCAGGAGATAGAGGAAGGGGAAGAGCTCTCGTGTTAAGAGGAAAGAAAGGTGGATGAACGAACTGGCGGAGACCTTTTGGGAGCTCATTCAAAAGAGCTGGCGCCGCATAGATTAAAACAACCTAACATGTCAGATATAAGATTAAAGATTAAAGATTTAAATATAAGATTTAATACAATATGGGTATTGTTTAAAGAGAATTATTATTTTTTATAAATTCTAAATAAGACAAGGATTGTAGCCAATCCGGAGCAGAGAAATAGAATAAGAAACAGAGTAGCGCTAAATCGCAGAGCATCACGCGTTATCCACATGTATAGGAGAACAGACATTATTCTAAATGCCGAATTTACCGAGACCTCCAAAAGATGTATACAGAAAAGCATACAGCAATACTAGCTCTAACTAACGCTACCTAGAATTCAGCCATGACAATGCTGTCTTTGCTGGTTAGGGTCTCTCCTCATTCATTGGTACTGGCGTCCTGATACCAACAAGCATTTACTTCTCTCTAACTAACGCTATTTCGCAACAATGCTGTCTTTGCTGGTTAGGGTCTCTCCTGCATTTCGCAACTACAATCTGTCCTGCACGCTGCTGCTCGTCTGATCGGAGATATCCTCAAGTTCAGCCACATTTCTGTTTTTATTCTGGAGGAGCTCCACTCGCTGCCTGCCCGGAAGCGCATCAAACTCAAAATCCTGGCTTTTATACATAATTGCCTCTTAGGTTGCGTCCCTTCTTATCTTAGGGAGCTCTGTGTTTTGGCCTCCTCCGTTCTGGGGCGCAGATTACTTTGTTCGGCAGTTCGGGGTGACTTGCTTGTCCCTGCGGTCCGAACAACTACGGCCCAGTGCAGACGTTTTGCTGTGGTTGGTCCCACTTTTTGGAATGGGTTTCCTAATGACCTACGCCAGGAATTTCTTAGTCTCCCCCCTCTTTCCGCAAGCGCTTGAAGACCTTCCTATTTCCCAGTACTTCTGGATTGTCGGGCGGGAGCGCCTCTGAGGAGCATATCTTGAAGTGGCGCTTTATAAATTCCAGATTACACTACATTACATTTGTTGTCTCGACTCTATGCGTCCTTCGGAATTCCTGGTTATGCTCTTCTCTGGATATCTTCTTACCTCAAAGATCGTTCTCATCGAGTAGCAGTAAACTGATCTCGCTCCGTCCTGTTGCATGTCATTTAAATGTTCCTCAGGATTCTGTCCTCGGGACTCTCCTTTTCCATACTTAGGCGCACCCCACCCAGCTCAATGACTCTTGACAATGCTCTGTCGACGGAGACGAGTCTCATACAATAAACGCTAGCAATTATTCTCAATTTCATACTAAATGTTTCAAAATGCGTTAGCTTCCGGACCCCGCAGACTGCCTAGCCATTAGGCGCTTTGCGCGTCATTAGATTCTATCTCAGACTAAAAGGTTGTCGCGTTCTGCCGATGGCCGTTGTTTTACCTATCTAGTAACTCAGTAGATTAGTTCTTCATACGAGGAATTTGCTCGATAATTCTTGTTTGTTCAGATTTCAACAGCGACCGAGTCGGCGTTTTTGGAGTTATTAATTGATTCTTAGGTAGAGGTCGAGATTTTCTGACAGGTTTTGGTGGAATGGGCTCGAAGCCTTCGGTTTGCGCAGAGAAATGTCAGAGACTTAAATCTGCATGACATATACGAAAACAGCACTCACCCAAAATCTTACACTTTGAACAGAATGCTTTTACGGCATCCCATTATCCCAAGAGCAGTACCACAGGGACCCTTATGTATTGTATAGTTTGTATGGGCTCCCGACTGGTTGGTACGGCCCTGAAGGCAAACCAACTAACAGGTGTAAATAACAGAGCACAGAATGCATGTCATATGGTCATTCGCATACACGTTTAAATAAAATGCGCTTCATTAAGTCTGAAAAATCTCAGTTACCTTTTAATTTGTTTTAAATTGTATTCAGCAGTTGTTTTAATATGACACGATAATCAGTAGCTAGTAAAAAGGTAATTGTTGTTCATTTGCCAAAATGAGGATGAATACGCTTAATTGATTAATATTCGAATGTGTATCTATCATTCCTTTTCTAACATGTAGGCCTTTGAGAAGTAGTTAGAAGTCGCTATAAAATTTCTAATCACGAAGTGTTCAATCACATTACGTTCAGTCGTAAAGTGATTGCTTACAAAATGCTAACTTGGAAAATGTTCATTTGCAAAATATTCAATCACAAAACTTTTCAGTCTACTACTTAGTTACATAATGTTGAGGCGCAAAATGTTCTGTTACAAAACGTTCATTCACAAAATGTTCACTACAAAATACTCAGCTTCACAATGCTAAACTACAAAATGATCAGTAACTAATGTTTAGTTACAAATTGTTCAGACGGAAAATGTTCTGTTGCAATATGTTCAGTCAAATTTTCATTCACAAAATTGTTAAACGTTCAGTCACAAAATACTCAGTTACAGAAGTTTCAAAATGTTGTTTCAAAATGTTCGGTCACAAATTGTGTTTAGTTAGAAAGCGTTCAGTTGCAAAATTATCAGTCATCAATTGTCAGTGTCCAGAAATGCGTTTCATTCAGTTATAAGGCGTAGAAGTCAGTTTAATCTGTTTAAATAACATTACATCATGCTTAGCAGTTTGTCAAACGAACAAAGTCCAAGAATAGCTCACATATACAATGGCTTTAGACGACATAAACATTTTTTGATTAGTGGAATTCAATAGTAATTACGCTGTATCCAAGTAAGCAGGGCTTGGTTAAAAAGAGCTCAACATTGGTTGTTAATAAGCATTATACTTAACATAACTGAGCTCATTAGAGAGTCAATTTCAGATTAATGCATCTCAGTTCTACTATTGATATCATTAATATTCAGTTGAGTCAATAATCATCTCTTGGCTGTTGAACCACGTGGCTGCTCTCACTTTTTCCAAATTTTCTCCATCGAATCCTACATGACAGATTTATAGAATGAAAAAACCATTCAGCTGCTGAAGCCTTATAAAGAAATTACTTTAGATTTAGTGTCATAATCTGTGTTGTAACTAAAATTGCAACTAAACTTAATTAAGATTTGAACCCGACGGTAACATCGATATAATGTGAAACCTATTCTTCACGTTATTAAATTGCTAAAACTACGAACAAAGTACTTTTACAATAATGGACAAACCTGTTTATTATCCGAAAACAAATTACTTTGTTGTTGGCGTTGTTAAATAAATTGTTTAATGTGAACTGACAAAGATAACTTACAGTAGCCATTGGATTAGTGAAACCCTCAGCTGATCCTCCAGATGCTATAAAAATAACAAAATACCATGGTCATCCAATTCGGGTTTCAATTGTGTGCGAGTGAACGAAAGAATGAAAAAACGACGAAAGAATGTATCGATAAAATATGTCAACGAATGAACGAACCAACGACTGAATGAATGAATGAACCGACGAAGTGAACGCGGGAATGAATGAACAAGAAAATGAATGAATGAATGAATCGAACAATCAATCAGTCATCATCATTGTCTATGGCGTGCCGCTCTCTGGAGTCTTGCCGCTTCAAGAAAACGTTGTCAGATATCCCTAATCTTGGCTCGTTTTCAGGGTTCATGTTGTCCGAATTTTATTGGATGCAGAAGGTCGAACTTTACCACTCGGATCCATAATATGTCAAAATAGAGTCCAACAGGTCTCGTCTAGCTTCTTGGAGTCGGGCGTGTATCATTGCTTGTGGGACTTTGGAATTGTCCTGTTCGCCGTTGTAACGTGCAATGTGTCCAGACAGCTGGAACCTCCTCGTTTGAATCAATCAATCAATCAACAAATTGGCAGTTAAATCTTTAAACTTTTTAAAGTTAACGACAGTAACTGTTTGAGAGAGATTTTCATGTATGCTGGATATTTACCACTTCCGTCTAACATCGATGTGAGACTATTTTGCCAAGTTATACTACGGTGATAACTTTGGGTTAGCTAAGTTGTATGCATTGTTTGAACTCAGACTTTGTGAGAACTATATTCTACTGCAAAAACTGGAACATTATTGATTTTCGTGTAAATGCTTATGCAAGCATTTTATTCTTCTGCGTTAATTATTTCTGCTTTATCTGAGCGAAACTATCTAAAGACTTAGCATCAATCGACGGCGCAAATCTTTTGAGTTTCGGACTTGCTCAAGGTCCTTACACAGTTACTGATTCAGAGGAGGCTCGAGCCGGTGCCCTCCGCGTTACAGGACGAACGCTCTAACCACTTGTGTTTGTTTATTTCTTACCCGTTTATTTATGATCCCTACGTGTGTTTTGTTATATCTTGTGCTGCCCTACTTTGGCGAAGAAAAATTTCCATATAACTGCATAAGGTACACTCAACTTCCAATCAGTGACGCTACTGCGCAGATCAACTAGATGTAGGTCGATCCAGATTGCTGATTCATCATGCTCAGTTTTATGCTAGCCAGAGCTACATGAATTGCCTTTAAAACTACCATAAACGTGTTTAAAATGGGATGACATATGAATATTCATTAGAGCTCGTTAATTTACACCCGCTTAAGATCCGGACGCTACCAGCCGGATCAGATCCTCCGCCGGTGTTGCAGATGACAGCCAGGTCTTTCGTGCGATGCTGCTCAGTTCTAGCCGTCTGACGTTGACCGCAGACGATGAGTAAGATGATGATGACGACGAGGACTATCAAGAAGAATCCCCCGACGCCGACTCCCAGCCCAATTCCAAGCTTCGAACTCTGTGGAAGGTCAGTCTCAGTTGAATGGGGTTCAGCTGCCACGGATGCAAGTGGAACTCTGGTTGATGCTGAGCAAATCAAATACAGTAAATACATGTAATCTATTGTAGTGTGGTGTAATGCAATCCATCTAGACACTGTAAGACACTTTACACGCTGATTTATGGGTTTGTTATCCAACGATTGCCGTTTTGCACCTGCTGAGCCGACATCGAGTAACATCCTTGGAAAAAATATATCTGCACACTTGTCGCGCCTCAGATTGACAGACCTTAAGCGTGTAACAATCGCAAGAAATAAAAAATTATATAGCGCCTTGCAAGTATCTACTGATGGTTCATCTCGTCAGACTAAAAAATGTTGAGGGCAGCAAGTGAACCAACAATGCTCATTCCTTCATTTCTGCTATGAAGCAATAGAAAAAGATATTGAACAGTTGCTTAACTATGCAGTCCTTCATGGTGGAAAAGACTTCCATTCCAACATAGGCCTACGCGAGGTATTTCATTACCAGTGAGATCTGCAAAAACTGCAAATGGTTCAAAACTCTCTCACCAGAGCCATAACAAAGCCCCTAAATATCAACATATTACGCCATTATTAAATTTATTGCCCTCTCCACCCACTGAGCAAAGAATCTAGCTCAAAATGTGTCTTTTAGTTCGAAAAATACTACATTTAAATCAGCTGACCAAACTATGTTCCATCTTCCCCACAATTTTTATAAATATTGCACTCGATTTTTGGATGCTGACGCTTTTGTTGTGCCTCGTACCAGGATATTGTTAAGTTCTAGGGCTTTTTCGATTCTGATCCAAAGCTATGGAATTTCCTCTCCAGTTCAGGTAGTTCTGCAAATTCTTTATAGTCCTTTTGGTTATACTTACGACACATATGTTTCAAATTGCTTAAGCAACTTAGCCTAACTTCTGGTTTCTCCGACATATTGTAAATCTACACGGCTTTTCAAAGAATTATGATATTGATTACGATTTTGCTTGACTCGACCATTGATTGATCGCTTTGGCATCATCACAACGGTTCTATAGAGTTATCAGATTAGATTAGATTAGAATAAAAGTTTACCCCGACATAGCTAATTTACCATTCTTGTCATGACCTCCATTTAGCAATTTTGCATAACCATGTTAATAATACACAGCTCGTTTTTAGAAAGGCGTGACAGATATGCTGAAGATACATAAATAAAAGAAAGAATTCTAATATTTGGGCTTGAAGAAACATCAAACAGCATTATCTTACTAACTACACCAAAATTCACGATGACGAAAATGAAAACAGTTTCATCTTTATTCTTACGGTTTTGTGTAACAGCATAATATCTCAGTTTGTAGTTTCTTGGATTGAACGAAGTCGTGGCATTTGATCTGAACCAGATCTGTAGTGATCGACAGTCGAAAGTCATAGGAGCCGGAATGCGAGTCCCACAGACTGTATGAACATTTTCACCGCCATCATGGCAAGTCAGCTGGTCAAGTCAAAATATAAAATCATTCAATGAGAACTACACTGTTTTATCTTTCAGTGTATGAAAGAAATCGAATTCATAGTAATCTGAAAACTGGGTACTGCAGGGGCTGTCATGGACCAGTCGTAGGTAAATATCACAACTGCATTTGTGATAGATTACTGAAACATGCTGCACCACTGTGAATAACTGTACATACATGAATTCTCATGTCGATCGGTTGAATGATATCATCTTCCTAATGATTTTTCCTCTCACAACAATCAATCTCAGTTCATAATACAGAATTAATATTAAGTTGTAAAGTGTGCAAACAATAGAGAATTCTTCCGTGATAGGACTTACTCAAGCCCATCTAAATAACTTGATTGCTCGGTCATCTAAATTCACAAAGCATCAGATGACGGCTATTTCAAGTAAAACAGTAGTCGAAAACAGAAATTCATTGGAGAGATGGTTCGAAATCAGAAAGGTCAGAGAAACCGACAGTCAGGCAACGGTGGATAAGTCTGCCCAACTTTGTAATAAAGTGACAACGATGATGAGATACACTGCAATACTGTGATACAGTTACCTTGATGAATACGTTTCTACAGATGTCCGAATCTTCGAGTCTCAGCTGATCAAATGTGATTTTTATTCTAATGTTATCGTCGTCCGTGAAGAGATAGTTGAAGCATTCGCTGTACCCTGGGAAGTTGTTGGGATAATTCGGCGAAGCAATGACACCTGTACTTCCTCGAGACAAATAGTAGCCAGAATCGCTACAATTCGACGCAAATCCAGCACTGTATGAAAGTTTGAAACCTCTGTAACCCGAGTAGTAGTAGTAATAGGAATGAAATCGTACGGTTACAGTTGTGTGTTCGGTACAGTGGAAGACAAGTCCATTTGAAGGAAGTGTATAGGAAGTGCAGAACTGGGTGGTCGAGCCGTCACAACCAGTGATCTATGAACAAAAGCAACCACGCAGAACAATGGCGGATCCGGCGTAACTAATACATTCAATTATAGGGACCTAGAATTGAAATGATGTCGCCCAGTAATATGTCACCTTTAGTTTCGGGCATTGAACGAATGTCAACTTTCAACTCACTCGGCGTACCATGCAGCATTTGGACTACACAACTATTTCTGCCTTTCCATGAAAATTCAGTAGGTTTATACTAGTAACTGTAAAAGTAAATATGTATGTGTATACCATTGGCACATTCAGCAAAATTAAAGGTAAAAAGTAAGACTTTTCTTTGCACGCCTCATCAGAAACTCATTTTGGGGTGAAGAATCATTTGACTGAGGCACAAACATGACCAAAACAATCCAACGAGAACACAGTTTATAACACCGCAACTTGAGTTTGCACTTAATTACCAACCCCAAAGAATGAAGGGTTGAGAGAGCGCCAGGCGGCGTAGTATTTCACGGACAGTCAGACCTAGTTACTAACCCGGCTCGATTTGATTAACTACAATATGCGTGCTAACGTCGTATCAACAAAACCAAGCGTACACTAATGTAGCATAACTGTGCATGCACCATTTTGCTACTTGTAATTAAAAACAGTGTTTCCGAGCTCACCTCGACGTACTCGTATTCACAACTGTAGCTGCTCGAGTAATAGACGTATATATCAAGTACTTGAATTTTAATCGAAGTCGCCATTGGCACAGCTATATATTGATAACAGTCGATTCCCCTTGTATAGGCGTTTGGGTAATTTGGTGATGCTACTATACCGTACGACGCCGTCAGTGTCTGGTTACAACCTGTTACAAAAGTAACATTTGAGATTTCGTTAAAGATGAACCCTGAACAGTCCTACCTACAAGCAGACCATTTTGAACATTTATATTGTCGTAATTCAAAAATTATACGTTTTTATCATTAATTGAATTTTCAGAAGAATCTTTTAGATTTACACAGAAAATGAATAATGTTCGCAATTTTTCTTCTGCAGTGATCATTCCATTTGCTACAGTAAATGACTGCTTGCGTTGGCCTATTTCTAAACCATGCATGTTTAAAAGATGAAGAGCATTGTTTTACGCAATCTGGACTCAGTAATTGTAAATCTTACATCTGAGTTCGGTTCTTTGTTTCATTTAGAATGCAATATCGACTATCATTACAAAACTGCACGAAGTTAGAAATATTAAACAGGTACAGCTTTACTATGCAGAGAACATTCTTTACAACAAATCTTCATTGTTGTACAGTTCTAAATTGTTGTCTTCGCACTTTTTACCATCTATTTCAATATGCATCGATTTCTATAACTACCTATTTCCATATGAATATGCATTTCTATATGGTGATAATGATGACGATGGAATGACCGCCCGGATGTAGTTTCATTGGTTATACAATGATGATACGACTAGACTCTAGGACTCCGATACCGGAGTCCGGCCTAGACAGTTACACCGGCGCTACAAGTCGTACAAACCAGATTGCTGACCAAGTCCTGGATCTCTGCCTCTCTCTGTTTGTCTGTCTATCTCTGTCTGTCTGTCTGTGTGTGTGTCTCTCTCTATAAACATATGTATATACATTACATTGCTTTATCTACGATTTAAATATCTGTATTAAACTCACACAAATATGCATACCTCAAAAACTAGGCGACAGGTATTCTGCCTCTGACCCTTTTAAGTCCGAACCTTTGCCCCTCACTGAATCTAAACTAGTTCTACATTCTTGTGCTCCTTCATCCTCGTCTTTTTCTGAGACTGATTCTCCTGGTCAGTCAACCCGTCATAAAAGATACAGGCCTACCTTACATATTTCTATATCTATACAAGCTATCCAGAATGCTCTCGCACGTGCTGTCACCAAAACCCCCAAACACCATCACATCACCCCTGTTCTCAAATCACTGCACTGGCTTAAAATACCAGAACGAATAGAGTACAAAGTCTTATCCCTCACCTACAACACACTTCAATCCTCCCAACCCTACTATCTTCGTCAATTATTTACTATCCAACCACTCCGTTCAACCCGCTCCTCATCTGTCCTAACACTTCTTCGCCCTCCCGTCACCTCATCCTTAAAATTTGGAAATCGCTTCATAGCCATAGCTGCCCCACCCCTTTGGAATAAACTCCCGCCAGGATTGCGACAGTTGTCTGGTCAATCATACGAACTCACCAACACTTCACCTCTTTCAGTTTCTGCGCAGGTCTTTCACACAAGACTGAAAACACTTCTTTTCCAGAAATCTTATCCTGATTCTTCCTCTTCCCCTTATCTCTCTTCTCGCTTCAATTTCAAGCAGCATCCACCGTAGCCGTCCGACTGTCTGAGTGCCTGACTCCTGGATCTTGACCCTTTTGCCTATCGATTTTGTTTTGACTGAGCGCCTGTGAAAAAGCTGGTTCCCGCGACTTAGCTTTCGTTGAGCGCTGTAGAAATCTCGAGATTACGATTATAATATTTTATATGGATCTAAGTTTATATTTTTTTGTGCATGTCTCTATGGTTTCACTTGAAAAATTAACAGGGAAGCCTACCGGTTGGTGGCGGAGTTGTAGTAGTTGGAGGACAATAACATATCCTTCGGCCCGAGTAGTCGTAGGTGTAATCCCACGAGTAGTAACACGGATCGAAGCAAGGAGGCAGTGTTGTGGTGGGGCAGCGACAGTATCTATCACCGTTGACGTTTATATCACTGACACAGCCCGACGAACACCATATTGGCGGCTGTGTCGATCTCGGGCAGTTGCAGAATTGATTTCCCCAGTAGTCGGAGTCGGAATAACACCCATAGGGGCATGAAAGAGGACGGGAAGATGAGGATGGGCAGTTGCAATAAGGGTAGCCTAAATAGTCGGTAGAACGGTAGCAACCGGAGGGACAAGGCCTAGAGGTAGTTGTAGATCCGCTGCAGCTACAACTAGAGTAACCGTAGAAGTCGTATGTAATCGAGCATCCAGAAGGACATGTTGTCCTCGTTGTGTAAGTCGAGCCAGATACTGAACAAATGCAGTACTTTATAGAGTTGTAGTCTGAATTTAATATACAGCCGCCCATACACTGAGGATTTGGATGCATTGTAGGCATCGTGATGTTCGTCTGATTGGTGTCGCATGGACATACGTAGCCGTATGAGTTGCTAACAGGCGTACAGTTTCCAAGACATTCTACAAAAATATTGGAAGACATATCCGTTTACGAGATGCTAACAGGCACATAGTTCCCAAGACATTCTGTAAAAGTAACGAAGAAAAGGAAACTTCATTACTTTCTGAAAAGGAGCAAAATACCTTTGACATATTTCACTACTGTTACAGAGAGGTACTCAACTAAGTCTCCATTAGTATTTACCCTGTAACTTTTAGAAGTCAACAGTTGAAAACTAGTAAGTGAATTATAAAGGAAATAACTGAAGGAAAATCAATTAAACTTAATTATATTTCGGATAAATTGTCTATTTACTAAGAGTTAGTCAATTAATTCTTCAGTAGCACTTTCTGTAAAACTAAAGCAGAAAATTGGCTACTCATAGTTCAAAAGTGAAAGCCGATTAACAGACTCAGAAGCAAATGCTTAAGCCAATCTAAAGCAAAACAATGCCTAAATCATCTCGGTTACAGTTGAAGCAGTTTCTTGAAAAACATACAAATGTAAGCTATTCTATAGCAAATTTATGCATGATCCAGTTAAGTGTCATTCTGTGCTAATGGCTTGTTGAAAAGTACGATGCTAAAAGTTTGACTAAGGAGAGACACTTAAATACCCCGTGAGAACACACTACTTCGGCAAACAACGATCGAAGCCTATGCATAGGACTGCAGTATGAGGTTATGCTATTAAATTAATTCACTGTTAAGGGTTTAGCATATTGTTGCTATCAAATTAATATTCCGTTTGGCTTTTGACTTGAATTTGAATATTGAACCTCACTATATATTATAAGTCAGTATGTTGGACGCTTAAACTAGCTGGGGTTAGATTTGAGTATATCTGATGTAGTAGTTTGATTCCATCGTAAATTGTGTTGCAAGTTATGTGTAGAATCAACAAAACAGATTGTTAGCTGGAGGTTTATCGCAATTTGGGTATGGATAAGTTTGTCGGAATAGTAAGATAAACTGTTCAAGGGTTCGACATTAACCATTAGCATTTCACTTAGCAGATGATGCTCGCGGTAACCATTTCAACCTTTAGTTCATTTGCACAATGCATTTGCAAGTCTATCAGAAATACGTGTCGTTCAATTTATTCAGCATTAGATCTATGTGATCGTTGAAAAAGGATGTTACTTTTCGAATATAGAATGAGTCACCAGAACAAATTGCGTGGTAATTCCGTCTGCTCGGCCCTCTTTCAACTACTCAAGCTTGCCTCGACACCAAATAGACTAAGCAGACGTTCTATTTGAACTCATCCGATTGAGGAAGTTCCTGCTTTGGCAATGCTGTAAGCGAAGTGTTTATTTGGTTTAGATTTTCAATGTAGCACTATTCTTTATGGCTGTGTTCATAAGGACTATCACAGCCCCGATAGACAGTTAGGCTTAGAGTGGAAAATAATTCTCACATCCTTCAATGAGATCGAGGGGTAAACAGGCATGCACTACTATAGTCCATCGCTTTCCAGGCCAAAGAAACGAGTATTTTTAAACCGCTGCATTACCACAAAAACAGGGCTCGGTTCTTTTCTTAAAAACATGTTCTCAATCTTTGAGTATCGAGAACAAACACTTGATGTATGCATGTATCTAGACAAATAATAAAGCGCCTTTTAAGTACCTTATAAAAGCGGTCACCACGGTAGCCTAAGTGGTGCTAAAGTTTTTTTAATAACAAAGATATGCTCGGATTAGAAAAGTCGTGGCTGTCGTTCTTTCGCACACACTTTGAATCCAACCAACAGAGTCTCATCCAGACTGGACAGTTGGCACCAATTTTTGAGTTCCCATCACATCGAGGACAAAAAATTATGACAACCGAATGAAGTCTACAGCAACAAGGTCACACTCACGAACTGGTACTTCTTCGCAGGTGGTAGAAAATGCAGTGTAGCAACATCCTTCAGGCTACCGGGTCTCTGCAGGACAGCCATTCGGATGGACACTTGTCACCCTGTTCTCGTGCCTCTGTGAACCCATGATTCATTAAAATATCGCGTTTTGATTTCTTAATTATTTACTTGACAAAATTGCACAAAGGTCCCACAGTATATAACGAAAACTGTTGTTGATAACATGCTTATGTATGTTTGAACGCATGTATCTCAAAAATAGTGTACCGCTTTTAAAAAACCTCAAAAAGGCATCACAAACCTACGATTTGGTAATAACAATTTTTGGCTCAAATATAATAGATTAAAATCTCCAATCTTTCCAGTTCTCTGGTCATACGTGCGAATGTGTTTCTGACAGTGCTTACTTCGCGCTTACTTCCCATTTCTCTGTTTCGTTCCTTTTCATTCTCTTTCCCTCTCTCTCTCTCTTTACCCTTGCCCTTGTATCTCTTTCTGTCCTTCTCCCTATCACTCTCCTTTTCCATGCCCTGTTCCTGTCTTTCCTCTTTCTGTGCCCTTGTCCACATTCATGTCATTTCCCCTGTAACTATCTTCTCCCGGTCCCTCTCCCTCTCTTTCTGGCGTTTCACCTTTCTCTTCCTCGAAGTCTCTTATGCGGAAAAGAAATTTTCCACCAATCTCATTCGAATAAGTACATTTCCTACCACGATCTTATTCGAATACTACATTTTCATCAAAGAATGAGGTACGTGGAAGGAAAAAATATGGTCACCATTGGAAATATAGTAAGATGCAATCTCTTACCTATCGGATCTGCTCGATAGCTAATTGTGTAGCCTATATCAGTAACGGAGCTGTCTGATTTGAACCGGATCACAATCTGCGTGCAAGGCGTGAATGTAATTGGGTTGAGATTGGAACCTCTTCCACAGTATCTTGTTGGAAGGCTGACGGAATGAGAGCGACAACTGAGCTGCATAGCACATCAACACGAAATAATGTCATATCTTCTTTTGTAGATGTCACTTTTATTTCACAAACATAATGTCATGTCCAAGTTAAAAGAACTCCTGCAATTTATTGCTGACTGCTACAAGTGTGAATTTCTTACGATATTTATCTTTATATGCCGGACCCTATATTTTTTTATAGGGGAAGAATAGGCGGTTAAATATGATAGGCGTGTGATAGGTCGAGCAGAGACACGAAGGTGAAGTAAGGTTGTTTTTCAGAATGACTGGAGTTAGATAAAGATCTGTTTAGCGTTCGCAAGAAGACCAGAGTTATTCGTCTGAGTGACTGAGCAGCTGAATAGGGAAACAAATTCGCGAAAATTAAGGCAAGACACTATTAACAAACTAATGTGAAAACGCAGATGCAAGATGTAGAGGGCATAGTAAGCAGCTTACTGTACTAAATGCATCAATTCTAATCCACAATACCTGCCGAAACTATATCATCACGGATGAGAGTATCAATTGTTGTGCCTTAACGCCAGGTGGATAGGCGCCATAGATACTCTGTAAAAAGATTACCAACATAAGTGGCAACCTCGCCTTGGGATATTGAAGCCAGTCCGAAGCCTAGAAAAGAGACGATCGGACGATTGAGTGCAGGTACTTCTCTCGTCAGAAAAAAAACAGAAATCCGTCTGCCAAGTTCAGCTGGTGTCATATCTGATGAGGCAGCAATTACTTTGGCTGTCTTTTCCACAAAGAGTCGACTACAAACTAGCTATCATTGCCTATATATGACAGCATGGACTGGTTCCATTGTATCTATTCATGTTCTGCATTCCAGTTGTGACAGTTCCTGGTCGATCCTGCTTACGTTCTGCCACCAACCGAAATCTCATAGGTCCAAAGATTTACTCTACATTTGGTTCTAGAAGATTTTGTTACTCTTGCTCCACAACACAGAATGCCTTGCTGACAAGCATGAAAGTTGACACTCTTGAAATAACAAGTTATAAAAGAAGTTTAAAACTTTTACGTTTAATAGGTTTGCCTCGAATTCTGTGCATTCCTACTGATCTCTAATTTCTCGATATTACTCAATTGGACTTGTTATTGTCGTTGCACGCGCCGTTGAGGCTGTTGTTAATTGCGCGTGTTATACAGTAAATGCCTGTTTAATAATAATAATAATAATAATAATAATAAATAATAATGTTATTATTATAATTATTAATGACATAAGACAAACTCAAAAATGCAACCCCGGCTCCACCGTCGCCTGGGCCAATAAGCTATGTGAAACGATTAGTTGAGCAATGGACCCCCTCAAACTTACAACTCATGGGCAGAAATGACTATAATGATGATAGTGGTGGCGATGGTGATGATAATAATGATGATGTGCATAGTATAATGATCAAAGGCAAACGCTATGGTCATAGCAGTTAGGACATGATCAAGACTACAATCGCCTGTGAATGAAACTCACCTCGACCCAATCACATGAGCACGTGGATCCGCAGTTCTCTATCCCGAGGCTGAGGATTGTCAAGGAAACTGAACTCAAAGAGGGCACATGCCAGTTGTAGGTGCAAATGGCATTATTCATGTAATATGGAGAGCCGTACGCACCGATCGTGCCATTCGATCCGTAGTAATCGGTCGTTGAGCCGCAATCTGAAAGAGGATTTCTCTTAAGCGGCTGAAAACGAAAGCTTACCACAAGAAGTTACCACAAAATACAAGACAGATTTCTAGCTCATTCAATAGTCAAATAGAACAAGGATTTACAGCAACTGATGCCGGCCTGTGACAACACCATTTCTTGACCTTATTGGATGTTGTCTTCGTTCCGATTATACGAGTTTTCTTGTGTTCCTTGTTTATGTTTTAAACCCTTTACATCCTTTAAACTCCTGGCAAAAGAGTTAATAATAAAAGAGTAATATTCTATTAAATTTTGGACAACAAAAGTGTTGTTAGTAGTAGGCAAATAGTAGTAGGAGAAGTAATATTGCTTTCGAAAATAATAACTGACTCTTAATAATATTGTTTGTAACCTGTAAGCCAATATCTAGCGTAGACTGAGGTTCTACATATTGACCTAAGTCATGCATTGTTTCATTATTTCAACGTTTCTTATTACTCTAGACTCTAAATCAATTGAATGAACTGGTTCCCAGGACCAGGGTTTAGGGCGGAACAACTACCTCTGATGCTTGAAAAATGTAAGGTGTTTGTTTTACTTACAGTCTGACGATGACTGACAATTGATGCCGGTCAGCGATGATATCAGCAGAAAATATAAAAACAGCATTTTGACCTTTTTTCTCCGAAGATCTTTTCGTTCCGGTGAACCACTTTCAGTCTTTGAAAATAAAATATTGTTTATATATGTCTCTAATTTATTTATTTATTTTAAGTTATTTATTTCGCAACAGTCAGCAAATCTCAATCGGAGGTTCAGAAATGTGCTTGAAGACACAACAATTGCTGTTATTTGAGTAATTTGGGGCTAACTGGTTATCTATTTACATTATGAATGTTAAGTGACTTGTTGGAAAGATTATTTCTGGAATTAACTAGAAACTAGCTAATCTCTGTAAATTTGGAACCGGTGTCAGCCAGAAGTAAACAATAAGTCACGCAATACAATGGCTTTGTGTTAAGGACATTGCTTCAATTTTTTGCAGCTTAAAGGCCTTAGAAAAGAATAATGAGCTCATCCCCTATATTTTTATATAGGCTTATAAGATATGCAAAATTTGAATTAAGACGGCTGTACGCCGAAGCCATCCCATCCGATTGTACAGTCTAATCAGTAAGGATAGGTTCGATGAACTATCATTTTAGCATAAGTTATCCGCAACCAAACATGATATTTGCAAATTTTCTAGTCTTAGTTACATTTAACATAGTTTAGGCCAGCGCAGATTAGTTTTTTCTGAACTGTAGCTAAATAAATTTCTAACTTCAATTATAAAAGCTACCTACCATTTTAAGCTTCTTATAGCTAGGGCTCTTAACAGCATACGCTTCGTCCAATTAACAGCTGCAGCCGTCCGCCGCCGGCTCATATATAAAGAAGGAATTTATGATTTCCTCTAACGCCATCAAGCGTGGCAACTCTAACAATATAAAGGAGTTTGTTTTTTAGTTTTCAAAGGTCTCGCTGAAAAAGAGACCCTGTGATTTTTCCTACAAGGAACTGACCTATATAATTCTTGACTAAATACAGTTACCATTTTCGTCTAGAAAGTAAATGAATTGCTACGCCTGCAATATATTTTTAGCGATTTCGGTAGTCTGCGCTCTAAAGCGCTTGGCCTGTAATGGAAAGATTGCGATTTCGAGAGTAATGAGCGGACTCCATGAAACGACTATGGACAAATTGATCACGCACACTTGTCACTGTCTCAAACCAGTATAATTTAGCACAGGTGTGCCTCAAGAGATTCTTCTAAAAAAGTTCTTCCCGGGTATCTATTTCTGGACAGCTTCTGCCGGCGAGTCTGTTGTAGAATAAAATCACCCCGAGTAGACTAGATCGTGAAACAAAGTATCCAGGGTGAGCATTTACTTCATTCCCCGTTAAAAATAAACTCTGCCCAGGGAGACTATTTGTTTCATTACACACAAGTCGCATTTCTTTTAAATTAATAAACATTTAAACGAGCTTGATTTCATAATTCAATAATGAAACTGTGGCATTTGAAAACATGACAATAATGTCAACAATCATATTTGGAGATACAGAAAAGAAACAAATTGCAGAAAATCAAAATCTTCACTCTAAGTTATTCATTTGCAAAATATTCAATCACAAAACTGTTCAGTCAAAACTACTTAGTTACAAAACGTTCATTCACAAAATGTTCACTACAAAATACTCAGCTTCACTATGCTAAGCTACAAAATGATCAGTAACTAATGTTTAGTTACAAACAGTTCAGACAGAAAATGCTCTGCTGCAATATGTTCGGTCATAAATTTTCATTCACAAAATGTTCAGTTGTTAAACGTTCAGTCACAAAATACTCAGTTACAGAAGTTTCAGAATGTTCGGTCACAAATTGTGTTTAGTTAGAAAGCGCTCAGTTGCAAAATATTCAGTCATCAATTGTCAGTGTCCAGAAATGCGTTTCATTCAGTTATAAGGTGCAGAAGTCAGTTAAATCTGTTTAAATAACATTACATCATGCTTAGCAGTTTGTCATACGAACAAAGTCCAAGAATAGCTCACATCTACAATGGCTTTAGACGACATAAAAATGTTTGATTAGTGGAATTCAATAGTAATTACGCTGTGTCCAAGTAAGCAGGGCTTGTTTAAAAAGAGTTCAACATTGGTTGTTAATAAGCATTATACTTAACATAACTGAGAGCATTAGAGAGTCAGTTTCAGATTAATGCATCTCAGTCTCTATTATTGATATCATTAATATTCAGTTGAGTCAATAATCATCTCTTGGTTGTTGAACCACGTGGCTGCTCTCACTTTTTCCAAATTTTCTCCATCGAATCCTACATGACAGATTTATAGAATGAAAAACCATTCAGCTGCTGAAGCCTTATAAAGAAATTACTTTAGATTTGGTGTCATAATCTGTGTTGTAATTAAAATTGCAACTAAACTTAATTAAGATTTGAACCCGACGGTAACATGCGATATACTGTGAAACCTATTCTTCACGTCATTAAATTGCTAAAACTACGAACAAAGTACTTTTACAATAATGGACAAACCTGTTTATTATCCGAAAACAAATTACTTTGTTGTTGGCGTTGTTAAATAAATTGTTTAATGTGAACTGACAAAGATAACTTACAGTAGCCATTGGATTAGTGAAACCCTCAGCTGATCCTCCAGATGCTATAAAAATAACAAAATACCATGGTCATCCAATTCGGGTTGCGATTGTCTGAGTGAACGAAAGAATGAAAGAACGACGAAAGAATGAATCGATAAAGTATGTCAACGAATGAACGAACCAACGACTGAATGAATGAATGATCCGACGAAATGAACGCGGGAATGAATGAACAAGTGGAATGAATCGAACAATCAATCAGTCATCATCATTGTCTATGGCGTGCCGCTCTCTGGAGTCTTGCCGTTTTAAGAACGCGTTATCAGCCATATCTAATCTGGGCTCGTTTTCAGGGTTCATGTTGTCCGAATTTTATTGGATGCAGAAGGTCGAATTTCACCACTCGGATCCATATGTCAAAATAGAGTCCAACAGGTCTCGTCTAAGTTCTTGGAGTCGGGCGTGTATCATTGCTTGTGGGACTTTGGTATTGTCCTGTTCGCCGTTGCAACGTGCAATGTGTCCAGACAGCTGGAACCTCTTGGTTTAACTCAATCAACCAAATTGGCAGTTAACTGTTTAAACTTTTTAAAGTAAAAGACAGTAACTGTTTGAGGAAGATTTTCATGTATGATGAATATTTACCGCTTCAGGCTAATATCGGTGTGAGACTATTTTGCCAAGTTATACTACAGTGATAACTTTGGGTTAGCTAAATTATATGCTTTGTTTGCACAAGGACAGAACCTGTACTTTGTAAGAACTATAATGTAATGCAAAATTGTGATATCACTGATTTTCGTGCAAGTGTTCATGCAAGTATTTTATTATTTCTGCATCTCTAAGCGCAACTCTCTGATGAATACGCTTCAATCGATGGCGCTAAGTTATTGTGAGTGAAGTACTTACCCCTACAAAGTACCCAATTCCGAGGAGGCTCGAACTTCTACTTTCCACGTTACAGGCCGAGCACTCTAAATACTCGGTTACCTTCGACTTGTCTCCGACATCTATGATACAATCGACGCAGGGGAGGTCACGTTGCTCGCTCTCCTTGATGAAAGCGCAGCATTCGACAATGTGGATCATCAGATTCTGCTGACTCGTCTCGAAACCTCGTATGGTTTTGCGGACCGGATACTATAATGGATACGCTTTTTCCTCGATGGGAGGACTATGAGGGTCGAGGTCGTAACGGATGCATCGAGCTGGATACCGGTTCTCTGTGGCGTGCCACAGGGCTCAGTTCTCGGGCCACTCCTCTACATACTCTACACTGCCGATCTAACCCAGGTCGTCACAGCTCTCGGTGAACTGGTTCATGAATATGCCGATGATGTGCAAATATATGCGACTTGCCACCCATCTGACACTGCAGCCTGTGTCTCGAGGATCCAGATGGTGGTTACCAATATACTGAAATGGATGTCTTCAAACCGGCTTCGGCTGAACCCGGCGAAAACAAAGTTCACTTGGTTCGGCTCTCGGCACAAGTTTCGGGATGTGGATCGTGATATGATACTGGCAGCATCTTCGAACTCGGTCTCGCTGCGAGCGGTTCGTGATCTGGGTGTCTTGTTGGACTAAAAGCTGTCGATGGCGGGCCATATTAATTCACTCTGCAGGACTTGCTACTACGAACTGCGTAAGATAAGGACTATACGTCGAAACCTGTCCTTTAGCGCGGCAGTCATGCTCGTCCATTCCTTCATCATCACGCGTCTGGACTACTGCAACTCCATCCTGGTCGACCTGCCTAAATTCCGCATCCGTCAGCTCCAGTCTATCCTCAGCTATGCTGCCCGGCTCGTCGCTGGTACGTCCAGATTCTCGCATATTTCCACCTACATATGAGACACCCTACTTTGGCTTCCAGTTGAGAAGAGGGTAGAGTTCAAAATATTTCTCATGGTCAGGTCCTCGATCGTTGGCTCAGCGCCGGACTATATCAAAGAGCTCATCAAGCCGGTTGCTGATCAACCTGGTCGACAGAGACTACGATCGGCGACACATGGTCAACTCATTGTACCCCGTTCTCGTACGTCTGCTCGGGCGGGCCGCGCCTTCTCCACTGTAGGGCCGTCTTTCTGGAACACTCTTCCACCAGACATCCGATCCCTTGCCTGTTCAACAGTTCAAGAAACACTTTCTGCCCTTCTAAGACGTTCCTAATTAGAGACCGTTAGGTAGCCGTGCTGCAGCGCCTTTGTGAGTTACTTAAAAGGCGCTTTACAAATTTAGTGATACACACATACCGTGCTCTTTACTTTTCAGTTACCTGAACTGCTTTTGCATTCCTTATCTTTGTCTATTTCTTAACTTTTGGTTTTTGATCTCTACTTCTGTTTCATTTTTTGTGCTACCCGACTTTGGCGAAGTAAAATTTATATATGATTGCATATTGTACACTCAACTTCCAATGCAGTAGCAATGGCGTTACTGAGCAGCATAATTACGTGTAGCTCGATTCAGTTGATGATTCATAACGTTCAGATTTAAACGAGCCAGCGCTACATTAATTGACTTTAAAAGTACCATAAACCTGCTTATACAGGGATAACATGAATACTGATTATGACTCGTTCACTTACGCTCGCTCAAGTTCCTCACGCTACCAGCCGGATCAGATCCTCCTCCTGGGTTGATGCTCTTGCAGATGACAGCCAGGTCTGCCATGCGATGCTGCTCAATTCTAGCCGTCTGACGTTGACCGCAGACGATGAGGAAGATGATGATGACGATGAGGATGATCAAGAAGAATCCCCCTACGCCGACTCCCAACCCGATTCCAAGCTTCGAACTCTGTGGAAGGTCAGTCTCAGCTGATTGGGGTTCAGCTGCCACGGATGCAGATGGAACTGTGGTTGATGCTGTGTAAATCAAATAATTACATCTTGCAATGTAATGTATTGTACTGTGATGCAATACAACCCAAATAGGCACTCTACTGTACTAGAGACATTGGCTTATTCGGTAGTGCGCTGGGTATGCTTCCAACGATTGCCACTTCGCGCCTGCTGAACTGACATCGTGTAACGACCTTGGAGAAGTAGTTCTCGCACATTTGTCTTGCGTCTCAGATATACTGACCTTGTGCGCGTAGTAAGAGCAGTAAATAAAAATTATATAGCGCCTTTAAGTATCTCTTGAAGGATCATATCGCCAAGCTAGAGAATGTTAAGAATTCACTGAGAGCAGCAGGTACACCAACAATGCTCGGACAGCTGACTAAGAACATTCCTTTCTGCTTTGAAGCAAAAGTGGGCGAGACAGCTCGACTTCTTTATAAAACGATATTGGAAGTTGTTAACTATGCAGTCCATAATCGTGCAAAAGTTTTCATTCGAACATAGACATACGCACGGTTTTTTATCAATAAGGAACATCTGCACAAACTCCAAATGGTTCAAAACTCTCTCGCCAGAATCATAAAGAAACCCCTAAATATCAATATATTACGCCATTATTGGATCCATTGCAATCCACTGGGCAAAGAATCTATCTCAAAATGAGTCTTTTAGTTAGTCATCTACTGCATTTCAATCAGGGGACCAAATTATGTTTCATGCTCAACACTCATATTAATACATGTAAACATTGCACTCGATTACTGGACACTGCGACTCTTGTTGTGCTTCGTACCAGGATAGTGTTAGGTTCTAGGGCGTTCTCGATTGATGATCTAAGCTTTGGAATTTGCTGCCCAGTCCAGGTAGTTCTGACAATTCTTTGAAGTCCTCTTGCTTATACTTGCGACTCATATTTTTCAAATTGCTTAATCAACGTAGCATAACTGCTGGTTTTTCCAACATATCGTTAATCTGCCCACTTCAGGGAGTTCTGCAAATTCTTTGAAGTCATTCTGGTTATACTTACGATTCATATCCTTCATACTGCTAAAATAACGTAATCTAACTGCTGGTTTCTCCAACATCTTAAATCTACCTGGCTTCCCTAACGGATTGTGATATTGATTATGATTTCGCTTGAAACGTCCATTGACTGATGTCATGGGCATCATGACATCGGCTTTATGGAAATGATCAGATTAGATTAGATTAAAAGTTTAGCCCGACTCGTTGGGTTTGAAGAACCATCTCAACAGCATTATCTCACTACACCAAAATTCATGATGACGAAAATGAAAAGAGTTCTATCTTTATGCTTACGGTTTTGAGTAACAGCATAATATCTCAGTTTGTAGTTTCTTGGATTGAACGAAGTAGTGGAATTTGATCTGAACCATATCTGTAGAGTTCGACAGTCGAAAGTCATAGGAACCGGAATGCGAGTCCCACAGACTATCTGAGCATTTTCACTGCCATCTTGGCATGTCAGCTGGTCAAGTCAAAATTTTAAAACATTCATTGAGAACTATACTGTTTCATGCAACAATTTGTGTAAGAAATCGAATTCGAGGACTGGGGAATACAGGGGTATTCATGTAACAGTAGCAGGTGAATAAACCAGTCGCAGATAAATATCACAAGTGCAATTGCGGTAGGTAATTGAAATGTGCTGCATCACTGTGAATAGCTGTACATACATGAATTCTCACATCGATCGGTTGAACGGTATCATCTTGCTAATGATTTTTCCTCTCACTACAATCAATCTCAGTGCATAATACAGAATTAATATTAAGTTTCCAAGTAAGCCAATAATAGAGAAATGTTGCACGATAGTCTTATTCAAGGCGACCCAAATAACTTGATTCCGCGGTTATCATAATACACAGGAGGACATCAATTGATGGATTTTTCAATGAAATCGAAGTCGAAAACAGAAATTCATTGGAGAGATGGTTCAAAATCAGAAAGGTCAGGGAAACCGACAGTCAGGCAACTAACACTGCCCAACTTCATAATAAAGTGACGACGGTAATGGAATAGGCTTACATTAGAATTTTGTGCTGTAGTTACCTTGATGAATACGTTTCTACACGTGTCCGAATCTTCGAGTCTCAGCTGATCAATTGCGATTCTTATTTGAATGTTATCGTCGTCCGTGAAGAGATAGTTGAAGCATTCGCTGTACCCCGGGAAGTTGTTGGGATAATTTGGCGAAGCAATGACACCTGTGCTTCCTTAAGACAAATAGTAACCAGAATCGCTACAATTCGACGCAAACCCTGCACTGTATGAAAGTTTGAACCCTCTGTAACTGGAGTAGTAGTAATACGAATACGAATGAAATCGTACGGTTACAACTGAGTGGTCGGTACACTGGAAGACGAGTCCATTTGAAGGAAGCGTGTAGGAAGTGCAGAACTGAGTGGTCGAGCCGTCACAACCAGTGATCTATGAACATAAACAACCACGCAGATCAATGGCGGATTCGGGATATCTTGCGTGGAGGCAAGAGCATTTCCAGAGTGACGTCACATTGAAGCAGTTCACCATGGACGTTTCAGGTCTGAGGGACGCCGGCATATAAGCAAGAGGGGCGCGTAGGCCAAACGCCTCCCCGTGCTTAAAGCTAAATCCGCCACTGACGAACAATAGAAATGTTCACTAATCTGCTTAATTGTAAAAAGCAAAGCGAATATTTATCGCAACCAGCGATCTGTAAGAAACCAGCAGAGAATTATTGTAGGTTTGTGTCTGCCAAAGTTGTATCAGCAAAAACCAAGTGTACACCAATGTAACATATACATATACGTTTTTGGTCATTGTAATTAAAAAAGGTGTTTACGAGCTCACCTCGATGTAATCGTATTCACAGCTGTAGCTGCTCGAGTAATAGACGTTCATATCAAGTACTTGAATCTTAATCGAAGTCGCCATTGGCACAGCAATGTACTGGTAACAGTCGATTCCCCTTGTATAGGCGTTTGGGTAATTTGGTGAAGTTACTGTACCGAATGTCGCCGTTAATGTTTGGTTACAACCTGTTATAAATGTACCATTTTAGTTTTCGTTAAAGATGAACCATGAACAGTCCGACCTATAAGCAGACTATTTCTTAACATTTGTATTGTAATGATTCAAGCATATTACTCTTTTATCAATAAATAAATTTCAAGTAGAATTTCTTAGAATTACACACAGAAAATTCATCAGACTTTTCTCATTATTTCTTCTTCTCAGTGGTTACAGCTTATGTTACATGAACTGAAGGCTTTCATTTTCCTATTTCTAAACCCTGCACGTTTTTGAACATAAAAAGCACAGTCTTGCACAATCTTACATCTACGTTCGTTACTTTACTTCTTCTTAAATGCTGCAAAGGTAACCATCACCAAATGACACAAAATGTAGATATTATAGTCAGCAACAATGAACATATAATTATAGTCATATTAAGCCCAGAACAATCTCTTAAACAATTCTTCTATGCTTCACAGTGAAGAGCATGAAGAGATGTTCTTCTATCTTTGTTCTTTGTTACTACATATTTTTATGTGTTCTATTACTAAATATTTTCATATGAATATGCATTTCTATGGAATGACGATGATGATGTTGCTGCTGCTGATGCTGCTGCTGATAGACCGTCCGGATGTATGCTGTCATTGTTGATGTTTATTCGACCAGGCAATGATAATGTTGCTGCATACTAGGAATCCGTGTCCCGGTTGACAAACGAGACAAGAGTCCAGTCTGAACAGTTACTGAGGCGCTAGATATCGTTGAGTACAGGTAGCTGACCAAGACCTTGATCTCTATCTCTCTACCTCTCTCTCTTGTTTTACATTGCTCATTATATTCAATTTCTATATCTATGTTTGGCTTACACAAATATCTATGCCTTCGATACATAGCGACAATATATGTGTAGGAATGTGTCTGATCCTTCTCTCCGAACCTTTACCCCTCATAGGGCTAAAATTAAGCATACATTCTTGTGTTCCTTCATCCACGTCTTTCGTCAGACTGATTAGCCTGGTCATTTAAAAACGAATCAGCGAATCAATAGTTTAATATCTACATACGTACATTGCATAATTCTAAATGCATGTGCCCTTTACATACATCTGACTTTCTATAACTACAAATTTTTTTTATGTATTTCTCTATGGTTTCACTTGAAAAATTATCAAGGATGCCTACCGCTTGGTGGTGGATTTGTAGTAGTTGGAGGACAGTAGCATATCCTTCGGCCCGAGTAGTCGTAGGTGTAATCCCACGAGTAGTAACAAGGAGAGAAGCAAGGAGGCAGTGTTGTGGTGGGGCAGCGACAGTATCTATCACCGTTGACGTTTATATCACTGACACAGCCCGACGAACACCATATTGGCGGCTGTGTCGATATCGGGCAGTTGCAGTATAGATTTCCCCAATAGTCGGAGTCGGAATAACACCCATAGGGGCATGAAAGAGGACGGGAAGATGAGGATGGGCAGTTGCAATAAGGGTAGCCTAAATAGTCGGTAGAACGGTAGCAACCGGAGGAACAAGGCCTAGAGGTAGTTGTAGATCCGCTGCAGCTACAACTAGAGTAACCGTAGAAGTCGTATGAAATCGAGCATCCAGAAGGACATGTTGTCCTCGTTGTGTAAGTCGAGCCAGATACTGCGCAAACGCAGTACGTCATAGAGTTGTAGTCTGAATTTAATATACAGCCGCCCATACACTGAGGATTTGGATGCATTGTAGGCATCGTGATGTTCGTCTGATTTGTGTCGCATGGACATACGTAGCCGTATGAGTTGCTAACAGGTGTGCAGTTCCCAAGACATTCTACAAAATAAGGCCAGAAGTATCCGTACACGAATTGCTAACAGGCTCACAGTACTCAAGACATCTAGCGAAAGTAATGAAGGCAAGGAAACTTTATTAGTTTCTGACAAGAGCAAAATGCGTAAGACATAATGGACTACTGTTACAGAGAGGTACTGTATTCAAATAAGTCTCCATTAACATTTGCTCTGTAACTTTTAGAACTCAACAACTGAAACTAATAACTGAATAATAAAGAAAATAACCGAAGGAAAATCATAGAAACTTAATTATTTTCCGAATAAATTGTCTTTTTACCAAGAGATCGTCAACTACTACTTCTCCATTGATACTTCCTGTAAAACTAAAGTAGAAAGCTGGACACTATTATTTGAAAGCATAATAGTGAATGACAAACTCTAAAGCAAAATTCTTTGAGCTAATCTATAGTAAAACTTTGCCAAAATTATTTAGGCAAAAGTTAAAGCTGTTTCTCGGAAAAAAACAGAGATTTGAGCTATTCTATAACAGATTTTTGGCTAATCCTTTAAGTGCAATTTTGCACTAGTGGCTTGTTGTAAAGTATGCTGATAAAAATTTGTCTAAGGAGACACATTTAACTACCCCGGAGAACCACACAACTTGGGCATATACAACGATCGATGCCTTTCCGCATGAGACTAACGTACGAATCAGTGCTATTAAAATAAGGCAGTAGTTAGGATTTTTCTATTGCTGATATCAGATGTCTATTCCTTTTGGCTTTTGACTAGCATTTGAATTTTGAACGGCGCTATATACTTGCGTATCTTGGACGCTTAAAGTAGCTGCGGTTAGATTTGCGTATATCTCATATAGTAGTTTGACTCCATCGTTAACTGAATTCCAAACCTTGTGTAGAATCGACAAAACAGCTGGTTAGTTGGAGATTTATCACAATTTAGACACGGAGAAGTTTGTCAGAATGCTAACATAAACTGTTCAAGGGTTAGCCTTTGGCCATTAGCATTTCACTTAACAGACTGTGATCGCGGTAGGCATTCCAGGCTGAAGTTCTATTGCACAATGCATCTGCAAGTTTAGCCTAACAGAAATCCAAGCAGTGCATTTTATTCAGCAATAGACCTGTGTTGTCGTTGAAATAGGATGTTGCCTTTGGAACATTGAATGAGTCACCAGTACAAACGGCGTGGTAATTCCGTCTGCTTGGCCCGTTTTCAACTATTTAAGCTTGGCTCGAACCTAAATAGGCTAAGTACAGGTTTGCTTTTAAGTCGTTCGAAGAAAGAAGTTCGTGCCTTGGCAATGCTGTAAGCGAAGTGTTTATTTGGCTGAGTTTTTCAGTAAAGCGCTATTCTTGATGTATTGTGTATCAAGACGATCACAGGCCCCATAGACAGTCACACTTAGAGGGGGGGGGGGGTAATAATTCTTAAAGCTTTCAAAGAGATCCAGTGGTAAACAACCATGCACGCACTTCTATAGGATATCGCTTTCTAGGCCAAAGAAACGTGTATTTCATATGCCTGCATTGTCACAAAAATAGGCCTCGATGCTATTCTTAAACACTTGTTTTCAATCTTCGAGTATCGAGAATAAATACTTGATGTATATATGTATATAGACATTTAATATAGCGCCTTTTAAGTACCTCATAAAAGCGATGTCTAAGTTAGCATAAGTGGTGTTAAAGTTTGCTAAGAACAAAAAATGCTCGGGTAATCAGAAAAGCCGTGACCGGGGGCTCTCGCAAACACGTTAAGTCCAACCAACGGAGTTCCATCCATTGTCGATAGTTGGCATAAATTTTTGGAGTTCCTAGCACATGTTGCATCGAGGATAAAGAATTACGACAACCTTATGAAGTGCGCAACACACGGATACGCTCACTGACTGGTACTCCTTCGCAGATGGTAGGAAACGCAGCGTTCCAATATCTTTCGGGTGACTGGGTCTCTGAAAGACAGCCATTCGGATGGATTCTTTGTCAACTTGTTGTCGTGGTTCAATGACCCATGATTCATCAAAATATTACGTTTTGATTTCTTCATTATTTATGTGACAAGATTGAACAAAAGCTCAACAGTGTATAGCGCAAAACAATTGTTGATAACATGTTTATATATGTTTGAATGCATGTATCTAAATACTTGTGGAGTACTTTTAAGAACCTCGTAAAGGCATCATAACACACATGTTGGTAGCCAATTTTATCCAGTATTAAAAATTTTGCAGCTGAAATATTATAAGAAAACCCCCAATCTAATCAGTTCTCTGGTCGTATGTGCGATTGTCTTTGTGATTGCCCCGCTTATTGTCTCTTTCTCTGTTTCGATTGTCTTTGTGAGCCCCGCTTATTGTCTCTTTCTCTCTCCCTCTCTCTGCCTTTGCCCTGTCTCTTTTTCTCTCCTTCGTCCTGTCACTCTATCTTTCCATGCCCTGTTCCTATCTTCCTCTCTGCCTTTGCTCTTATCCATTTTCCTGTCATTTCCCTGTAACTATCTTCTCCCGGTCCCTGTCCCTCTCCCTCTGGCATTTCGTCTCTCTCTCTTCCTCGAAGTCTCATGCGGAAAAGAGATTTGATACCACTTGCTCGATGGCCTAAAATAAAATGTTGTGGTGCCATTCCAATGGAAAATTGATCTTCTCCAAATAGTACATTAATATCATCAAAGAATGAAGAACCTAAAGCGACAAAATATGGTCACCATTAAAAATATAGTAAAATGCATTCTATTACCTATTGGATCTGCTCGATAGCTAATCGTGTAGCCTGTACCAGTAACGGAGCTGTCTGATTTGAACCGGATCACAATCTGCTTGCAAGGCGTAAATGTAATTGGATTAAGATTGGAACCTGTTCCACAGTATCTTGTTGGAAGGTTGACGGAATGAGAGCGACAACTGAGCTGCATAGCACATCAATACAAAATATTGTCATATCTTCTTTTGTAGCTGTCACTTTTGTTTCACAAACATAATGTCATGACCAAGTTAAAAGAACTGCTGTAATTTATTGCTGACTGCTACAAGTGTAGATTTCGTAGGACAATTGCCTTTGTATTCCGGAGCCTACGCTTTTTGATAGGAGAATAATAGGCGATTAAACACGATAGGCGTATGATAGGTCAAGCAGAGACACATAGGTGAAGTAAGGTTGTTTTTCAGAATGACTGGAGTTAGATAAAGATTTGGTTAGAGTTCGCAAGAAGACTAGAGTTAATCGTCTGAGTGACTGAGCCACTGACTAGGGAGACACATTCCCCAAAAATTAAGTGAAGACATTACACCATTGCCAAAATTATGCCAAAGTGCTTGTTTACCAATTTATGCACTTATGTTCTTTTAGGTACAAGATGTAGAGGGCATAGTAAACAGCTTATTGTGCTAAAATGTTAAAATTTTGTGCATAATTTCTGCTGAGGTTACGCCATTACTGGTGAAAGTAATGAAGTCTCCAGGTTAACAGGATATTCGAAACGATTAGTTTTGCAATGAACACTCACGAGCTATCAACCAATGAACGGAGATGAGAGATGATGATGATGATGGTGATGATGATGATGGTGATGATGGTGATGAGGGTGATGGTGACGGTGTGCCTACTAACCCACCCTAAGAACTCATGTCCACTTCTCTGTCTGGTCTTCTGGCAACTGGAATTCGTTTTTGACATGCCATCTCTGAACAACCCCATTGACTTAACGCAGCGCTCATGAACAAGCTGGTGCCCTGTGCTCAGCTTTTAAGTAGCGCTTTAGAAATTTTGAGTTTATGATTACGATTAATATTCTGACCATAGGCAATCGCTTTTGTCATAGCCGTTATGTCACAATCGAAGCTATACTGTCTTGCAAATGGGACTCACCTCTACCCAGTCACATGTGCACAAGGTTCCGCACCTCTCAGTCCCGAGGCTGAGGATTGTCAAGGAGACGGCACTCAACGAGGGAACGTACCAGTTGTAGGTGCAGTTGGCACCGTTCATGTAACCCGTAGAATAGACGAACGCATTGATCGTGCCATACGTCCCATAGTAATTGGTCGTCGAGCCACAATCTGAAAACCGCGGGAAACGAAGCTTGCCATAAGAAGTAGAAAACAGTACAAAATAAGTTTTCTAGCTTATTCTATAGTCAAACAAGGCCAAGGATTTACAGCAATTGATGCCGGCCCATGACAACACCTTTTCATGACCTTATTGGAAGTTCTCTTCTTCCGATTACACGAGTTTTCTTGTTTTCCTTGCTTATGATTTAAAGCCCTACTGATCATTTCTACTACTGGCAAAAAGTAAATAATAAAATAGTAATATTGTAAACATTTTGTGGCACTAATAGTGCTATTAGTAGTAGGCATATAATAATAGGAGAAATAATAATGCTTTGTAAAATGAAGCATGACTTAACAATATTGTATGTGACCTGTAAGCCAATATCGAGTATAGGCTTAGATTCTACTATATTCATATAGACCTAATTCATGCAGTGTTTCATTATTTCAACGTTTTATTACTCTAGACTCCAAATCTTCTGAATGAGCTGGTTCCTAAGATCAACGTTTTGGACGCAGAATAAATGCGGAGCAACTACTGCTGGCTTTTGCGTATTGTTGGACGCCTGTTGTATACTTACAGTAAGACGATGACTGACAATTGATGCCGGTCAGCGATGATATCAGCAGAAAATAGAGAAACAGCATTTTTGACCTTGTTTCTCCGACGATCTTTTCGTTCCGGTGAACCACTTTCAGTCTTTGAAAATAAAATATTGTTTATATATGTCTCTAATTTATTTATTTGTTTTAAGTTATTTGTTTTGCATACAGTCAGCAAATCTCAAACTGAGGTTCAGAAATATGCTTGATGACGCAGCAATTGCTGTTATTTGTGTAAATTGGGGCTAACTGGTTTACCTATTTATATTATGAATTTTAAGTGACTTGTTGGAAGGATTATTTCTAGAATTATCTAGAAACTAGCTTATCTTTGTGATTTCGGACCAGCGTCAGCTTGGAAGTTAATGACAAGCCCTGCAAACTGTGGCATGTGTTCAGTCTAGTGCCCGCTGTGGCATGTGTTCAGTTTAGTGCCCGCTTAAAGGCCTTAGAAAAGAACAATTTTGATGCAGGTCTATAAGTTATGCAAAATTTCACTTAAGGCTCCTGTATGCTGTAGCGATCCCATCCGATTCATTACGGATAGGTTCGATGTACTGTCGCCTTTAGCATAAGTTATCAGCAATCAAAACGATATTTGCAAAGTTTTGGCCTTATTCACATTTAACTTAGTTTAGGTTAGCGCAGAGTTAGTTTCTCTCAACTGTAGCTATATAAATTTTAACTTAAATTACAAAAAGCTACCTACCAGTTTAAGCTTCTTATTACTAGGCTCTTAACAGCATACGCTTCGTCCAATTAACAGATACAGCTGTCAGCAGTCGGCTCATATATAAAGTAGCAATTTATGAATTCCACTGACGCCGCCAAGCGTGGCAACACTAGCAGTGTAAAGCAGTTTGCTTTCTAATTTTCAAAGGCTTCTGCGTAAAGAAAGAAGCCCTGTGGTTTTTCATAAAAGGAACTGGCTTATGTAACTTATAACTGAACACAGATACTATTTTGGTCTAGAAAGTATTTGAAGTGTTACGTGACCAAAATATTTTACGGTAGTCTGCGCTGTAACACGATTGGCCTGTAATCGAATGATTGCGGTTTCGAGCCTGCTGGGCGGACTCCATGGAAACGACAAATTGATCACGTAGACTTGTCTCCGTCTCAAAATGGCATAATTTAGCACCTGTGTGCCGCATGAGAATCTCTTTTTAAAAATCTTCCCCGGGATGTATTTCGGAACAGATCCTCTCGGCGAGTCTGTTCTAGAATAAATTCACCCCGAGTAGACTAGATCGTGAAGCAAAGTATCCATGGTGAGTAATTATTTCATCCCACGTTAAAATAGACTCCCCAGGGAGACTTTATTTGTTTAACTACGTAACAAATCGCATTTCTTTTAAAATAATAAAGAAAATTAACGAGCTTGATTTTGTAATTTAATTGTAAAAATAGTGACAAGTGACACGAAACATATGATAATAATGAGAACAATCATTCTGGGATAAACTGAAAAAAACAACGTACAGATAATCAAAATCTGTTAAAGTCAAGTAACTGCTTGCAAGTTTTTCAGACTTTGGACAAAGAATGAAGCAGATTTCTTTTTAAACGATGTTTCTGGTGTTTAGAATATTCTACTTACATCAATTGATGCAATGTATTTAAATGTCGTGTCATATTTAACTTTATTTATGACAACAATTTGACGTAGTTTCTAGTGCCTGATGCAACTAAACAGATTTTACTGCCATTGTTTATTAACTAATATTAACTTCTGTCTTATTCATTATTTGGTGTTCTTTGCGTGTTATAGTCAACCAATAACCATTGTTCTGGCTTTTGTTATCTACTTAAGAAAACTCATTCTAACCCATACAATTACTTGGTTCAGAAAAAATACTTCAAATTCTTTAGATACTTTGAAGGCAACACTGGCTTCTCCTAATGCAAACCCTTGTTTCCATTTTAATTATCATTTTCTTCTACGTTATATTTGCTGGCTATAAGCCAAAATTACACTTGTGCAGAATGTATTCTGCCATTGGAACCAATGTAAATTATTGTTGAAGATGTACAATTTGCACTCATTTATTTTTTTGTAAACTATTAAGGTTATGTTTCAAGTGTTTTATTATGTCATATCTCACGCATCCCTCTTAAGTTCTGTGTAATGAGTTTATAGTTTAGCGTGGCACAAACAACTTTTTATTAGTGAATAAGCATTAGTATACTGAGAAGACGATTCTTAAAGCGGGCGTCTGTTTCGACAGAAGACCATCGGTGACTGCAGATCTTAAGTTCTTAGTGGCGAGCGGAGCTAATGATTAGCGGCTTACTCTTTGGAGATCTTAGGCCTTTCACAGCACATGGGCTCCACGAATTAAATCGACCAAGATTAACGAGACGTAGAGTTGTATATTATTTTCACTTATGTATATTAATAAATATATGCAAGGTATTTACAGCATTTCAGAGCCATAGGCCTAATAGCTGCGCGTGGCCCCGTTTACGAGATGTAGTAATTGCTTTCTTGTGCTCTCCTGGACCTAGCCATGCTTCCGGTGTGGCATGAGAATGTGCCTGTATCGGCATGAGGATGTGTCCGGCTCCGCCCACTTCCGTTGCCGAAAATTGTTGTCATTGGTTCACGGCACCGATGTCGTCAGATAGCAACTGTCAAGCTGAACTATTAATAGAGCGTGAGATTTAGTCCGGGAAAGACACTAAATACGCAAGATAATTATCCCAATATATGACAGATACGGAGTGTAAGTATGTATGAATTTAACTATTACCGCAATGTAATACCGTAATCCCGAGATTTGTAGTCTGATAATATACAGTCTGAATGTATCACTTTAAAAATAATACATTAGGTTTAAAGTTACACATTGGGAATAATGTCTACAACGTCAAAGCCTTGTGTTCATCAAGTAAAGCGCTACAAAATAGGATTGTGCCATGACCGACTTCAGCAGTCTCGACCTTAGACATCATGAATATTCATGATGTTTATGGTCTCTACGAGGGATGTGTAGCGTCACGGACTTTTCGCACACGGGAATTTTGTTTCTAAAAATAGAACTCTTCCACTTTAAAAATATTGCTTTCCATCTAATTTTGATATGACGATAACACAATACTTCAAAATCGTTGACGCAGTCGGACACATTTTTTTTATGCCGAACACTCGCATCTAATTTTTGTTTGAACACGATACTTCAAACGCCGTCGTCCCGTTGACGGATCCGGACACGTTTTCATGCCGGACAAGATCTCATGCAAGTCACGAAATTCTGTCCTGGCAACGGAAGTGGGCGGAGCCGGACACATCCTCATGCCGGACACATTCTCATGCCACACCGGCCGTTACTTAGCGAATTCCCATTCTCGCTTCGCCCCTCTTTCATCTTTAACCTCCTCCTGCCAATCATGCATCTATGCCCCATTCTCGATCTCCTTCTATTCCGCCTCCCTCTCTCTATCTCGCTTCACGTCCGCTAGTCAACTTCCATCGTTATCTTCAGCTCCCTGTTTCATGCAAATTAGCTGTTAATGCTAGTTTGTCCTAGCAAATCAATAGGATAGTTCTTACAAGTTTGGCAAAGATATACAGCTAGAATAACCTAAGTAAGAAATCTACACTATGTTAACACTAATATCATCGTCGTCTGTGCCAAAGTTTCAATAATTAAGCGAAATTGAGATTTGTTTGAAAGCTGTCATTCGATTATCGATAAAGAAGAACGTTTTCTGTATCTTGAATAAACAGACGGCTTTAACGCAACAAGAAGCTGTAACTCTAAATTCATAGTGGATTAGCTGAGACAATTAGTAGCTTTTGTTGCAAGAGCTACAAAAGCCAAAGGCCACAGGCGTTCAGGATTATATTCAAGCCGATTTGAGACAGCTGGAATTAAGCAACGAGCAGCTCCTCGTCCTGTTCAGCTACAAATTCACCGGTTGACTGAGTGCCTGTATCATTTTCTATTCCTGATTCATTTTCTATTCTACTCAAGTAGGACGGCGGCTGTTCCGCAATCTGTAAGTACACATTCAATACATACAAATTTAAGTTATACACATATTTTGCACATAATTATATAAATTTACTTATCAATCTGGAGTTTTTATAATAATAATAATAATAATAATAATAATAATAATAATAATCCAGAACAGCCGTGGTCGCAGGTGCTGCTGCTGAGATCGCAAAATACAGTGATATTCTCTCGACACACTGCTTCGTCCCTTTGGCCTTCGAGACTCTAGGCCCCATAAATCAGGAAGGCTTTAGCCTCCTCAAGAAAATCGGTCGCCATTTAACCCGAGTATCGGGAGACAAGAGGGAGACTTCTTTCCTGTTCCAACGCCTCTCCATTGCCATCCAGCGATCTAACGCGATTGCCTTTAATTAATGGCACATTCTTGGAGCCAGATTTAAGCGAAGACTGGCAATTCCAGAGAACAATCACCGGCCGGAAGACAGCCTCAGATCAGTGCGACGAACCTTCTACCCATTCAGACCATGCTTCTTCGCTTCCTCATAATTTCCTTTGTCTTCTACCTGACCGAGAACAGTTGTCTCCGCGCGACCTTCCATCGATGGAAGAAGAAGCGATTGACTCGAGCTATGACACAGCATTTACAATGGTTAACAGGAGAAAAGACGAACGTTATCTGAAGGATTTAGTTAAGAAGAAGCAATCAGACGAATTCATGATCTCAGAACTCGCACTCGACACAGCGAGCGAGAGTACCCAGTCGCAAATCAAGTTCTTCATCGACAACAATACAACGAAGAACAAGACGGCTGAAATCAAAGAAGGAGAGAAGGGCGTGCCTGAAGTCAAGACTAAAGAAAAGGAGAGAACCTGGAACTAGTCGTCGAGACCCAGCCGACGGGCCCCAACCGATCCTCTGAGTCAAGGAGCCACACCGCCTGTCGAAGGTCAGCCGGCGGGTCGAGGTCGAGGAGACGTCGACGCTTGGGTCAGTGAAGCCCACGACGCAGGCGCCTTCGAAGCAGACGACGACGGCGATGAAGAGGAGGGAGTTGGTGATGCTGGATGTTCGTCCGATCCACACCGGAAGTTCTTGCGCTCCATCGAAGAAACGCCCACAGAACTCTCTACACTTACGCGACCGCTAACTCAAGGTTGCTTCTTCACCACGGCGCTTACAGACAAGATCACGAGAATCGGTGGTGCAGCTAGTCGACCTGTTTCCAGTGTGCCAGCCTGGGCGCCACAGCAGCTCTAGTTGCTCCAGCAACAATAGATTTGTTTCATAACTGAAGTGACGTAATAATAATAATAATAATAATAATAATAATAATAATAATGATGATAATGATAACGATAACGATAATGAAAATGATAATAAAGATAATGATAATGATATTGATATTGATAATGATAATGATAATAATAATAATAATAATAATAATAATAATAATAATAATAATAATAATAATAATTATGGTCTGAGCAGAATATAATTGGAAGCAACTAATTAAGTACTATAGCGAAATATTTGTGGAAATAATAATAATAAATGGGTCGCTGTCTAATTGCTATTTCTGGTGATCCACGTGAGACAACTCAACTTTTTCAGTCTTTCAATTTGAACACAGCGTTATAATGCCGTTGCTTTCAGGGGAAGAGGTTTGCAGACCTCAAGGCAGCCGCCGAGGACTGATGACGAATTGTTCATTGTTTAATTTAGGATAATAATAATAATAATAATAGTAGTAGTAGTAGTAGTAGTAGTAGTAGTAGTAGTAGTAGTAGTAGTAGTAGTAGTAGTAGTAGCAGTAGTAGTAGTAATCTGAAATAATAAATATTGTTATTATTATAACTATAACGGTAATAATGAGATTATTGTGTAGGATGTTCTATTCAGAGGCAGAATAAAAGATTCTTGTACGTCCTGTTCCTGAATTAAAGATATAATTTCGATCAGATCAGATTTCTTTGATATTCAGATTTACTTTGATTAACTTAGACTAAGTTAGGAAAAGTTCATAATGTGTAAATTTGAACCTTGGCAATGAAGTTCAATGATATAATGCTTATCTCAGATTAGGCTAGGTAAAGACTGGTTCGTATTAGATTCTGAATCTTGACCATAATGTACTATAAGTCAATGCTCACCTCAAACGTGCGGTTAATGAAGCCCTCTGCTACCAAGCCAGGATGTCCTATATTCCGCCCTGAAATCAAAAGGAAAGGTGATTTCACATCCGAATATGCATCGTAATCGTTGTCGTAAACTCCAAATTTCTAAATTGCTAATTCATATTTCTAACGTGCTACATAAAAGCTAAGCGCAGGGTACCATCTTATTCGCGAGCGCTGCGTCAAGTCAGTGGGATTGTCCAAAGATGCCATGTCAAGAACCAAGTCCGGTTGCCAGAAGACCAGAGAGGGAGAAGAGGAAAGGATATGTTCGAGTGGGTTGTGTTTAAGCTGAGAGAAATGGGAAGGCGGCGGATTGAACGATGATGATGGGTGAATGACGGAAAGGATAGAGGAACAGAGAATTTTCGAAATTCAGGAGGGAGATCGTTCCAGAGTTTAGGTGCAGTATAGTGTATGAAGCAGTTAGAGAACTTAAGATGAGTAGTTACAGAGGGACGAACAAGAGTGAGGTAAGAGGATGAGCGAGTTGAGCGGTCCGATTGGATGGTAAATAGTTTGCAAAGATAAGTAGGTTCGGAAATTTGGAGAGAGTTAAAGGTTAGGGAAATGTAAATATAGAGACCCTCATGGAAAGACAGCAGGTTTTACACCGACTTTGGATTACCTCTGACACCCTATAATACGCAATATCAAGGGAACACAGTAGTGTATGAGTACAAGAGACACTTTTGTGAGGAAATAGTAAGCGTGGATGGCCACATCAGTCAGACAACAAAGAGAAGAATGAAAAGGATGGGTCCTGTAATTCGTATGGACTAAGAAAAGCCAATCAGACAATGGACTGGGTTTCTGAAGGGTAATGGAAGAAGGGAAGACCAAGAAAGCACTGGTTCTGAAGGGTAATGGAAGAAGGGAAGACCAAGAAAGCACTGGTTCTGAAGGGTAATGGAAGAAGGGAAGACCAAGAAAGCACTGGCCAGAGACCATCAGAGACGACCTTGGATGTTTGGAGATGCCGTGGGCCAAGGAAGAAGACTTGCAGTCGACAGAGATGGATGGCGGAGATTGCCCAGAATGGACTAAGTGAAGGAAAGAAGCAGATGACATTGTAATGAGTAACTGTTAGCTAAAAATAGGGGTGAAATATATAAGCTTGTAGGTTCTTTATCTTGCTTCTGTTGCACTGTTCCCGTGATTTATAAATGCTGCTTTATTACCTCTACAAATGCAATAAAATATTTTATTATGTTCATATGTATCTATATTATGAAATCATGTTGTAATGCATTTCATTGCATTGTATGATACGGTATTCAAACTGGCTCCACATAAATCAATGACTAGTTATATACTTACGAAAGGTATCGATATTTCAACATGAATAAATGTCGATTAAGTTCCTTACCGCCTCTCCAGTTTCGGACGTTAACACTTGGTTCAGACCCTCTTCCACCGTTCATGTTCGACAAGATGACAGCCAGGTCCTCCAGATGACGCTGCTCTCGCCTCGCCGCCTGGCGTTGATTAATGACGATGATGACGATGATGATGACGATGAGAGTGATGAGGAAGAACCCGCCGACACCCACTCCCAACCCAATTCCAATTTTAACATTCAGCGGTAGGATGGTCTCGCCCGATCGAGGGCCAGCTGCTTGGGTTAACCACGGAGCATAGGTTGGCGTTGCTGGGATGGAAAGAAATTGTTAAAGAAGGTAAAGATTATACGATTGTTTACAGAAATCTACAGAAACTCCGCCCAATTTGGCCGCTTGCCAAACTGGGCGGAGTCAATGTTGTTGGATATGATCCAATATCATTATGCGAATCGATCAAGCTGCTCATATAGCGCCGTACTACCATTTGGACTGCTCAAGTACTTCTTGCACATTGTCAAGACTTAATAGGTAATAACAATCAGGCAAGTGAATCTGTATAGAAGCAGGCCAGTTTACAATGAAGACACTCCTCTTCCACGGATCTTATCCTGATTCCTCTTCTTCCCGTTATCTATCCCGCAGATCTCATTCCAAACACCACCTACCTTAGCCGTCTTACTGCCTGCCTGCCTGCCTGCCTGCCTGCCTGCCTGCCTGCCTGCCTGCCTGCCTGCCTGCCTGCCTGCCTGCCTGCCTGCCTGCCTGCCTGCCTGCCTGCCTGCCTGCCTGCCTGCCTGCCTGCCTGTAACCCTGCCTCTTAAATCTCGACTTGGAACCGAACCCTTGTTACCTATCACTTTTGTTTTGACTGAGCGCCTGTGAATAAGCTGATCCCCGCGACTTAGCTATCATTGGGCGCTGTGGAAATCGCGAGTTTACGATTACAATTAGGGTCGAGTATAGCTGAAAATAAAAAAGTAACACAATTATTTACATGCCTCTATATAAATGCCTCAGATACGTGGTCATGAAGTCGAAGTATCATTCGCCTAAGGAGCAAACACGACCACGACAATCCATCAATCGAACACTTTTAACCCATAAACTTTAAAACTATTCGTAATTTCGAGATTTCTACAGCGCCCAACGAAAGCCAAGTGGCAGGGACCAGGTTATTCATAGGGAAAATATAAAATTAGAGGTGAAACTGAGAGTGGAGGAATTAGTTGATAGGTGGATAGAAGAGTAAGGGATTTTTATGTGATCTGTAGATCTATCACAATGAATTCAGTTTTGGTAGGGTCGGGGCAGAGGAGGTTAGAGGACATACACTTTGAGATAGTTTCTAGTTTTGGAATAAGTTGAAGCCAGTGAATCTAACCGTTTTCTTTTTAACTTTGGATGGGGTCGATGATCCATCGATGTTTATCTTCTTTAAATAGAGACTTTAAACTTTGAATTCGAAAGAGACTAAAATGTGAAAAATTATAAATAACGACGATGTATTTCTTTATCCCGTTTTTGCTTACGGCTTTTTGCAACAGCGTAATATCTGAACTTGTAGTTTCTTGGATAGAACGAAGTCGTGGCATTTGATCTGAACCATATTTGTAGAGTTCGACAGTGGAAGTCCATCGGAGCCGGAATGCTGGTCCCACAGACTATTTGCGTATATGCACTTTCATCTTGGCATGTCAACTGCTCAAGTCAAAATTGATGAAGTTAATGGGCGAATATACAAACAAGTTTAATTATTTTCTGTCAAGATAATCAAATGAAAAATCCCTACTGTCTCATCGCCATAGTCAAATTCAAACTATATATCACTGTAAGAGTACACCCCCTGCCCAAAACAAAATTAACTTATTTGTAAATTCCAATCTAACGAAAAAAATAACTTCTATGGCGGCGCTGAAATGTTGCAGCAATTTTCCGGAAGTCTATCTTGGCAATTTGTGACTTTCTTACAAACTGCCGAAGAGTAATGGACTTTGTGAGCGCAAAAAGGACAAACTTCACCAAATGTTGTGTCGCAACAGCTATTCTTGCTACCAAATTTTCATAATTTTTGCTTTTATTCTTGCGAAAATATGTATTATGTGGGTTTAAGTATACCTTGATGAATACGTTTCGACACGTATCCGAACTTTCGAGTCTCAACTGATCAATTGCGATTCTTATTTGAATGTTATCGTCGTCCGTGAAGAGATAGTTGAAGCATTCGCTGTACCCCGGGAAGCTGTTAGGATAATTTGGCGAAGCAATAACGCCAGTACTTCCTTGAGACAAATAGTGGCCAGAATCGCTACAATTCGACGCAAACCCTGCACTGTATGAAAGTTTGAAACCTCTATAACCCGAGTAGTAGTAATAAAACGAATGAAATCGTATGGCTACAAGTGAGTTGTCAGTGCAGTGGAAAACCAGTCCATTTGAAGGAAGCGTGTAGGAAGTGCAGAACTGGGTGATCGAGCCGTCACAACCAATGATCTGTGAAGAAAAACAGCCATGTAGAATATAAATCTGAATTTTATTATATTCGATTCATAGTTCAAAAATTCAATTCAAGTCAAATCTTTGATGTCGTTCGGGTCTGACTTAGAACTGTTCCCTCTAATTTATTAGAATTCGACCTGCCTCCCACCAAGGATACTGATTTCTGATTACGATTTCACTTGAAATGACCATTTATTGATGCCTTGGCATTCTGATAACAGCGCTATATAAGAAGTCATTGTATTAGACAGTAGCTGGAAGCCTGCGATTGAGGTCAGTTATAATTAATCACATCTTTCAATTTCCATTAAAATAGTTTTTCAAACACGACGTCCTGTGGGCTGTTCAAGCTTAGGGCAAAGTAGGTGAAGCATCAACCAAGGTTAATGATTATTTCCTATGACGACTGTTCTTCAAGTCAAGCACATCTTGCATAGGGTACCTATGTCTTTGCTACTCGGGGAGCCGAGTGCTTTCTTAAGTCCGCGGGGATATGCTGGTGCAGGAATTCTGCACAGCAATTCCAATTCATCGTTCCTACTCCTGTGTTGAACCTTCCTCTTGGAACTGTCTTCGATTGCAATTATGTTTTGTTATATGTTTTTTTGCATTTTTGCATTTATTAAGCGCATTATCCAATGAGTAATGGCGCTGAGCAGTTGAGAGCGAAGGAGTTGCTCAAGGCTCTTACACAGTAACACAGTAACATCTCACTTTATTCAGCGTACACTCTCAAAACGCGCTTGTCTAGATCAATTATGTAGCTCTGTAATCGTAATCGCAATCAAAAATTTATAAAGCGCCACATCGAGGTATACTGATCAGTGTATACCTTGCAGCGCCTTTGTGGGGGTATTTAAGAGGTGCCATAGAATTTTATTTATTGATGCATACATTCATAAAGATATCAAATGGACTTACACTACGGCAAGCCTTGGGACAAACTTTGCGTGTTAATAACCAAGTCGCCGCAAATTAAGTTTCGCCTCTAAAATTTTGGTAACTGAAATTGTATTTGTAACCTGTAGATTTCTACAAAGCCCAAAAAGGTTAAGTAACAGGGACCAACATATTCATAGGCGCTGAGTCAAGGCAAATTCGAGAGGCAGGTAGGCTCCAGGTCGAGACCCAAGTAGATGGTCATAGGAAATTGAACATGGAGGTGAGCAATAACTAGCTGTAGTTGCAGGAGAACCACCACCTACTGGACAGCTATGGTGGATGGTGTTTATAATTGGAGCGGCGAGAGAGATAAGGAATAAGGATGAATCAGGATAGGATTCCTTAAACAGGAGTGTTTTCAGTTGGAATGAAAGATCTGCGCAGATGTTGCAAGTGGTGCAATGTTGATGATTTTGTATTGTGGGTAAGACCATTGGGACAGGCAAGCTGCCATTTTGGGTATTGAATACTGCTATGCATTAAAATAAATCTTTTGCATATATTCAGTCAATAAAACGTTTGCGCAAAGATGGAAACTATACAACATAACCACTTTCAATTTGGATTTAAATTTGATTGACTATTATGAAGCTCACCTCGACGTATTCGTACACACAGCTGTAGCTGTTCGAGTAATAAACGTTGATATCGAGTACTTGAATTGTAATCGAAGTCGCCATTGGCACAGCTATATACTGATAGCAGTCGATTCCCCTTGTATAGGCGTTTGGGTAATTTGGTGAGGTTACTATACCGTATGACGCCGTCAGTGTCTGGTTACAGCCTGTTTGAAAATAACGAGATATACTTCAATTTCAGACTAAATTTGCACAATTTGTAATAATAATAATAATAATAATAATAATAATAATAATAATAATAATATTATTATTATTATTATTATTAAAACGAAAATAATACTAATAATAATAAAAACAATAATAATAATAATAATAACAACAGTAATAATAATATATAAGAAATTGGTCAATAAATAACCCGTGTCGGGAGACACAAGGGAGACTTCAGTACCAGTTCAACGCCTTTTGTAGCCATTTAACGCGTCAACGCAATTTCTTTGCACGGCACTTCTTTCTTCCTTCTTCTGGTTCTCTGCTCTCAGGCAGGTTCAAACGTCCGATGACGCCACTCCTCTCTGTGCTGAGCTTCTTCTTTCAATCTGCTCTATCCACTTCCATCGAACCGTATATAAACTAAGATTAGCCATTCCAGAGAAAACTTATTTTTACACAGAGGTAAACAATATTCTTCCGGATTACAAAATTAGGAACAGCATTTTTCTGGAATGGCTTGTCTTCGATGATGTTAAAAAATTAACTTCAATTTAGTTCGATATCAGGTGGGAATCCAAAATCATTTTTAAAACTACCTCAGATTTAAGACATCTGGAATCAAAGTATCGAGATTATGAGCCTTCAACAAGTGCAGAATTATGATACTAAGTGCGAAAACCACGATTTATAGAACATCAAAGCTGAGAGTTACTTATGCTTGCTAACAGTAAGTACGAGCCATAAAAGAGTAAGCAATACATGCTATTTCAAATGTGCTTATTGAAAATGTAAATCCTTCTAGGGAGCTCAGTCCCAGTCTCAAAATAATTAACTAACAAACGCAATTTAAAATTTACTAGCTAGAAATCCAGTGCTTCAAAAGACCTTAGAGTTGTGACCTTCACCTAAGTACATTTAAACCAGTCGATCTATCTACGTTCATACTCATCCCTCACACCAACAAATATTGCCCTCGATCAAATGACTCTTGCTGTGCCCAATACCCGAACTGTATTGGGCTCTCGGGTCTTCTCGATTGCTGGTCCGCGACTTTGGAATACAATACCCAGTTTAGTTCGTTCTGCCAATTCTTTAATGTCATTCTGATCTAAATTCAAGACTCATTTGTTTCAACTTGTTTGCCCACCGTAGCCTGGCTTCTGGTTTCTCTTACCTATTGGATTTCGACCCAGCTTCTCTAGCGGATTCTGGTTTTGATAGCGATTTTAACTTGAAGCGACCATCGATTCATGCCTTGGGCTTTATGATAACGGCTCTATGGAATTCTTTATATTATATAACATTAATTGGTGCTATTGATTTACAAAATAGTGACAAGTATGCCTACGAGTTGGCGGCGGTGTTGCAGCCGTTGTAGGACAATGGCAGACTGTCCTGCCGCTGTAGTCGTAGTGGTAATCCCAAGTGTAGTAACAAGGAGAGTTGCAAGGAGGCAGTGTTGTGGTCGGACATCTACAGTATCTATTACCATAGGCGTTGATGTCACTCACGCAACCGGAAGAACACCACATTGGCGATTGCGTGGACACCGGGCAATTGCAATATGGATTTCCCCAGTAATCGAAATCTGTGTGGCAGCCATAGGGACACGGGTATAGACCCTGCGTGGTCGGCGGGCAGGAGCAATACGGGTAGCCATACCAGTCGGTGGTACGGTAACAGCCGGAAGGACAGCGACTCTGGTCAGTCGTGGCTTCTGTACATCTGCAAGTCGGATATCCGTAGAAGTCATACGAAATTGAACATGGAGGTGAGCAATAACTAGCTGTAGTTGCAGGAGAACCATCTACTGGACAAATGCAAAACGAGGACCAATCGATGGACTGCAGTGAGCAACCAGCCCCACACTGAAGATATGGAGACATGGTGGTTATGGTGTCGTTCGTCGCATCTGGAAAACAGTAATAGACATACCCGATTAAATTGGTCATAAGCGTACAGTTATCAGCACAATCTACAGCAGCAAATAACCAAAGAAAACACACAGACTATCACAAAGGGAGCAATTTTTCCTATTAAAAGTCTCTAAAAGCTAAAAAGATTAACACACACACATATTTACCTGCCAGATTAGAAACTCTTCAGAAGCATACAGATAACGACAGCATGCTTGCTTACATGGCTCTATAGAAGCCACTCAGCGTGAACCTATCGGAATTCGATCCGGCTTATCAAACGGATTATGATTTTGATTGCGATTTTGACTTGAAGCAACCATCGAATGATTCCATGGGCAATTTAATAACAGTCTTTAGATTGGATTACATTAGATTATATGTTGACCCCAAATCATTATTCAGCCGAGGCATAGACATGAACACTAAAGTACACCTTCTTCACCTCCAAACTTTGCGATGGTATTCATTCGCCCACTAATTAAAGCATAGGGGGCTTAGAAGACGCCAGGTGGTTTGACATTATTTAATTTTACTGCGCCTACTAGTAGCAACAACACGAAACGCCTACCTGCAGATTCCAATGCAGAATGATTACATAACCTCGTGAAACCAATGAAGCATACCCCAAGAAAAAGAAAATTTTACTGGGACGGGTAGAATAGAACGAGAGGGGAAGGATTTTATTGTTGTTTAATACTCATTCCATCACATATACTGTGGGGCACGGTAGCTGTTTGGTTAGAGCGCTCAGCTTGTAAGGCTGAGATTACGGGTTTGAGCATCCTGAGACTGTTACCCTGTAGGGATCTCGAGCAAGTTCTTCCGTCATATTTGCTCAGCGCCATCGATTGATGCTAAGTCATTAGATAGTGGCTCTTAATAAATGCAGAAATAATAAATAATAAGTAATTAAAGAAAATTACAATTACTAGTTTGAGAAGAAATGAAACAATTTCTATCCTACTAATTGGATTTGCTCGATAGCGAATTGCAAAGCCTCTGCCAGTAACGGAAAAGTCCGTTTTGAACCTGATCGCAACCTGGCTGCAAGGCGTAAATGTAACTGGGCTAAGGTTGCGACCTCTTCCACAAAATCTTCTTGGAACAGCGACCGAATGAGACAGACAAGTGAGCTGCAGAATACATCAAAACAAACAGCAAAGAGAAGTTATTGATTGAAAGTTAATCTACAGCAGCAAATAACCAAAGAAAACACACAGACTGGAAGGCATATAAAGAGTTAATCTACTCGAAGGAGGGCATATAAAGATGTCACTTGTATTGTTTTATTACTCGTATTTTGTTCCACTGTACTATATATATCTAGTGTAGTGTATTCTATCCTATCGTATCCTATCGTAATGGATTGTATTGTACCGTAGTCGTTCAAGACCCAAACGATGAGCACATCGTATTCCACGACATGGTTTCTTAGTCCGTTTTCTTGATGTATAGTATGGTAAAGTTTATTATAGTATAGTATAAAATAGAAATCGCAACCGTAAACTCAAGATGTCTACAGCGCCCAACGAAAGCTAAGTCGAGGTTACCAGTTTATTCACAGGCGCTTAGTCAAAACAAAATCGATAGGCAGGAAGGGTAAGAAGGTATAGTATAGATTAGTATATTATATTATAGTATAGCATAGTATAGTATAGCAGGAAGAGTTCCGTTCCAGGTCAAGATCCAATATAGTATAGTATAGTATAGTATAGTATAGTATAGTATAGTATAGTATAGTATAGTATAGTATAGTATAGTATAGTCTAGCATAGCATAGCATAGTCTAGTATAGTATAGTGTAGTATAGTATAGTGTAGTATAGTATAGTATAGCATAGTATAGTATAGCATAGTATATTATAGTATAGTAGGAAGGGTTCCGTTCCAGGTCAAGATCCAATATAGTATAGTATAGCATAATATAGTATAGTACCTAGCACTTGTTTATAGCGCCTTTTAAGTACCTTGCAAAAGTGCCGCCTGAGCTAGCCTAAAAATGTTAAAATGAATTAGGAGCAAACAGTTCGTCAGTAAGCAAACAGCTACATGGAGCCTTGTTTGAAAGTTGCTAACCAGAGCGCAAAGGAAGATTGTAATTGAAATCCTTTGTAATTGGAATACAATGCTAACTAAGTCCTTTGGAATTTGAATAAAACGAGTCCTTCAAACTTAAATTTGAATATAATGCAAGTTAAGTTCTTTAGAATTAGAAGACGTGTGAACTTAAATTTGGGCATACCTCTACCCAGTCGCACGAGCAATAAGTTACACATTTCTCTATGTCGATGTAATCGATCGTCAAGGAAACTGAACTGAGCATGGGAACTTCCCATTTGAAGGTGCAGTTGGCGCCGTTTGCATAATTCGCAGGATAGTTTGGAGAATAAATCGTTCCAGACATCCCATAGTAACTGTTTGTACTTCCACACTCTGTAGGATTATATTATTTAACTTTAGAACAAGAGGTCGAATCAAATCAAATATCTTCTATTCTATTTCACTCCAAGGTTGGTCCTTTGGTTAACAGGGACTTTACCTCTCAACATATGACCCATTGGCAGGATAAATTAATTTATTTAAACTAGTAATTGCAATCGAGACAGAAAGTGCATTTTGATTCAGAAGTATGCAAATTCTGCAGATATATTCTGGGTTTGATATATTGGTATATGTTCTCATTCTTATCACAGTCTTCGTTAGCTGGCTTATAGTTATGCCCCAATTTACTGTTGCTGAGTAAGGTAATGCCAGAGATGGACACTAGCTGCTTTAAAAGTAGTTTAACTACGACTGCTGGTACTTTTGAAGTAGTTTAATTAGTAGTTAGTAACTAGATTTAGAAAAAATTAGTTGTCTACTTTTCAAACTACTTTTATCCTAGTCCTGTAACTACTCTTGCTCACGTCGTAAGATGGAAACTGAGTTGCTGAAAAAGTTGACAACATAAAACAACTGAAACAACTTTAGAATGAGACGATTATCCGACGATTTCTGTATAACCAAACATGCAATCTAACAAGTAGTGTTTTCAGAAAAGAAACCCTCACCGGAGACAAGTTTGTAAGTGTACAAGTAAAAACTCATTTGCTAAAACGTGGTTAGAAAAAAGTAATTAAATACTATATGACATTTGTAGTTTAACTACTGCATGTAATTAAAACAGCTTCTATTTTAAAAGTAGTTAACTTTTTGACTACTTAAGAAGCAGTTTAACTACTAGTTGCTAACTACGCTGGTTGACTACTGCTCATAACTTGCTAATTTATACAATTTAATATCTGCAATACCTACGGTACGTCGAATTTTGACAATTGATGCCGACTATCATCAATATGGTCAATAGATACAATGACAGCAACATTTCGAAGCTTTTAATTTCTTTCTTGCATCAATTTACCATCTGAAATTGAAAAAGTGTTCAGTGTCGTGATGCAGATATAACACGCATTTTAAAATTATTTTACTAATATTTATCCATTAGCAATTCTTATAACGCACAAGGCATCAACCGGTGGAGCACCAAAATCAAGCCGCAATCAGGTCAAAAACGAATGATCAGTCCAGTGAGACAGATAAACAGCCGACGGTAAAAAGCATTGAGTAAAGACTTACTTTGCTGTATGTGCTATGTCCCGGTTTAGGTACAGTTTGTCTTGCATTATTAAAAATAATTATGGCATAAATTTAAAAAAAATTAAGTTGGTTACATAAGTCAGTGAAATTGCAAGCTTAGGGTCATTTAGAAATTCGCAGTCGTTCATAGTATCTTTTCCATCTTGCAAATGCAATGGTATTCTATTAAATTATTTAAATTAGGAATTGAAATTTAATCGAAATATATCATAACTGGAATTTTAACCAAATTTATTCCTTTCAGATGAAAACTGGATCATCTGACTAACACTTTCTCGAATCCATGTATCCTATTAATGTTATAAGCAGAAAATACTCAAACAACCTGTCTCAAAACGAATGCTATGACCGCGCGAGTTTACCTGTCGACTCAAGTGCTTACTAGAGCAGCGGGCAGCAAATGTATGCCTGCGTCATAGGCCATAAAGCGTAACAAGACCGAGGAGGTAACCAGCCACTTCTCTGCTTTACGACATCCATAGTAAAAGAATATCAAAGAATGGACAGCTTGAGCCAACTCTTTGTTAAACGAGAAGGCTTAGCAAGCCAGGATATCAGAACACTTAAGCCTAGCCAGCTGCGTTGAAGTGCTTTTAGAGTGGAGTCGACATGTGCGAACTCAAGTGAAAATCAACAGCGAGCAATATTTTTAAAATGCACTACAATGTTTACTCTTTCATGACGTTCAGTATAAATGCTTTTGTCACCATTATATATTCCTTGGCTGTTGTGTTCTTCCAGCCACTCCCCTGCTGTTCGATGCTATTCGGTACTCATTCAGGGCAAACCCCCTGCCTAGTTCATGTGTTTGGCTTGTCACCCAAGTCACTTCCTTCTGTTAGGATCACCAAATGACAGTCGAGGGCAGGACTATTTACTTTCTCCGGCATTGGAAACCCACATTTCGAATGCTAAACATGACAACTTGCCTCTAAACTTGGGGGCAGCAGGGTTCAAACCAACTTACAGTTATACTTTACTTTGCACAAGCATTAATACAGCGAAAATAAACCACAAAGAAAAAATATATAGACACTGAAACTATCTATCCATTGTAGACGTAAGTTATAGCTACAATCAGTATAATAGTGTTTTGACAGAAACACCAGTTCTATTAGCTAAACATCTATGCTCTTCACCTTGTGCAATACACAGACGTAAGCTTCTTAAAGAGTCTTACTGCATGAAGCAAACGTTACTTTTAAAACGTTCAGCATAGCAACATATCTTGTGGTTAAATAATGCAGCAGAACGCTAAAATGACATCATGTACTGTTGCATCGAAAACCAACATCTGAAATACTGCGTCAAAACCTCAGAGAAATAAGAACTATTCGAATTCAGAAAACTAATGTAATCTACTCTGAAGACTTCTATAGCGTCGTTATCAATCTACACATCAGCAGATGGTCTCTTTTTCATGAAGCATTCGTCAGGAGCCATAATAAACGTGTACATTTACAGAGCCATAATTAGACAGAGCTCGACACTCAAGAGGTCAGAGACCATTAGGCCGGCAACAGTTTCTTAGAAAGCTGTCCTAGAGGAGTTTGAGTTTGGTCTTGATTGAAATCAGTAAACAAAGGGAGAAACCTAGCAGGTAAATTCAAACTCTCGGACCAACCAATGAGGATACCGGTGAGCCTAGTACCTTTCTGTTTCGGTGTACATTATGGTCGTGGCTTATTTCAGAGATTTGTATCTCGAGTGTACTAGGTGCGTACATCGGAACCTTAAATTGCGTGGCGCCCATTCAAACTGGCAACGATAGTGAAGGACATCATCCAATTAATTCATTGAAAAATGAGCAGGGTCGAGCCATACGGTCGCTATCGAAACACGTGTACATTTATATTTATACCAAAGTGTTCCTTGATTTAAATTCGATATGTGGAGTAAATGTAAGGGAGATGAAACACCCATTGTTTTCCACTGCTTCACCGCACCCCCAACCATAGTTAGGGGACCGTTTGAGTTGATACCAACTCCCTCGAGACTGGTGGTGGAGTGATGCTCACAGTCCCAGGTTGCATGGGTATCCCCACATGGTAGGCATAAACGACACTCCGCCTAAACTCCCATCCTACACCTGCGACAGGGCTGCGATAGTCTAGGCCCCTTCTGGATTACGACACGATGATGTCAACAGTACTCGTCAAGTGAGAATTTTCGCTAGTCAATGCTTTTACCGCATTTAACCTTTTTTCCTGGCTCAGCCGCGCACATAGGTTTGGTCTGCTCACTATATTTCCATACTGAATGTGAAAGGATCAGTATATTCAACGTTAGATGTGCTTATACCCCATGTGAGACAGAAGGTAGTGGGTCCAAGTGAGAATTGTCGCTAGTCAATGCTAGTCAATGCGCGTTTTGAAGTGGGGTCAAATCACAAGCAATCTTTGCTTCGCTTTACTGCACATTTGCCAACAATCTAGTTGAACAAGACAGGAAGAACGAAGGCTTTAAAATGCTAATCGTGGTCTAGAATAAGGCTGAAACAGTCATGCATGATAATCGTTCATGAAGAGGAGCTGAGTGCATTATGTGGAATTTGTTAGCTAGCTACGGCTTTGCAGTGTATGTTTACCATCCATGTGTTCAGTTGTATCCGCTGGGCTAACCTCGACAACCCATGTTCTTCAATGCGAAAGAATTTCGATTTTTGTATGCACGACTCTTCTATTGCTCTCTTTCTTTCTTTCTTTCTCCTCTCTCTCTCTCTCTCTCTCTCTCTATCTCTCTCTCTCTCTCTCTCTCTCTCTCTGTCTCTCTCTATCTATCTATCTATCTATCTACCTACCTATCTACTTTTCTCTCTTGAAATTTCTATGCCTGTCAAGACTTTTGCTTAGTCGATTTCTTTCTTTCTTTCTTTCCATTTAGAATGAGATGTGTCCATACACACTTCGTCTCTTTCTTTGCAACTCCCTCTGTCACTCTCTCCCTGCACACACTCTCACTTTCTCTCGTTCCGAATGTATCTCTTTGCCTTTTTACACTCTCTCGGTTCAGTATATGGCTTTTGCTCTCGTTTCCAATTGTATCTCTTTGCGTATTTACACTCTCTCGGTTCAGTATATGGCCTCTGCTCTCGTTTCCAATTGTATCTCTTTGCCTATTTATACTCTCTCGGTTCAGTGTATGGCCTCTGCTCTCGTAGCCAATAGGAAAAACAAAAATGGATTCCCTCTGTACAGACAACTTGCGCGGACATGCTCTGCGCAGGGGAGTCTGTTAGAAGGTTAACATTTCAGGTATAATGATGCTTCGATTTAAACACTGCACAGTTTAAGATGAGCATTGTTGGCAACATTGTACAAATGACTCGTGTAAAATAGCAGATATTAAATATATTGCGGAGACATTGTCGACGACTCATCGAAGCAGCAAATCGGGCTTCGAATCCTAGACTAGCCCGATTTCTAGCATAGCCTTCACTCGAAGAAAGACAAAAACAAGTCTTCTCGATGTTCTTCAGTGTATTAACTCACAGTTTTATTGTTCAATCGCGAAAGTTACTTATATCGCCGATAGTAAACTTCCACACGTACAAATTCACAAATTGCATTAAATTATTTCGACAAAATTCGCAAAGATCATAGAATAGGCCCATATTCAGTACAAGAATTGTAGGTAGATTTTTGGAATAGCTTGGAAGATAGTACGGTGTCAGTGGACAATATCATAGCTCTTAAGAGAGCGAGAAAGGACTGGCTACTGAGCACACCCAGTAATATCCAGTAAATATAACAAACTAATTGTCTTCTGAAAACTTAAACCGATACTATGTTATGTTGTTATGTTAAGTATGTATGTATGATATATGTGTATTTGCATGCATGTAGGTATGCCTGTTTGTATGTATGCATGTATGTTTGTACGTATGTGTGTATTTGTGTATCAAGACACTTAAAATACCGCAAGTTAAGTACCTAATAAAAGCGCTGAACCATTGACGCTCTGACCGATCTAAACAAGTCTGTTTCAGGCAGTTCGAAAAAGTTTGCTTAATACACTCCAAAGCAACAGTACGCATGAGCAGCTGAAGACTGTTCCAAGAGGGAAGTCCAAAGCAGGAGAAAACACGATGGGATCGAGTGACGTAAGTAACTGTAATATTGCGGATCTCTGATCTTTGCGAGGTAATCATTAGTTGAATCAAATTAGCTGATCAGATGTCTGATCAGCTACAAATCCCTCGAGTGCATACGTGTTTTCCAGACCGCTCTCTGAATACGAAGGCGGACAACCTGGCGCAGTAGTGACTGTCTAAAAGAGAGCATTTGAAAAAATAAATTCAGGCGAAATTGGCAATCTGATAACATTTTCACAGACAGTGATGGTTAATCTTGTTATTAAGCTTATCCTTAATAAGTATTATTAATAAGATTGCGCATTAAGCGTAAAAAATTACTATTTCTGCATATATTAAGCTCTAATTTAATGAACTATCAATTAACTATCTTTCACCTGTATATGTGAAAGATTCAGTAATCTTCCAAAATATTATATTACATGTTGGTAATTAAGAAGTGTGTAATTCTGTATATATCAATATATGATAGAAATTTTTTTAGTTATTTCAAACAGTTTTATAAAAGAAATGATGACATTTTCTACATTCTTTAACAATTACTTTAAATACTAAATGCTTTCTCTGAAATGTCGTCAACGATCGTTGTAATCATATGATGACAATAAATAATTGAACTGTGTGAAGGACGAGTTTCTATTGACTAAGTATAAACAGATGACGCTTAACAGTTGTGTGAGAGAGAGAATTGCTTAAGGTCCCTACACAGTAGATGTCTCAGAGTCAGATTATATTAGATCATATAAAGTCAGATCAGATCAGTATAACTGCTCCACGACTAAGACTTATTGCTATTTGCCACACACAATATAAATACTATTTGCGAAGGAAGATTTCACGCATGCACCATAAACCATTGTCGTCAGTATGCAAAGATGAAAATCTTTGGACTCACCTCTTCAAGCGGGTTTACCAAGCCATCAGATGATGGTCTAGCCGGTGCTGAAATACATATGCAAATACAAATGTCTCCTGAAGACATATTTATCAGTATAGATTATTAGTTGGATTATTGGAATAACTTGCAATACGGTTACGAAGTAGAAAAAAGACAATGCATGTGACTAGTACATACCAAAAGACGGGAAGGATAACCAACGCATTAGGGATATTTTAAAAGATATTAACAAATAACGAAAATCCTATAATCAATCAAATAATTATGTTAAACCAAAGAAGATAGTGAAACAGTTAGAATTTTAACAAGTCTCTATGACATGTAAGCATTTAATGTAACATTTAATGTTGGAGAAATCTGTAAACTTAGCCGTTGGCCCCTAGAAACTTAATTGTGCCGAAGTTGCTTAACAAGTCACGCAGCTGCCCAATCCTTGGTTCCTGAAGGCCCAGAAGGGCAACTCAATACGTTAGAAGAAAGATCTAAATGTGAAGAGGACTGTTGGTGAAAGCACAATAGTTTAGTGTAGAGACATTCGGTTCGCCAGTATTAGTCCCAATATGAAGAAGGCTTCTGATGAAAGCAGAGTATGTTTGTGTAACTGTAGTTTTGTGTAAATGTAATTTAAGATTTATAAAGCGCATCTTAGAGAATAAACTTAACAGGGACGCTCAATGTGAGCTGAGGAGTTATCCTGGTCAGTATTAAATATAAGTTAAAGTTATAAGCTTATAAATTGAAGTTCTGGTAACTCAGTATTAAATATAAGTTAAAGTTATAAGCTTATAAATTGAAGTTCTGGTAACTACGAAGAAGCCTTGGTTTTTTTAAGTGCTAGTCAGCGCTAAACACCGATCGAAAAAACGTTTGTTTTAAAACGTTTTTCTTAGAATTAACGTTTTAACGTTTTTTGGGAACGCTTTTTATGATTCAGTTGCTTGAACATTTAAAGTATATGCAGAGAAAATGCATCATACTGTGGCGAGTCGAGAACCGCCTCCATGGCAACGGAACAGTCGAGAACCGTCTCCATAGCAACGGGAGCCGAGAACCGTCTCCATAGCAACGGGAGCCGGGAACCGTCTCCATAGCAACTGGAGCCGGGAACCGTCTCCATAGCAACGGGAGCCGAGAACCGTCTCCATAGCAACGGGAGCCGGGAACCGTCTCCATAGCAACTGGAGCCGGGAACCGTCTCCATAGCAACGGGAACCGGGAACGGGAGCCGAGAACCGTTTCCATAGCAACGGGAGCCGGGAACCGTCTCCATAGCAACGGGAGCCGAGAACCGTCTCCATAGCAACGGAACAGCCGAGAACCGTCTTCATAGCAACGGAACAGCCGGGAACAATCTCCATGGCAACGGTTCCACAGCGGGAACTGTTTCCTTGGTAACGGTTCCTAGGGAACGAATATAAGGAGAGTCGGTCTGTCGTAGAAGAACAGTCGGTGAGTCGTCGTCGTCGGACACTCGGAGAGAGGGATCGGTTGTCAGTCGTTTCGGTGCTTCTTAGTCGTCAAGTTCTTTGTCGCTTGGATTATCTTCATAGTTACTTCGTCGTAACCTACGGGGTCGACTTTATAGTTAAGTGTTTGGTTGGAATAAAAGTTGGAAAGAGTTACAACGCTGGTGTCGACTTCTTCTTCTTCCTCTTCTTGGAGAAAAGCTCTAGGTAGACCACCAGAGTCGAACCCCGCACTAGCCTTATAAAAGTAGTACCACCCGGGTCGTCACAATACTTAACTAACTAAACAGTATGTTATACACTTCATATTGTGCTGTTCCTACTTTCAGTGGATTACTCTAATGGAACTAAGACGCCATCAAATCAGGCCAACTTGACCACGTTTCGCTACTCAGTCCCCTGCCAGCATTTCTCATCACGTTGTTAATATTTAGATGTTTCAGCAAAAAAACGTTTTAATGTATTTTATTTCTTAGCTCAAAGATTTTGCATTGCTCATGTTTCAAATACGAAGGAAGGTTTTGATTGACGACAGCATGTCAGTGGAATTCTCCTATACTCTTATCTCTCCTCTCCAACCCCAAACACCGTCACCCATAGCTGTCACGCTGTCTCTCCGTCTGACTTTTGGACCTTGATCTGGAACCGAACCCTTTTGCCTATCGATATTGTTTTGACTGAGCGCCTGTGAATAAGCTGGTCCCCCGGGACGTGGCTTTCGTTGGGCGCTGTAGAAATCTCGGAATTACGATTACGATTACTTAATCGTCTTGTTTCCACTTACCGCTCCTCAGTATTCGAATGTTGCCACCAGAACCTCTAACCCCGTCACAGATGATGGCCAGGTCATCCAGGCGACGTCTCTGGGCTCTCGACGCCTGTCGCCGAGTAGCTAAGAAGATGACGATGACGATGACTATGAGGACGACAAGGAGGAAGCCACCGACGCCCACGCCCAGTCCTACCCCAAGTTTCCAAATCTGCATAGTATACGCTTCCTCTGATCTCCCTTTGTCGGATCCGGTTCCTGGGACAAGTGTAGGATCTGTTGCGTATCCAGGTAGAGGTGGAAGTGGTAATCCTGAAATAGTTACTAAATACGAATAGATTAAGTTTTTTTAAATCATCCAGTTGTTAGGGTACTGGATTGTCAGTCGAAAGGTCGTGGGTTGTAATCCCCGCCAGGGCAGAAATTTGAATCAAGATTCCTGCTCCACTTGCTCCTCTTGCTGAAATTAGTACAGTATCCTTACACTGTCAGTGGGAAGATCAGTCGACGAGGAGAGGGCTGGCCACCATCCCTGTTACTGTATGCCAAAGCTAAGAAAACGAATTCGCAAACACTACATACCCATGGTTGCCTTTTGTAATTATTAAACGGACGATTATAACGCGCGTCAATTCTCAGTCTTAGCTTTTAAGAAGATGCTAGAAAGAATTTATTAAGTATTTCCTGCCAATTGCATAGATTAAAACACATATACAATGTAGGATTTAAAACTCACGTGACGTCATGCTAATCTACCTTATGTGATGTCATGTCATGTCATGCTATGTTAAGTTATGTGTTATGTTTCGTTAAAGACAACCAACATCATTTGTTTATTCAACATACATGGCGCTGTCTCTAATTTTCGAACAACTGAAGAATTCTTTGAAAGAAGTTTTTTTGTGCAGCTCTCAACGTTTGTTTGATTTTGTTTGGAGTAGTTTAAAACGAAAGTGTTTCAGTGCAAAACAACTTACCGTCCTGTGAAACGGTGAAGTACTTGAGCTTAAAGTATCTGGGACTGAACGGAGTGGTGGCATTTGATTTGAACCAAATCCGAAGAGTTGGACAGTCGAAAGTCATCGGACCAGAAATATGAGTGCCACAAACTGTCTCCGATTGTTCACTGTCATCTTGACATGTCAGCTGAACAGCAGCACACAACAGCAATTTAACGTTTTGTCTTCTATGTTCAGTATTGACTATTTTGTACATTTAAAGTAATAAAATGTAAAATAGGTCTTATGAGCTCATATCTCGCCATCTTATGATCTTGTGGATGGCTCAAAACATTTTTGAAGAACAAGTGTTATTTTTAATGTTTCCAGCTAATTTTAATTGGTGTAAAGATGTTAATTAAAATAACCAGTTAAAGCATGTAGAAAGAAAGTTAGCAGTTTAACACAACCAGAATTATTACAAAGAAACATACATAATATATACATGCATGCATGCATACATACATACATACATGCATATATACATGCATCGACAAGCGTACATGCTTACATACAAAGAAACATGCATATATACAAAGAAACATACATTCATGCATGCATACATACTTCCATGTATATATACATATATATTATATGCTCATGTGGCAAGTTTGACTTCTGGCACTTGAATCTTTCTTATGCGTATAAAAAGAGGCAGACTGTTCAGAGAGAAAGTGCTAGAAAGCAACCATATTAGTAAGATATTTTCCAAACTGTGAGAACGATGAGTTCTCTGCCCTAAGACAGGTATTTTGGCTTTATGCCACCTGGGGATGAGATGAATGAGGTGGTCTCCCGTTGCCTTCTTCACAGACAATTGTGGGTGAGCAACTTGTCCAAGGTCGCTATGCAGTGGTTTGAGGCAGATTCGAACCAGCGGCCCTCCGGTTACAAGGCACAGACCATACCACTGCACCACCGCGTTAACTGTAAACGCTTCAAAATGCAATCCACTAGTTCACTAAAATATTAAAATACTAAAATAATTATGTATTTCATATATGAGGTTACTCAAGATCTAAACTGGTGCCGCAACCTAACATATGTTTGTACTTTAAAGATGAAATTTATATCCGCAATATGTTTACCTTGATAAATACGTTGCTACACGTGGTTGAATCTTCGAGCCTCAGCTGATCAAATGTGATTTTGATTTTAATGTTATCGTCGTCTTTGAAGAGATAATTGAGGCATTCGCTGTGTCCTGGGAAATTGTTTGGATAGTTTGGCGAAGTTATTACCCCTTGACTTCCTGCAAATAAGTAGGAGCTATAATCGCTGCAATTCGAGGCAAACCCTGCATTGTATGAGAGTTTAAATCCTTTAAGGCTTCCGTAACTGTAACCGTATGAATGAAATCGTATTGTTACTCTTGGACTTTCGGTGCAGTGAAAAGTCAAACCGGCTGACAACACCGTGGATGATGCACAGAACGTAGTCACGCTTTCGTCACATCCGAAAATCTATCGAGATATAAAACGAAAACAAAGCAGTGTAGACTTAATGCGAAAGACCTACCTTAAATATTCAAAAAGCATCTACTTGTGTATGAATATACACATTTATGCATGAATCTATATAAAAAGTATGTATATATGTGTGTATGTATGTATATGTGTATGTATATATGTAATTAGGTTCATATGCATGTGTGTATGTATGCATGTGCGTATGTGTGCATGTTTATATGCATGTATATATGAATTTTAGTATGTATGCTTGTACCTGTCTATTTATATAGTGTCTGTTAAAAACTTCACAGGCATCTTCTTAATCTATTGATGCCTCGTTGTATTTTTCCCCTCGTTAAATTGTCTCATTTTCCATTAGTTCTTGACTTGGCGAAAGTATGTGTGCGGTGGACATGTAGCGATGATGAGAATGGCATATGTAGCATGGATAACAAATGTAGGCTGCTGCTCTGTTTCAGTAGGCTGTCCTTCTGGATACTGACCTGACGGCGGACTGAATTTTATGCGCCGTTGGTTGATGCCGTGAGCATTAGACACCGGCGCAATAAAAGTTTCTAATTAATAATAATTGTAACTTTCTCGATGACTACTTTCTACAGCGCAATTACTTTGTTTCTCTTTGTTTCTCATCTGAGCATTGAACTTTCTGTTCTTAATTACATGTAACATCGTTCAGTCTAGCGCAGAGAGCACCGCTGAATAGGTACTCTTGAAGCGTCGCTATATAAATTACTAATTACAATTACAATTACATCTAAACCATAAGGATTAATAATTGAGTTATTATGTCTTACACAGTAAATTACAATTCCATACATTACGTAATGTGATACCGTGTGATTTGATGCAAATGTAATTTTATATGATATGATATGATGTGATTTGAAATGTTGTGATTTGATGTGATATGATATGATTTCACTTAAAGTGATGTGGTGTGATTTAATTAGATCTAAAGTAATGTGACTTGATTGACGTGATGTGATAAGTTGCGATTTCATTAGACACCGGCGCAATAAAAGCTTCTAATTAACAATAATTGCAACTTTCTCGATGACTACTTTCTACAGCGCAATTGCTTTGTTCGTCTTGACCCCACGCCATACAAATTTCTGATTGCAATTGCAGTTACAATGACCTTTAATCAGCGCTTTCCTAGCAGATGTTAGTTGTAGGCCTAAGTGTGCGTAATTCAATATGTTGCAAGTTTACCTCTACATAGTCGTAAGTACAACTCGTTGAGTAAGAATAATACAGATCCACATCGAGTACTCTGATCTTAATGAAAGACGCCTTAGCCACTGAAATGTGCTGGTAGCAGTCGATGCCTCTCGTGTAGGAGCCAGGATAGTTTGGAGAAGTAACAATGCCACTGTTTGCCGTCAAAGTCTGATTACAACCTATGACGAAAGTAAGAAGGTAAGGTAATCTTCATTAGCGCAAGACAAATGCCCATACATAACAAAGAACAGTGCAGACAAAACAGCGAAAAATAAAGAGCAATTAAAATAAAAGGACCACTGAAATGATGATGCAGTATAATAAATACAACACAATACAACACAATGTAACACAATACAACACAAGACAACACAATACAATAAAACGCAATGCAATACAATACAACACAATTTCAATACAATACAATACAACAGAATTCGACACACTGCATTATAATAAAATGCAGCTAAGCTATGAATCTTTCTCTCTTTCCCTCTCCCTCTCCTTTCTCTTTCTCTTTCTCTCTCTCTTTCTCTTACTCTGTCTCTCTCTCTTTCTCTCTCTCCTTCTGGCTGGAATTAATGCCTCCTAAGGCATGGTCAATCCCTATAAATAAGTTGTTCCATACCAGTTGGTGGTGGATCTGTAGTAGTTGGAGGACAATAACATATCCTTCGGCCGGAGTAGGCGTAGGTGTAATCCCACGAGTAGTAACACGGAGAGAAACAAGGAGGCAGAGTTGTAGTGGGACAGCGACAGTATCGACTCCCATAGACGTTCACTGCACTCGTACACCCAGATGAACACCATATTGGCGGTTGTGTCGATGGTGGACAGTTGCAATATCGGTTTCCCCATAAGTCACTGTCCGCGTAACATCCATAGGGACACAACAGTGGGCGATTCGTTACCCCAGTACAGTTACACTGTGAAACGCCATGCTCGTTGGTAGCACGATAGCAGCCAGCGGGACATGTCGTTGAAGTACTCGACTGTCCACAGTGACAAGTACGATAGCCGTAAGAGTCGTAGCTTACGTAACATTGTGGTGGACAGGTTGTAGCCCGGCTGCCTGATAGCATGCAGTAGCAGTATAGGTGGGATGATTGGTGGTAGGAATTGCTTAAATAACAGCCACCCATGCAATCGAGCGACGGTGCAAGGGTCGGCATCGTTACGGTGACAGTTTTGTCTGCGTTGCAGGAGCAGATGTAGCCGAATGAGTTGGAAAGCAGGGTGCAGTTGTCGGAACATTCTGGAAAACACAGAAGCGAGTTATAATCTTAATGAAAATAACGACAATTCAGGAAGCATCCTAAGTTGAGAGCTGCTTCTAGAGTGCTTCACGATGTCAGTGCTCAACGCGGGTGTCAACAGATAAAATGTCAATGCTGAGTTACTGCTGTGCAAATAAGAGGTCGGTAAGTTCAACATAGATCTACTTATATTCTTTGAGATTGAAGGGAACTTTGAGAGGTCGTATCGGAGCTTGTTTTGAATTTTAGCATTTAACTGGTTGGCAGTCTTTTGATGTGAAGCCATGAAGAAACAAGCACCATGAGTGAAAGTTAGACCTACGCCTAAAATGGTTATAAGTTAAGGTGACAACACATATTTTTACACGCCTATGTTGGAATTCATGAAAGGCGAGGCTTCGATGTTGAAGGATCCTTCATCTACGATGCAAACTATAGCAATCCAAAGACAGAATACCTTTACAAAGCTTCCTACTTCCTTTGGTACCAATTCAGTAACTAGTGAAGGTTGAATGGCTGAGTGGCCATCAGGTGTCGTGGTACTTTACGGACAGTCACCAGTTCCAGTACTAATCTCAAAGGACTGACCTCCTGGGTATTGACTTGATTACGGCTTGGTTTTGGTGCGCCATCGTTTGATACCTAATGCATTAGACACTAGCGTTATAGAAATTTTAAATTAATAATAATAATAACTTAATTTTTTAGTTCCTGAGGGTTCATTTCTACCTCGGGTAATAATAATAATAATAATAACTTAATTGTTTAGTTCCTGAGGGATCACTTCAACTTCGGGTAATAATAATAATAATAATAATAATAATAATAACTTGACGATTAGCGGCCGTTCCAGATGTTGCTCCTCTTCTCCAAAAAAGTTTTTAAATTCCGAGGAGGAAAATAATAATAATGACAGGAGAAAATATTAATAATGACCTGGCTCGATCAGTCATAGTTACACTGCACCTCAAAACGAAACGCTTTCCTGCATTGTTCTATTTGAGTAATTGTACGTCATTTGGCACAACTGGTACGTGCTACACCTGAATGCTCGAGGAGAAAGTGGTCATGCGTGAATGCTTGTAGCTTAAAATTCTATAGAGTCCTCAAGCAAGGCAGCAATAGATGGTCGTTTCATCTCAAAAATTGTATTCACTTGGAGAAGCCCGATCGAAATCTGATTGGTCAGGAAAGCCAGATGTGAGACTACAGCGGATAAACAAATTTAAACAGACGAGTCTTAAGTTTGACGATGACTACCATTAAAGGACTTGGAATGCAAAGAACTGGGCACTGAATTTCAACTTTGGACCAGATGCTGAGAATGACCGGGAGCCAAACGTTATACTGGGTGTGGCACAGCAAGAGTCATTGTTCACTGATCGAGTGCAATATTTGCTGGTATATATTACTCAAATCAGAATGAAAGACATTTCTAGCAGTAACAGAGCTGATCGGTGTTTAAGGAGATCAAGCGTTTGGCCAAATTGGCCCAGGTCATGAATTTGGAAATATAGGAAGACGAAGGTAGATATTGACAAAGGCGAGGTGCCGATTGCTCCAGTCCAGAGTAGCAACGAGGATTTAATGACTTTGGGGTTGGAAATAGGTGAAGGCAAGCAAGCAAATTTTACTTGCGGTTTACGAAGGGAGGTAACTGCACCACCAGTTCAATCACGAGGTTTGTGTAGGAGATAAAAGGAGGGATGTTCAAACTGAAGAAAAATGTATCAGAAAGTTGGAGCTAAGTTTCACTGAAAGGATATTCTATCTGTCTTGCTTGAGCGAGATTTAATAATGTACATGGCATTCACAGCTGTTTACCTAACTATTGCCTAAAAAAAATCCCGAGTTAATAGTATTACACACACCTGATTGTCAGAAATAGACCTACATCATCGTCAAAAGAATCGCTGACTCGTGAACAAAACCGACCCGCAACTTAGACCTGACTATTATGCTTCTGTACCCTCCCTTTCCTCTACTGCTGACTGACTTCTATAGCACCGCACAAGGCCTTACAGTAATAGACTTCTTACAACTGATATTAAAAAGATCATTGTATAATGTTCTTCCAGAATAACTTACCAATCGGGACAACGGTGTAGCTCAACGAAAACCCAGCATAAGTGGAATAACCGTTCGAACTGAACTGTATCGTGGCCTGCGTGCAAGGCGAAAAGGTGACTGGATTCAAATATGAACCTGTTCCACAGTATCTCACAGGAGGCGCTACTGAATGCGAACGGCAGGAGAGCTGCACAATATTCAGGAAAGCACAGTTATTATTACTGCCGTTCGGATTATATATGTAACTTCTGTATGTATGTGTCTATGCAGCTGAACATTTATACACTGCCTTTAAGAATCTCTCAAAGGATTTATGAAAACTGCTGTATAAGGAGTCTAAATAGGTGCATGTTAACATAAGAATAGAATGTAACTGAAGCTGACTCGGGCGAATAATAACCTAGGCTATGTACTGTATGTTTACACAACAATTGTTCCCTGATACATGGAAGAATTTTGAAATTCTGTAACAACTGCATAATATTCGCTTCAGAAAATAATGATGTTTACAACTCAACTCTACACATGCATGGTGCAGAATTGGTTAGCATTCGACTTGTAACGCGAAGAGTACGTATTGGAACCTGCTTCTCAAAATGATTACTGTGTAGGGACCTAGAGCAAGTCCTTCACCCACAATTGCTCAGCGCCATCGACTGATGCTTAGTCATCAGATAATGACGCCGGGACGTCATACCCCTTCGGTTTCACACTTTTACACCTGTGAGAAAACTGTAAACCAGGTATTGACTATTGTAAAGTGTTCAATAAAGGCTTAATCAATCAATCAATCAACAGGTCAATCATTCAGCACTACACTCGGCGTCCTGGACTAAACTAGTCTAAAGTTACGTAGATCAGAGTAGACCTAGACTTAGACTATGAGTGTCAGATGATCTAAGTTCCAGACCTATTTCGTTACAATCGGTTTTAGCATTTCCAATCGTTTCTATATTTACCATTGAGCAGATCAGTCTACCGAACATACCTCAACCCAATCACTCGAACACTGTGAGCCACTATCGAACTCCATGTCCTGAATCCTCAGCGATATTGAACTCAGAACACCGGACTGCACGGTATAAGTGCAGTTGGCATTGTTGAAGTAAGGGGACGGATAGTTCGGTGAAGTAATCGTTCCAGATGCTTCATAGAATACGGTACGACAGTCTGAAAAAAGCAAATGTTCCTTAAGCTTTATTAGTAAGTAGTTACTACAGCTGGTCTCAGATTACAAAATGCTTTAGGCCCACTCAGTGACTACTCGTCAGGGGAAACGTGTTCACCTTTATTCGATTTAACCCTATAAAATCATAAATCGAAAAATAGTATGGCTTCGATGCGCAACCGAACTCTTGCTAGGGGCAATATCAGTTGTTATGTATTTTAGTTCACTGTATTGTATTATATTGCATTGTATAAATTTTTTATTATATTTCATTGTACTTTATTGTGTGGCATTGTATTTTAATACCTACAAAGCTAAATGCGCATATGAATCAAATTTATCAGTATACGTTTATAGGCAACTAAGAAGACGAAGGTTTTACTTCTATTGGATGTTGCTAAACCACAGATATGGTGCAGTTTTTCATATTTTGTTGCATGTTATAAATTATTCTTTTGCACCAATGCCGAATAGACAGCTGAATTGTAGTTAACGATGCAACAAAACTGGCCTGTGTATTGTCCGCCGCAGTCCGCGTTGAAGACAAGCAAAACCAGCAGCAGAAGCAGCGACATCCTTCTGCAGAACATAGATTAGTTCTTCTTCAGATCCGCAGCTGATGACTGGTCAATTACTATACCTATACCATAATTATTTCTTTTTAAAAATTTTATGTTTACATGGATCAAACTGACAGAAAGTTGTGACAGGGAAGATAAAATAACGTCAAATAAGATGATGTAAGATAAAGTAAGCTAAAGATAAGATAAGATAAGATGAGGTGGGATTAGGTAAGGTAGAATTATGCAAGGTTAGGTAAGATAAAGTAAGGTACAGTATGGTGTAATAAGGAAAGTAAGATAAGTAAAGTAGATCGTAATCGTAAGTTCGAGATTTCAACAACGCCAGCGAAAGTTAAAGTTAGATGACGGTAAGTAAGGTCAGGTAAGTCAAGATGAAGAAAGTAAAGTAAGGTAACAGATTTATGTTAAATTAAAGTGAGGAAGGTACGGTAGGTACGGTAAGGTATGAAAGGAAAGATAAGGTAAGGTAAGAAATACAAGGGAAGGTAATTTAAAATAATGCAAAGTACGATGAAGTCAGATAAAGCAAAATGTAAATCATGGTTGCTAAAACCTCTTTCTTCTTTAGGAAATTGTGGGCTATATGAGAGGCAACGGGAATTGAAGAACAAACAGATTAATAGTTTTCCACGATACAGATACAATCTCTTCTTATCTTGGAACTTCGATTGCTACATTATAATCATACATTAGACGTCATATCTACGGCACCTCCAAACAGATCCGCAGCCCGTTCAACTCAAAAGGTCATTCCGATAAGTGAGATAGGTAAATATGATATTAATTATATGATGTCATGTTAAGTTATGTTCAGTTATGCTAAGTTATTTTATGTTATATGATCCACCTTTTATTATCTTATGTTATGTTATGGGGCATGGTAGCCGAGTGGATATAGCGCTTGGCTTGTAACACGGAGAGTAGGGTTCTAGCCTGCCCTTAGTCGGTTACTGTGTAGGGACCTTGAGCAAGTCCTTCACTCACAATTGCTTCGCGCCTCAGATTCAGATTTACTGACCTTGCGCAAGTAATAAATGCAAAATAATAATAATAATAATAATAATAACAACAACAATAATAATAACATTGGCATTAATAACATTGGCAATGACGACAGACAGGACTACCGTATAGGGATTAAAGCATCCGGATCGAAACCCGAAGAACAAAAGACCTGTTGTTGAAGTACAGCATCATAATAATAATAATAATAATTATTATTATTATTATTATTATTATTATTATCATCATCATTATCATAAAACTATTAATATTTTTAATAATTACTTTTTATTTGCTTTTACTGAATCAATATCTAGCAGTTGAGGATAATAACAATAACAATAAAATACCTTATTAACTTCCTTTTATGTGCCGTATTGAACAACACTAACTATACCAGTGCTTACACCACTGTGGTGTAGGTTCTCTGTCAGCACAGAACCCTACTTCTCTGTAATTTCAACGGTCCACGTAGTTTCGGCCTATGTGAGCTCGAGCCGGATTGAGTCATTTGCGGGAGAACCCGAATGTGCTGTCGGCTTCAAAAATCCGGCCTTTTGCTTTGGGTTTTACTGTTGACTCACAGCTGGTTTTTCACAGTTGAACGAAATGGCTGACTGTAGGCGGACATCGCCATTGCTGTGTTTATTAATATCACCATTTTATTTATATCACTATTATTGATATCATAATTAATATCAAAGCACTGTTTACATCGCTGCGCGTCAGTGCATTGAGTTTTGTACTTGACTGTATCTCACTGAATTGTGTACGTCACGGTAAAAACCTGTTTTATGTGCATCACTGTATTGGAGACCGACTTAAAACCAAACCTGGATTTCTTGCCTGTTGTTTTTGATTTGACTGAGCGTTTGTAATTTTTCTGGTTCTCGCTACTTAGTTTTCTTTGGGCGCTGTAGAAATCGCGATATTACAATTACGATTACGATTACTGTTTATAGATTTTGCTGTAGTATCCATGACGAGGAAGGGGAGACCCACCTCCAGCTTAGGGCTACCTGTATGATCGGATCCACGAATCCAAGATCTTCTGATTGCAGACTGCATACAAAAGTCTGCAACCTGGCACTGTTCAGTTGGGAAGCTGTCCACCCTTTACAAGTGGACTTACCCAAAATGGCGGTCAGGCTTCGATCACATGCAATCAATGTATAAGACACAAAAATACCTTAGATTGTGTCTAACTGATACCCAACCAGCCTATTGTCTCTACTTGTGTCGCCAATTGTGCCTATTTGCTGTGTGAGGAATCGAGCATTGGTCATAGAATAATCATGAACCTCCATTGCTGTTTGGATGGAAAGCGAGTTGATGGACAGTAGTTAACTGTACTGTATTTAGCAACTAGTAGTTCAAACTACTTTTAAGTGTCTAAAAATTAATTAACTACTTTTCAAAAAGTAGTTGTAACTAGTAGACAAAGTACAAGATCTCAATTTGTACTTGTTATCTAACTACTTTGTCAGCAAAAGAGTTTTTGCAGCTGCGTAGCCTATCTGCCAACTTACCTCCAGTGCCTCTAAATTATTTTTCTTTTATATATAGCTGCAATGCAGGTTAGGTTGTATTCCTTGTTGTGAAATAGTCGAACATTATTTGGAGAATGTTGCATACTGTTTTATTTTAACATAAAGAATAATAACCAATTACTTCTGTTATCCAGCAACTGAGTTTGTATCTTACAGCATCAGCAAAAGTAGTAATAAAAGTGGCATTAGAAGTAGTTTATTATTTTTTCCAAAACTAGTTACTAACTAATAGTTAAACTACTTCGAAACAATAAAACGTAGTTGTAATTAACTACTGTTAACGTAGTTAGTGCCCAGCACTGTAGAAATGTCTGTCCCAGAATGCTCAGCGGGGACCATTTCGATCAGCACAAGTTTCAGATTAACAGAGACCTCGACATTCGACTCGATATATGATGTAGGCTAATTAAAACAGTTCAGAGGTCACGATAGTCTAGTGGTTATTGTGCTAGACTGTCAACAGAGAGGTGGGAGTTAAAATTTCAGCCAGATATTGAGACATTTCTGCTCCACTTCCCCCTTACTGAACTCAGCTATTAAATGAGTACACCAACCGTACACCGTTGCTGGGAAGATTAAGCGGCAAGGGAGAGGATCGGCTATCCGCTCCCATATGCCGAAGCTAAGAAAATCAAGTCGCTAACACTTTACATCCTTGTCTGCCTCTTGGGGTTAGATTAGGAGTGCAATTACTCAGAAGTCTTTTTTAAACGACAACAACTCTGAGTTATACATATGAGTGAAGGTATACATATATTTATAGTGATTATGAGTTTTTATTACGCGATGCTATTTCAAAATCAAGCTCAACTACGCTACGTTTGTGACCTAAATAGACATTTTAAACACACCTAACTAAACAGATATTTAAACAAAACTTCGTAGTCTTCACTTTTCAGTGCAAGTCCATGGCTCAGCTGTACTGTACAGTTACCTTCAGTTCGTTAGTTTACATGATACACAATAAGCTAATAGTAACATCTTTTTCCCGACGTTAATCAGTAGTCGTGGCAAGATACATTTCCAAAACCTTTAATAATTAATCAAGATTTAACTCGGTATTGTATCTACTACACTGGTTCCCCATCGAGCAGAGAATGCAGTTTAGAAATAGTCTTATAATTCACAGTATGTTATATTCAAATCAGCTGAACTTTATCTGTTCACTGCTCTCTCCTGGTTATCTTAAAACATGTTAGAATTCGTTAAGTACATCTACCAGCAAATGCTACTCGAATAGCTGGGAAAATCACTCCACCAACACAGTCAAACAAATGTAATATCAGTTATGTTCAAAATAAACTACTTCCGCCAAATGAAGCTGTCTAAATAAACCTTATGCTGCATGTTCTTAGAGTACCGTCGACTGCTAAGAATAGGCCTACAGAAAAGTTGGTCTAGAGATGACAGGAGTAGAGAGGAGGCTGCTCGGATAAAACAAAAACAGGAAGCTTTCATACTTCGGGTATTTGCTACGAAAAAGTGGAGACTGCTTAGAGAAATAGATCATGCCAGGCACAATTCCTGGATCCCGAGCGCAGGGAGGACCCAAGATGACATGGATCGATAACATCAAGTCATGGACTGAACTATCATTCGACCAGTTATTACAGTAGACAATGGACAGAAGCAGACGGCAGAAAATTGTCCGTGGTGCAGCCAATCCTCGGCTTGAGGACGGTCGAAGACAAGACAAGAAAATACAAGCAGTCAAAACATTATCGTCTGAATGAACGTTTAATAAGGATGCAGTTAGTCTAAGTCGCAAACTTTCTAGAACGTAACTATTCAATCCATCAGCTTGGACTTTGGCGGATCAACCGAGTAACCCCCAACTGAACTCGTTTCAGCCTGACTTCCTGCACCAGAATTGTACGCTGGCAAATGTTCCGCAGAATGTGTCTCTGTCTAAAATTACATTGTAAGAAATCACTTAAAATGTTAAGACGAGGAGGAACTTTAGATGAATCACTTAGTGTATAAAACTTCGTACTATAAACTTTGCAAACTTCTTTAAATTCACGACTCTGCGTCCAAAGTTATCGCCATTCAACTCTGAACTGATTTTATGGATTGCCTTAACGTTACCGTTCATCTCATTCCACTCTTCACTCATGTGATAAACTGTCTTAACTTCAGCAGAATATCTTACTTGACTAAAGCCACAAAGAAGAGGAAAAGGAGGAGGATAAAAAGAAGAAAAAGGAGAACGAGGAGGAGGAGAACGAGGAGAAAGAGAAGAAGAGGAAGAAAAAGAAGAGAGAGAAGAAGAAGAGGAGGCGGAAGAAAAGTAAGGAGGAGGAAGAGAAGAAGAGGAAAGAAGAAGAAAGAGATGAACGAGAAGGAAGAGGCGAAAAAAGAAGAACAAGAAGAATAAGATGAACAAGAACAAGAACAAGAAGAACAAGAACAAGAAGAACAAAATTAAGAAGAAAAAAGATGTTGATAATGATGATGAAAAGAAGAAGAGAAACGAAGTAGAAGAAGAATAAGAAGAAGGATAAACAGAAGAAGAAAAAGAAGAAGAAGAAAAAGGAGGAGAAGAAGAACAAGTATAAGAACAAGACTATAAAACTGGTGAAATTCTTACCATGTGCATCGGATTCACGAATCCTTCATCAGGAGGGGCTAAAGAAACATATATACAGGTCTGTCACAAAATATTCAACATAATAATTATTAAATTAAATTATGACCAGCCTTAATAGTAAGTGTAAGTCAATATTAGTAATTATTAGATTATATTTGGAAGGGTTATAAAACAAACGACGAGGTGTTGCACTTGGCACAGGAAGAAAGGACACTGGTCAATACAATAAGGAGACAAATGAACTGGATTGGACACATACATAGCATAGCCTAGCATAGCATAACATAACAAGGGTTTTAAGTGGTTCAGACGACGTCCAATCTGTGTGAGAACCACTGTAAATTAATCTGGAATGCTTAGCAGCCCATCCTTCCTAGCGTCTTCTAAAAGTCAGTGATAGTATCAACTGAGACTTTCACGGCTGTTAAGAAAAGCTAGGTACTTAGAAGGTGCCACTAAAATGTGCAAATACATTACATTGCAGTTGATTACATAATAATAACAGCTATGTAGAAGTCTTTCAATTGCTTACCGCCTCTCCAGAACCGGATGCTACCACCAGCGTCGGATGCTCTTCCGCCGTTCATATTCCTGCAGATGATAGCCAGGTCATCCAGACGAAGCTGGTCTCGTCTGGCCGCCTGGCGTTGACCATTGACAATGAGGATGATTATGATGATGATGAGGATGATGAGGAAAAATCCACCGATGCCAACTCCCAGTCCGATTCCTATTTTGGCGCTCTGCGGAAGATCGGTTTCTCCTGCCATCGCACCTGCCGGTGTCGGCAAATTCAAGGCACTCAGTGTAGATGCTGAAATACAAAAGTAAATGTAAATGTAATTCTCTGAAATTTCTTAGCGCCACGTAAAAGCTGCTTCAGGGAGACCAGCTTATTCACCAGCGCTATATCGTAATTGTAATCTAGAAATTTATAAAGCGCTACTTAAAAGCTAAGCGAAGGGCATCAGCTTATTCATGAATGTTGCGTCAAGTCAGTGGGGTTGTCCAAAGATGCCGTGTCAAAACAAGTCCGGTTGCCAAAAGACCAGAGAGAAGACAGAGAGAGAGAGAGAGAGAGAGAGAGAGAGAGAGAGAGAGAGAGAGAGAGAGAAGAGAGAGAGAGAGAGAGTAGGGGAAAGAATTGTGTTTAAGCTGAGAGAAATGGGAAGTCAACGGATTCCATAGATCAGAGTATGCTTTTTAAAAAGTGATTGCAATGCCTGAGGAGTAATAGATAGAGGAGTTTGAGACGGATCACGGTGGAACGACGCAAGGGATAGACGAACGGAGAATCAAGTCCGCAAGAACTAGGTTGTTTGGTACTTTTTGTGTCAGGTCAGAACCCGGGGTTAAACCGGAGGAGACGTTATTGAATCAATAAGTTTTAAAAGGGTACATATGTTGTCTTTAACATCAGTTACTACTTTGGTTTCTAGGATTTATAATCTAACGCCATTTTATAATTACAAAGCATTGCGTGGATGATGCTAAGCTATTTTGCGTTGAGAACAGGCTCACTGCCCTCTCACACACATCGATCGTCTTAGATTAGGCTTGAACCATACTCTTCGCATTCTTATAGCGACCCGTATGACCTCGAACCTGCTCATTTTGCAACGAATTATCGGGTGAGATCCTGCACCACCGCTGCCCGTTTGAATGGGCGCCACGCCATTTAAGGTCCCCGTGTACAAACCGTACTAGCCCGAGATTTAAATCCATGAAATAAGCCACGGTCCGGACGCGAACCGGGGATCCTCACGCATAAAGGCTCCTTGGCGCACTTCGGTATGCCGTAGTATCTCATCCTGTACTTCCGACAAATTATAATTGAGATTAGGCTTACAACATTGATATTCCGTAATATCCAATCATTCTGCTTCCAACACCTTCTACTTCAACATCACAACTTACGTTGCTTCGATATGCCATAATATCTTATCTTGTAGCCTCTTGGAGTTATCGGGTTTGAGGTGTTCGACCTGAACCAAATTTGCAGGACTCGGCAATCGAACGTCATTGGACCAGGAATACGTGTACCGCAGACTTCTTGATTATAATTGGTGTCGTCTTGGCAAGTCAGCTGGAAAAGCAACCCAAAATGTTTGGCAAGTTAAAGCTACTTTGTAGCTAATTAGTCGCTTAAATAGCGATAACATCCTGAGAGACTGCTAACAGCTATTAGAACATTTCTGAGTGCACTGAGAAAGTCAAAATTTGCAGTTGTGAAGAAAATTATCTTCAAATTTACACACCTGATCCAATGACAATAACGATAATGATGAAGATGATGACGACTACAATGATGATGATGACGACTACAATGATGATGATGACGATGACAGCAATGATGATGATGATGTATCATCATCATGGATAATGATTCTGCAGATGATGATGATGAAGATGATGATGATGATGTTGACGACGGCAATGATGATGATGATGATGATGAAGGCGGTGATAACGATGACAAAGACGACAACGAATTGTACAAGTCGTAAACGACATACCCTGAGCGAAACTTTCTCACAGTTGGACGATTCCTCCAACCTCAGCTGCTCGAAGGTTATCTTGATCCTAACGTTGTCATCATCGGTGAAGATATAAGTATAACATTCGCTGTAAGGTGGAAAGTTGTTGGGAGAATTCGGTGAAGTCAGAAGACCCATATCTCCATCGGACACGTACAACCCAGAGTCACTGCAGTTGGACCCGAAATTTGCGCTGTATGATAATTTAAAGCCCCGATAGGTGTAGTAGGAAGTGGAAGAGGAGTGAAAGTTGATGGTTACAAGGGAGCTGTCGGTGCACTGGAACACAAGACCTGCTGATGGAAAGGAATAGGAGGTACAGTACACGCTGTAGCTGCCGTCACAACCAGTGATCTGTTGCAGTCCAAGCAGAACAGAGCAACAGCTTAACATTAGAGTACAGGCATAGTATAACACAACATAACATAACACAACATAGCATAACATAACACAACATAGCACAACATAAGATAACACAACATGACATAACATAACATAACATAACATAACACAACATAACATAGCACAACATAACGTAACACAACACAACACAGCATAACACAACACAGCATAATATAACATGCCATAAATAAAATAACATATCATAACATGACATTTTATTACACTAACGACGATTATAGAGCAGATAAAACACATTCATAGGAACATTGGAACAGAAGCCAGGTAAGAGCTTCTAGCTTTTACAAGACTCGGCTACTGCTTCATAGAGTCGTTTCGCTTTTTCGGTTTTATAAAGCCCTTCTTTATCTGCTTAACTTCTTGTACAGCTTCACAATATGACGACAACGAGACTAAAACCGACGATGATTAAGGTGGTACGATGATGACGACGCCATTGATGGCGATGATATAGTAGTAGAAATGTCATCTACTTGATGATGTGTTTTAGCAAAATTGTCTTCATCATTGTCATTATTATTATTATCATCACCATCATCATCGTCATCATATCATATTGAGTTGCGGAACTGTGAATGACCATTGACAGCACCCTAGAAGTAGCCTGCTACTTACGATGCTATATAAATTGTCGTCATTACATTACATTACATCGTCATCATCATCGTTGTTCCCATGTGATAATGAAGATAATCCTCATGCTAATTGCTGTCGTTGTCGTCGATGGTGGTGGTGATGATAATAATAACGCCCTTTTCAGCGAGTTTGTGAGGTTCTTAAAAGGTGCTAAATAAATAATCAGATACATATAAGCATACATAATGATAATGATTTTATAACTTTAACTAAACAACAGCTACACGAATCATGATGACGATGATGCTGACAGTGATGATGATGATAAAGAAGATGATGAAGATGAAGACGATGATGACGATGATAATGATGATTATTTTATTTTAAACTGATACTGGACAAAACATTCATGTTCAGCTACGTGAACTATGGTGATGATGATGATGATGAAGATGATGACGATGATGATTTAACTGTATTCCTTTTAGAGAAATCAACGAACATGCCCTCATCATTATCCATAAAAAGCAAAAAACAGACTGGATATTCCGAACTCACCTCAATATATTCATAACCACAGGCATCGCTGTTGTAGTAGTAAACATTCATGTCAATCAGTCTTAACCTTATGGATGTCGCCATTGGCACGTGGATCGTCTGTAAGCAGTCGATGCCTTTCGTGTACATGTTGGGATAATTTGGGGATGTTACGGTTCCATAGGTTCCAGTGAGTGTCTGGTTGCAACCTGTTCCAGAACGAAGCCGGTTTTCACGTAGAATAAACATTGAATATATATATACTAGGGCATGCTATTTCCGGCATGGTATTGTAAGATGGTTAATCGGGCGGTCACCGATTGATTGAACTAGTTGCATGCAAGGCATGCAGATTATTATAGAAATCTAGTTTAATGAACTTATGTCTCATACTTACAAGTTCGGCGTTGCACAGAATCGACAGAGTTTCACTAATCTAATCTCATTCCTAATCACATTTGTGATTAACTAGAATCTACAGAAATCTTATACTTGGTCTTCGTCGTCCGTTCCGTCCTTACTTCTTTTCCTTCTGTCATGGTCGACCAACCTTACGGTTTGAAAGTAAACTTGTCTTTAACTGTTCTGTCCACTCTGCGGACTAATTTCTATCCTCGGATTCTGGGCGAGATCCGTACACGGCGTATTTCGAATCGAATCCTCGGGTCTCTCCGCTCACCAGAATGTGGCTCAAACGTGGACTTTTGCCAGACCCTCTCGGTTAGAATTCTTCTTCCATTTTGGTCTCTGTCTGGTTAAACATAGCTGGTTCGGCATTGCAGAGCGGATAATGAGTTACACTCAGGTACATGGACTTATAAATAGGCGAACGCCTATTTAGGAGGCACTTTGCCTCCTGATAGGTTCTTAAAAGGCGCTATAAAATGCTCTTTACGATACAATACAATGCATCGACGCAACGCAAGACGATAAAACTCAATACAGTGCTGTGCAATACATTGGAATACAATTCTTTACTTTACAATACAATACTTGTAAGGCTTATTCAAATTACAATATAATACAATACATGTAAGGCTTTTTCAAATTACAATATAATACAATATTTGCAAGGCTTTTTCAAATTGCAATATAATACACAACTTGTAAGGCTTTTTCAAATTACAATATAATACAATACATGTAAGGCTTTTTCAAATAACAATATAATACAATACTTGCAAGGCTTTTTCAAATTACAATATAATACATTACTTGTAAGGCTTTTTCAAATTGTCCCATACCAGTTGCTGGTGGATTTGTTGTGGTCGTTGGACAGTTACAGATTCGTCTCCCAGAGTAATCGTAAGTGTAGTCCCAAGAATAGTAACACGGAGAGAAGCAGGGCGGAAGCGTCGTGGTCGAGCAGTTGCAATATCTGTACCCGTACACGTCAACAGCACTTGTGCACCCCGACGAACACCATATTGGCGGCTGCGTGGAAGCCGGACAGTTGCAGTAAGGATTTCCCCAATAGTCGCTATCTGTGTAACACCCATAGGAACACGAGATAGGAGGCTGAGTGGTCGATGGACAGTTGCAATACGTGTAGCCTAGCCAGTCAGTGCTACGGTAGCAACCCGGGGCACAGGTTGTCGTACTGGGGGTAGTCGAAGAGGCGCAGTTGCAGGTTGAGTAGCCATAGAAGTCTTCCGTTTGGGAGCAACCGGGAGGACAGGTCGAGAGTGTTGAGGTTCTTCGGGAAGACATTGGACAGATGCATAAACTGTAATCACTATATAGCCAGCAGTCGGCTGGGCAGCTGGGATAAGGTCGACCGGTCGGTAAGGAAGCATTCGTGTGATTAGTGTCGCAAGGACAGACGTATCCGTAAAAATTGGAAACTGGAGTACAATTGCCAACGCATTCTGAAAACAGTTGAAACATTCTAAAACAATTAGAAGTTAGAATATCAGATTTTGAAACGGGCTGTTTTTACTACTAACCCGCTTGTTTTAGCTTGCATTTTACCCTCGACTAAAACTGTTTCAAAGATTGTTACCCTAACGGAAATTCAGCGAAACTTTCTCACATTTGGACGATTCCTCCAACCTCAGTTGCTCGAAGGTTATCTTGATCCTAACGTTGTCATTATCGGTGAAGATATAAGTATAACATTCGCTGTAAGGTGGAAAGTTGTTGGGAGAATTGGGTGAAGTCAGAAGACCCATATCTCCATCGGACAGATACAACCCAGAGTCACTGCAGTTGGACCCGAAATTTGCGCTGTATGATAATTTAAAGCCCCGATAGGTGTAGTAAGAAGTGGAAGAGGAGTGAAAGTTGATGGTTACAAGGGAGCTGTCGGTGCTTTTTAATATATCAGATGCAACTAATCGTCTTAAACTATGTGAAATTTTAGACCTGCCTATCCAATTAATTTTCTGACAAGGACTTTGACTTCACTTCGAAGCGACTATCTACTGAAGCCGTTACATTAAAGGAAAGTGGCAATTAACTAGACTAAACCACACCAGTCAAATCTAGACTAGACTAAATAAGACTAGAATATGCTAGAATAAACTAGACTAAACTAAACTAGACTAGACTAGTATTAACTAGGCTACCCTAGACTAGATTATACTAAATTATACTAGAGTATGCTAACAAAGATTAGATTAAATTATAGACTAGAATATGCTAGACCAAACGAGGCTATACTAGACTCATCTAAACTAGGCTACGCTAGACTAAATTACACGTAATAACACTACTATGTACATGTACTATCAAAATGCGTTGCACATTTTCCTAACAGCAGCCGTCATACGAACTCACCAACACTTCACTCCTGGCAATCTCTGCGTAGGTCGTTCATTCAAAACTGAAAGCACTCTTCTTCCACAAATCCTACACTGATTCCTCCTCTTCCCCTTATCTGTCTTTCCGCTCCAATTCCATAAACCAGCCACCGTAGCCGTCCGACTGTCTGCACGCCTGCCTCCTGGATCTCGACGTGGAACCGAATCCTTTCTCCCTATCAAATTTGTTTTGACTGAACGCCTTTGAATAATCTGGTTCCTCCGACTTAGATTTCGTTCGCGCTGTAGAAATCTCAAGCTTACAATTGCGATAACGATTACGATTCGTTATGCCCACACTGGGCCAACAGCTGGCCACCAATTTCTACCAACAACATATAGCAGACACGCTATGGGTTCCGGGAAGTAAAGCACACAAAGTCGCATACGAAGTGACTCCGGGGTCGATCCCCATTCCACGGATCAAAGGCTGAAACTTGATCGCTAGACTATCACGACCCATTAAGGTCATGTGATGAAAACACTTCAAGCCGATAGGCCTACTTTGTTGTTTATCAACAGACGCTACGACAAAGGTCTATACTTAGCTGTTTATATGTATCCGCTTAGTGTACTTAGATTCTGGTACGAGTTGAGATGGCGAGTCAAGCGTGAAAACACGACGGGAGGTTTGTTTAGCACGACCGATGCAAAATTTGATCATTTGAAGTTAGTTAAACAATAACAATTTAAGTAGCCCAACATAGCAAGAACTGCTGCGGTATTTCCCATGTCCCATCATGACTGAGCCTCAGACACGCATCAGTCAACATATGATCTAATCTAATGACTTCTATAGCGCCGTTATCGTAATGCACAAGGCATCAATCGATGACGGCTTGAACTGGAACAGCACTGAAATTTTTATTTCTGCTGGAATTCACTGATGACGGCAAAGATAGTTAGGATTAAGAATTCTGTTTACTAAAAGCAACAAGTTATCATATAATAGAGGACATGCCAGAAGCATAAGAATATATATATATATATACTTCTGTTATCTGTTATCTGTTATCTAAAGTTGTATATAATATGTTGAACATAATTCTAACAGTTTCAGGTTACGCACCGAGAGTCGAATTTTAGAAGTCAAACAAAAACTCGTCATGTTACCATGGAGTTCAATGGCGACTCAACGAAGCCGATTCGGTCACTGGCTTCCCTTTGAGTTGAGGGTTGGGTCCCCCATACACCGGTTAGTGTGAGGGTTGCTTAGACAACTGGAAATTTAACAATGTGATCAAAAACACTATAAAAATAGGTGGTCAATATCTGGGTGAATAATACAGAAATCACTAACAAACTAATCAACAAACTAACAAACCAGAAAATACAAACCAATCTGAGTGACTTCATAATCGATGGAAAACCCTAATCCGTTGATAGAACTGTCCGCCTGGAAAGCTATCACGATCTGAGTACAGGGCGAAAAGATTATTGATTCATTGGGAGTATTTTGTCCACAGAACCTTCTCGGAAGTTCCGTCTGATGACTTGCACAGCCAACCTGAAAAACGTAAGCTCTAAAAGGATTAAAACTAGCAGCAGTGGGATTCTGCGCTGAACACGAGGCGCAAACGGTGTTAGAACGTATCTCTTTAAAATGTCGATTAAACTGTAATTTTTTTATCTAATCTAATGACTTCTATAGCGCCGTTATCATGCTGCTTCAGGCATCAATTGATGGTCGCTTCAAGAGAAATTGTAATAAAACATCATAATCCGTTGGAGAAGCCATGTCGAATTTCGACATTTCATTGAAGTTAGGCTACCAGCTGATAAGCACTTTGAAATAGATGACTTTTAAGTTTTGATTTGAAGGAGATTAAAGAACTGACTGAGAGAACTGAATTGAGAAGTGAGTGTTCAAAGTTTTGGACTATCCACCCAGAGAATACAACGCAATCCTGGTTGGAGGCACAACAAGAGTCGCAGTGTCCATTGATCGAGTGCAATATTTATTAGTAAGAGGGGTGAACGTGAGACATAGATAGGTCGGCTGATTTAAATGTAGGATAGTGAACTCTCGGTTCATTCATTAACTGAAAGTTTATAGCCATGTTGACGGGTAAGACTTGCCTCATAAGCGTTTGATAAGGAGCATGGTGGTTGTATATGGCTTAGTCATTGAACCCCTATTGCCAGCGATTATAGAGTCTATTTTAAAGTCTATTGAAAAATTAATATTCAAAGCGTTGCCAAATCAGCCGACCTAAATACGTTCCACGCTCACCCCTCTGACTAACAAATATTGCACTCGCTCAATGGACACTGTGACTCATGTTGTGCCTCCAACCAGGCCAGTGTTGTTGTCTTGGGCGTTCTGGTGTCTAGTCCAAATCTTGATAATTCACTTCTCAGTTCATTTCGCTATATGAAACCATGTACATTTACATCTAATCCCCTCAACCCTCCGAGCAACTCAAACCCGGCCACTCACCTGCACCCAGTCGTAGCCACAGTTGTTCCTGAACTCAACATCGAGCAATTTGAATGTCAGTGAAATGCTGCTGAGTTTCGACGCCTTGAGTCTGTAGGTGCAGTTACTGAAAGGCAGATAGCTTCTGCTGGGGTATCTCGGGGAGTGGATCGACCCCTCAGTGTCGTTGTAAACCGTGTCACCACAGTCTGCAACGAATATGCAAGATAAACGATGTAATGTAAACGTAATACAATGTTATTAGATGTAATACAACTCTATGCAATGCATTGTTACACAAAACATTTACAATACAATACAATAGAATGCAATGTAATGTTATGATAAACAAGACATTGTAATACAATGCAATGAAACGCAATGCAATGTGATGTTATACAATACATTATAAAACAAAACGTTAACGGCGCAATGCGTTGCATAGTTATACAATACATTAAAAACAATACATTAACGATTCAATGCAAAGGAATATAATGCAATGCAGTGTTATGCAAAGAAATGCAAAATTATACAGTGCAATGCAATTGCATGCGATGCAACACAAGACAATGCTATGCAGCATCACAACGCCTTTGAGAGGTTAAAAAAAGGCGCTACATAAATATCCAGATACATACATCTGCTGCTGCGTGGTACCAAAACTGTCGAAACTGCATCTGATTTAAGTTATTTCGGAAAACAAAACTACTAAAGCATTAATAAAATTTTAACTTGTGATGAACTACAGCAATGTGCTGTGATGTATTCTAATCTGATCTGGTCTATTCTTTTCTATTCTATTCAAGTCTATTCTATTCTATTCTGATCTAATACTTTCTTTTCTAATCTAATCTGATCCGATTTTATCTATTCTTTTCTATTCTATTCTGATCAAGTCTATTCTTTTCTACTCTATTGTTTCCTGATCTATTGCTTTTTTTCCTAATCTAATCTAATCAGATCTATTCTATTCTATTCCGATCTATTCTATTATTTTCTAAGATCTATTATATTCTAATCTTATCTGATCAAATCCATTCCTTTCTAATTTATTCTAATTTAATCTAATCCGATCTGATCTATTCTGTTCTATTATATTCCGATCTATTCTATTCCATGCTATTTTATTCTACTCTATTCTATTTCTTTCTGATCTTATCTAATCTAATTCATTCTTTTCTAATGGTTCCTCTATTATGTATTAGTTTTGTTGTGGTATAGTTTCTTGCATTATGCAGCATTAAGTTAGTAAGGCAACGCTAGTCTACATTTTTGTGCAGTAGAGACTGCAAATGATATTGGAGGGCACTTAACAGTCTTGCGAATAGCAGACTTCTGCTAGAGCCAGCATCAGCAGCAAGAGAATCAGCAACCGCATCTTTGCAATTCTGCTGAAACAGACGCAAAACATAAGAACAGATACAGAATCTGTACTCTAAAACCAATCGGCCGCATCTTCGTAACTACTGGTCATATTACGGGTCTGTGTAGCTTAGAATTGAAATGTAATTGTAACTGTATTGTAATGTATAAACTATGTGGGGTAAATAATGCTACATTTGTAGTTGATTAATAGGCTAAGTAAGCTGTGAGTTTTGTAGTGATTATATCTCTTCATCCAACCGTTCAGTCTTTGTATGAAAGTGTTTAAGCTCGGAGTTGATATCAATTCTTCTGGTAGGTGGTTACAACAATCTGCAGTCTTCTGGCTGAAGAAGAATTTTCTAATGTCCATGTGATGAAGTTTCAGATTGTGTTCTCTTAAATAACCAGCTGCTGCCCTCTAGAAGAAGGTGTAATCCTTGCTTATCCTGTTAACTTCCTTGTCATATCCTACGCCGCAGTCGGGGACGACAAAAGAAGAGATGGGGAGACATAATTCAGCAGACCTCGTCAAACTTAAGAAAGAAGATACTGGAGATCGAAACAAATGGAAAAGAAGGATTAATTCCAGCCAGAAGGAGAAGAAGGGTAAGAAGAAGAAGGTTTGCACGTCTATGTTCTCGATTCCATGTAAAACTTTGTTGGTCTCAGTAAGGCCATCTCTCATCCACCTTCCTCTTTCTAAGGAAAAATACCCAGCCATTGAAGTCTTTCTTCATATGGCATCCTAGCCAGACAAATGACGAGTTTTTTAGCTCTCTTAAATACTTTTTCGGGTATTTAATGTCTTTTTGTAGCTAGGATTCCAAATCTGGCTACAATATTCTAGATGTAACATAAATATATAGTAATCGTAAACTCGAGAATTCTGCAGCTTTCAACAAAAGCTGCGTCCAGGGAACCAGCTTATTCAAAGGCTCTCAGTCAAGACAAATTCGATAGGCAGGAAGGGTCAGATTCGGTTCCAGGTCAAGATCCAAGCGTCGGGCAGGGAGACAGTCAGACGGCTACAGGGGATGGCATTTGGAACTGGATCTGCAGGATAGATAAGAATCAGGATAGGATTTGTGTAGAAGGAGTGTTTTGTAATGTAGTTTAATGTAATGTAGCAAGTGTAATGTAATGTAAAAAATAATGTAAAGTAAATTACGTAATATAAAAATCTGTGTGCGACTTGAACGCGGAATGAGACGGTTATTCTGTAAGGACTTTGTAGAAGTCCTCAACTCATAATACTAAATGATGCGCCAATAACCAACTACGCTGACGTTATATAATTTTTAAAAAGTAAGTAAAGTATCCCATATCCAACAAGTGAGACGTAGGGAGGCGCTCCTTTCCTTTTCTAGGCCCTTGAGCCGGCAGTGGACGAATCCCAAGGTCCTGGACACCGTGCCAGTGCATCTCAGGACTTGCCGCTTACTTCCCAGCTTACGCTGGTACCAAATTCTACTGCTTGGTGACAGAGGCACCGTGTGCACAAATAACTTGCCCAGGATCTTTACACGGCGTCGAACCCGCAAACGCATGATCATTGACCAAACGCGTTACCGATAGACCACCATGCCACACAGTTGTATAATTAATTAGTCTAGGAAAAAACACAAATTAAATAAATAAAGTGCATGCCATCTGAACCATCGATAGTCCGACAGTAAACTCATTTAAAGGTAGTAAATCAGATCCCTTCGCAACCTAAGCTTTCTCCTGACTATAGGCGTTAACGTGTAAGAAACTTCTTTACCTCTCTTGAAAAGATCAGCTGAACGAATTGATGCTTCGGACTGAAAGCGGAGTCTAATATTTATCACAGTGCGTTACGCAACAGTGGTTTCAAGCCAAGATCGGCTCAGGTAATGTTGCATGTACAGAATGTAGTAGGCCGCGTGTTGGCCTATAATCTTAGCAGTCGATTTTGAAAGGAAATGCAACCAATTTTACAAATATAGGCTAAATACTTTTATATTATGTAGTCTGTATGTGTGTTTATGTGTGTGTGTATGCAGGCATGTGAATCATTTGAAGAACGGCTGAAAAACGTTATTATCACGATCTGCGTTAAAGTCGTGGCTGGAAGGAAGGCAACAAAAGAACATACCCATGATTAGTAGCTTTACACCTTCAGTCTGCTCACAGGTCTTTAAGGTCTTTGTAAGTGCCGCACAGGTCTACGTGTGTGTGTGTGTGTGTGTGTGTGTGTATATATATATATATATATATATATATATATATATATATATATATATATATATATATATATATATATATATAGTGGTATTAGATAAAAACTTGCTTCTGTCGACAAACGGTGTAATTTAGTACCGGTTTAAGCTAAGAAGTAAACGGAAGTTATGCCATGCGCTGGTCCCATGTCCTAGACCTTGTCTTACGTTCCTTATCGGCTTAAGGGTCGAAGAGTGAGAAATAAGCGCTTCCTCTGAGTTCCACTAAGAGACACTGTCCCAACAACAACGTCACCAATCTGTCTCCTTCTCAATTCTCTCAACCTAACACAAACCACCCTACCAGCTCCTCTGTTCCCTTCTCTGAGGTCATCTGGCAACCGGACTTTGTTCTTAACATGGCATCTTTGGACAACCTCTCTGACTTGATGCAGCGCTTCTGAATAATCTAAAGTCCTGCGCTTAGCTTTAGGGTAGCGTTTTAGAAATTTTCTAGATTAAATTACGATTACGATTGCGATAAACGAAGCCTGTATGACAATATTACGTTATGGGCCTCATATGTCTTACATATGTACCATATTCTTCTGCATAAAACGCCGCTGTTGGGTAAAAGTTTAATTACTCAGAAGGTAATGGCTGAGTACACTACTTATAACACGAAGTGTACGTGTTCGAAACTACCCTGAGATGATTACTTGCTCAAGTCCTTCACTCGCAACTCCTGTCTGCGGAGATGTCATTTTCTGGCCTGGTATGTCACAGGAAATAACGCAGGACATCGAATACTGCACCGTCTGTGCCACTTTCAGCGACTAGGAAGCTCCTGAACCTCTCTATCTATGCACGAGGTTTGCAGTAGACCATGAGAGAAAGTGGGTACTGACATTTCCACAATGCATGACAGGAGCTACCTCGTAACAGTGGATTAATGCAGCAGTTTCTTTGAGGTTGAATACCTGACTACATGACACCCATCCAAACGGGTGAAAAAGCTCACCCTAGAAATTCACTGAACTGGGAAGGATGTCGCGTCTGCTCGGTTGCTTTACGTGCCAGGTATGATCTAAGCCAAAATTAAATTCCAGTTGGCTTCAGTAAACTTTTGTTAACAGGTATTGTTGCAGTCGTGAGCATATTTTTACGTGCCTTTGGACGAGACGTGGGTTGAATGCGTGCTCACAGCAGGCAAGTAGGCGCTTAGTTCTCAGTTTGGCAGCGTAAATGGGCCCTCAGGCAATTCAGCTGTCTCTCTGAAGCACTGCCAGAGAATTCGGCTGCGTTTTATTCTATTTACCGTTTTCAGAAGTGCTCCGGTCTTTTCTAAAAACGGTGGATGTTCTGCCTCCTTCTCCTCCTCCAGAAAAGGCAGAGAAAAAAAGAGAAGAGCGCTCCCTTAAACTGCCCCTGAGAGGCTGTCCAGGCAAGTAGTGCTAGCGACTTCGTTTTCTTAGCCTCGGCTTATGAGGACGGGTGGCTAGTCCTCTCTCTGTCCGCATGATCTTTCCACGAACAGTGTAAGGGCAGTGTACTCATTAGGCACACAGCTGAGTTGACCAGAGGGCACAAGTGGAGCCGTAAACTCGAAACAAATTTCTGTCTTGGGGGAGATTTGCACCCCGAAAATTTCTGTTGACAATCTGGCACGCTAACCACTAGATTATTGCTCAACCCGAAAAGGAAGAGAGCTCTTCTGATACGAAGTCAGAAAAGCACTTCAGAAGAGAGCGTGGCTTAAATTTTGTGTGCATTCTAAGCAAACAACATCTGAATAACATTCAAAAATCTATTAACAAGCGGTGAAATTATTAGACGGTCCACTGGCGCATGCAAATCTATTGCAATCGGGGCCATGGTATCGTTCTTTTGCATGTTTACATGAATATCTCTGGCAGCCTCGTTCGTTTGGCTTGGTACAAGCTTACACCTGTGGCCCAAGGAACGCGGGCGTCTGGGTTTGTATGTACCTAGGTAAGTGAGTAAGCTATGCATCTGTTAACGCGTCATATGTCCATTGACTGAGCGAGGAATGCCTCTTCCCCTTTCTTGCTCATCCCCCTTTCTTGCCCGTCAATACGAGAACTCCTCCGCTTGCCCTTCTTCTGCAGGCTTTCACTCAATACTAAACTTTCAAAGCTCTCCTATCGTGTTTCAGTTCCTGCACCTCTCTCTTGTTCTTCTTCTGTGTATTCTTTTCTGTGTCTTTATGTCCATTTCACAACCATTCTCTGTCTCACGCTCTTGCGTTTTGATTTGTCACTTCAGTACAGTTTGTATGAGCTGGCTCAAAGAATATGGCTTAACCCAGAAAACAGATTCTATATGTGATTGAGTCTTCCCCAGCTTTACCCTCCCACCAGATTCTGCACTGACCCCGAAACTGACCAAACAACGTGACTCTTGCGACTTGATATGCCACAGCGCCAGTGAATAAACAAGCCTCTCTGACACGGTTTTTGTGAGAAATTTTGAAGATTTATATGAACAGTTACATTTAGATTGGCTTTTCTATTCATTTCTTCCACTTTTACACAATTGTCCCGACTTCTTGCTTCAGCTTTACATTAGTTTGCCTCTTCAATTCCTTTCACATTAAACGGTTTACCTCATAATTTCTGTGGGCAAACTCAACGGCATGCCTTTCCCAAAACATCAAATGGTGCCATGGACGGAATGCTCCCTCATGACCAGCCTTTGCTGCAACGTTTGCTGCTGTCAGTAACTGATGATGAAGGCGATTTTATATGGCACGCAAAAGGCGCTATATGATTATTCAGATACATAACATGCATGTCTTTTGCGCAGTATACGTTGTCTAGGCCCTAAGTGCCGATGTCAACCTTGGGATTCCTACGCTCGAACCGCCGCAGATAATACAATTGAGTGGAACTCCCGCTTACTCTTCTGTTCCATTCGAATTGAAACCTTTTTCTTCTGAATGTTAAAATATCTTCTGCTATAGGGAGGTGTTCAAAAACTTAGCCCTTGTTTAGTTCTTCGAAGACTGTCCCCAGGCCTTGGCCCGAACTTTCGAGAACTCGAGGGATGTTTACGCATTCAACAAAAGACGATCGGTACCAGACCGTAATATGCACGTGTGGGATCCCTCGGAAGAGCCAAGGTTTCTCGGCCAAAATCATTTTTAATTCACAAAGATACAATTGAACTGACAAACATTTGTTGTGACGAGCAAGTCTTCGACAAACGGGGCCTAAATGCACAGACGGGTAAACATCCGTGCTAACCACCCAACGTAACGCACTAATTCATGTCCCTCAGAGTAAACAGATCTTCGGGCTTCTTTAGATCACGTGGCTACTTTAAAGGACTTGGTTGGACTGAAACTGTCACAGGTTCTGCGATTTAAACTAAAATTAATAAGGGTGCTACACAGGACGGCCGCAAATGACCATACTTTTGACCCGTCGCTGCCCTGGTCCGCATTTGGTTATACCCTCGCCAATCCCCTTGCAGACGTCCTTACTCCAGTGGAGTACTAATGCCTAGATTAGGCTGTGTTGTTGACCTTGCAAGGCTAACTGTACTAAATGGTTGGGTAGTTTGATACTGCCCCGTACAGCGGAGGGACTCTAATAATAATTATCAGATCCAATGCAGTACAGACAGTGTCTGCTTTTTGACTAAAGTTGGTGTTTATGCGCAGGCTGTGCTGAAATAACTGTAGGCTCTGAGTACCAAATTTAGATGCGGACGTCCGCATTGGGCATAACCGTCCCTCCCTTGTCTTCATTTGTCCCCATTTGGGTGACCCTTTATTCCCTTCCTCTTAGCGGAGGTCCTTAATGGACGACCCTGTTATAGCTCAATATGAATTCAGGCCAGGTCAGGTAGTAAAGCAAGGTACGGTAATGTAAGGTCAGGTCATGTAAGTTAAGGTAAAGCAAGACAAGGTAAGGTAAAAGAAGGCAACGATAAGCAAGGCAAAGGTAATGTGAGTTAAACTAAGGTAAAGTAAGATAAGACGATGTTAAAATGGTAAGATAATGTACGATATAGGTAGATAAGGTAAGTAAGGTAAGGCATGAAAGGGAAGGTAGGATGTATAGGTATACAGTAAAGTAATTTTTCATATATGACACGCCGCCTGAAATAGCAGTAGTAATAATAAGTATTAGCAAGACGGTTTATATAGCGCCGTAGCGCGGCCGAGTCCGAAAAAAGGATGAGGCCGAAAAGGGACGCTGTATACGAGTTCCCATAATGTAACTCAAATAAAAAATAAAAATCGACGACAATCATAGGAGATTTTTAAAAGACCGATCACTCTTGAGTCGTACGTGACTTGTGCGTAGTCACTGTTATTATTGATATGTAATGATGCCCTCTGTCGGTGAGCTTCCACTCACGTTGAATCACCCTAATGGCGGCCGTGTTGGTGCCGCCGATGCAATTAAAGCTGGCAAGCACGGTGAAGTTTTAAAAATAAGAAACTTGGCAAATGGCCTAAATATTTATGATCATAGTTCAGAATGTTTCTTGTTGTCTGGCTTCAAAGTAGCTTACCCCTCAGAGCTGCTGGAAGGGGTAGGCATACGATTTAATATCAGTTGAACTGTAGGCCTATTGTATTGTGCTAAAGGCACACGTATATGTAAACATGCGTTCACAGCATAATGTTTATCTCCTAAATTTCTAAACTCTCAGGTCAACAGTCCAGTCGTATTTGCCAACGTTCAAGCATTGTCAATGTTATTTACTTATCCCGTACAATTTTAGTTTGCGTGATACCGCGAAATTAATCGTAGTCTTAATCGTGAACTCGAGATTTATACAGCGCCCAGTGAAAGCTAAGTCGAGGGAACCAGCTTATTTACAGGCGCTCAGTCAAAACACATTTGATAGGCAGAAAGGGTCAGATTCGGTTCCAGGTTAAGATCTAATGGTTAGACAGAGAATGACGTTTTTGGGTGGAATCTATGAATATTTATTCTGCGCATTGGCAAATAAATTTTTTTGCAGCAATTTTGCGATTTTATTGCTAATTTCTTTCCCAAGAATTTGTTGTTTTGCCGATTTAAATTGATTGTAAAAGAGCGGAACTTCAACTGAAAATGCCTTTTCATACGTGCGGGCCGAATGAGGCGATGGTTGTATCAGGTGCCGTAGCCTATTGCTTGTTCATTCTTCAATATGTTGTTTACTGTCTATTCTTATCTAATCTAATATAATAACTTTTATAGCGCCCTTAACACGATGCTCAAGGCATCAATCGATGGTCGCTTCAAGTCAAAATTGGAGTCAAAATTTCTTATTGTAGATTCTTGGTAATTTCTTAAGCAACTCAAAACGCAATGCTTAACTTCGTAAACAGCGTCGCACCGATGTTTACGGTCACCAGCACTTACTGTCGCGCCCCGAGAGAATTTTCCCTTGCAGCCCAATTAAGTAAGTTCGTAGCCTTTGATCAGTAAACGTCGATAGCACCGTCTTTCGTAAAGAACAGGTCATCAATCGATAATCACGTATAAGCAAACCCAATTTCGAAATAAATAAAACTTTTTGCGAGAATTACTCGAGATCAACGTTGTTAGCGTTGTTGTTAATCTAAAAAAATACGAGGCTTAGATCAAAATGTCAATGTGATGACACGAAAACGTATAACAGCAAAATACAAAAAAGTATTAAAAGAAATATGCATAACGCTTTCAAATTGATTAGGTCAGTAAGTGTAGAGCTTCCTAAACAGTCCAGCTAGTCTTTGATGTTGGGCTACACTCCATTTACAAGGACACCTGAAAATGTAATGGAAAGTTGGAGAAAAACTAAACTGTTTCAGTACTGATGATGCTATAACATGCAGACTTAAAAACATTTCCATACTCCTTACATAAAGATCTGCATGCTTCCATGGCTGTGCATATTTTTGGGGGTTTTGCACTTGCCCAAGTCTGTTGCTGCAAATATCCTTGGCAATCTGTGACTGCACATAAGGAAGTGGATTTCAGACATGCAAAGGCGGACCAACAATAGATATGAAAAGAAGAAAAGAAATATGTGCAACAGTCAGACATGACCTTAGACGATTACAAATAAGCGCTTTTGAGGGGTTCCTAAAATCATAATCCCAAGTTATCTACAGCACCCACTGAAAGCCATGTCGTGGGGACCAGCCTATTCACAGGCACTCAGTGAAAATGATAGGCAATTAGGCAAAAGTGTTTGGTTCCAGGTCAAGATCCAAGAGTCAGGCAGAGAGACAGGATGGCAGCTATGGTGGGTGATGTTTGGAATTGGAGTGGAAAGAGGGATAAGAGGAAGAAGGGGAGTGCGCTGTATTAAAATGCGCTCTATTAAAGTTCAGCTACGTACATACATACAAGTTCATTCTGCTAAAGCCACGTTCACATTCAGTAGAGCTTGTGGGTGGCAGAGCTCCCTTTTTAGGTGACTGTCGCCTATTTTAGGCCATCGAGCACATAGTTCAGGTGATGTATCTCAAATCAGATGTGCCAGATCTTGGATCTGTTGGGATCTGACTGAATCAGACCACTGGGCATGCTCAAAGAATGTGTAAAAAGTTGGCTGAAAAGTTAGCTTTGATGCACATAATGCTTACTCCAATACAGAATACCTGATCGAATCTTTTGACCATATTTTGTTGGTATTTGGTGTTATTTGAAGTGAACTGTAGCTGCTTAGTTAAAGCATGTCATTTCTTGTAGGATGTTGTCTGTCAAAGCCGATGCTTGTGCCTGGAGGACGAGTGTTCGTTTGGCCTATACTGCAGATGATTCAGCGGTCAGAAAATGGCAAAAACATTTTATATTTTTTCTGTATTTTATTTTCCACTCAGATCTCTTGTTGGTAAATTTTTGTTTTTGTCTGTTCTCTTCATTCTCTTCTACTTTGTTTGATTCAAGAGAGGCAGCAGCAGATTGGATAGATCAGGGTACTTAGGATTTCTAGAAGACGTGAGACCAGTTTTGAATGGATGCGGAGTGGTGGATAGAGGGGCTACACACAGATGATGATGGATGGATGAAAGGAGGGTTGGAGGAATGGAGAATTTGTGAAATTCAGGTGGCTACCAGCCGATATGTAGCCCTGCAATAGTGCTTAAGTGCAGGCTAATTATGCGCTTTTTCAGATCAGCTTAGGTGTTGGTTGTTAAGGATGTTCATGAAGAAGGGGAAAGGAGGGCTCTCCCAAATGCCGACAAATGCAGACGAGGGAAAGAAGATTATACCCAATGCAGACATCTGCATCTAAATTTGGTACATATGGTCATTTGAGTACAACCTGTACAATGACTCCAACTTCAGTCAGATAGCAGTCTGTACTGCATTCAATCCAATTAGAGTCCATTTGCTGGACACTGGGGGGTGTCAAAGTATCTCACCCAATAGCACAGTTAGCCTTGCCTGATCAACAGTGCTGCATAATCTATGCCTCAGTACTCCGTTTGAGAGTACCGTCCTTCATTCCCGCAGAGGGGAATGGGTAGGGTGATGTCAAATGTGGACAAATGCAGACAAAGGGCAGTGAAAGGTCCAGAGTAAGTCATTTTTCACAGATGTCCTTTGTAGATGACCCCTTACAAACCAGCATGTAATGCAGTGTTGGTCAGTAATGGCATAACCGACACACTAGAAATGACGTCTTGTATATTGTATTGTTGGCAGTTTCTGTAGAATCCATGCACCTTATGTTGTTTACTATGAGTGTGAGTGCACCCTTGGCATGTGTTATATCCTGTATCATTGGCATTGGTTCCATGCTGCCATACATCTTCACGTCAACAAAAACGCTCTTTCCTGTGTCAGCCCATCCCTCTGGAATAGTCTCCCATTTGACGTTCGTAGTCTATCTCTGGACAACAAACGAGTTACATTTTCCTCCCGAGTTAAATCTTACCTGTTTAGATCTGCTGCTTTTTAGAAGTTTCTGAAATGTGCTTTATAAAAGTTCGTATACATACGTACAAGTTCGGATACAGTATGGCTTTTGTTTGATTAGGATCTCACTGAACACGATGACCCTCCAGATTCAAAGCGAACACGTCTACACGCAGTTGGGAGTGGCCATCTCTGTCACAGGAATTGCACAAGTATTGAAAGATTTATTTAACTCCAGTGTTGTGTTCTCTTGTCTTTGTCTGATGCTGTCTCTGCAAAATGTGGTTTGTTATAGTGACAGAAGAAAGCGTATCACCCGGTAACAGGACATTAACCCCTCTGGACAATGACCCCCATGCAAATAACCCCCGGACAATAACCCCCTATACTGATACAGTACATACAGTAAAGAGTAGGCATGAAAGAATGACCAAACATTCAAGAACTAAATACTGGACAATTATTAGACAATTGGGCACAGAGTAGACATGAAAGAATTACCAAACATCAAAAACTAATTATTAGACAATTATTAAACAATTGGACACAGAGTAGGCTGGCATAGAAGTTTTCAGTCGAACTACGGCAGCTTTCGTCCAGCAATTTGGAAGTTCATTGGATTTCTTCAAAGAGAACAAGCATTACAAGTTCACTGCAGCCAATTTCTGGCTATTCACCCATCACAACCTCCAAGGAAGAAGTATGCTGACTCCAATGCACGGATTCTGGCCGTCATTATCCACTACAATGAGCGCAATGTTCTTGACTATCTACGTGGAATAGCTCACAACCTTTCTTTTTAAGTGCAATAAACTAACTAACAATAAACAGCATTTTCTGTTACACGTTTAATTTCATACTGTAACCTTGCATGGTTCTCAAATATATGTCTAATAAGTTAATTTACAAACTGTATGATTAATTTACATTATTTGTTTATTTATACAATTAATATATCAGTATAAGGGGTTACTGTCCAGGGTTTTTTGCATGGGGGTTATTGTCCGGGATTATTGTCCAGGGGGTTATTTACCGGGGTTATTATCCTATAAGCGTGTCATCCGTTAGATTTTACTAAGATTAATTATGCCGTTTATTTGGTCTTTAGATGTCTAATTTCCACATATAAACACTAATCCAGCAGAAAAAATATTTGTAGATATAGCTACATACATACATATATATATGCATGCATGCATACAAGTGCACAGATGTACATGCATACATACGCATATTTTTCAGTATTAATTATTAACTGCTATCGCTCTTGTGTCTAATGCACAAGCATCAACCAATGGCACACCAAATCCAAGCCGCAATCGGCTTAATATTCAGGTTCTTCCACTAAGACAGAGTTAAATGGAGTGACATGGAGTCCTCTCAGAAACCCCAAACCCATAATCGTTTTTTTACAGGCCAAGCATACTACCAAACAGGCTACCCTTCTGTTCTGGTTAAATTCCCTTGCCGTTCAACCATGGCACTGATTACTTATTTTTAATACTTGCATACTTAAATACATACATACATACATACATACATATATACATGCATAAATACGTACATGCATAAATACATACATGCATAAATACATACATACATACATAGATACATACATACTTACATACATATTTTCATTTTTGCTTTAAGTTTTGTTGGACTACTGCAGGTGAAGATTCAGGGTCAGAACCAGGAAATGTTGCAGGCCGCCTGCCAACAGTTTCTTGGTAAGAAGGAAGAGGACATTCGTCGCATCGCGCAGGAAACGCTCGAAGGCCACCAGAGGGCGATAATGGGCAACATGACTGTTGAGGTAGAAGCACACTTCTCTTCTTCCGTACTAATGTTTGAGTTACTGTCATCCTTTTTGGTCTGTTATTCAATCTGTCTTCTTTTGTAAGCTATCTGTGCTCATTCACTGGTTTATTCAGAGCATTTATTTATTTATTTATGTATTTATTTAAAGCACTTAAAATGCACACAGTGTCAGTTCACCTGAATCTGAGGTGCGGAGTACAACTGAATCTGAGGCGCCCCTTCAAGACATCTGTGCCATTGGTTGATGCCTCGTGCATTATACACTGGCGTGATGGAAGTTAATTAATAATAATGATAAAAGTCATAATAACGTCTATTCAGAGGCAAAAGTGAACAATGCAATACTGTTCATTTGCAAAGACTAACAGTTTGAATCATGACTTCTGACAACAATCAAGAACCGATCGGTAGAAAAATCACTGACGGCTGGCCCTTGCACAAACACAGAATCCAAACAGCAGATCTCTGTCCAGAGTTGACAGTTACGTGGGGCATCATTGTACACTGTCACTAATCTAATCTAATGACTTCTGTAGCACTGCTATCATAATTCCCAAGACATCAATTGATGCTCACTTTAAGTAGGAATCGCGGTCAAAATCATAATCCATTGGAGAAACTGGGTCAAATTTCTATAGATCAGAGAAACCAGAAGTTAGGCTACACTAGATAAGCTAGTCGAAAGTTTAGACCTGAATGACATCTTGTGAAGATTACATGTCAAGACTGTGTGCTGAGGCTAAGAAAAGGAAGCTGCTAACCACTCTCATATTCATCGTCATCACTGTCATATTCACAACTGTTAGAATTCTGATGTATGGCACTTGGGTGAAGTGGCAGTTGTTATTACAGGAAATCTATAAGGATCGGAAGAAGTTTTCAAAGGCAGTCTTTGAAGTCGCTTCATCGGATCTTGTCAATATGGGCATCAGCGTTGTCAGTTACACTCTGAAGGATATCAAAGATGAAGAGGTCTTGCTGCCATCAAAATTATGATTAACATGATTACAGCATCCTCGACTGTTTTTCATCACCTTCACCACCATCGCCATTATTATTGTCTTCATGTTTATTATGACTGTTCACAGTGTTACGCATTGTGTTTGTCATCACGACCATCATTATATTTAAGCATCACTTTAGGCATCATTATTTTCATCATTCTTGTCATCTTGATCATTTACCATCATCATTTCTTCATAGTTATCTTATTTTCATTATCATCACTGTCATCATCAAACTTCTTATGTATGGAAATATCTGTTTCTGACTTCATTTAATGCTGTCAAATCCTTCAGTAAGTTTGGGTGATGCTACTGTTTTGGTTACCCAGAAAAACTTGACTTTTCCAAAGGAAAACACTGGTGTAAACATGATATGCGACTTCCTCAAAATGCTTACTTGATGTTACTGGTTCCTTCTGCTTAATGGACGACCCCCTTATAGGTTATATAAATTCAGGCCAGGTCAGGCAGCAAGGTAAGGTGAGGTAATGTAATGCAAGGCAATGTCAGGTCAGGTCAGGTCAGCTGAATATTTATATGGAGCACTTTCTCGTGTTACTGGCAGGCCTGCTGTTGTGAAGAAAATGTCTGCATTTTTAGTTGTTTTCATTTCAGTTTTGTGCTACCATGTTTCTTTGAAGAAAATGAGTGTTGATGTAATTATTAACGCTCATGATAGAAATCTTTGCTTGCTCTTCCAGGGTTATCTTAAGGCTCTTGGTATGTCGCGTACGGCTCAGGTGAAGAGAGACGCCAGAATTGGTGAAGCACAGGCAAGACGGGATGCAGGAATCAAGGTATTCTCGGCTCTGACCGTCTAAGTTTAGTCTCATTTCAGTGAAGAACTTTTGATCTTTTTTGTCGATTTTATGTTTAAGAGCAGCTTAAAGTGTAAGTAAATGAATTTTTATGCTTTGCGCTTTAACTGTGTGTTGCGAGCAATAAGAGCTATAAAAATGAAATGTAAATGATAAATGTAAACTGAATTCTCTCTACCGCAAAAGTTAATTAGGCAGCAGAAACATATTTCTATTTAATACAAATTCTGTTGTGAAACACAGAAACTTGGTTCCATTTTATACAAATTCTGTTGTAAAACAATCAGTGATGATGGACTGTGAATCTAAGTCAGCATTAGAATATGAAATTAGGCTCCTCTCTTTCAACTTGCTTACCCACCATAGCTTGGGTTCTGGTTTCTCTGACCTATTGGAATTCGACCTGGCTTCTCCAACGGATTATGACTTTGATTGCTGTTTTCTCTTGAAGCAACTATCAACTGGTGCCTTGGGCATTATGTAACTGCGCTATCAAAGTCTTTAGATTAGATTAGAACGCATATGATGCATATGATAGCAGTAAAGTATGTATTATGGTGGTTCGTATTGCTAACAGGAATTTTGCATTGCATCGTATTGCTGTGTGTAAAAGATTGAGTTTTGCTTTTTTCATTTATTGTTGACTTTAGGAAGCGATGGCCGAGGAAGAACGGATGGCATCTCGTTTCCAAAATGACATTGAAATCGCAAAGGCGCAGAGGGACTTTGAGCTGAAGAAAGCGGCTTTTGATCAAGAAGTTCAGACGAAAAAAGCTCAAGCACAGCTTGCTTATGAACTACAGGTGAACATTTTAGATCGTTTTTCGATCATATCTAATATAGCTTGAAAATATGACTTTAGGGATGTCTTTATCTATGGATGATTGCCAGCTCTAATCTAATCTTGTCTGTTTAGGCTTGAGAGTATAGTTGAAGATAAATTGGAGGTTAGGAAAGGTGTAAGCAAGTAAGTAAGACATTTGTTAACACACCTTGTGGCCATCAGCTGAGTGAGTAATCGTAGGCGTAAATGTAAATGGTTTGTCATTGATTTTATATCCATCAACATCGAGATTTTGAGCAGTTCCTGTAGAAATACGTGAAGACTTGTTACCTTTTTGAAATGTTGATTATGTTAATTATATTATCTAGCGAAGAAAATGAAACGATTAATGCAGTCTAACCAGAGTAGATAGAAACACATATTAACCAAATGGCTTGTCATACTTATCTTACCATGATACGTCGGGGCTTTGGATTTGAGTGCCCTGTTCTGTGCTCTGTCTGTGTGTCTGTCTTTGTCTCTGTTTGTCTGTGTGTCTGTCTTTGTCTCTGTTTGTCTGTGTGTCTGTCTGTGTGTGTTGTCTGTGCTTTCTGTCTGGACTTTGATGTCATTCAGGTCTAAACAGATCTGTTTCAACTTGCATATAGCCTGACTTCTGGATTTTGACTGGTCTTCAATAGATTACGATACGTGACTATGGTGTCACTTGAAGCGACCTTCGATTTAATGCCTTGTGTATTATGATAACCATAACCACTCTATTGAAATCATTCGATTAGATTAGATTAGATTTGACAATTTTTGATAGAATTTCTTAATAACTGAGTTGTTACCTTATCTTATCTTCCTTACTTTACCTTATCTTCAGTAGGCTGTGTCGATCTTATGTGCAGGCTGCCAAAACGAAGCAAGCAATACGAGAGGAATCGATGCAGATCAAGGTCGTAGAACGTGGCCAAGAGATCCAAGTCCAGGAACAGGAAATCATCCGACGCGAACGAGAACTTGATGCAACGATCAGGAAACCAGCGGAAGCCGAAAAGTACCGACTGGAGAAGTTGGCTGAAGCAAACAGGTCCGTTAGTGGGATTTTGTCCGTAAACCACTGTTTATATATGTGTTTGTATATGTGTGCATGTATGTATGTATGTGCGCATATATGTACGTTTATGTGGAATTTGTACGTTTATGTGTATGTATGCATGTATGTATGCCTATGTGTATGCTTATATATGTTTGCATGTGTGTGGGTGGGTATGAGTGCTCTCAAGCCTAAACAGACAAGATTAGGTTTCGTTGGCAAGTTCTATTCGTTTTCATTGCCAAATTCTGTTCGTTCGGTCAGTTCTGTATAAACCAAAGACACTTCTGTCAACTCGCTTACCCACCGTAGCCTGGCTTCTGGTTTCTCTGACCCATCGGAATTCGATCTGGCTTCTCCAAAGGTATATGATTTTTTACTGTGATTTTGACTTGAAGTGACCATCGATTGATGCCTTGAGCATTATGATAACGGCGCTATAGAAGTCATTAGATTAGATTAGTGCACACGTATGTGCTTGGAATGTGGAAATTCTGGATGTCGGAACAACCAGGTCACCTTTCGCAGCAGGGCTAGGTGATATAGTGGTTACGCTATAACCCATCTTTTCTTAATGAAACCCTAAGAACTTTGCATGCAGTTGAATAATTAATTATTGAAGGCATTTTTTTGTAGAAATCGAATCATCTTTGATGCTCAGGCAGTTGCAGAGGCAACTCAGGTATGTTCACAGTGATTCAGTCAGTAAACCAGTTAGCAATAACATAGATAACATGACAACATAGATAACATAGATAACATGATAACATATCATGCCATCAGATAATTCGATGTTGAAATAATTGCCCCAGTCGCAGTTCAAATATGAAAAAGGTTTTGTAATACTGATAATTGGTATTGGTATTTCTTATCACTAATATGTAGTCTTCAGTTTTTTCTAAACATGATTTTAAATTGTTTGATAAAATAATGATTAATATATTTTTACTAAGAGAAGATGCCTTGAGAAACGGTTTCGGCAGTTTCTCAGATCTGTTGCTAGGGGATTTTCGAGCCTTTCAGAAGGTTCCTCAAAGTATGTAAATAGTTTGTTACTCCTTTTGTCGTCTGGTGTAGTTGAAGGGAGAAGCAGAGGCCTTTGCAATCGAGGCCAAGGCCAAAGCTGAGGCAGAACAGATGGAAAAGAAAGCAGAGGCCTGGAAAGAATATCATGATGCAGCCATTGTGGACATGGTGCTTGAAACGTTGCCTAAGGTGGGAACTTTTGCCATGTCATATCATTTCTAGTTAAGTTTGGTTGAATAGGCTTTTGCCACAGTTTGCTCATTCATTCGTTCGTTCATTCATTCTGTCAGTCAGTCAGTCAGTCAGTTTGATATCTTGCTGTTGGACAAAAGTGTGGAATTTAAAAGAGTGGAATTTATTCATTTATCTTTGGAAGACTTCGTAGTTTTACTCAAGCGAATTTTATGGTGTGATCTCCTGTAGGATTTCTGTTACATTCCTTTTCTAATGCATGATGTATTGGTCAATAAAAATTGAACATTATGTATTGTAATTGTTACAGATAATTTATGCAGCTCCTCTTAAGAATCTTGCTACGGCTGTCAGTTTGAAAGAGATATGAAGTTAGAGACACACTGGAGGTGTTCTTAAGTTGTTGTGCCACCTGAATTATATACCCGAATTATATATATTTCTAAGCTGCTGTAATCTTTTACCTCACATATTTAGAATTGAACATTTTTAGCACCAGACCTCCACCCTGTTTTTGCCACCTATTTTAATTGTCTATTTTATTGTCTTTACTGACTCCTATCTCCCATATTTACGGGGTTATGTTCTTTGAGTGTGGTCATCTAACACTCCAGTTAGAGAACCTCCACCTTTACGATTATGAAGGCTTGTTTTGTGCTAGTCTGATATAATCTAAGCTTTTACGGCACCATTACCATGATGCATGAGGCATCAGTTGATGGTTGCTTCTGAGCAAAACCAAATTCCATACGTTTTGTATCCCGTTTAGACAGAAAGCAGAAGAATTTTGAGATATCTGGATCTGGAATTTTGGTTTTCGTTTTGGTTAGTTATGTTGTATTATTTTTAGAAACTGGTGCTGTATTAAGTTTCTTGTTTTCTGATGATCCAGGTGGCTGCTGAGATAGCTGCTCCTTTGACTCATATGAAGAAGTTGTCAATGGTTTCAGTTGGCGGTGGAGAAATTGGAGCTGCTAAGTTAACTAGCGAGATTATTCAAGTTATGGAAAACCTGCCTCAAGTTATCAGTAGCCTTACAGGAGTCAACATCTCGAAGGTACCTTAATTAAAAGCTATCAGTCAATAAGTCAGTCAGTTAATTTTTAAACACAGTTGTATCTTTCAGGCAATCAATAAGTCGTTGATCATACAATCAATTAATTAGGTGAAGTGATCTTGAAACTTTTTAGTTGTGTTATCATAATGGCAGGATTCCAAAGTTCGGTCATATCTCAACTTACATACGGGATGAGCTGCGCTGGTTGCCTACGCGAAGGTGCAGTGAGTTTAAGATCCTCTTTCTGATGTGTAAACTTCTGGCTGTTTGTGCTCCATGCTGTCTTAGGGAGCTGTGTATTTCAGAGCCATCTGTCCCTGGCCGTAGATCTCTTCGACCTGCAGTACGAGATGTTCTGGTTGTCCCTCTGTCCCACGCTTCCGCAGTCCAACATGGTAGCTTTGCCGTGGTTGGTCCTTCTGTCAGGAACAGTCGGCCGTGCGGTGTGTAACTTGAGCTTCTTTCCCTTTCTGTGCCTCCATTTCGCCAGCCGTTGAAGACCATTCTATTTGATCGTGGTCTTGTGCTTTCAGGTCGGGAGCACTTCTGAGTAGTTTTCTTGAAAAGGTGCTATATAAATGTGCAGTTACGATCATGATAATGCACAAGGCATCAATCAATGGTCGCTTCAAAGCAAAACCACGTTCCACTGAGCAGAACCAGTCAAGATCCAGAAAGCAAGTAATTTATTTATTTTATATTTTATTTATTTAAAGGACTTGTAACGCACGCAGTGTCAGTAGACCTGAATCTGAGGCACAGGTGTATGTTCGCTAGGGGCATCTTCACACCTCGGATATATTTTCCAATTCATAAGTTAATAAGCAAGTAAATAAGTTGTATTGTACTGTATTGTATTTGATACTTATAAAGCGCTTCTTACAGAACAAACTACTCAGAGGCGCTTCCAGCATGAGAGCCCCTTGGAAATAAGAATGTCTTTAAACAATGAGCTGAGTGAGCTCTATCAACAACAGTGACCCTTGCATGAAGCGATAGCGGAAGTTTATTTCATAGAGATGGGCCAACAACAGCAAAAGCCCTCTGCTGAGCAAGGGAGGACTTAACACGAGGAACAAATAGATCCAGACGATCTAGAGAACTTAAAGGGTTAAGGTTCTGTTATTTAACCAATCCTGCAATTTTATTTTTTCATGTCAGAGCTTCTTGTGATTTCTTGTAGGCTATGAAGATGACCCACCAGGAGATGTAGAGTTCCGTCAAAAAGAGATTTCATTTCACCGAAGAAGATTTATTCCTCCGTGTTTTCTCATCTATGTTTCAGCTTTCTCGTTTCCATTCGCGTTGTTATTAATGTTGCTATTCTGAGAAATTTTTATGTGGTCAGTATTGAACTTTGACTTGCAAATTGGAGGCATTTTCTTCAGTTTGAAAGTATTTGCGCTATGAAATTCTTTGAGAAATTTTGCATGATCCACATTCAAATTGCATTTGTACTCTCAAATTGTTGAAGCGGAAATTGAAGGTATTTATGTTACTATAACCAGAGAATTTTACGTGGTTTGTTTTTGGATTTTGACTTCAAATTCGGAGTGTTGGAATTTAATTATGTCGGAGGTATGTATATTGTTTGCATTGCTTCATATGGTATTATCTGTGTGACTCTAAGTCTCCGTGTTTCTGTTTTTCTGTTCAACTTTAGCTGTTGCTAGGTACAGTAGTTGCTTGTTTTGTTGCTGTTATTATCTCTGTTATGATTGTAAATTAGCGACACAAGTAGGTAAGAAACCAGTCTTTTGAATCTGATTCCGTCTTTAGTAAAAACTGTGATCCTAGAGGTTAATATAATGCAATAATACATGACCTTACGGACAAGGATTCCTAGATGTAGGTGGTTGTATGCTTGCTGGTTGCTTGGCTCTGCTTTGAATGGCTTTGTAATATGACTTTATAAGTGGAATCTCAGACAGTGCAGTTGACGTCTTTTATTTTCTCATTTCAGTTTTCATAAGATTTCTTGTAGGCTAAGCAGTTGTTGCAGCCAGAGATCTAAAGTTTGATCATTTTTCTGAAGATGATTTACTTCATTCCTTTCTAATTTCCATTGGCATTATTTTTGTTTGTTATTACTATTATAAGAAATTTGTATGTAGTCTCCTTTGCAGTGTGACTTGCAAATTCAAGGCCTGATTGTGTTTATGTTTAATTTTAACAACATTTGTATTAAATTGTTCGCTTGATCTACTTCCCATTTTACTTGCCAAACCAAGATGTAGAAATTGATTATGTATGAGGTATTCAAATTACTAAGAGAAAAGTGTATAGCTCTGCTTTGTATGTTCACTTCAGAATCATTGTTGGAATTGGATAATGTTAAAGATATTTCTGTTGTTTGCATTTCTTTGTTTAGCATTGTCTGTGTGTCTTTCAGGTGTAGTATTTATGTTGCTGATGTAATCGTAATCTCGAGATTTCTACAGCGCCCAGCGTAACAACAGCTGTTGCTCGGTAGCACGGCATCTTTTGCTAATGTTATGATTACTACTGACGTCATTATGACTTCGATTTGTTAATTTGTTCTGACCCGCATGGGTGTGGAGTTAAATTTCAAGTAAGTGATGTGTAAATAAACTTTTAGTCATTATGGTTTCTCGTATAATTTGCTGTTAAGTAATAGTCTGTGTAACTTAAGTTGAAGCCTAGTTATTTCTGACATTCTAGGAGTTATTTCACTTTAAAAATCTGTCTGTTGTTTGATTGCTGAGGTTGTGGTTGCGCTTCAGCCCAAAGAATCCCTTCAACCTCCAAATGGTCTAAGATGTCTGGAGACACTTGACCTCTGGTCTAGATGATTTTTTGGTGGAGTTTGGTACAACATCTGGTTGGTGATAAAGATTTTTCTGTGAGTTCAGATGCCTTGTAAGTTTTGTAATTGTAAGTTGTAAAGTGGTGAAGACAACCAATTGGTGAATAGGGTTAATATCGATTTTGATGGAAGATCTGATTAAAATTGTAATAGTTGTACAGTCGGTTTCTTGAAATTCATGCTTCAGTGGTTGATCATTTCAGATTTTTAACACCTGGTAGAGGTTTTTAATTTTAAAAGCTGGTACTAGTGGTTTCTAATTTAAAAGCTGTTAATGGTTGTTGCTAATTATTTAACAGATGTTAATTGTTCTGATCTAATGACGTCTGTAGCGCAGTTTTCGTAATGTCCAAGGCATCAGTCATTGGTCGCTTCAAGTGAAATTGCGATTAAAAGCATAATCCGTTGGAGAAGCCAGGTCGAATTCATGCAGGTCAGAGAAACCAATAGTTAGGCTACAGTGGGTAAGCAAGTTGAAACAAATGAGTCTTAACTTTAGACTTGAATGGCATCACAGAACTGACAGAGTGAATCTAACTTGGCAGCGAATTTTGGCTAATGAGGAGAACACTGTAGAACCAGACACTGTTTTCGTACGAGTTACAACGAGAGTCATAACGTCCACTGATGAACACAGTATTGGTTGGTATGACAGATGAGCATAAAACAGAGATAGTTCGGCTGATTTAAATGAGGTACTTTGCGACTCTATATAAGTAGGTCTTAAACTGAATTCTTTGCTCGATGGGCAGCCAGTGTGACAAATGCAATATTGGTTATTTCTCACGTGGAGTCTGGTAATGGTTACTGTTAGTTAATAGATGTTTTTACGCATTGCTTAACAGACGATTTTAAGCTGCCCCTTTTATACGTTTTAGTGCCATTTAATAACGTTTATAGAAGATCTGTTATGCTTCTGTGGTTGTGTACATTAGTCATTTTCAACTTCTTGTGGTTTTCTGAAACTTTTGCAGTTACCTGCCAGAGTTGGTTTACATGTCCAGGTTGATCTAAACAGTTTATTTGTAACATTTCCTTTCATTGACAACACTTCTTTAATGTAAACTTATTTTTAGATTTGTAGAAGTGAGTTGTGGTGGAACCTCCTTGTAACGCTACTTTTATTGAGTGATACTGGAGTTTACGAGTTTATGGAACTTGGGGACTGATCGTCTGGATAATTACTTTATTGTGGCTTGCTTTTGGTATACCATCAGTTGATAGATACCTTGTGCATTGGACTCTGCTGGTGCAATAGAAGTTGTTAATTAATAATAACTGAGTTAGATTTAAGTAAGTAAAGTTAAGTATCCCATATTCCACAAGTGAAATGTAGGGGAGGTGCTGATCTCCTTTTCTTGGCCCTTGAGCCGGCAATGACGAATCCCAAGTTACTGGACACGGGGCCAGTGCAGCTCAGGACTTGCCGTTTACTTCCCAGCTTACACTGGTACCAAATTGGTGACAGAGGGATGGTGTACGCAGACAACTTGCCCAGGGTTGTTACATGGAGTCGAACCCACAAACGCGTTTCCAATAGACCACCATGCTGTGCAACAGGTTTACAATGTTATGTTAAAGTTGTGTTATGGTTTGGTCATATTTTTGAGCTTAAGTTCACATTTCTGACTGAGTTGTGTTTCTATGGTGCGTTGTGTTTTGCAAGGAGGTTCTGGTGTATAATGTGACCAGTTTCTGATATTAATGTCTAAGTCGTTTTGAAACGTAATGATGGAATGATATGCAGTGACTTTTTGTTTTTGTTATCACACTTTTGTGTTAACTTGTGCTTTTATATTGTTTCTTAATAATTCGAGTTTTGTGATGATTCTTTTTTTTACTAAATGCTGTGTACTGACAGAACTGTATTTTAATGTTTTTATCCCTAATCAAAGTACTAGTCAAAACATTCTACATTCTGCAATGTTTTCCATTGTTTCTAGCGTCAGTTATATCCAGTAGTTTTACATTGTCTTGAATCTTGTTAATGGACAATTTTTTGTCAGTTATATCCAGTAGTTTTACATTGTCTTGAATCTTGTTAATGGACAATTTTTTGTAGCAAAGTTGGTTGCTAATTTTTCCTAACCAGTACTAACTGTTATTTATTCAATGCATTTAATGTCTGCTTAAAGGCACAGTAAGCATGACCAGATAAATGGCTACTCAGCAATGTTTATGAATATATTTTTACTGCCTTTTTACAGATCTATTTTGCTTTGTGGTTAGTGGTTGTATCTTTTTGCTGGATGTTTTAGTAGGACGTGAAATATTTATAAAAAAATTAGGGATTTATGTAGCAATGTTTTAGGGACAACTTTAGAATTTAAATTATTTGCCTCTGCAGTGTAAGTCTTTTGAATCTAGACGCTTTGTGGTGTTTTTTCAGGAAATGTGGACTTATTTCATAAATGTTAAATGTAACTTTGTATGTTAATAGAACATTATAAAAGCAAACTGGTGTTAATTTTATTTTCCTTTCCGGCAAGTAAAGATTTGCTGCACAATCCTGGGCTTTTATTGGTTGCTGTGCAACTCAACATAATACGTGTGGAATTCAATTTCAACATTTACATTACATAAAATTTTTATATAATATCTCTCTTGCTGCTTTTCCCTTCATATGCCTGACAGGAGCTATATAAATGTGTCTTGTACACACACGTGTATCTGTAGACTTCTGTCTGTGTCTTTTAGTGTTTCTGTATGTCTGTCTGTCTGTCTGTCTGTCTGTCTGTCTGTCGAGGACTTTATTCATTGTTCCGGCTATGGGTCATTGGGAGGAAAGATTGAATTGCCGAAAGGGCGAAGTCAGTGATCCGTGACGGTTAGAATGCCTTTCTGTCTGTCCGTCCATCCGTCTGTCTGTCTTTTTCTTCTCCATCAGTGTTTTCCCAAACCCTTGATTATATCGCGACCCAGCACGAGTCCCAATAACTGTAAAGCTTCGGTTTCATTTAAACGGCGGAGATCTTTTGCCACTCGTAGTCAGAGTCGAGAATCTCGTCGTAGGAATTACGACGCAGGTAGAAAGCCTGAGCTTTGTTGAATCCTGTGATAGTTGACTCGCTCGGAGATTCCTCCTTGATTGGTCTTATGGTATACGCCGTCTCTGAGGACCGATTCGAAGACCATGCTAGCGAAGTCGGCTTCATTATAATCCCGCTGCCTGCGCTGGTCCTTTGCGGTTGAAAGTTGCTTAGAACGTGTTCCAGTGTAGAGTGCGGTTGATCGGGTTCGTCGGGTGTTGTTAAGGCGATTTCATCCTGTATACATTGAACAATTCTTGGCGGACTTGCATTTAGGTCTTCAGTGTTTCGCAGACATCCGTTGACCTGTAGTATAGTTTTCATACGGGTTATCATTGGGGCCTGTCTTAATTAAGTGTACACGGTTTTCTATAGCGACCGTATGGTCTCGACCCTGCTCATTTTCAATGAATTTATCGGGTGAGATCCTTCACTTCCGCTGCCGTTTTAATTGGTGCCACGCCATTTAAGGTTCCTTTGTACGGACCGTTCTAGCCCGAGATTAAAATCCCTTAAATACAGCTGCTATCGATATGCGAATCGGCATCCTCACGCACAGAGGAGTCGACGTAGCCTACGCTTTAACCAATGTAGCTAGCCAATGTAAGATAGTCATCGGCTTCCTTCCGTCATTCCACCAAATCCATCTTCTATCCATCCATCTCTCCATCAACCTACTTAGAGTATGCACTTACCATATAATCGTAATCTCGAGATTTCTACAGCGCCCAACGAAAGCCACGTCACGGGGACCAACTTATTCACAAGCGCTCAGTCAAAACAAAATCGATAGGCAAGATGGGTTCGGTTCCATGTCAAGATTCAAGAGTTAGGCAGGCCTACCTTACTTTAGTTCGGGTTAACCTTTCTTGTTTTCATAATATTCCATGAACCAGAACATATGAGTCGAATTTATTCAGTTGCTCAATATGCACTGAACCGAATTCGCGTTTAGCATAATTTTTGTCTCTCCTAATCAATATACAAATTAATTATGCCTTTGCCTAGGTCTACGGGAGTTCAGCTAATCAACATATAGGCCTACGTGCTTCTGGAGAATTCAGTGGCATACGCTGTAATATGTAGGCCTAATAGGTTATGCCAATTTGCAACTGATTAGGCCTACATTTAGCCCTGTGATATTATACCAGAAAATAAAACTTTAATTATACAACTATTCACATGCTTACTGTGACTTTAGTTTTTGGCTTTTCGACCTGGAATCACCATGGAATTTGGCTTGGACAATGATTTTGCTTAGCAGCGACCATCGACTGATGCCTTGAGCATTATTACAGTGGCGCTATAGAAGTTCTTAGGTTATTATTATATATTACTTTAAAAGTATTGCACAAGCCATTACGTAATCTAGGTTTTAAAACCATTTTCTATTAAGCTTAAAAGTTATAATTGTAGACAGTGATTTTCTAATCGTATTTGTAAACTCGAAATTTCTAAAGTTCCACTTGCAAGCTAAGCGCGGGGTACCAGCTTATTCACGAGCGCTGCGTCAAGTCAGTGGGGTCGTTCAGAAATGTCATATCACGAGCCAAGTCCGGTTGCCAGGTGACCAGAGGGAGAAGGGGAGAGGAGGTCATGTCGGGTTGTGTTTTCTAGTGGGATGTCGAACTAAATCTCTTATTAAACTACGAACTACAATAACCTTCTATTTAGTAAATAAGCCTACTGAAAATCAATTTCCTATTAAAATGCAATTTCTTAATAGGCCTAGGTTACAATTTTCTGTTAAACTGAGACTGCTAGGTCCCTAGTAGGCCTACATAGGTGGCTGCTAATACGTACAGATTTTGAACTTGCTGTTGCAACTGGTCTGGCAAGAACGAAGTCGAGACGTTGTGAGTTGACAGTCAGAAGGCGTTCGATAACATCAAGCGAAGACCCGAGAACGTATGTTCCATTGACCTGTACATACAAAATCACTGCTTTTCTGTGGACTATATACATATATATATATAATGTGTATATATGTGTGTATATATATGTATATATATCGTTCTGGAAATGTAGGCCAAATCGTAACCGTAAACTCAAGATTTCTACAGCGTCCAAAGAAAGCTAAGTCGCGGGAACTAGCTTGTTTACATGAACACAGTCAAAATCGATAGGCAAAAAGGTTCGGTTCAAGGTCATGATCCAAGAGTCAGACAGGCAGACAGTCGACGACTACGGTGGATGGTGTTTGGAATTGGATCTGCAGGACTGATAAAGGGAAGAAGAGGAATCAGAATAAGTACCAATCGATGATCACTACTACTCTTATCGTGACAGCCAATCAATTCCATCTGTTGTGAGACACCCATTCGTTTTATCCACACATCTAAACAAGTTGTATGCAGTTTTTTATCTTTCGCTTCATCCATCCACCCATCCATTCACCTATCCATCCGTCCGCTCCTCATTCAGTTCACCCGTCCATCGATCCATCCACCCATCCATCCATTATCCATTCATCCACCCATCCATCCATTGATCCATCCATCCATTGATCCATCCATCCATTTATCCGTCCATCCATTTATCCATTCATCCACCCATCCATCCATTTATCCATCCATCCATCCATTTATCCATTCATCCACCCATCCACCAATTTATCCATCCATTGATCCATCCATCCATTTATCCATCCATCCATTTATCCACCCTACCTCAACGACAAAGTCTCCCTCTTCGATACTTCCATCCGCAACACTCCCTTCTTCAACGCATGTAACCATGACGATCAATGGCTGGACATCTCTTCCAGGACTCGTCTCCGCAGCCGCAACCGGCTTAAAGGCCCCATCCGGTGACCCAAGGTTCGTTGCTCTCTTTCCTTTCGGAGCCAACCCCACGGGGCGTCGACAGGTCACCGTATCTACCCCAAATGGGACCGTGCCCAGCGTCACCCCACAGTCTTCCGTTGCGGTCGACCTCACCAGGGAAACTGCAGTCATCCGACAGGTCTGGAGCAAGGCATGCAACGTTGGAACACAAGTGGTTCCTCTTGGACCGTCTTTGCCAACCTGTTCTAAATTGCTTCTGTGGGATTCCGCTTGGAACATTTCTGACTCTGGAACAGACAACGTCGTGTTAACTGTTCCATCCATGATTGACTCTCCGCCATGTTCTATCCCGTAAGCTTTTTCAAAACTGTTGAAATCAGTGATTATTCCACTTCCTTCTGTCAAGTTATTGGGAAAATATTCTGGATCTGGAATGTTATCAAGTGATATCATGTGAGTGTCTTTTGAAGAACTCCAATATATCTCGTTCTGTCGGCGACTATTGTCAAGTGATCCTTTGTTCGTTCTGTTGAGCGGAGAAACTTTGCGACTTGTAGCTGCGTCTTGTACTAGACGTTTGGTATCTAGGTTCTTCGAGGCAGTTCTTGGTTTTTGAACGTTTTTGAAACTGTCTGATGAACAAGGTGATGTGCTATGTGAGGGGTTGTGACCTAACTGCTGGTGATTTTCACGGAATATCCGTGAATCGTTTGACCTTACATGACTTTGAGAATGGAGGTAGTTTAACGACCGGTGTCCCTTAGAAACATCTTCCGACAGAACTTGGCATTGTGGTTTGAACGTGGTTTCTTGCTGCAGACTCACGTGGATATCTTTGCAAGTATTTTTATGGTTGACTTTAAAATCAATCTCATCTTCGTCGTCGTCGTCGTCATCGACTGATGATGCGTGCAAATCAGAAAGGAGTGCATTTGCCTGCGTCTGAAGGAAAGCGGGCGATATCTCTCGCCTGGGCCTTGATACCATTGACGCTTCTAATGGTATGATGTTAGTGGAATAAGATACCGTGGATGGAGTCCCATGCTTTGAATCCAGGCTTACATCTTTCGTCCGAATTCCATCACTGACCTGGAATTGGTGTTCAGCTGAGGAAGATTTTTCGCCCAGTGAGGTATCATTGTGGAGTTTCTTATGATGGGGTTTCAGCTTGTGCGTGGCATAGTCTGCACTTAAACTCAGCACTGGTTCTTTCTCTTTGTCCTTTTCGTTCGAACATTGATTGAACTTGTCGCTGGAACCGTGACTGTCACTCTCAGTGTTACGAAGACTTATTTTCTCCCTCTGGAAATGACTTACGACTTCATTTGGATAAAAAGCAAAAGGTCTATGCCCTGTTAAAGCACTGCATCTATTATTTACAACCTCTCTTTGAGAACCGTTATCGTGCAAGCTGACACTGGCAATCTTGAGACTAGTTTCACAAAAGTCATTCTGACGATGGCAGGAAACGTCACTGGAGTCACGTCTGACACACTGAGATCTATTCATGACTTCGTCCTGGCAATCGTTGACGAGTCCACTTTTGGCATTTTCATCCTGGGAGGTATTTAGTTTCACACCTAAGCGATGTTCAACACGCTGAGAATGGTTGATGCTGTCAATGTGACTTTGAAGGATGTTCTGACTCATGTTGTAATTCTTCATTTCGCTCGAACAACGATCGACACTTGCGTCCTTAAGTTGACTTTGAAGGAGAATGACCTTTCCCCTTTTGTGATGACTGACATTGCTATTCCGAGGTAGATGAGGACTGTCACGCAATTGGTGACCATTTGGATTTTTATCGATGGTGCGACTTTCATTTTGTTCACTGACGCTGTTGCTTGAACAGTGACTACGACTCCCGTCAAGGCTGTCATCTGGGGATTGAGTGAGAGTATCACCTGGACGATGATTGACAAGGCCACTTGGACATTGATTGACAAGATCACGTTTGCGATAACTGACAGGGTCATTTGGGCCATGATTGACAAGATCACTAGGACGCTGATTGACAAAGTCCCTCCGACCAATTTCACGTGTTACTTTGCTACCTGGAAGATTGACACTTTCACTCGGAAGACGACTGACACCGTTACTAAAGTGACAACTGCTTGGCGATGTTTGAAGCTGTCGATTGATCGTTGATTGACGTTGTCAATCAATCGCTGATTGGCAGCGTCACTCCTTGAGGGCCAGGCGCAGCTTACGTGACGTCGAAGTCCAGCCTTCTTCATTCCACCATTTAAACTTGCACCATTAATTCCTTGCACAGCCTCCTGTGTGGGAAGGGACGGAAGACGGCGTCTGCGACTCTTTCCAGTGGAAGATGAAGCTGTGGAGACAGGCGAGCTGATGATAGAACAGGATGAGGAAGTGACATCATCGGAGGACGTCACATCAACTGGAGACGGAGCTGACACCTCAATTGTATCTATGCTCCGTAGCACCATCATGCTATTGCTTTTCTTCAGCGGCGTCTTGCTACAATACACCACATCGAATATTTATGAGGCTATTCTCGTGTATCGTATTACATTGTGATGTATTATTAATTGCATTTGTATTGTTTCATAACGTAACGTAGCGTACTGTAATGCAGAGTATCGAATTGCATTGCATTGTTTCTGTCTTAACATAGCATATTGTAGCCTGTATGGCATTGTATTGTTTTCGTATCGTAGCGTAGCATACTGTAGTGTATCATACTGCATTGTGTTGTATTGCATTTTATTACATTTCATTGCATGTATTGTAGAACAGCCCTGAGTTTGAAGTGTAATATTGCTCATCAGGGCAGAAAAATTTTCTGTTGGTCAATTAGGTAAAAAAATCTCACATCCTTTATTAGTAATCTCAGTTCTTAGAATGACATTTTTACTTTCCCTGCTGGAAGATTATACTTTCTCGGTTTTTAAATTGTAGGCCTACTTGCAGTTGTGCGGCACGAAGGTCTATTGGTAAAGCGTTTGGTCAATGATCATGCGGTTGCGGGTTCGACTCCGTGTAACGACCCTGGGCAAGTTGTTTGCACACACTGTGCTTCTGTCACCAAGCAGTTGAATTTGGTACCGGCATAAGCCGGAAAGTAAACGGCAAGTCCTGTGATGCACTGGCCCCGTGTCCAGGACTTTGGGATTCGTCCATTACCAGCTCAAGGGCCAAGAAAAGAAAATGAGCGCCTCCCTTACGTCTCTTTTATAGGATATGGGATACTTTACTTATTAACTTTATAGAAAATAACATCACTCCATCACTAGGGTACATAAATTAATCATAATCGTAAGCTCGAGACTTCTACAGCGCCTGACGAAAGCTAGCTATGTCGCGGGAACGGGCTTATTCACAGCCACTCAGTCAAAACAAAATCGTTAGGCAGGAAGGGTTCGGTTCGAGGTCAAGTTACACATAGATGCACTGGCGCTTAGACACGACACGATGAGCGTACTTCCCCGTTATGTGACTGTATATCCCTAGACTATTATTATCAGGGTGACCTAATACTTTACAATTTTATGCGGTGAGGTGTAAACCACAGACCTACTTGTTTTCATGGCCTAAGACTATAAAACTCGCATCGTGCAGAAAGAGACGCGTGCATTAGACAAGACATCAGAGCCTACGTTAATATGTTATTCATAGGCTCTTCGTAACATTTCGTGATGTAGGGCCTACACTGTTCCTTCTGTTCTATTAATAGTATAGGCTTCTTATGTGGGTCTATAGCTTGCAAGTCAGACCACGATTAATAGGCTTATGAATGGATTTCAGGCTTGCTCTGATAGCTGACTTGACACTAACCGAACGGAGGCAGGTTGACGGTTAAGTTTGAGGCGTTTGACAGCGTCAAACGTTAACCGAAGAACACGTCGTCTGACTTTTCAAACTGAGTCTTAAAAATTTGGTTGATTAAGCGCCGAAGGTTACGCTGTACTGCATTTCACTCTATCAGTTGCATTAAATTGCATGTTGGCTTAGAGTATTGATACATGATAATAATGTATGTAGGTCAGTGTATGTATCCATGTATGTATGTATGTATGTTTGTATGTATGTATGCATGTTTGTATGTATGTGTGTATGTATATATGTATATATGTATTATGTACGTATGTATATATGTATGTATGTATGTACGTACGCACGTACGTATGTATGTATGTATGTATGCATACCTACATATGTAAGTATGTATGATGTATGTACGCACGTATGCATGTATGTATGTATGTATGTATGATGTATGTACGTACGTTTGTATGTATCTACATATGTATCTACATATGTCTGTATGATGTATGTACGTACGTACGTATGTATGTATCTACATATGTATCTACATATGTATGTATGATGTATGTACGTACGTACGTATGTATGTATCTACATATGTATCTACATATGTATGTATGATGTATGTACGTACGTACGTATGTATGTATGTATGTATGGATGTATGTATGATGTATGTACGTACGTACGTATGTATGTATCTACATATGTATCTACATATGTATATATGATGTATGTACGTACGTACGTATGTATGTATCTACATATGTATCTACATATGTATGTATGATGTATGTACGTACGTACGTATGTAGGTATGTATGTATGTATGTATGTATGATGTATGTACGTACGTACGTATGTATGTATCTACATATGTATCTACATATGTATGTATGATGTATGTACGTACGTATGTATGTATGTATGTATGTATGTATGTATGATGTATGTACGTACGTACGTATGTATGTATCTACATATGTATCTACATATGTATGTATGATGTATGTACGTACGTACGTATGTATGTATCTACATATGTATCTACATATGTATGTATGATGTATGTACGTACGTACGTATGTATGTATGTACGTACGTATGTATGTATGTATGTATGCATTGATACATATAATAGTGAAAGGGCCTACGCCCGATTATCAATTAACATACTGGGCCTACTCCTGAAAGTCTTGTTTAGTTTCTCTGCACCACTAACACCGTTAGGACTATGAAGCGGTTGTATAGTCTTGTGACAGCACATTTACATAGCGCCTTAACTGAGTCTATCACTGATGTGTGTGTGCTGAGGATTAAGCAAGAACTGCTTAACATGTTTAAGATCATGTACAGACATCAACAGGTCTACATACATACATAGATACATAAATATATACAGAGAGACAGACAGACATGCAGACATGCGCGTCACTGGTATCATACATACATACATACATACATACATACATAGATACATACATACATACATACAGACAGACAGGTAGGCAGACAGACAGACAGACAGATAGACAGATACAGTAGATTGAAAGACATGCGCTTCACTGGTATCATATTCTGCAGGAGTACAACACCGAAGCAAATCAATTAGTAGACGAACCTTCGTTTTGCTATGATCTCTGATCGCTTCGCGTTGCGTTGTTCACCGAATGCAAACGATACTTTGTTAATACGGTTGAGGTATTTCACATCCGTCCGATGTACGTCACCCACGGTCGCCATTTCAACTGATCCTCGTGTTTCAATGCCACACGATATCTGCACAATAGGTCAATTTAATTATGATTAGAAGTATGCGACAGGGCGGTCCATGCTGTAGCCTTATTATTATTTCTACATTTATTTGGCGCCACTCACTAATGACTTTGCATCAATCGATGGCGCCGAGCAATTGTGAGTGAAGGACTTGCTCACAGTAACCGTCTCAGATGAGTCTCGAACCCTTACTCTCCGCGTTACAAGCCGAGCACTCTCTCCAATAGGCTACCCACAGCCTCTCATATTAGTCCATGAGCCAAGGATTGCGGGTTCGAACCTATGTGTATGCTTAATGTAAAAAAGGCATTGTATATATGCATGTGTATACATGAAAACATTTTTATAGCGCCTGGTTGGAACCTCTGCAGGCGCCGTAAATGCGATATTCAAAGGAGGTATTTATACAGAGGAGGTATGGGCCTAGGCAAGTAAGGAGGTACTCACTTCTCTCTCTCGTCTTCTGGCAACCGGACTTGGTTCTTGACATGGCATCTTTGGATAACCCCGCAGACTTGATGCAGCGCTCGTGAGTAAGGTGGTGCCCTGCGCTTAGAAAGTAGATACTCATACAAAGGGGGTATGTATGTAAGTAAAGGAGGTATTCAAATGAGGTATTTACACAAGGAGGTATGCATATAAGCAGGTATGTATACAAGCATTCGACGGAGGTATTTATACAAAGGGATATTCATGCAAGTAAAGGGTATATTCATAAGAGGTATTTAAAGGAGATATATTTGCAAGTAAATATCATCGGCTCAAACCTAAAATATTTTTACAAAGTGAGTAATTGAGGCAACGATATGCATGCACATGATTGCTTTAAACGATCGGAGAAATTTAGCCAACGGAACGGTGAGGGTTCCATATATGATATTTCGTCTGAGGTTTGTACATACATAATAATATGAATGCCGCTTACACCAGAGGGAGTTACGGTGGACCATAAATCACAAATCACCAAAGTATGACAAAAGGCGGAATGTGGCTTTGTGTTATGAGGACATGAAGTCCTGCTTTGAAAGTTTTGTCGTTAAGTCTCAGTCGTTGCATTGGCGCGCAGACTTACAAAGACGGCCCACTGTTGGAAGGAATTTTTACTCTTGTCATGACTGTTATATTTATGAAAATGGTTCGTGTTCATAGCTGTGTGGCTTTTTAAGTAGGGTGTATAGGAAACAATTTAAGCAGGATTTATTTGAAGACAGCCTAACATCCGTCTGCGATGCTAAGTGTGGTAAAATAACCAAATCTAATGACTTCTGTAGCTCCGTAATCAAAATGCCCAAGGCATCAGTCAATGGTCGTTTCAAGTCAATATCGCAGTCGAAATCATAATCCGTTGGAGAAGCCGGGTCGAATTCCAACAGGTCAGAGAAACCAGAAGCCAGGTTACGGCGGGTAAGCAAGTTGAAAGAGATGTGTCTTTGGTTTATACCTGAATGACAGCAAAGAATTGACAGAACGAATCAAATTTGGCAGCGAATTCCAAAACTATGGACCAGCTACCGAGAAGGCCCAAGAGCCCAACACTATACGGGTACGGGGCATAGCAAGTAAGGGAAAGAGGAGGAATCATGATAGGCTCTGAGGAAAAGAAGTGTTTTCAGTTTTGAGTGAAAAACCTGGGCAAAGATAACAAGATGTGCATTTTCGTGAATTTGTAGTATTGTGTCAAATAAATGTAAATGTACACGTTTTTCAATAGCTTATTACTTAACTTTCGTCATTGTCGTGTTCGAATGGTGCCAATCCCAAACCTGGATAAAGTAGGAAGGCGATGCTACTCATCTTCGTTATGACACAGCGTCGTTTAACAGAAACTACCTTTTCCGTAGAGACCGTATGGCCTCGACCCTCTTCATGTTTCAATGAACAGATCGGGTGAGATCCTTTACCACCGTTATCGTAATCGTAATCGTAAACTCCAAATTTCTAAAGCGCTACTCAAGAGCTAAGCGCAGGGCACCAGCTTATTCACGAGCGCTGCGTCACGTCCGTGGGATTGTCCATGTCACGAAGCCACCACTGCCCGTTTGAGTGGGTGCCACGCCAATTAAGGCCCCCGTGAACGGACCGTGCTTCCCCGAGATTCATCTCTGTGTAATAGGACTGCAGCCAAATATAGGACGATCGGTATGCGAACACAGAGGCGCCTGGACGTACGCGTTAACCGATGTAGTTAACTAGGCCAGTATCTGTGGGCCGGTCAACTCATTTGTTGACAGCCCTACGTTACGACGCTCTTGCAAGAGGAAGCCGGTTCGCATACCGATCGTGACTATATTTCAGAGATTTTTTTTATTTGGGGCTGGCACGATCAGTACACAGAGATCTAAAATGGCAAGTCATTAAAACAGGCAGCGGTGGTGACGGATCTCACCTGATAAATTTGTTGTAATATGATTAGGATCGAGGCCATATGGCCACAACAGAAGAAACGTCAACATACATAATATAGTCGATTGGGGAAATTATGTACAGTTTTCACTGTAATCGTTTTAGTTGCTATCCCACTGAAAGCAACACACAATCCCTTTATACATGGTCGGCTTTCCCGCCAAAATGTACAGAAAGCGTACAACGTACAACTTGACCTACTCGGTCGCATCCAATACGTCGTTTGTAACAGTATACACGAATTCGCTTAAAAGTATACAGACCTACATACAAGTATACAAGCATACGCAGACATATATGAACACATATATATAGATATATACATAAATATACATATATATATATATATATAAACACAGGAAGAGTCGTCCTATGAAGGTTATTCTGATTGTAAACAACTTTGGACTCCATACCTGTATAGATATGATTCATTGTTCTGGCTACTCGGTCATTGGTAGGAGAGATTCCATTGCCAAAGGGCAAACTCAATGACCCGTGACGGTTAGAATAACCAGTGCCAATGTACAGACTCGGGCCTAATATAGTTGTGCCACAATACTCCTAACACCTGATGAGTGGTATCAAATAGGTAGATGGTAGTTGGTGGGTGGTAGATGTGAATGATGTGATATGGTAGTGGTTGATAATACAGCTGTTAGGTGATGGACAAAGCGAAAATCGGTGTAGAGGTATGTGTATGTATGTATGCATATATGTATCTATCTATCAGTCT